>CM033475.1:139372937-139972937 GCA_019447015.1 Hymenochirus boettgeri | reverse complement strand
GTGTCTCTAGGGATTTTGCCACCTGAGCCAAACCCTGATTGCCGCCGGTGGAGCGAAGTGGGTGTGGCTTGTGTGTGGGCGTGGCTTTGTCGGTGGGAGTGCGGCTAGCCATTTTTTCATTTTGAACTTGGCACCATTTATTTGTACATTTTCTTTAAATAGACAATAATCAACACCATAATAACAGAAGAATAAACAATTTTGCCCAAAATAACCTGCCACCATGTCAAGATTCCTTTTAATAGGGCCCTTACCTAACTAGTCTAACCTAGCCTAACCTAACAAACTATCTAAAGCTAATCTAACCATATGAATTGCCTTTTAACAATATCTAACACATGTACAGTGAGAACAGACACTAAAGGTCCCATACAGTGAGAACAGGCATTAAAGGTCCCATACAATGAGAGCAGACAGTGAAGGTCCCATACAGTGAGAACAGACAGTAAAGGTCCCATACAGTGAGAACAGACAGTAAAGGTCCCATACAGTAAGACCAGACAGTAAAGGTCCCATACAGTGAGACCAGACAGTAAAGGTCCCATACAGTGAGAACAGACAGTAAAGGTCCCATACAGTGAGAACAGATAATAAAGGTCCCATACAATGAGGGCAGACAGAAATGTTCCTTACAGCGAGAACAGAAGTAAAGGTCCCATACAGTGAGAACAGACTGTAAAGGTCCCATACCGTGAGAACAGGCAGTAAAGGTCCCATATAGTGAGAACAGACAGTAAAGGTCCTGTACAGTGAGAACAGATGGTAAAGGTCCCGTACAGTGAGAACAGACAGTAAAGGTCCTGTGCAGTGAGAACAGACAATAAAGGTCCCGTATAGTGAGATCAGACAGTAAAGGTCTCACACAGTGAGAACAGACAGTAAAGATCCCATACAGTGAAAACAGAAAGTAAAGGTCCCATAAAGTGAAAACAGAAAGTAAAGGTCCCATACAGTGAGAAGAGACAGTAATGGTCCCATACAGTGAGAACAGACAGCAATCGTCCTATACTGTGATAACTGACAGTAAAGGGCCATACAGGGAGAATAGAAAGTAAAAAGGTCCTGTACAGTGAGATCAGACAATAAAGGTCCCGTACAGTGAGAACAAATAGTAAAGGTCCCATACAGTGAGAACAGATGGTAAAGGTCCTACACATTCTCTCTCACTCTCCTGCAGTCTCTATTCTCTATCTCTCTCACATTCTCTCTCTCCTGCAGTCTCTATCCTTTATCTCTTACACACATTCTCCTACAGTCTCTAACCTCTCTCTCTTGCAGTCTCTCTCACACACACCCTCCTAGACTCTATCCTATATCTCACTATTCTGCAGTCTCTGTTCTCTATTTCTCACATCCCCCTCTCTCCTGCAGTCTCTATACTCTATCTCTCTCACACATTCTTTTTCTCTCCTGCAGTCTCCAGGGGTGCAAATTTTTTAGACCACACACCCCTGCTCCGCCCCAATTAGGCCACACCCACTATGTACTTAATAGAGATTGGCAAAAAGATACAGACAGATAGACAACCACAAACATAGACACACAGCCCGATAGTGATAAACAGACAGAAAGACAGTGAAATAGACAGACAGAGATAGAGATCAGAGA
Organism: Hymenochirus boettgeri; assembly: GCA_019447015.1. NCBI lineage: Eukaryota > Metazoa > Chordata > Amphibia > Anura > Pipidae > Hymenochirus > Hymenochirus boettgeri. Next base: position 139,971,329 of record CM033475.1, on the reverse strand, counting down.
GACACAAAGGCACAGTAAACTGGCAATTTCATTATATACTGGTAGCAATTTGTTCATTTTAAACATACTGCTGTGTTCAGTTGTAGTCAGATGCTTGCCCGCACCTTTAGCCAGGGAGACCTTCTTGTACCTTCTACATGGACCTCTGCCCCTATCTATCTCTATCTGTCCCTCTCTCTCTGTATATCTATCTCTATCTGCCTCGTTTACATATTTAACTATGTCTATCTGCTTCTTGTCTATCTCTCTGTGTCTCTCTATCTATCTATCTATCTATCTATCTATGTAACTGCTATCTATCTATCTATCTCTGATTCTACTATCTATCTATCTATCTATCTATCTATCTATCTATCTATCTCTGCTATCTATCTATCTAACTCTGTTATCTATCTATCTATCTATCTAACTGCTATCTATCTATCTATCTATCTATCTATCTATCTATCTATCTATCTATCTATCTATCTCTACTACCTATCTAACTCTGCTATCTATCTATCAATCTAAGTAACTGCTATCTATCTATCTAACTGCTATCTATCTATCTAAGTAACTGCTAGCTATCTATCTAAGTAACTGCTATCTATCTATCTAACTGCTATCTATCTATCTATCTATCTATCTATCTATCTATCTATCTATCTAATCTGGCTTGGCTCTGCTGCTAGTACTGCTACGGTGCTACCTATCTGTCCCTGGACTCCCTCCCTGATACCTCTCTCTTGCAGCGACGTGCCCAGAGGTTCGCGCAGCCGGGAAATCCGGAAGTTTGGGGCACTTTCAGGGGGCACAGGCAGCTAAAACCTCTGGGGCACTTTGCCAAACATCCGGGGCACGTGCCCCGAAAGTTTTAACGTAGACACGCCACTGCCAGTCTCTATCCTCTATCTCTCACACACTCTCCTACAGTCTCTATCCTGTACTCTCTCTTCTACAGTCTCTGTTCTCTCTCTCTCACATCCCTTCTCTCTCCTGCAGTCTCTCTCATCTATGTCTCACACTCTCTTCTGCAGTCCCTATCTCTCACATTCTCTCTGTCTTGCAGTCTCTATCCTCTCTCTCTTACAAGTGTGTGTGCATTGTAATGTGTGTAAATATGTGGGTGTATTATGAGAATGTGTATTGTATTGTGTGTGTGTTGTATTATGAGTATGTGTGCATTGTATTGTGTGTGTTGTATTATGAGTATGTGTGCATTGTATTGTGTGTGTGTTGAATTATGACTATGTGTGCATTGTATTGTGTGTGTGTTGTATTATGAGTATATCTGCATTGTATTGTGTGTATTGAGAGTATGTGGGCCCATGCATTGTGAGGTAACTCTGTGCATCTATTTATCTATCTAACTCTGTCTATCTATCTAACTATCGATCTATTTATGTATCTATGTATCTATCTATCTCTGTCAGTGTCTGTGCATCTATTTATCTAACTGTCTGTGCATCTATCTATCTAACTCTGTCTGCGCATCTATTTATCTATCTATCTAACTCTGTGCATCTATCTATCTAACTCTATCTATCTATCTATCTATCTATCTATCTATCTAACTCTGTCTGTGCATCTATCTATCTATCTACTATCTATCTATCTATCTCTGTGCATCTATCTATCTATCTATCTATCTATCTATCTAACGCTGTCTGTGCATCTATCTATCTATCTATCTATCTATCTATCTATCTATCGAACGCTGTCTGTGCATCTATCTATCTATCTATCTGTCTGTCTATCTATCTATCTATCTATCTATCTATCTATCTATCTATCATCTATCTATCTATCTATCATCTATCTATCTATCTAACTCTGTCTGTGCATCTATCTATCTATCTATCTATCTATCTATCTATCTATCTATCTATCTATCTATCTATCTATCATCTATCTATCTATCATCATCTAGCTATCTATCTATCTATCTATCTATCTATCTATCTACTATCTTTCTAACTCTGTCTGTGCATCTACTATCTAACTATCTATCTAACCGTATTACCTGGGAAGCGCATAGGCTGCTGTAGGCCCAGCAGCTCCCTCAAAGGCCCAGCAACCCTAAACCCCTCACAGGATCAGCAGCCCAGGCAGCAATCTTAACCCCTCACAGGCCCAGATCCCACCTCACTCACAGGCGCAACCCACCACCCCCATTAGGCCGACATCTCCCCCTACATTAGCCACAACTGGAACGCTAGCAAGTTTCACAGCAGTTCGGCTGGGCCCGGACCAATGCTCCAAACCTGGCCCTGCCCCCAACATAACATCGGGCGCACCACTCAACACGCGCAAGGAGAGAGGAGAGACGCAAAGGCGGTGGTTTTAAATTCCATATGCCGGCAGCTGTAGCAAAAATCCGCTCCTCCTCTGCTTACAAGCTCCACCTCTCCTGACCTGCATGCGGCGCTCCCCTCTCCACCCGGCGCCAGTGGCAGTAACGTAAGCACTAATTTTTTTAAAATGGACTATACAATTGCCGTCTTTTAAGTCCACAGAGAAGTGCGCTCTGCAGTTTGTCTCAGAGAGGCTCATTAGCGAGACGGCTCTGCTGTTTCCTTAGAAATAGTGTAGGCTGTTCAAATTACAGAGCACTTTGATTTTTTCTTGTAATTGCATTTGTGCATGCGTACCATTGAGCTAGTTGGTGGCCACGTCTCTGTGTGCATCCACGCATATGGCATACGGTTGTGAAGGACATGGGAAGATTGATATTTAGTGGGGGGTTTTATTTGTGGGGGGCATTTCCAAGTTTTGGAGCTGTTTGAAATTACAGAGCACCTTGATTTTTGTCTTGTAATTGCACTTATGCATGCTTCCCATTTGAGTTAGTTGGTGGCCATGTCTCTGTGTGCAACCACGCATATGGCATACCATTTGATTCAGGACATTTGGGAAATTGATATTTGGTAACTTTTTTTCATTACTTGGGGTTGGCAGGGTTTTTAACTTTGAAACTTGTTGTTTCTTTATTTTTTTTCAGAAAATATGCTAAAAATGCAAAATTCTACGAAGATCTGCGCACACACAATTGATGGTATGAATGAAAAAATGGCACCGTTGCTTAGCTGAAGGTATGTATATTCTGAGAATATATATTTTTGGGGGGTATTTTTGAGTTAGAGGGGTGTTAGATTGTAAAATCTTAAAAATTGTGTTATTGGCTCAATTTGTGAGTTTGTAGTGGCTTTCATGTCCGTGTGTGTAACCATGCATTGGCATACCGTTTGATTCAGGGCATTTGGAAGATTGATAATTGACAAGTTTTTTTTACATGACACGGAAATTTGCCATGATTTTAACTTTGAATTGTATTTATAAAATTTTTCCTGAAAATCTGGTAAAAAAGCGAATTTTACATGAAACGCGCCCACACCATTGGTGGGATGCATAAAGGACACCTTGTGTAGCTGAAGGTGTGTAGATTCCAAGAATATAGTTTTTGGGGGTATTTATAATAAGAGGGGTGTTTAGTCTGACAAATCTGAAAAGTTGCTGTTTGGGCCATTGTTCATTGGCTCACTTTGTGGCTAGTTGATTCCACGTCTGCGTGTGTAACCATACATAGGGCTACCGTTTGATTCAGGACATTTGGGAGATTGATATTTGGTAACTTTTTTTTACATACTTGGGATTTTGGCATGATTTTCACCTTTGAGGGTGTTTTTTTTCAAATTTTTAGAAAATCTGCTAAAACGCGAACGTCTACGAAGAACTGCACCCACACTATTGATGGTACGAATGAACAAAAACTACAGAATTACGTAGATAAAGTGTGTGGATTCGAGAAATATATGGTTTGCGGGGGTTTATTTGTGGGGAAAAACTGCAGACTGTTCAAATTCAGATTTGGCTGAATATTTTTGCTGTTTGAGCCATTGTGCATTGTCTCACTTCGTGGCTTTTCCTTCCACGTCCACGTGTGTAACCACACATATGGCATACCGTTTGATTCAGGACATTTGGGAGATTGATATTGTAACTTTTTTTTACATTCCATCAGGTTTTGGCATGATTTACCTTTTGAAGTTGTTTTTTGTTCATTTTTTCAGAAAAGTGCGAACTTCTACGAAGAACTGCGCCCACACATTGATGGTAGAATGAACAAACTACTGTGTTACATAGCTGAAGGTGGGTAGATTTCAGGAATATATAGTTTGTGTGGGGTATTTCTGAATTATAGGGGGTGTTTTGTGGAAAAAACTGCAGACTGTTCAAATTCAGAGTTGGCTAAATATTTTAGCTTATTGTGAGCCATTATGCATTCGTGGCTATTCGCTTCCAAGTCTGCGCGTGTAACCACACATATGGCATACCGTTTGATTCAGGAAATTTGGGAGATTGATATTTGGTAACTTTTTTTTAGTGCAAACTTCTACGAAGAACTGCACCCATAGCATGATGGTATGAATGAACGAACTTCAGCGTTACATAGCTGAAGGTGAGATTTCAGGAATATATAGTGTTGTGAGGGGTATTTCTGAGTTGGGGGGTGTTTTGTGGAAAAACTGCAGACTGTCAAATACAAAACTGGCTAATTTTTTTTGCTGCTACGGACATTTGGCACTGGTCACGCTCTGGGTTAGTTGGTAGCCAAGTCTCTGGATATACCCATGAATGTCGCATTCCTTTTTTTCGGGAGGGGTTAGGCTTTCATATTGAGATGCGTTTGAAATTCTCCACAGTTTTTAGTGAAATTCACATTTGATTTTGTCTTGATTTTACAGTTAAGGAAAAAAAGGAAAATGTGAGAAAATAACTTACAATTGGATGAAGAGCTGCGCCCTCACTCGTAAAATCCTCCAGGTGTGTAGTTTCTAAAAATATCTCACTGTTGAGGATATTTTAGTTAATTTGGAAGATATTCTATGTTAACTGTCAGTTACATTTCAATTTGGTGTAATATTCTTTAAGGTGCAGTTAGTTTGGGGGGGTCTCCCGTACAGGAAAAGTGGGGTACCTACAATATCTAGTATCGTTGTACTCGGGAGTATCAGAGCTTTTAGAAACAGTAAGATTTTTGTGCGTAACCTTAAGATAACTATAAATAAAAATGGAAAAATCCATAAAAATTTGCAAATTTTTCATTCTTTTTACATATTTTACCCATAATTCCAGTAATTTCCAGAAAAAGTTACAAAATTCTGTTACTGTGTTAAAGTACACTTTGTGCTGAAAAAACAATGTAAATATTCCTGATTTACTGCAAGGTTTCCTACTGTAAAATTAGTCTAAAGCGATTAAGGGCAAAATCCTGAAAATTCTTCTGGCAGTTAACGCAAAAAAAATTAAAATTCTTCTGGCACTAAGGGTTAAAAGATTCCAATTACATATGAGCCTGTTAGGGCACGGCCACACGCAACGCAAACACGCAAATGCATCGCAATCGCATGCGATTTCATGTGTGATTTTTATGCGTTTGCGCTTGCGATTTCTTCAATAAGTATGAGAAAACGCGATTGCGATTAAAAATGCAGAATGCAAAACGCAATCGCAATCACAACAACCGAAAAATGTGCGTTTTTTTGGGTTGCCGCGTTTTCAATGATTTTTTAAAACGCAATCGCAAGCGCAAACGCAAAAAAAAACGCAGCAGTGTGGCGTAGCCCTTAGACATCTTTACAGGACTATGTGCTACCAAAAATGACCTTTCAGATGAGGAATATCCCATTTTAGAGCTTCTTTTTACACACAGAAATACCGGTAGATCTGGCGGGAAATAATCGGTTCTTAAACGTAGTTCCTCAGGAGTGATCGACCTTAAATCTACAAGTAAATAACCATAAGGGGCTTGTGTAGCATCTTCAAAAGTTCTAAAAGAGGGTTCTTAAAAAGGACCATGTATTTAGTGTTTAAATTTATGGTCCGACTTTTCTTACCCTAACAAAACACATTTTGAATGAGGTACATAGTGCTCAAATTTCTGTGGTGTACATATTTGGTAAAAGCATTTTGTATTTCAAGATTTTCACAAGCAGCCTCCATAAGATCATCAACAACTGCCAAAATTTACCTTGTCAGGTAGGAAAGACATTGTTGTAAATTTAAGGTATTCCCTAGATATGTAAACAAACGGGTGAGATCATCATACAATTTCTGACAACATGCATAAAACCAAATGACATTATCCGGTTTGTGCGACATTAACGTGTCTGCTTGTGTTAAAATACAGAAAATGGGTGTTGAAATTGCGCTGCCATGTTTAATATCCGAAAGGCAGTGTTGTAAAGTCTATCGTCAGCTGTCTCTTTGTATAGACACACTTTTGTGTTTTACGTACGGTCTTGTCTCTATATCCCAGTGCTTCCTATTTCTGAAAATGCCTGTTTGTTCTATAACTATTGTTTTCTGCATCTTGGGGCCAGCACAAGGTCTTTAAACTGTCAAAATTAACAAGTTAAGTGTTAGCAACATTGAGTTATAACCTTAGCTTTAATACTGTTTTCCCGGTTGTGAGTTTGTAACCTTATGTCTTTGGACCTGCAGATACAAACTCTGTAATGTAAGTCACCAAGAAAATCCCAATGGTGAGTTCCAGTCACCCTCTCTACCTACAAATATGACAGAGTCTGTGTCGTGGTAAAGACAACATTTTGAAGTCTGTTAGGGTGTGTATAATTCGAGTCTGCCATAGGCAGTTGTAAAACAGGCTATAAAAATATTTGTGTTTTTGTTGAGCGTGTAGCGTTCTACATAGTAATAAAACAAGTAACATAGTAATTAAGGTTGAATAAAGGCATAAGTCCATCAAGTCCAACCTATTCACCCTCTTTTTCTTTTTTTTTTTAATAACCCTACCTAACAGTTGATCCAGAGGAAGGCAAAAAACCCCAGCTAAAAAGGGGGAAAATCCTTCCTGACTCCAAACGGCAATCGGAAAGTATCCCTGGATCAACCAGATCTATATGCATTAATACCAGTAATTCTCAATATTTTTTAGTTTTAGAAACATATCCAGGCCTTTTTTAAAGCTATTCAATGAACTTGCCATTACCACATCTGCTGGAAGACAGTTCCACAGTTTCACCGTTCTCACTGTAAAGAAACCTTTCCTAACCTGAAGATGAAAATTCTTTTCTTCCAACCTTAAAGGATGGCCACGAGTCCTCTGATATGACTATTAGTGAAAAAATGCACCAGAGAGTTTATTGTATGGGCCATTAATATATTTGTATAAGGTTATCATGTCCCCATGCAAACGTCGCTTCTCCAATGTAAACAGCCCTAACTTGTCTAATCTGCCTGCATATTCAAGCCCTCCCATTCCCTTATTAATTTAGTTTCCTTCTCTGAACTGCCTTAATTTCCAAAGTCCCTTTGTATATCGGATTCCAAAACTGCAACGCCCATATTCCAAATGAGGCCTTACCAGTGCCTTGTAAAGAGGGAGAATAATATTTCCCTTTCTTGAATCTATTCCCCTTTTATTACAAGACAATATCTTGCAGCTCTAGCCGTTGCTCCAATCTCCAATTGACTACGGCTCGTCATCAATGAAATTAACTTCAGAGAGGTCGTAGTACGGTACAAACACTAATTTGAAAAGCTCATCAGGATCTGTAACTATACTGGTGGGTTGGAGATTAGAATGCTGCCCAAATTTACCCCACAAAGAGTTTAGGAAATGTTTTGAAATTTGTCTTTTGCAGGGTTTACCTCGATTTTGCAGGTCGTAAGTGAACGCCTTCTTTTCTAAAAAAACGCGTATAGTACGCCCTTTTTCAGAGTCAGTTTTACACCAGCTGGGGTAGCCAGAGGCCTCCTGCTTATCCCTAAGGTGTAACCTGATGAATGGGGTAAATAACTTGTCTGTTGTGATCGGGAAATGCCAGATCTCATAGATTTCCCAAATCTTTTTCCGCCTCTAAACAGTGCCCATGTTCCTGTCAGGGAACGTTCTTCCCGGTGTGGTTGCAACTATCTTTCTGGGACTTCAGGGACATGGAAAGCAAGTGGAAACATTAGTTTTTTTATTTAGTTTTACAGGCAGGACAGGAAAAAATAAATACCTAGGCGGGTACACTTTAACTTTAGCGATACCAAAGTATTTTTGATGTGCTCGAAATGATCAAAAATTATTTCTGGGTGACAGACGGGGTACATTTAGTTTTATTAACAAAAGGATACAGACTTGTGAAATTGTAATAATGCACTGTTTCATCGGGCTGTACCTTATGATAAAGTTTAAGGGCGTTAGTTTGGCTGCCGTAAAGTGAATCACGAGGGTCCAAAGGAATTGGAAATTTCATTTAGTAAGAAGTCTTTGACCTCTTCATCAACTTGCAAACATTTCACACCATTCACACCATGACGTGGATTGGAAATCCTTGTCTCTGTATTTGGCTTTTTTTAACTTGAAAAGTGTGGTACAACTGCCCGTATTGAGGATTTAGTAAGTTAATTTTGGTCAAGCTCGTTATAACATACAGGACACCGTGGAAAAACAGCCTGGAATTCAAAGGCTGTATGTGTGCCGTTAACCAGAGCATATTCTCCCACCTTTTTCACCACCCTTTAAGGTATATTGTATAGAAATGCCTTCTGTCTGTTCGACGTAAATAAGCCAATGAATTGCGGGTGTGGAAAATCGTTTAATCGATTAATGCTTTTTTTTAGTCATGGTCATAATTGTGTCCCTGTACGTTCACAAGCCCTTCTCAAACCTCCACATCCTGTTGCAGTAAGCTTTAACTCTTCCTGAAATTAAATGGATCATTTTTATGTTGTTCATACCACTCTATGAATCTTTTTTCTCACTGGGCATCATGTTAATTGACTCCGTAATAACGGACGTGGGTAATTTTGATTTCTTCGTGTTGAAGAAATGTGGGAAGCGTCCCTTGGTTTGGGAAAACCCATGTTTCGGACATCTTACTGAGTTTCATCGGCATGAAATTAAAAGAATCATATAAATCTCATTTTAAATCATTTAGGGACACAGCATTTAAATTTTTATTTTTCAAATCTGACAAAGTCATGCGTGCAGGTTTTCCCACTGAATTCCCAGAAATATGGGCCATATAATGTAGTTTCAAAAATGTAGTTGGGAAGTGTGCACCCTGTTACTTGCATGCATTCAAAGTCATAAAGATGTACTGTTCAATCATTGGCTTGGGTCTGTAAGGCTGCATGTAGCAGACATGTTCATCAAATTGTTAACCGTGCATACACTGCAATTCAATCCATCTGTTATCTATATTTATACATCTGAAACAAAATCCACAAAAAATTTTTTTTACAAATCCATTATCACTAAGGGCCACTATGAGTTTCAAAGCAGGGGCCTGACCTTCAAAATACCCGCATGTCAGACAGCATAGATTGTCATGTGTAAACACATGGTTGAATTGCAGTGTATGCACGGGTTAACAAATTTGATGAACATTAGGGATGGCCGGTTCGCGGATCCGAACCCCGATCCGCCGCGGATTTATCCCGTTCGCGAACGGTGAATTTTTTCGGGTTTTCCGCCTTCGAACCACGGATTTCTCGTAATTTAAAGGATATTTTTCCTTTTATTGGGTCCGCCGCGGATTAGAATTTCGAATTTTTCCGAAAATCCGCGGATCCTCGAGGGACCGGATTTTGCGAAGTTCGGACATCTCTAATGAACATGTCTGCTATATGCAGCCTTACAGACCCAAGCCAATGATTGACAAGTACATCTTTATGATTTGAATGCATGCAAGTACAATCTGCACGGTGACATGTTTGCAAATCTGATGGCAGTTGTGTTGTATTTATGGCTGTATACAAGACAGCACCCATCACAAAAAAAGTTGGCTCCAATAAATGCTTTCACATTTTTAATGCCGTAATAATGCTTTTCATAATGTAATATATAGACGGTCTTTTCTCATGCAGGAGTGCCTGCATGATATAACGCCATGACAGGGGCATATCTAGGGTCTAAGAAGATCAGGGGCACCATTGGGCACTCCGTGTGCCGCGATGCAGGGCGCAACATTTTTTTGGGCCCATGCCCCTTTCTCCGCCCCAATTAAGCCACACCCACTAGCTACTTACTAGAGACAGAAAAAAGACACAAACAGACCGATAGACAAACACAAACAGATACACAGCCAGCTAGTGATAAACAGGACAAAAGACAGAGAAATAGACAGAGAGACACAAAGGCACAGTAAACTGACAATTTCATTATACACTGGACGCAATCTGGTCATTTAAACTCACTGTTGTGTTCAGTTGTAGTCAGACGCTTGCCCACACCTTAGGCAGGGAGACCTTCTTGTCCTTCTACATGGACCTCTGCCCCTATCTATCTCTATCTGTCCTCTCTCTCTGTATATCTACCTATCTGTCCCTCTCTCTCTCTGTATATCTATCTCTTATCTGTCCCTCTCTCTCTCTGTATATCTATCTCTATCTGCTTCTCTCTCGATATCTACTATCTGTCCCTCTTCTTCTGGCTATCTATCTATATAACCTATCTATCTATCTCTATATATCTATCACTACTTACTATCTATCTACATCTACTACTACAACCTATCATCTAATCTACTAACTATCTATCTAACTCTATCTATCTAACGCTATCTATCTATCTAACGCTATCTATCTATCTCTACTAATGCTATCTATCTAACTAACGCTACCTATGGGAAGTGCATAGGAGGCTGCCTGTGATTCCTCCACGACTCCAGCGCGATGTCTGGAAGAAGGTTCGGGGCACTTGCAGGAGGAACAGGCAGTTAAAACATTTGGGGCACTTTGGCTCTGTTGTGGCTACAAACTTTAATTGTTGTGTTGAAATATTTTTCAAACGTTGCAATAACGCTAGAAGACACCAAATTCTCTAACAGCACGGCATCACTTACATCTACGGAATTCAACATAGTGTACACTAGCGGCAGGCAAACATTATTATTGTTATTATTAAGTCATACAAATGTTGTTTTACGGTCAATAATCTGACTACACCCAAATGCCTTCAGGAATAGAGATGTCCGAACTTCGCAATATCCGGTCCGCTCGAGGATCTGTGAATTTTTGAAAAAATTTGAAAATCCGAAAATCCGCGAGCGGACCCATTAAATGAAAAATATCCTCGAAATTAAGAGATTTCTCGTAATTTCGAAAATTTTGAATATGTATTTTTCGAAAATACGAGTAATCTCGTAATTTCGAAAAATTTTCGAAAATACGTATTTACGAAAATAAGAGAAATCCTCGTATTTTCAAAAATTTTCGAAAATACGATTTTCCACGTAATTTCTAAAATTTTTGAAATACGAGAAATTTGCGGTTCGGAAGTTCGGAAGGCGGAAAATCCAGAAAAAATCTGCCGTTCGCGAATAGGATAAATCCGTGGCAGACTGGATTCGGATCCGCGAACGGCCATCCCTATAAATCACCTTTTTGCATGCCCAGGGGATCGTTATTCTATTGAGTGGTACAAGTGTGTGAGTGCTACAAGGGGCTCTGTTGCCAAGGAGGTCTGTCTCCTTGGGCGTGTTATGGGATATTGTATATAATTAGTTACCCCTAGCACCGTCCTCAGTAGAGAGGATAACAAAACCACGGTTATAGATTCTAACCACAGTGCGCTTACATACTTAATATAAATTTATACAACATATATAAACTATAAAAAAACACTTATTGCTAGAATAATTATAAATAGTTATGAAAACATAATACATAGCTAAATATATATGTAACAACAACATATATAAGCTATATAAACAATCGCTAACATTAGTAAGCACATTGTAAAGGTATATTCATAAAACACTAAAATTATATGTGTGAAATTAATTACAATAAGATGTTAAAGTATGAAACGGTAAATAAAACGCAGAATAGTTACAGCGTAATAAAACCGCAAGTCTTACCTTGCTATTGAAGTCTTCTGTGATGTGTGTTTGTACACTCTTTCCCGTATTTATATGGGGTTTTCTCTGTGTTAGGAACGCCTATTAACGCTCAATTATTATAATCAACTAGTTATCAGAAATGTTTTTCATTTATTGATCAATGTAGGCCTTATGAATGTTGCATTATAACTTATTTAAGTTCATGATAAAACTTATGTCTTTGTAAAACAATAAGCTGACAACATTGTCATTAAGAAAAATTTGGTTGTTAAGACAATAATATAGATGTAAAACACTAAGCTGCAAAAACTAGTCTAATGACAAATTTACCCCAGTGAAAGGTCAAACAGACAACTAACGTTAAGCCACAAGTGTCTGTAAAACAATAAGCTGACAACATTGTCATAAGAAAAAATTTGGTCGTTAAGACAATAATAGATGTAAAACACTAAGCTGCAAAACTAGTCTAATGACAAATTACCCCAGTGAAAGGTAAACAGACAACTAACGTTAAGCCACAAGTGTCTTTGTAAAACAATAAACTGTTAAAACAGTCTAACAACCTACATAGATAGGTAGATTTTGACATAAGATAGATTTTGATTTCATTTGATATAAAATAGGTGGGGAGCAGAAACAGACAGACAGACAGACGACAGACGACGACAGATTTTGATTTCATTTGATATAAAATAGGGGTGTGAAATAGATATAAGATAGATATAAAATTAGATAGATTGATAGAAAGATATAAGGTAGATATAAAATAGATAGAGATAAGTTAGATAGATAAATAAAAATAGATAGATAGATATAAAATAGATTTTGATTATAGATAGATAGATTTTGGTTTCATTTGATATAAATAGGTGGGTGAGAGGGAGTAAGGAATGGGTCGGGCATGGGAGGAGAGTAGGAGGAGAGTGGGAGGAAAGTGGGAGGATAGGGCGGGGAGGGAGGGAGGAGAGAGGGCAGAGAGTAGGGGAGAGGGGGAGTAGAGTGGGCGTGTCGACCTGTCACTTAATTTGACGAAACATTAGAGGTTTTACTACTGAGAGTGTTGAAAGTGACATTGTTGGTGTATATTAGAATTAGTTAAAGAAAAGAAGTCAATAAACACCGTAAACATCAGATGAATCGATCTGTACCAGAAAGAAAGTTACAGTGAAAATGTTGTCACAAAGTGTAATCCAAAAGTGAAAATGTAGCCTAAGTGAAAAAATAAACTACAAAAGGGAAAATATCCTATAGTGAAAACTTGGCAATCAAGTGAATATTTAGTGAGAAGTCACAATGTATAAGTCTGAAAGATTTCTCCATTGGTACAAGTGGAATATATTCATGTTTAAAGTGAGAGACTTTGCTGTTTATAAAACTGAACAAGATATTCCAGTGTGTTGGATGATTTATTCCACAAGCTACAACTGTAAAAGTGACTCCTCATGCAGTAAGGACTTTGTGCTGGAGCTGCCAGACAATAAAAAGTTGGTAATATTTACGGATAACCATCCAGTTTACAATAATTCATTGCACATTTAGAAATCCATGTCAGACGGAAAAATAACGTCATTTGTATTTTAATGTATATTAATTTTCTATGAAATAATCTATAGAAGGGGTAACAAAAAAACCTGAAACTGTTATGTGCTTATTTTTAGTTATTATATATAAAAGTAAATGCAATTTGCCTGATAAATGATGTATGGTTTATGGTTACATATCTGTAGAGATGGATAGAAATTAGAATTTAGAAATTGAGTTTAGACTTTCAAACTAATACGTTTAAAGGGTATCCCCACCCAAAAAATATTTTACCCCCCTAACTGCCAGGTTTACAAGTTAAAAAAATAGACTTACCACCTTCATTCCCTCGGTTCTCTGCAATAGGTTGTATGGGGTTTGAAGGGTATTGAGGAGTTGGGGGACCAGTTCCATTTCATATTTTTTATACACTCGATCGGTAGTCCGTCTGGTCCAGGGGCTTTGCCATTATGAAAAATTCGCAATAGCGGTTTTAGCTCTGTTATTATTATATCTGCTTCCAGGGAGTCGATTTGTGTTGGTGTTAGAGTGGGAAAATAGATATCTGCAAATAATCAAAATATCTGTTAAGCTTGAGTCATTTGAGCCATGATTGTATAGATCTGAGTAGTATATGGCCTGTAAAAATTTGGTGACTATGTTACTGACCTAGACTGGCGTTGTATTCGAAGTATATATCTGCTGGAAGTTTGAACCTGCGTAAGTAAGTCAGAAGTTTGGCTGAATGATTGCCTGCTTTGAAGAAATTCCAGTTTTGGAAGAAAATTTTGTGCTTTGCCTTTTCTTCAGTAAATAGTTGGGAGCATCTTTGGGCAGCCACAAAATCAGTATATGTCTATCTGTAGGGTATATAGCATATTGTTGTTCCATAATATATAACTGCGTTTCTTCTTTTTGTCTGGTGGACTTTTTGATGGTGGTGATGGTGGAGTGTAAGCAGCCTCTCATATAGGCCTTGAAACTATCCCAATAGGTAGCGGGGTGGATTGGTTTGGTTCAGTTCAAAGTACTCAGAAATTTCTCTGGGGGTGTATCAGGTTCTGGGAGAGTGTCAACCAAAAGGGGTTTAGTTCCAGGGCTTTCAGGGTGTAGAGTTGGCCTGAGTAAGTTGCATTAGTATTGGAGAGTGATCCGAAATGAGTTATGGAGCCAATAAAGTAGCAGCGAGAGCATTGCAATATATAGTCTATCCTGGATAGAGTATGATGTGTGGTTGAGTGGCAAGTAAATTCGCGTTTGGGTGGGTTATGTTCCTGCCATACATTGATCCAGCCTATTTCAGACATAAGAGTCCGTAGGGGACTCTATGTCTGGGAATTGTGAGGTGAAATATGATATGTTTGTTGTTGTGTTACTGCATTGTGATACTTGTAGCTGTAAAGGTCATATGCATAGTCATGGTGTGCTTAGTATTGTCCTTCAGTTGGGATTATTAATTCTGGTATGCAGCTTCAGTTTGACATAGCTACCTGTATATAGCAATTGGAGTCACTGTCCCTGTTGCATCAGACCATTTAGGGTCACGGTAAGTCAGTGGTGAATATTACGGGTAATTAATCCATTCATTCACCAATGTCATATTAGCGAATGTATTGGGTATATTAAGGGGGTTATTGGTGGATGTTGTAGCAGTGTAAGTAGAGGGACTAATATGTATATCGTGTGGGATGACATGTAACCTAATTGACTATCGTCTGTGTAGTTGTTTAGATGTAGCAGTTCACATAACAATCACATATAGTGGTTATACAGTAGGTCTATTACTATTTATCATTAAACATAGTATTAGTGTATTAGTATACTTTTCAGTAGTGGCAATCAAGTTGTATCTTAGTCTCACATATTATGTAGAAGGGAGAGAAAGAGGGGTGGAATTTAAGCTGTGTAGAGGGAGAGAGTTATGCATTTGGAAGGCACTTAAGGTGTAATCACCAGGATAATTTAAAAATATCATTTGTAGCAAGCTTTATACATGTTGATTTGATTATACTGTGTAACTAGCTTGGTTGCTAGGTTTCAAATCTTGTAAAAGTCTCAGTTGCTATATAAAGGTAACAGCAGTCATTTTAAAGGAAACATTTAGATCAAGACGTATATAAAATTACTTAGCATGGTTCAACTGTCTGTGCTTTCCCAGCACAGGGCCCTGGTGGTCCTAGCCAGGGGATGGCTTTTGGAGCAAATGTTTACATGGCGGCTCCATTTACGAGTAGTCCGGTGAGCCCAGGGCCGTCTCAGCAGAGCACGCGGCAATATAATATTGTGGTTGTCTCCGGCAGAGGGGTAGGGGAAAGTTATTGTAACTATCGGGGCAAATGTCTGTGTTTGGTGATTTAAAGTTATTGCTTATAAATAGAGATGTCCGAACTTCGCAAAATCTGGTCCGCTCAAGGATCCGCAAATTTTCCCAAAAATTCGAAAATGCGAAAATCGCGAGCGGACCCATAAAAACTATTAAATGAAAGTTTGGCAAAATCTGTTCTTCGAAAATACGAGGATTCTTCGAAAATACGAGAAATCCACGTAATTTTGAAAAATTTCGAAAACGCGTTTTGGAAAAGTTCGGAAGGCGGAAAACCGGAAATCCACGATATCCGCTGTTCGCGAACGAGGTAAATCCGCCTCGGATAGGGTTCGGATCCGCAAACTGGGCCATGACTACTTATAATATGGATAAAGTTTGTCTGGCTGGTATTGGGGGAATAATGAAACAGTGCTCATGTGGAGATGGGTAAACACAGCTTACTTGCATATTGGGAATGCTCTATCGGTGATTGTATCATGCAGAATCATCCATAGTAATTAGTATTTGCAGGTGGGTTGATGGTAATGGGTTGATCGGTCGAGTTGGGGACGCTGTCAGTCTTTGTTAGATGTGAGGATTAGGGCCTTTAGGTGCGGGCTGTCTCACATCAGTGGGATGGTGGGTATGGATCCAAGACATCACGGTTTCTGTAGTTTCAAAGAAGCGGAATTGTGCTATCTTGTAGCTAAGGAATCCGCGGAAGCGTTACGGCAAATTTCCAGACATTTTTTCCCATAGACTATAATGGTAACAATCAAATGTGGCTATTTCAAAACAGTTTGTTTCATTGATAATACAAATGGTGAAACCCCCAACACCCCACACAGACCCAGGTACACCCACCCACTGACCTACCTTTCCATTCCCATGGAAGATATATTTAAAGGTAACTAAAGTCAAAAAAAACTAATTTAATTTATCCTCAATAAAAGATTTATGGTTGTAAACACAAAAAAAGACATACCCCTCAACCAGACCCCGGTACACACACCTACTGATCTACTTATCCATACTGTTTCAGCCATACTTAAAGGGCATGTCCACCCAAAACTATAATCCCCCAAACTACTGGCCCCATCATGTAGTGTAATTTAAACTTACCTCACATCCCAGCTCCATATGGTTCTCTGTATTCCCCCCCCAAAGTCCCAAAAAACTGCCCACAGGAGGATAGCAGGACTCTGCCTCTACCTGGCCTCCGGGAGAATTTTGGGATGCGTACTGCAGCACTTCTCTCCCTCCATCTCCTCCCTCTCAGGATTCCCTCCCCCTAGTGTAAAACCCTTAATATATAGTATTGCCCCTGTCCCCCCAGCCCCACCGCTACTATTTATATGTTTAGAAAGCTCCCAAACTTTACTTACCTCTCCTCTTCCTCCGCCAAAATGTGCTCCCGGCAGCCGCTTCCGTGATTGGCTGCCGCTCAGCCAATCACAGACACGACTGCCGGTCCCGACCCTCTGCTTGCTTTTCTCGCAGCCGAGGGCCGGGAGCGCGGCGGAGGAAAGAGGGGAGGTAAGTAGAGTTTGGGGAGTTTCTAAACATATAAATATAGCGGTTGGGGCTGGGCTGGCAGGGAGAATCTTATATTAAAAAATTAATTTTAGGGTGGACATACCCTTTAAAGGGTAACTAAAGTAAAAAAAACTAATTTTGATATATCCTCATAAAAGATAGTTTTTATTTAAAGGGTAACTAAGTTATTTTTTCCTCAATAAAAGATAATTTTATGGTTGTAAATACAAAAAAAACCCATACCCCTCAAATGACCCAGGTACACACACCCTAGACTCACTTATCCATTACTGTGGCAGCCATACTTAAAGGAAACTAAAGTAAAAAAAGCCAATTTGATCAATAATTAAAAAGTTTGTTTTTTTAACCCCCAATGTGATACAGGTTACACACCTACTGACCTACCCCTCCATTGTGGCAGCCATACTTAAAGGGTAACTAAGGGAAAAAAACTGATTTGATCAATAATCAAAAGTTTGTTTTTTTAACTTCCAACTTGATCCAGGTACACACACCTACTGACCCACACTTCCATTCATGGCAGCATATTTAAAGGGTAACTACAGTCAAAAAAACACATTTTGACCGATCATCAAAAAAGTTAGTATTTTATCCCCCAACCTGATATGAATACACACACACCAACTGACCTACCTTTAATGCATGTGACATATTTAAGGGGTAATAAAAAACAACAATGTCATCTTCATTGGCATTATTGAGTTTTAAAATATTGCAGCACAAACACACAAATTCCTTCCAAAATGCAGTCTTTCAAGCCAAATTCACAAGTTTATACTTAAACTTTTCTCTTTAGTATTTTATTTTTTCTGAACATTCAAACTGTTTTACTAATGGGTCAGATTCGGATTTTCGAATTTTTAAACTTTTTCAGAACTTCGAAAATTCCAAATCTGAAAAGATTTTTGAAAGTTTGCCCACCCTACATTTCAGCCGATATTAGTAGTTGATTTCGGTAGAATAGCAAAATGGAGCAAAGTACCTTAGAAGTTTGTGTACTAATTACTAAAGCAAGTAATTCAGGCCCTAGAAGAAGAAAGGAACCATCAGAGGGCAATTAGCAACAAAACTGGAAGATCAGAAAGACAGAGGATTGAAGATCACATAGCTAAACTATTTGCAAATTTTACAGAATTGAGCTCCCCGAGCAAGAGGTGAGACACCTCTGAAAGGGTTAAACATCCAAAAGAAAAATACTTTAGTTTAGAAAGGATGAGATACAGAGGTAAAAACATGTTAATTATGTAAACGTTTAGGCAGAAGTTCAATTAATTGTCGTTATACAGAATTCGGGATTCAAGGAGTTAATGCAGAAGAGAAGCTATAAAAGAAAACACTTGTCATTTAGGGCTAGACTACTAGCCAGGGGCGGAGGAATGGGCTGGTAGGGCGGGGAGCATTTGCCCCCCGGGACCGGTTCCCATGGCAAAACTCATCCCGCACAGCTTTCTGCAGCATACTTCGCGTTTCGTCCGGCAGCATAGCTATGACGCTCACTGATAGCACCATGTACAAGGCCCGCCTCTTATTTCAAAAGCATTACTGCCCAGCCCCATGAGCTCTCACCAACCTATCGTGCGAGGCAGCAAGCCAGGCCAGCCCAGCAAACAGGATAATGAATGAGAATGTGGCACCATTAATTAATGGGGATAAGTTAGTTACAGAGGATGGCGATAAAGCAAATGTCTTGAATAATTTTTTCCCTCTGTATACACATATAGAAGATCCAAGTACAGATATCATAGAGTATAGTAGCAATAATGGTATAAAAGTAACACGTGCACTTTGATTAACTGAGGATATGGTACAGAAAGAACTAAATAAGGTTCATATTAAAAAATCTCCTGGACAGGTAAAATAGATCCTCGGGTATTAGGGAGCAAAGTTCAGTTTTATCAGGCCATTGTTTCTTATTTTTGCTGATTTCCTCATGTCCGGATGTGTGCCTCTGGATTGGATAAAGGGTGATGTTATTTCCAATATTCAAAAAGGGTAGTCGTTCACAGCCGGGTAATACAGGCCTGTAAGTTTAACTTTAGTGGTGGGGAAGAACTGGAAAGTTTAATAAGGGAACATATTCTAGAGTATTTTTCAAGGACTGACATTATAAGTAGTAACCAGCATGGATTTAGAAGGAATAAATCCTGTCAAACTAACTTGCTTGGCTCTTATGAGGAAGTAAGTAGAAATTTAGACTCTGCTAGCAGTAGATGTAGTTTACTTGGATTTTGCAAAGGCTTTTGATACAGCCCCCCATAGAAAACTAATGTATAAGCTAAGGTCTGTTGGTCTGGGGGAGACACATTTGTAATAGGTAAACAATAGTGGAGGTGCACTCTATCCAACGTAGGTGCAGACACCTTGTGGGTATTCCCTTTGGAAAACAGCAGCTTCGCAGGAAAAAGAAAACTGAGGGTCGCACTCCATATATAGATAACTTTATTGTGAACCACACATCACACGTCACATGTTTCGGGGGGATACCCCCTTCTTCAGGTGATCACCTCAAGAAGGGGTATCCCCCCGAAACGTTGTGACGGTGTGTGATGGTGGTTCACATAAAGTTATCTATTATCTGGAGTGCGACCCTCAGTTTCTTTTTCCTGAGTCACATTTGTACATGAATAGAAAATTGGTTAATGAATAGGATGCAGAGAGTAGTTGTAAATGGGGCTTCATCATTTGACTCAAAGTGCTAAGTGTTGAGACCGCTTCTATTCTATTTATAATGATTTAGAAGTGGGTATTGTTAGAAGGTTCTGTGTTTGCTGACAACACAATCTTTGTTGACCATAAAAACTTCAGAGGATGTGCAATCGTTGCAGGGGGATCTAGATAGATTGTCACATTGGGCTGAAAAGTGGCAGATGAGATTCAATGTTGATAAATGTAAGGTGATGCATTTTGGACTTAAAAATCCTGTGCTGCCTATACTTTAAATGGCTTTTGTGTTAAGTGAATCCCTGTTGGAAATGGATCTGGAGTTTTGGTGGATAACAAACTTAAAGCAAGCAGTGCCAGGCAGCAAACAGCCAGAGTCAGTATGGTATTGTCTTGAACAAAAGAGGTATAGATTCAAGGAAGGAAAACGTTATTCTCCCTCTTTACAAGCATTGGGTAAGGCTCATTTGGAATATGCAGTGCAATTTGGAACCTGTGTACAAAAAGGACATCTTTGAAATGGAAAGGGTCAGAGAAGGGCAACTAAATAATAAGAGGGAGTGGGGAGTTGAATATGAAGAAGAGAGATGGGAAAAGTTACAATTAGTACGCTGGAGAAAAGGCACTTGCGTGGAGATATGATTACGTGTGATAATAAATTAACGGGCCATACAATAATAAACTATCTGGGGCATAGTTCACCAACAGAACATGTCAGAGGACATTGGGACACATCCTTAAGACTTGAAGAAAAGGGTTAGGCTTCAAGTTAGGAAAGGGTTTTTTTCACTGTGAGAACGGTAAAGCTAGGAACTGTCTTCCAGTGGACGTTGTATGGCAGGTTCATTGGTTAGTTTAAAAAAAAAGTGGATGAATACAGGAAATGTTGCAAGTTAATGGTATTGATACATAAAGTAGAGTTGATCCAGGGAAATTTCCAATTGCCACTTGGAAGTCAGGAAGGAATTTTTTCCCCATTAATTATTTGGTGGGTTTTTTGGGCCTTCCACTGGATCAACAATTGGGCAGGAAATGAGGACATTGCTAGATGGGTTGGACTGGATGGACATATGTCTTATTCAACTCAAATACTATACTATACTATACTACCAGTAGATAATAAAAATTGCCAGTTTGCTACCGTAGATAATGAAATTGCAGTTTGATATATTAAAGGACAATTATACTCACCTTCCCTCGTCCTCTTCTTGTGCATTACCTTTACCCAGGTCCTCACACCTGGGTTCGCATAACTTACTGCAGAGTCTCAGAGCAACGCTGCTCTGGTAGGCTCCGCCCCCTCCTCCCCGTTGGCGACGAGGACAATAGGAAGGCACGCTTGTTACAGAGCGTGCCTTCTATTGCACTCGTCGCCGACAGGGAAGAAGGGTGGAGCCTACCAGAGCAGCGTTGCTCTGAGACTGCAGTAAGTTACGCGTACCCAAGGGTGAGGACCTAGCGGTTCAGTTCTCACCTGGGTAAAAGCTAATGCACAAAGAGGAGTGGAGGGAGGTGAGTATAATTGTCCTTTAATTGTGCATCTCTGTCCATCTCTATCTCTAACACTTATCTCTATCTTGTTGTACAGTTATTCTCTGTCTTTCGTCTATATATCACTATCTGGCTGTGTACTTATCTTGTGTGTTGTCTGTCTGTGGTCTCTGGTTATCTGTCTCTATTAAGTACCTAGAAGTGTGGTTTAATTGGGGTGTAGGAAATGGGGTGTGGCCTAAATATCCCCATGCCCCATATCTTCTTAGACCCTAGAAAAAGCCCCTAATAAAAGGCCAGGTTCTCCTTCTGTGTGAAGATACCAGGATAAAGGGTAAGGGAATCTACAGCCCTACTCTCTACATGGCCCCACTCACTGGCCTTTGGGCCCTGTGGACAGGGTGTGTCTGTAGGATTTTTGCACTGAGACAAACTTTGATTGCCACCGTATGCGAGGTGGGCGTGGGCTTGTGGGTGGGTGTGTGTGTGGGGCTTGTGTGTGGGCATGGCTTTGGGGTTGGAGCACGGCTAGCCATTTTTTTCATTTTGAACTTGGCAACATTTATTTGTACAGTTTCTTTAAATAGACATTTATCCACACCAATAATCACAGAAGAATAAAGAATGTTGCCAAAAGAACCTGCCACCACATTAAGGTAGATTCTTTTAACAGGACCCTAACTTACCTAACTAGTCTAACCTAGCCTAAAACTAACAAACTATCTAAAGGTCCCATACAGTGAGAACAAACAATAAAGGCCCCATACTGTGAGAACAGACAGTGAAGGTCCCATACTGTGAGAAACAGACAGTGAAGGTCCCATACAGTGAGAACAGACAGTAAAGGTCCCATACAGTGAGAACAGACAGTGAAGGTCCCATACAGTGAGAAACAGTCAGTAAAGGTCCCATACAGTGAGAACAGTCAATAAAGGTCCCATACATATTCTATCTCTATCTCTCACATTCTCTCTCTCCTGCAATCTTGGCCTCTATTTCTCACACACTCTTTCCCTCCTGCAGTCTCTATTCTCTATCTCTCGCACATTTTCTCCTGCAGATTTTATTGAAGAATGGGAGGTAAGCACAGTTCTTTTACCTCCCATTCTTCAATTTAAACTGAATACCAAATTTTTTTAGCAATGGAGAAACCCTTGAAAAGTATCTCGCCAAAAATATGACTTAACTTATTTCTGTTTAATTGAAGAACGGGGGTAAAGGCGCAATGTCTACCTCCCATTCATCAATTGAACTATCAGAAGACAAGAGGAACAGGAGAAACTTCCCAGCGACCGCACACTTTCGCCGCTTCCCTTAATAGATCTCTACATCATCCACACTCCCATATATTTATGCGCATGCTTAAACAGACTGTATTGATATGTGTCTGTGTATGCTGGGAGTTTTAATATTCAATAATAATTTCTATGAAGGCTGGTTGTGATGGGGGAGGATGGGATATCTCATGGAAGGTGCTGGCAGTGAGGGGCTGGTAATGATGGGGTATCACATAGAAGGTGCTGGCAGTGAGGAATAAAATATCACAGGTAGACTTGCACTCCAAACGGTGATAGTTTATTAGTAGCCAAACATCAGCAAATCAAACAACGTTTCGGGGTAACAACCCCTTCATCAGGTGATGTGAACAGCAAAACAAGTGTGGGCTTAAATAGCCTAGTGCTAAAAAGGTACTGCCCCTGGTGGGGTGTGGCAAGAGCACTACCAATGAAATCATAGTATAAAACAATATTACCGATAATAATATAATACAATAAATATTTCATCTAAACGTGTTGTATATAACAGTAATGTGTGAGGGAGCTGTAATGATGGGGGGATGGGATATCCCATGGGAAGGTGCTGGCAGTGAGGGGCTGGTAATGATGAAGGATGAGGTATCCCATGGAAGGTGCTGGCAGTGAGGGGCTGGTAATAATGGTGATCATAATGTGAGGGGTGGTGGATGTGGGAGATGGGTATCCCATGTGAGTGGCTGGTAATGATGCAGGATGGGGTATCCCATGTGAGGGGCTGGTAATGATGGGGGATAGGGTATCCCATGTGAGGGGCGGTGATGATGGACACAGGGCAGGTTGGGAGGGTGGAGAACTTGTAGGGAGATAATAAGGAAATGTCTAGGCCCAGCAGGAAATGAGGGGAGACCCGGTGCACTGTGTATGAAAATCCCTGGGGAACATCATATACATGGGGAGGTGTGATCAGTGACACACAACAGTGTACAGTGAGGGATACAGATCGGTCTCTCTAAACGTCAGTTCACTTCTCCTGCCTATCACAGTCTGTCCACACACACACACACACACACAACACACACACACACCAAAACAGTACAGGAGAGATCCCGCCCGTACTCTCCAGGTGAGAGAACACAGACCGAAACCCCTCCTCCAGCTCAGACACAAACAAGTAAGTAAGCAAGTAACTAGCATTTGGACTTTCAAATTCGGGGGGGGGGGGAGATGAATAACTTTTGGTCCTTACCAATCATTGCCAGTGCGCCACCTAGACGGGAGGCATATCGTGTCACATGACACTGACTTTCTCCTCTGCACCCAAGCTCCGCCTTCCGGACCTGCGTGCCCGTAGAGGAGGAGCTTCCTCCTTCTTTACCTGGCACTACCACACCGGTAAGTGATTTTTACCCCTTCCCCCACCTAAAATGCACTCCTTGTTGTCACATTGAGAAAATGCCGCTCTTCTGCATTGTCTCAATGTGGCTTATTAGCGAGACGGCTCCGCTGTGGACTCTCCCCCACTCAGAACTCAGACTCCCCCCCCCCTACAGAAAAACTGTATAAAAACAGCCTTTCAGGCAGAGTTAGAATCTGACAGAAAGTTTTTAAACTGCTGATTCTTACACACTGTTCCTATAAGGGGGTATGGGTCTGTATGGTGGGGTAGGGGCATGGGGCCCGTAAGTGGGCAGGCTTACAGGGTCCATGAGTGGGCGGGGACATGGGGGTTGCAAAAAAAGAGGGCCGAGGGGGGGATTGCAAGAAGAGGAGTGCCAAGGTGGCTGCAAGGGGAGGAAAACGCATGGTGGCAGAGGGACTGTCACATGTTTAGAGCAGGGAGCAGGAAGTGCAGGGGGATCTGGTGATGCTGCTACCATATCACACACAAAAATGTAAATGTCTTAAAAATTATGTAAAAAAAATAATGAAAATACTCAGGAAAGCTAAATTAAGGGCAAATGAAACTTCACTGATTCAAGCATTGAAAGAATCTCTGTCAAAAGTTAGGCTTCCAGTCCAGATCCAATTAAATCAAAGCACTGTTTCAAGGGCTCTAATATAAAACAAGTTGCAAAGCTCATCACATAGACTGATCTATTTGAAAAAAATATGTAAGTGGAGAAGCAGATGAAGATGCCCATACACAGTTTGGAAGGCATTAAACAAAATGCTTTGGTCATCCTTTGTGATCCAAAGATCATTCTGGGTTAAAACCTGACCAAACATTGGGCCGAGATATCTTTTAACTGAGAGAGTTTGATTTTCTCATATTCTGCAAGAATGAAACATATCTAGGACAGCCCTCTGGTAACATCAGTAAAGGTGTCTTAGAACACGAAAAATATTTCAAATGTATTAGAAAGTAAGAAGAATCTCTTCATTAAAACTAAAGAGAAAATTAAATGTATATGTTTGCCATCAAAATCACTAATATTTAAATGTGATACTTTTGCAGCAATGCCTCTTGAAGAAAGAAAAAATTGTCATGGACATTATCAAGTGTGAGTTGTGTGCAGAGTCATGAAGAAGCTCATCTGAGTACGGCAATCTCCTTTGCAGAGTGTACTTTGAGTAAAATGCAATTCAAGAAAACAAATGCTTCAAGAAATGTGCAAAACAGGTATAGAACTTGGATCAATTCAAACACCAAGATGCTTTATTCTGCACAAAATTTGAAACAGCAAGAATCAGTAGACTACTAAGACCTAGAGGTCTCAAGGTGGCAGACTTGATTAACTCAACTGGGTCACTTAAAAGGCAAGGAAATTAAATAAGATTAATAGTATGATTGAAAATAGTTGTCTAATATCCATTATATCCAGAGTCATTTCTGGAATACTCCAAACCCAATATAATCGCAATCGTGATATACGATACAGAAAAATTGGAAAATTTAAAGTCATAACATCCATAGCTAAAAAAAACTCAAAAAACATCTCAAAGAAGCAGACCTCTCCTTGGAACGCTTGCAAGCATGAAACCTGTTAAGGCCTCAAGCCCCAATGGCTTACCTACTGAATTTTATTATAAAGTAGTTTGACAAATAACTTGTGGAACAACTGCATTAAACCTATAAAATAGCATTTGCAACCAGAAACGCCTCTCTCAATGTCTGACGTGACTATAATCTTACTACTGAAGCCAGATAAAAACCCTACGTCCATGGTGCATAAAGGCCAATACGCTCCTAAACAGTGAAATATAAGCAATGGATTCAACTGCTATACTCCAACCACAGGGCCACCGTGATAGTAAATGGCTCAAAACATATATTACTATGCGATAACGCATAACCTCCCACAGGGTCAGGATGTAAGAGAGACAGTTTGTATATTGGTCAGGGTTGAGAGGACTGTGTGTATGTTGGTCAGGTTGTGAGAAAGACGTGTGTATATTTGTCAGTGTAAGAGACGTGTGTTTAATGGTTAAGGTGTGAGGAGAGGAATGTGTATGTTGTCAGAGTGTAAGAAACAGTGTATGTGGTCAGAGTGTGAGGGACAGTGTATATGTTAGATGGCCAGCAGAATGTAAAATATAGACAGTGTGTATGGTCAGAGTGTGAGCAGAGTGTGTATAATGTTAGGGTGTGAGAGACAGTTTGTCTATTGGTCAGGGTGTGTAAGAGAGACAGTGTGTATGTTGGTCAGGGTGGTAAGAGGACAGTGTGTATGTTGGTCAGGGTTGTAAGAGAGACAGTGTATCTCTTGGTCAGGGTATGAGAGGACAGTTTGTCTAATGGTCGGGTGTAAGAGAAGACAGTGTGGTGTTGGTCAGGTGTGAGAGAGACATTGTGTATGTTGGTCAGGGTAATAGACAGCATGTCTGTTGGTCAGGGTGTGAGAAAGACAGTGTGTATGTTTGTGGAGTGTGAGAGACAGTGTGTATTTTGGTCAGGATGGTGAGAGAGACTGTGTGTAGTTGGTCAGGAGTGAGAGAGAGACAGTGTATGTTGGCAGGATGTGAGAGAGGACAGTGTGTATGTTGGGCAGGATGTGTGAGAGGACAGGTGTGTATATGGTTAGGGTGTGAGAGCGATAGTGTGTATGTTTGTCGGAGTGTGAGAGACAGTGTGTATTTTGATCAGGATGTGAGAGAGACTGTGTGTATGTTGGTCAGGATGTGAGAGAGACAGTGTATGTTGGGCAGGATGTGAGAGAGACAGTGTGTATGTTGGGCAGGATGTGAGAGAGACAGTGTGTATATTGGTAGGGTGTGAGAGCGATGTGTGTATGTTTGGTCAGGATGTTGAGGAGAGACAGTGTGTATTTGGTCAGGATGTGAGAGAGACAGTGGGTATGTTGGTCAGGATGTGAGAGAGACAGTGTATGTTGGGCAGGATGTGAGAGAGACAGTGTGTATGTTGGGCAAGGATGTGAGAGAGGCAGTGTGTATGTTGGTGAGGATGTGAGAGAGGACAGTGTGTATGTTGGTCAAGATATGAGTGAGACAGTGTGTATGTTGGTCAGCATCTGAGAGTGACAGTGTGTATGTTGTAGGGGTGTGAGAGAGACAGTGTGAATGGTCAGGGTGTAAGCGAGAGTGTGTATGATATTCAGGGTGTGGAGAGAGAATGTGTATGTGCAGGATGTGAGAGAGACGTGTGATGTTGAGCAGGATGTGAGAGAGACAATGTGTATGTTGGTCCGGATGTGAGAGAGACAAGTGTGTATGGTGGTCAGATGTGAGAGAGTGTATTTGTTGGTCAGAATGTGAAAGAGACAGTGTGTATGGTCATGGGTAAGCGAGAGTGAGAGTGTGATTGAATCAGGGTGGTGTGAGAGAGACAGTGTGTATGTAAGTCAGGATGTGAGAGAGACTGTGTATGTCGGCAGGATGTGAGAATGTTAGTGTGTATGTCGGGCGGATATGAGAGAGACAGTGTGTATGTCGGGCAGGATGTGAGAGAGCAGTGTGTATGTCGGTAGGATGTGAGAGAGACAGTGTGTATGTCGGTCAGGATGTGAGAGTGACAGTGTGTACAGTATGTCAGGCATAATGTAAGAGAGACAGTACAGTATTGTTCCATCCCAGCACAGCCAGCCGTGGGAAAGTACCTGCTGTAAGCGGAAACTGTAGTCCAAAACAAGTTTATTTTAAATGAAAGGCCAGGTTCATACCTTAAAATGAGCCATCAACCAACTCTTACGTGCTGCACAGCCCAAAATATGAAGAAATCACTGATCAGAAATTAGGGGGTGGGAGGTTCTGAATCTGCAGTCAGAAATACTATTTCCTCTTCTAATCTGTGGTTGGCACATGCTCAGTGCATGATTGAAGGGTAGAAGGGGGGCTGGGTGGAGAACAGCACAGCCCACAGCACTGCTTTTTTTAATGCCTCCCACTGCTGCCCTTCCCAATCATGGGCCCTGTGTCCCCTCCCCTTGCAGCCCCCTGTGGTCCCTCCCACACACGGATCATGTGGCCCCTCTCCCATTGCCCTGGGACCCCTGAGTGGGAGGGTCCTGCAAGTGGGAGGGGCCCCGAGGGGAGAGGCCCTGGGGCCCACAAGTGGAAGGGCCCAGAGCCCTAAAGAGGAACAGGGCCAATGATGGGGAGAGGCCCCCAAGTGGGGGGCCCAAGTGGGAGGGCCCCGGAGCCTGCAAGTGGGGAGGGGCCCATAGCCATGAGTGGGAGGGGCCACAGAACCATGAGTGGGAGTGGCCACAGAGCATATAAGTGGGAGGGGCCAGGGAGGCTGCAAGGGAAAGGCCCAAGGGGCTACAAGGGGAGGGCCATGGGGGCCCATGAGGAGGAGGAGGAAACAGAAGAGGGACTGTCACATGGTTTCAGTGCAGGAAGCAGGAAGTGCAGGGGATTGGTGATGACTGCAACTATATCACACAATAAATGTAATCTTCAAAATTTGTAAAATAATTAATGAAAGCAAATTGCAAAAATTCCAGGAAAGCAATTCCTGTCAATTTACCTAAAGTCATTTTTGGACCACAGTTACCTTTAACTCCTTTGAATTAGACTAGAATGGGGGGAAAGTGCTTCAGCTCAACCTGGTGCTTCCTGCAAAGTCTACTGCCACAGAGACAAATATTGGCTGAAAGTAATGTACACAGCCAGGCAGAGATGGGGGAGCGTTACAGAGAAAAGTGTTTGTAGAGTTTTACACTGTGTTGGCTGTTAAATTTGAGGAAGCTGAAACTCATTCCACTGCCATCAATAAAGAAATGGTTAGATAAACACTACAGGGGAAAGGGGGAAAAGGAGCTATGTCTTACTTCCATTCTTCAACAAACCTCGCTAGAGCAGGAACGAACTACCCGGTTGTTGCGCTCCTCTGCTGTTCTTTTGACAAGGTCCCAAATGCAGTGGCATAAAAACTGTTGGTCATAGTGTGAGAGAGATTGTGTATTTTGGTCAGGGAGTGAGAGAATAACAAGCAAAGATACAAACAGCGGAATGGCATACTATATTCCACAGGTCTCAGTCTAATAATAACCCCCACATGTAGGCACACCGAACACAGGTACTAGGGTCAGCCTCCTTGCTATTATTAAGTAGAGAGAAAATAAGGGTGTACAGGGTGGTAAACACGGCTTTATATTTCATCAATGGCACTAATGAGTAAAACTATCTATTAAATATATTTACCAATAACATATAGTAAAACATGCATGTTTATTCCAATATAACATATCCGTAATATCAACAAATAAAACAATTATTTCAAAAGTTAGTCTGTTCTCGCTGGTGGACCTTATCTTCTGTTCTCACTGTATGGGACCTTTACCGTATGGTTCTCACTGTATGGGGACCTTTACTGTTATTCTCACTGTATGGGACCTTACCGTCTGCTTTCACTGTATGGGACCTTTACCGTCATGTTTCACAGTATGAACTTACCGTCTGTCCTCACTGTATGGGACCTTTACTGTCTGTTCTCACTGTATGGGACCTTTACCGTATGTTTCACTGTAAAAACCTTACCGTCTGTCCTCACTGTATGGGACCTTACCGTTTGTTCCCACTGTATGGAACTTACCATCTGTCTACGTGCTATGTTGTTTCAATGTTTGGGACCTTTATTGGATGTTTCTGCCTGTTTGGGACCTTACTGTCGGTTCACACTGAATGGGACCTTACTGTCTGTCTCCACTGTATGGGACTTATGTTGTTCTCACGTAGGGACTTACTGTCTGTTCTCACTTTATGGATCCTTTACTGTTCTTCTCACTGTAGGGTCCATACTGTCTGCTCTCACTGTTTGGGACCTTTACTGTCTGTTCTCACTGTATGGGACCTTTACTGCTGTTCTCACTATATGGGACCTTTACTGTCCTCACTATTATTATTAAGTCCAATAACATTGGTAGATATTTCACACTAGAAAGGCCTGTATGTATGGTTTGCCTATATGACAGTCAGAATGCTATTATGCACTGCTGCCCTTAGGAACTTTTATTTAAGTAAAGTTAGAAATGTAGGGGCTGAGGCAATATGATATAGAAATGGGTGTGAGAGAGACAGTGGGTATGTGTGGATAATGGTGAGAAAGACAGTGTGTAGGTAATGGTGAGAGAAATATTGTGATGTTTTTCAGGGCGGTGAAAGAGACAGTGTGTATGTTGGTCCCGGTGTGAAAAGGCTGTGTATGTTGGTCAGGGTGGGAGAGACAAGTGTGTAGTTGTCAGGATGTGAAAAATACAGTGTGTGATGTTTGTACGGGTCGTAAGAGGACTGTTGTGGTGTGGTCAGGTGTGGAGAGAGTGTGTATGTTGGTCAGGGTGTAAAAGAGACAGGTGTATGTTGGTCAGGGTGTGAGAGACCAGTGTGTATGGCCAGGGTTTGAGAGAGACTCTGTATGTTGGCCAGGGTGTAAGAGAAAGGTGTATGTTGGCCAGGGTTGAGAAAGAATGGGTATGTTGGTCATGGTGTGAGAGGAGACGATGTGTATGTTGGCACAGGGTTTAAGAGACATTCAGGGTTATTCAATAAAGTTATATAATTTAAAATGGTGCTAATTTTGCCCCAACCAATCAGATGTTAGCTTTCAAATGTTAATAAGATCTGATTGGTTGGAGCAAAATTATCAACATTTTAGACGATAAGTACTTTTTTTGAATTCCCATGGTGTAGTTGGTCAGGGTGGAGAGAGAGACAGTATTATATGTTGGTCAGGGTGTTGAGAGGACACAACAGGTATGTATTGTATGTGTTACCATTTTTTGCAATGATTTGTTGATAAAAATAATATTTTGAGCAACAAGTCTTGCTCATAAAAGAAAAACTACCTATATTTTTACTCCGTTTTAGGTCGCAAATTTTAAATTCTTCCTCTGTCTCTCTTGATTTCTAATTGGCTGCTCTTCATTTAAGTTCCTGTTTTCTTGGTATCGTGTATGTTTTTTTTCCTTGCCTGTTAACTAGGTTTTGCCTACTCTTGTCCACTCTGTCACCCCATTTTTGGTTTCCCAGTGGTAGTGTCAGTCTGACATTTGCCCTTAGGGGTTTTCAAGTATCTATGGCTAGCACAGATGCTTTGCATAGTTTTAGTACATGATTGTTTTGTGTTTTTTTGTTTTTTATCAAAATTTCGAGTAAAATATTTTTTAAACATTGGATAATTTCATAGTTCAATATGTACTTCTATCAAACAACAGATAACCTGAAATTTTTTAATTTTTTTATTTGTTGTAGATAATATTATTCTTTAAATTCAAACGGAAAGAAAAGCGTGTTCTATAACTGGAAGATTTTTTTTCCCAGCTATAAATATTAATTTCTTCCTAAAACAACTGCGGGGATGTAAAGGGGATCTGGATGTAATGCAAATAGACATTTTGGAGTTTTTTTAGTATAATCCAGAGCCATTATGGCCATTTTGGTGCATAAACATGTGGGTGCCGGTGTGTTCCTGCTCATAAAGGATTAAGTACACAGTAAAATCAAGTTAGTTTATTTGGAAGCTGCAGCTTTAAAAATAAGTGTTCTTACCTGTTTTTGCGTGTTACAGATATTAAACAGTTGCATGCACGGAGGAGAAGCAGGAGGAGACTGTTTTCGCGGGATGCGAACAAGACTCTGATGAGATGGTGCACAAAGGTATGATGACATATAGGCCTTTGCAGGAAGATATAGATAGGGTCAAGAGTACTTGCTGGTCAGAGTGTTAAGAGAGTATGTGCTGGTCAGGGGTGCGTAGAGAGAGTATATGCTGGTCAGTGTGTATGAGAGAGATGTATGCTGGTCATGTGTAGAGAGTGTGTGCGGTCAGAGTGTGTGTAATAGAGAGTAATGGTCTGGTCGTGGTGTGTGAGAGAGTAGTATATGCTGGTCAGTGTGTGTGTGAGAGAGTATATGCTGGTCAGAGTGTGTGGAAGAGAGTAGTATAAGCTGGTCAGTGTGTGTGGAGAGAGTATTTGCTGGTCATAGTGTGGAGTATTTGCTGGTCAGAGTGAGTGTAAGTGAGAGTATATGTCAGGTCATAATGTGTGAGAGAGAGGTATATGCTGGTCGAGTGAGTGTAAGTGAGAGTATATGCTGGGCTTGTGTGTGTGAGAGAAGAATCTTGCTGGTCAGTGTGTGTGAGAGAGTATTGCTGTCAGAGTGTGTGTAGAGAGAGTATATGCTGGTCATTGTGTGTGGAGAGAGTATTTGCTGGTCAGAGTGTGAGAGTATGTGCTGGTCAGTGAGTGTAAGTGAGAGTATATCCATGTCAGAGTGTGTTGAGAATGTGGCTGGTCAGTGTTGTGTGTGTGTGTACAGAGAGAGAGAGAGTATCTGCGCTCAGTGTGTGTAGAACATGTGCTGGTCAGTGTATGTGTGTGTGTGTGTAACAAGAGAGAGAGAAGAGTATATGATGACTCATGTGTGTGATAAAGATTTAAGTGTTACATATATCGTCCAGTGGTCCATATTAAAGTGATATGTAAAAAGCCCATCTAGTATCACTATACTATTACTATCAGGGCATAATAACATGCGTGTTTTTGCACACTCTAAACTGACCGTGTTGTTACAAAACTGTGCATTACCACCGAGTAAGGGGTTATGTGCAAACAAATTGCAATATTTTGCTATTGGGCCCAGTGAATTTGCTATGCCCATTGGTACACAATTACTGCACCTTTGCATTGTTAGCTTGTCTATGATAAAATGTGTGTATGGCTAAATTTCTATCTCTGTTGCTTTAACACAGCTAGTATTGCCTAGGTCTTTAGTTTCTGTATCCTTTTTTTGGCACTTACCCGCTTATTGTCATTGCATGTCTTTGTGGAATAAAAAACGGCACCTTTGCAGTTTCCTCTTCTAAGATCATCAATGCTTCTCTGCTGCACCCCCCTCATTGACATTGGTGTGGTGTGGTGAAACATCTTTTCAGGTTTCCGATTATACCTCTTTCTTTCTTTCTCTTCCTCTATCTCTTTATTATCTATCATTTGTATTTATCTTCTTTAAAATATGTATTTATCTTTATGTAAGTGTTTGTCTTCTGTCCGTCTATGTAGACACCTGATAGATTTGATGATCTCTCTGTCATCTATCTACTATCATCTATCTGTCTGTCTGTCTGCCTGTCTGTCTGTCTGTCTGTCTGTCTGTCTATATCTCGCTCTATATCTCTCGCTATATGTATCTATCTGTCTATCTATCTATCTGTCTGTCTATCTATCTATCTATCTATCTATCATCTATCTATCTATCTTCTACTATCTGTCTGTCTGTCTGTCTATATCTCGCTCTTTACTCTCGCTATATGTATCTATCTGTCTGTCTATCTGTCTATCTATCTATCTATCTATCTATCTATCTATCTATCTATCTATCTATCTATCTACCTGTCTATCAATCTATATCTCTCTCTATATATAGCTCTCTGTCTGTCTGTCTGTCTATATCTCGCTCTATATCTCTCTCTATATGTATCTATCCGTCTTATCTATCTATCTATCTATCTATCTACTTCATCTATCTATCTATATCTCTTATCTACCTGTCTATCTATCTATATATCCTCTATATCATATATTATCTGTCTATTAATCTATATCTCTATCAATCTATATCTCTATAAATATATCTATATCTCTTTATATATCTAAAATCCCTTCTTGTATATCGCTGGTATAGTTTGTAATTCTGGAGGCAGAGCTACAATGTAGTTACTATCAGTGTCTTTGCACAGCAGTAAAGATTATTTTTATTGCAAAAAATGTGCACAAAAAACTTTGTGTTACTACCAGTAAGTTCTAGTGGGCAAAACAATTGGGCCTGGAGGCCCTGTGTTTTTTTTATAGCTATGGGCCCCAGATAGATGTCTATCTATGTCCCTCCTGGTAACTTAATTAATGCACCATCCAATGTAATTTTTTCTTATGTTCAAAATTATATATGCTAACATATCTATCTGAATTGCTTTTACACAGCCTGTATTGTCTTCATTTTGAACACTTGTATCCTTTATTGCCCACACTCTTCATTGTTTTTGCATGTCAACGTGGAACAATACTTCACCTTTGCTGTTTTCTGCTAAGTTTCTCAATACCTCTCTCTGCAGCACCTCTGCAACATAGAAAGATGATTAGATGATATGGAGAGAGGTATAGATTGATAGACAGATTGTGGGATAGCAAATATTGCAATTTGTTTGCCCATAACCTCTTATCAGTGGTAATGCACAGTTTTGTAACACCATGGTCAGTTTTAGAGCTGTGCAAAAACATGCATGTTATTAGGCCCTGATAGTAATAGTATCGTGATACTAGAAGGGCTTTTTACATATTACTTTAAACGACAACATACCCAAAAAACATCTTCCCCATTACATGTCCACACTACCAGCAGCCTGAAATCACTTACTCTCATTTACAACTGTGCTGTCCTCCGTTAGATATCACACAGCAAAGATGAATGCTAACAGCCCCTCCTCCTAGACGGCCCAGGGCCATCATTAACATATAACTTGTCATTGGCCTGTAGGAATTCTGTTTACAAAACCTCTCTCCTGCTTCTCTACCAGTCAAACAAACTTGAAATGTCCTGGCTAGAATACGCCTACTAATGAAGCTAATCAAGGGTGGTGCAGGAGTGTTTCTCTCGCATGCTAGCTCTGTGACAGTTATAGGCAGACAGAATTGTTACGCCCCCTTCACAGCATGGCTAATTGAAGGCTAACTTAAGACAGAGAGAGGGCTCGAAATCAGGAAAAAAATGTATTAGGGAGGGCTGCATACCTTCACTCTTTTTAAAGCAGTGTTTTTAAAAAAAAAAATGCATTGAGGCAATACAGTTATCCTTAAATATGACCACTGGGATATATGTAACACTTTTATCATTTTATCACACACACTGACCAGCATAGACTCTCTCTCTCTCTCTGTTCACACACACACACACACACACTGACCAGCACATTCTCACACACACTGACCAGCATATACTCTCTTACACACAGTCTCAGCACATACTCTCTCACACACACTGACCTGCATATACTCTCTATTACACACTGACCAGCATATACTCTCTCTTACACACACTTTGACCAGCACACACTCTCACACACACTGACCAGCATATACTCTCTCACACACACTGACCAGCATATACTCTCTCTTACACACACTCTGACCAGCACATACTCTCTCACACTCTGACCAGCACATACTCTCTCACACTCTGACCAGCACATACTCTCTCTCTCTCTCTCTGTTACACACACACACACACACACACACACACACACACACTGACCAGCACATACTCTCTCACACTCTGACCAGCACATACTCTCTCACACTCTGACCAGCACATACTCTCTCACACACACTGCCCAGCACATATTATCTCCCACACACTGACCAGCACATACCCTCTCTCACACACACTGACCAGCATATACTCTTTCACACACAATAACCAGCATATACTCTCTTACACACACTCTGACCAGCACATACTCTCTCACACACACTGACCAGCACATACTCTCTCACACACTGATCAGCACATACTCTCTCACACACACTGACCAGCATATACTCTCTCTTACACACATCTGACCAGCACATACTCTCTCTTACACACACACATGACCAGCAATACTCTCCACACACACTACTACCAGCATATACTCTCACTTACACTCACTCTGACCAGCACATACCTCTCTCATCACACACACTGACCGCATATACTCTCTGTCGGAAAGTGTGTAGTGACTTGGCAAGAATGGGTTAACTATTGGTATTAGTTCTTGCAAAGGACCAATAAATTACCATTCCACCCTGGAACAGTCCTATTGTTTATATTACGATTAGTGAAGCATGGAACCAGATCTCCTTTTCCAGACAATGTGGGGCCGAACCGTGTTTCTGGAATTCTCTTCAGCTAGGGTCTGGTGTGTACCCTAAGAGGTCATTTTAAGGACAACCATACTGTACATTAATGTATTTCGGTATTGGAATATGTAAAACATAACTAATATTATACTTGTGAATGGAAAATAGGCCCATTAATGATACCCAACATGGAGCCCTTATTCCCTGGCCAAGGGGAGTTATTAATATCTTGGGAAATATGGATTACACACAGGTCATGTTTGGTTTGGAGGAATTGATAATTAATATAGGAGAGGAATATGTGGTCAATATCCCAGTACAATGTACATATCTACATTTATATGGAATCTGCCTAACTGAGGGGAATGAATGCTTTTGGCTAGTCGTAAATCTGGACATTCCTAGACACTACCCCACCTCCTGCATAGCCAGAAGGGGGTGGTTCATGAAATGGTTCAAAAATCCTTGTCCCCTATAAACTTCGTTCATACTGAGGGGGCATGCAAAACCATGTGTATGGACCCAATGTTTCTTCCCTCCTCTGGGATACAGGACTTCTTCTAGTGAGTGTTTGTGAATATTTTTATCCTTTTTATTTTATATAACTGTTGCACCTATTGTATGTCATTTTATTATAACACACCATTTTCTTTTATTTTTGTATTATATGCACGGTCCACCTTTGGAATATTAAATCTAAAATTTAATAAGTTTTGCTTTTGATGCTCTAAAAGAACTCAGTTAGCCCTGATAAGTTTATATGTGGTTTAATGGAATGTTTTGCAGTGTAAATGCTAATTAACTCTGTGACTGCTTGTGAGGACTGATGCTAATTAACCAGTTAGTTGCTGGAGTGAATGGTGTAGTGTTAACCATTTAGCTACCAGGACAGGGGTGTGCATAGTCAGTGAGAGTCAAGAGTGTTTTTGGGGGCTTTAAGGCCGTAACTTAAGTGGTGGCAGCGAGTACCGATTGATTGGTCATGAACTGGTGTCATGACACTCTCTGTCACACACTCTGACCACACATACTCTCTCTTACACACATTAAGATACTTACACACACATACACACACATACACTGTCCTCATAAACTTGCAATTTGACCCTGTCTATATCTACTTGCAAAAGGCCTTTATGTCATACCTTTGTTGCACCATCTTCTCAATTTAGTTATATTAGTTACAACCTCCCAAGTCTTGACCGGACCCAAGCACACTTCATCCTGCAGCAAGGGAGTCACTATGTCCTGAACATCTTGTTTCTTCTGAGCTGTCTCTGCCCACCAGACTTAACACAAAAACCAGGGTGGGTTGGCATGGTAAGCAGAACAGCAGGGCACATATTCCTTCTCTTCTGCCTGGCTCCCTTAACAACTGGCACATATGGTACCTCAGCTCCAATGTACATTCTATTCTGCTGTTCCAATTCCCCTGTTTCCATTACTTCCTCTCCCATTTTGTTCCATTTTGTCCCCTTCATTCTTTTTACTCTATTTTCCAATAAACTTTTGTTTCTTACAATGAACCATAATCTGTTCATTTTAAAAAATGTTTCTCCTGAATTCCTCACCCCAGACCCTTTTTTAAAAAATATAATAAATGTTATTACCGGGATTCCTTCCATTCCCTCCAACAGGGAATGGCTGATAGTGTGCTGGCTGTAACAGTTACATTATGTGATCTGGGCAGAAAGCCAAGGGTTAGATACAATGTTCTATGTTCAATATTAGCCTGCGCTGAATATCCTGATTGGATACAGTGTTGTAACATTGTATCTAGCCCTTGGCTCTCTGCCCAGATCAGTTCCATAGTGGATACTTTCCTCTCCAACAGCTGATTATACAACCTGTCTGACATCGGGAGAAGTTCACATGCGGCTCCTTCTTCTTACTTTTGTTGACAGGGGCAACCCCTCCTATAGCACAAGAAAAATGATGATGGGAGCACACTAATCAGGTGAATCCAAAATTGTGTTTATTAAAAACAAAATACACAACGTTTCGGGATGCACTGTGCGTCCCGAAACGTCGTGTATGTTGTTTAAATAACACAATTTTGGATTCACCTGATTAGTGTGCTCCCCCATCATCATTTTTCTTGTGCTATAGAACTGTTTGGCCCTTGGAGTGGAGGGCTAGTGGGATAGCACCTATCTATTTGTCTGGCATAAAGCCAACATCGTGTGCTGAAGTGTACTCTGAACAGTGCTGTTTAAATTTATTCCCAACCACTCCTACAGAGCTTTCCTAGAGTTCTTGTGCGCCGCATGTCACGTCTTCTCCGCTCACTCGTTCCGGCGTGCAACTGTCTCTTCTTACAATGGATTGTGGAGATCGACCCATGCACAGATTGTTACTGCACATAGAGTCGACCCAGGCTCTCCTTCACCACTGCTCCAACGAACATTTTTTAGGGAGTCCTGTAGTTTTTTTTCGATTTTACTGGGTTCACGGCATTGCTGCTGGAAGTAGAAAGGTCAGGTACCATCTTGTATTTTTTGTTTATCTTTTAATGGATTTTTATTTTCTGCTGAACTCCCCATTAAACTTTTTGGGGTAACCGACCCACTTTACAAAATGCAGCATTTTCCCCCTAACCTTCTTCTTTCACGTTTTTTTTCTATTGGGTAAACTGTGTGTTCATACAGGGGCACTTTTTGGACTTCTCCGCGTAGAAAGATCCTTCAATGAGTTTTGTCAGTCAGATCTTTCAACTTATAAAGGGGTCTGAGACCCTTATTGTTTATAGTGTAAATGGTAATATCTCATCCGTATAGGTCTGTTCATAACCCTTCGTGAACGGCCCTTTATAGCGGACATACTGATGTGATTGCCTATTTTTAAAAAAATTCTCTTTTGTCACATCAACAGACCACACCTTATGTTTCTGTGGTACGTGTGATTATAACTATACACCAGGTCTTGTAACTTGTCAATGTATCTGTTGGTTTTTTTTTCTCTAAGATAACGCCAGATTCTTCTTTTCAACGTTCTATTAAAACGTTCAACTAATGAAGCTTTGACTGTATTTGAAGTTAAAAAATGATGTATTTTAAAGGTAGTACAAATTTTTTTCATTGGTTGTTTATAAACTCTCTGCCACGATCCGTCTGAGGCTTCCTGGGGACCCGCCACTTATTGTAAATATCTGCTCAAAAGCGCGGCTACTGTCGGTCCAGATCTGATGATAGAAAAATCTATCATTGACACAATCAGCCTGACATTGGTCATCTATATCAACACCATGACTTTGTTTTTTCTTTAAATGATTTTTTTACCGGTTTATGCAATGTGTAAGTATCCTCATTATTCAACCAATTTTGTGCAGTCGTCTTTTCTTATTCCAAATTTTTGAACTTCTTTGAATAAGGCCTCAACACCTCCATAAGAACCGACAGCTTTTGGCATGTAGTACGGTTTTCTCAATATTTCTTTATTTGCAGACATTTAAATAAAGTTTTAAGGCCAACCATGGCTATTCAACGATGGGCCCTCAGGGCGTTGCAATTTTAACGCATCAAGATAGTGTATTTATTGAAAAATGGACATCATTTTTTAAATTATTTTTTATTAAAAGTATTTTTATGTAACAAATAAAAGCATTATCAGACATAAAAATAAATTTTATATACAGGTAATAAGAATTTACAATGTTAACCAAGCCGTCTTTACAAAGGGCTCTTTATTTTTTTAGGTAATAATTTCATGGTGATAACCCTGATGTGTTGATACAAAAGGTTGGCAGGCAAAAGGGGTACGAACTGTTTCAAAGGCTTGGCGAACCCCTTTTTAAATTATCGAGAATTCTCTTGTTTTCGTATTACCGACAATTGTCAGCTATAGTATCCATGAGTCCCAACCGCAAGGCGCTTTACCCTTAAGCACAGCATGACTGCATTGCGGTGCAAACCAGGTCATATGTTTGGATCATGGAATGGCTTTGTCTTTGTAAATGAATTCGCCCCTAGTGTTCCAGTATGCCCAGTCACCTGATCTGAGCATTTTTTGTTAACAAAAGTTCAGCATTTTTGCGATACCTTATATTAACATTGTCAAGTATCTCTTTAACATCGGTTCCAATAAAGAGTCATTTGTCAATTGTTGTTGATCTGGCTGCGAGGGTGTAATCAAAGTTAAGGTTGACATTTCTATACCAGACTGTTTGTCGAGCATCAAGTATTTCTGTAAAATGGCAGTATAGTTTCTTAATTTTATCATCATCTGAAAGGTCATTTCTGTGTAGTATTTTGCTAATTTTGCCATCTAAACGACGGGTATGACTTGACGTATGTAGGGTGTTTCTACAGCTGGAATTTTTAGACGGTCAAACTCGTGTTTGGAAACCAGGAACATCTTGCCTTTAATGGAGTATCTTTTATCGCTTAATTTCTTTATAGCCTTGTGCCACCTTTTGAGTATATTTTTTTTTGCGCTCTCAAGAGAATCTTTCCTGTAAGGATATTGAGAGCGATCTCGCCAATAGCTTATATCAAATCATTACTGGCTTGCGTAATATTGATTTACGAACCGTCGGTTTTGTTTTTGAACCAACGCTTTTAACCCTTTCAGTGCCACAGAACGTGAATACACGTCTCCCACTTAAAAGCTCAAACTGCCACAGAACGTGTATTCACGTTCTGTGGCTTCCCCTTAAAAAAAAAAAATCCTAAAGTTCTATGGGCAATTGGGGGGCAGTATTCAGGTGTCCCCCTAGCCCCCTCGATCCCCCACCAGTTTCATGAAAATCCGATGGGGGGATCGGAAGCTACACTCTTTGAAGTGCTTACCAGCAGAAGAGGAGATCAAAGCAAGCAGGCAGGAAGTTCGGCTGTAAGGGAGACCCTGGTGACATCAACTGAACTCCCTCCTTCACCAGGTCTTCCCTAAGAGTGGTAGGATGCTGCCCCTGGGGGTCTAGTGGAGGTACTGCACTGTGATCTCCATTCAGATCACGCTGCAGTACATAGTATAGTAAAAGCTTCATGCTGACAGCTTTACTATACTTTTTGTGAATGGAACTCAAAGTTCCATCACAAATAGTTTTTTCTAAGTCTTCGCTACTTAGCAAAAGTAGACTGATCAGTTCTGATCATCAATTATTGATCTTTGCCAATGAATGAAAAATCACTTCCTGAAAATGATTTCCGGGAAGTGATTTTTCCGATCGGATTTCGAATTGGAAAATGGGCATTTATGCCCGTATTCCAAGTTCGTTATCATTCCCTAAGATGATTGATGATTATCTTTGGGAATGATCCAAAAAAAAGGGAAAATGCACACAAAAAAATCTTAAAGTGATACACACAACCTTTTTTTTTTTTTTTTTTTTTACCCTAAACTATAAATAAGCAAAAAACTTTGTCTTCTCTAAAGCTTCCCAATGTCCCCGTTTATATCGGTAAAGTAAACGCAGATACTATTTGTATGATTTCAAGGGAAACTAAGCCTATTTTATAGGAAATTTTGCAGAGGTACCAAAAAAAGACCAGCTGAATTTTTAGGATCAGTAAAGTGAGCAAAAACGTGTGTGACTCTCCGTACTAACCGGTTTTCCACTAAAATACACACTAAAGGGGGAGAGTGTGCGTGTGGGGGGTGGGTTGTGGTGTTTTTTAAATTTTTTCTTGTAACTGCACTTCTACATGTGTCCCATTTGAGCTAGTTGGTGGCCTCGTCTCTATTTGCACCAACGCAAATGGCACCACGTTTGATTCAGGAGTTGTGGGAGATTGCTATTTAGTGGGTTTTTTTGGTTGTCAATGGGTTTAGGTAGTATTTCAACCTTTGAATCTTCTTATTTTATTTTCACAAATCTTCTAAAAGCACGGAGTTCTATGGATGACAGCGTCTGGAATTCTTCAAGTATGTAAAAAGCATGGCCCTAACGTAGCGAAGGTGTGTAGATTCCAAAATATATAGTTTGTGGGGGGAATTTCCAAGTTTTGGGACTGTTTCCCTGGGTGGTCTCTAGGGATTTTGCCACCTGAGCCAAACCCTGATTGCCGCCGGTGGAGCGAAGTGGGGGTGGCTTGTGTGTGGGCGTGGCTTTGTCGGTGGGAGTGCGGCTAGCCATTTTTTCATTTTGAACTTGGCACCATTTATTTTACATTTTCTTTAAATAGACAATAATCAACACCATAATAACAGAAGATAAAACAATTTTGCCCAAAATACCTGCCACCATGTCAAGATTCCTTTTAATAGGGCCCTTACCTAACTAGTCTAACCTAGCCAACCTAACAAACTATCTAAACTAATCTAACCATATGAATTGCCTTTAAACAATATCTAACACATGTACAGTGAGACAGACACAAGGTCCCTACGTGAGAACAGGCATTAAAGGTCCCATACAATGAGAGCAGACAGTGAAGGTCCCATCAGTGAACACAGTAAAGGTCCCATACAGTGAGAACAGACAGTAAAGGTCCCATACAGTGAGAACAGACAGTAAAGGTCCCATACAGTAAGACCAGACAGTAAAGGTCCCATACAGTGAGACCAACAGTGAAGGTCCCATACAGTGAGAACAGACAGTAAAGGTCCCATACAGTGAGAACAGACAGTAAAGGTCCCATACAGTGAGAACAGATAATAAAGGTCCCATACAATGAGGGCAGACAGAAATGTTCCTTACAGCGAGAACAGAAGTAAAGGTCCCATACAGTGAGAACAGACTGTAAAGGTCCCATACCGTGAGAACAGGCAGTAAAGGTCCCATATAGTGAGAACAGACAGTAAAGTCCTGTACAGTGAGAACAGATGGTAAAGGTCCCGTACATGAGAACAGACAGTAAAGGTCCTGTGCAGTGAGAACAGACAATAAAGGTCCCGTATAGTGAGATCAGACAGTAAAGGTCTCACACATGGAACAACAGTAAAGTCCCATACGTGAAAACAGAAAGTAAAGGTCCCATAAAGTGAAAACAGAAAGTAAAGGTCCCATACAGTGAGAAGAGACAGTAATGGTCCCTACAGTGAGAACAGACAGCAATCGTCCTATACTGTGATAACTGACAGTAAAGGGCCATACAGGGAGAAAGAAAGTAAAAAGGTCCTGTACAGTGAGATCAGACAATAAAGGTCCCGTACAGTGAGAACAAATAGTAAGGTCCCATACAGTGAGAACAGATGGTAAAGGTCCTACACATTCTCTCTCACTCTCCTGCAGTCTCTATTCTCTATCTCTCTCACATTCTCTCTCTCCTGCAGTCTCTATCCTTATCTCTTACACACATTCTCCTACAGTCTCTAACCTCTCTCTCTTGCAGTCTCTCTCACACACACCCTCCTAGACTCTATCCTAATCTCACTATTCTGCAGTCTCTGTTCTCTATTTCTCACATCCCCCTCTCTCCTGCAGTCTCTATACTCTATCTCTCTCACATTCTTTTTCTCTCTCTGCAGTCTCCAGGGTGCAAATTTTTTAGACCACACACCCCTGCTCCGCCCCAATTAGGCCACACCCACTATGTATTAATAGAGATTGGCAAAAAGATACAGACAGATAGACAACCACAAACATAGACACACAGCCCGATAGTGATAAACAGACAAAAGACAGTGAAATAGACAGACAGAGATAGAGATCAGAGACACAAAGGCACAGTAAACTGGCAATTTCATTATATACTGGTAGCAATTTTGTTCATTTTAAACATACTGCGGTGTTCAGTTGTAGCAATGCTTGCCCGCACCTTTAGCCAGGGAGACCTTCTTGTACCTTCTACATGGACCTCTGCCCCTATCTATCTCTATCTGTCCCTCTCTCTCTGTATATCTATCTCTATCTGCCTCGTTTACATATTTACTATGTCTATCGGCTTCTGTCTATCTCTCTGTGTCTCTCTATCTATCTATCTATCTATCTATCTATGTAACTGCTATCTATCTATCTATCTCTGCTATCTATCATCTATCTATCTATCTATCTATCTATCTATCTATCTATCTACTATCTATCTATCTATCTATCTATCTAACTCTGCTATCTATCAATCTATCTAACTCTGCTATCTATTTTCAATCTATCTATCTTCTATCTATCTATCTCTATCTATCTAACTGCTATCTCTATCTATCTATCTATCTATCTATCTATCTATCTATCTATCTATCTATCTATCTATCTATCTCTGCTATCTATATATCTAACTCTGTTATCTATCTATCTATCTATCTAACTGCTATCTATCTATCTATCTATCTATCTATCTACTATCTATCTATCTATCTTACTATCTCTACTACCTATCTAACTCTGCTCTATCTATCAATCTAAGTACTGCTATCTATCTATCTAACTGCTACTATCTATCTAAGTAACTGCTAGCTACTATCTAGTAACTGCTATCTATCTATCTACTGCTACTTCTATCTATCTATCTATCTATCTATCT
The DNA here is from genome assembly GCA_019447015.1 of Hymenochirus boettgeri. Classification (NCBI taxonomy): domain Eukaryota; kingdom Metazoa; phylum Chordata; class Amphibia; order Anura; family Pipidae; genus Hymenochirus; species Hymenochirus boettgeri. The sequence continues at coordinate 139,927,010 of CM033475.1, read as the reverse complement.
ATCTATCTACTATCTTCTATCTATCTAAGCTTGGCTCTGCTGCTAGTACTGCTACGGTGCAACCTATCTGTCCCTGGACTCCCTCCCTGATACCTCTCTCTTGCAGCGACGTGCCCAGAGGTTCGCCAGCCGGGAAATCCGGAAGTTTGGGGCACTTTCAGGGGGCACAGGCAGCTAAAACCTCTGGGCACTTTGCCAAACATCCGGGGCACGTGCCCCGAAAGTTTTAACGTAGACACGCCACTGCCAGTCTCTATCCTCTATCTCTCACACACTCTCCACAGTCTCTATCCTGTACTCTCTCTTCTACAGCTCTGTTCTCTCTCTCTCACATCCCTTCTCTCCCTGCAGTCTCTCTCATCTATGTCTCACACTCTCTTCTGCAGTCCCTATCTCTCACATTCTCTCTGTCTTGCAGTCTCTATCCTCTCTCTCTTACAAGTGTGTGTGCTGTTGTGTGTTATGTGTGGGTGTTTTGTGTGTTTGTGTGTGTGTGTTTGTTGGTTGTGTGCTTGTTTGTTGTGTTGTATTATGAGTATGTGTGCATTGTATTGGTGTGTGTTTATTTGACTATGTGTGCATTGTATTGTGTGTGTGTTGTATTATGAGTATATCTGCATTGTATTGTGTGTATGAGAGTATGTGGGCCCATGCTTGTGAGGTAACTCTGTCATCTATTTACTACTAACTCTGTCTATCTATCTAACTATCGATCTATTTATGTATCTATGTATCTATCTATCTCTGTCAGTGTCTGTGCATCTATTTATCTAACTGTCTGTGCATCTATCTATCTAACCTCTGTCTGCGCATCTATTTATCTATCTATCTAACTCTGTGCATCTATCTATCTAACTCTATCTATCTATCTATCTATCTATCTATCTATCTAACTCTGTCTGTGCATCTATCTATCTATCTATCTATCTATCTATCTATCTATCTATCTATCTATCTATCTATCTATCTAACGCTGTCTGTGCATCTATCTATCTATCTATCTATCTATCTATCTATCTATCTAACTCTGTCTGTGCATCTATCTATCTATCTATCTATCTATCTCTGTCTATCTATCTATCTATCTATCTATCTATCTATCTATCTATCTATCTATCTATCTATCTATCTATCTATCTATCTATCTATCTATCTACTTCCTCTGTTCTATCTCTCTATCTATCTATCTATCTATCTTTAGACTATCTATCTATCTATCTATCTATCTATCTATCTATCTATCTATCTATCTAGCTATCTATCTATCTATCTATCTATCTATCTATCTATCTATCTTTCTAACTCTGTCTGTGCATCTATCTATCTAACTATCTATCTAACGCTATCTACCTGGGAAGCGCATAGGCTGCCTGTAGGCCCAGCAGCCTCCCTCAAAGGCCCAGCAACCCTAACCCCTCACAGGATCAGCAGCCCAGGCCCAGCAATCTTACCCCCCTCACAGGCCCAGCATCCCACCTCACTCACAGGCGCAACCCCCACCCCCCCATTAGGCCAGACATCTCCCCCTACATTAGCCACACAACTGGAACGCTAGCAAGTTTCACAGCAGTTCGGCTGGGCCCGGACCAATGCTCCAAACCTGGCCCTGCCCCCAACATAACATCGGCGCGCACCACTCAACACGCGCAGAGAGAGAGAGAGACGCAAAGGCGGTGGTTTTAAATTCCATATGCCGGCAGCTGCTAGCAACCATCCGCTCCTCCTCTGCTTACAAGCTCCACCTCTCCTGACCTGCATGCGGCGCTTCCTCCCTCTCCACCCGGCGCCAGTGGCAGTAACGTAAGCACTAATTTTTTTAAAACTGGACTATACAATTGCCGTCTTTTAAGTCCACAGAGGAAGTGCCGCTCTGCAGCTTTGTCTCAGAGAGGCTCATTAGCGAGACGGCTCTGCTGTTTCCTTAGAAATAGTGTAGGCTGTTCAAATTACAGAGCACTTTGATTTTTTCTTGTAATTGCATTTGTGCATGCGTACCATTTGAGCTAGTTGGTGGCCACGTCTCTGTGTGCATCCACGCATATGGCATACGGTTTGATTCAGGACATGTGGAAGATTGATATTTAGTGGGGGGTTTTATTTGTGGGGGGCATTTCCAAGTTTTGGAGCTGTTTGAAATTACAGAGCACCTTGATTTTTGTCTTGTAATTGCACTTATGCATGCTTCCCATTTGAGTTAGTTGGTGGCCATGTCTCTGTGTGCAACCACGCATATGGCATACCATTTGATTCAGGACATTTGGGAAATTGATATTTGGTAACTTTTTTTTCATTACTTGGGGTTTTGGCAGGGTTTTTAACTTTGAAACTTGTTGTTTCTTTATTTTTTTTCAGAAAATATGCTAAAAATGCAAAATTCTACGAAGATCTGCGCACACACAATTGATGGTATGAATGAAAAAATGGCACCGTTGCTTAGCTGAAGGTATGTATATTCTGAGAATATATATTTTTGGGGGGTATTTTTGAGTTAGAGGGGTGTTTAGATTGTAAAATCTTAAAAATTGCTGTTATTGGCTCACTTTGTGAGTTTGTAGTGGCTTTCATGTCCGTGTGTGTAACCATGCATATGGCATACCGTTTGATTCAGGGCATTTGGAAGATTGATAATTGACAAGTTTTTTTTACATGACACGGAAATTTGCCATGATTTTTAACTTTGAATTGTATTTTTATAAATTTTTCCTGAAAATCTGGTAAAAAAGCGAAATTTTACATGAAACTGCGCCCACACCATTGGTGGTATGCATAAAGGAACACCATTGTGTAGCTGAAGGTGTGTAGATTCCAAGAATATATAGTTTTGGGGGGTATTTATAATAAAGAGGGGTGTTTAGTCTGACAAATCTGAAAAGTTGCTGTAATTGGGCCATTGTTCATTGGCTCACTTTGTGGCTAGTTGATTCCACGTCTGCGTGTGTAACCATACATAGGGCATACCGTTTGATTCAGGACATTTGGGAGATTGATATTTGGTAACTTTTTTTTACATTACTTGGGATTTTGGCATGATTTCTACCTTTGAGGGTGTTTTTTTTCAAATTTTTTAGAAAATCTGCTAAAACTGCGAACGTCTACGAAGAACTGCACCCACACTATTGATGGTACGAATGAACAAACTACAGAATTACGTAGATAAAGGTGTGTGGATTCGAGAAATATATGGTTTGCGGGGGTTATTTTGTGGGGAAAAACTGCAGACTGTTCAAATTCAGATTTGGCTGAATATTTTTGCTGTTTGAGCCATTGTGCATTGTCTCACTTCGTGGCTTTTCTCTTCCACGTCCACGTGTGTAACCACACATATGGCATACCGTTTGATTCAGGACATTTGGGAGATTGATATTTAGTAACTTTTTTTTACATTCCATCAGGTTTTGGCATGATTTCTACCTTTTGAAGTTGTTTTTTGTTCATTTTTTCAGAAAAGTGCGAACTTCTACGAAGAACTGCGCCCACACCATTGATGGTATGAATGAACAAACTACTGTGTTACATAGCTGAAGGTGGGTAGATTTCAGGAATATATAGTTTGTGTGGGGTATTTCTGAATTACGGGGGTGTTTTGTGGAAAAAACTGCAGACTGTTCAAATTCAGAGTTGGCTAAATATTTTAGCTTATTGTGAGCCATTATGCATTCGTGGCTATTCGCTTCCACGTCTGCGCGTGTAACCACACATATGGCATACCGTTTGATTCAGGAAATTTGGGAGATTGATATTTGGTAACTTTTTTTTAGTGCAAACTTCTACGAAGAACTGCACCCATAGCATTGATGGTATGAATGAACGAACTTCAGCGTTACATAGCTGAAGGTGTGTAGATTTCAGGAATATATAGTTTGTGAGGGGTATTTCTGAGTTGGGGGGTGTTTTGTGGAAAAACTGCAGACTGTTCAAATACAAAACTGGCTAATTTTTTTTGCTGCTACGGACATTTGGCACTGGTCACGCTCTGGGTTAGTTGGTAGCCATGTCTCTGGATATACCCATGAATGTCGCATTCCTTTTTTTTCGGGAGGGGTTAGGCTTTCATATTTGAGATGCGTTTGAACTTTCCTCCACAGTTTTTAGCTGAAATTCACATTTGATTTTGTCTCTGATTTTACAGTTAAGGAAAAAAAGGAAAATGTGAGAAAATAACTTACAATTGGATGAAGAGCTGCGCCCTCACTCGTAAAATCCTCCAGGTGTGTAGTTTCTAAAAATATCTCACTTGTGAGGATATTTTAGTTAATTTGGAAGATATTCTATGTTAACTGTCAGTTACATTTCAATTTGGTGTAATATTCTTGAAGGTGCAGTTTTAGTTTGGGGGGGTCTCCCGTACAGGAAAAGTGGGGTACCTACATATATCTAGTATCGTTGTACTCGGGAGTATCAGAGCTTTTAGAAACAGTAAGATTTTTGTGCGTAACCTTAAGATAACTATAAATAAAAATGGGAAAAATCCATAAAAATTTGCAAATTTTTCATTCTTTTTACATATTTTACCCATAATTCCAGTAAAATTTCCAGAAAAGTTACAAAATTCTGTTACTGTGTTAAAGTACACTTTGTGCTGAAAAAACAATGTATAATATTCCTGATTTACTGCAAGGTTTCCTACTGTAAAATTAGTCTAAAGCGATTAAGGGCAAAATCCTGAAAATTCTTCTGGCAGTTAACGCAAAAAAAATTAAAATTCTTCTGGCACTAAAGGGTTAAAAGATTCCAATTACATATGAGCCTGTTAGGGCACGGCCACACTGCAACGCAAACACGCAAATGCAATCGCAATCGCATGCGATTTCATGTGTGATTTTTATGCGTTTGCGCTTGCGATTTCTTCAATAAGTATAGGAAAACGCGATTGCGATTAAAAATGCAGAATGCAAAACGCAATCGCAATCACAACACACCGAAAAATGTGCGTTTTTTTGGGTTGCCGCGTTTTCAATGATTTTTTAAAAACGCAATCGCAAGCGCAAACGCAAAAAAAAACGCAGCAGTGTGGCGTAGCCCTTAGACATCTTTACAGGATCTATGTGCTACCAAAAATGACCTTTCAGATGAGGAATATCACATTTTAGAGCTTCTTTTTACACACAGAAACTACCGGTAGATCTGGCGGGAACTAATCGGTTCTTAAACGTAGTTCCTCAGGAGTGATCGACCTTAAATCTACAAGTAAATAACCATAAGGGGCTTGTGTAGCATCTTCAAAAGCTTCTAAAAAGAGGGTTCTTAAAAAGGACCATGTATTTAGTGTTTAAATTTATGGTCCGACTTTTCTTACCCTAACAAAACACATTTTGAATGAGATACATAGTGCTCAAATTTCTGTGGTGTACATATTTGGTAAAAGCATTTTGTATTTCAAGATTTTCACAAGCAGCCTCCATAAGATCATCAACAACTGCCAAAATTTACCTTGTCAGGTAGGAAAGACATTGTCTGTAAAATTTTAAGGTATTCCCTAGATATTTGTAAACAAACGGGTGAGATCATCATACAATTTCTGACAACATGCATAAAACCAAATGACATTATCCGGTTTGTGCGACATTAACGTGTCTGCTTGTGTTAAAATACAAGAAAATGGGTGTTGAAATTGCGCTGCCATGTTTAATATCCGAAAGGCAGTGTTGTAAAGTCTATCGTCAGCTGTCTCTTTGTATAGACACACTTTTGTGTTTTACGTAACGGTCTTGTCTCTATATCCCAGTGCTTCCTATTTCTGAAAATGCCTGTTTGTTCTATAACTATTGTTTTCTGCATCTTGGGGCCAGCACAAGGTCTTTTAAACTGTCAAAATTAACAAGTTAAGTGTTAGCAACATTGAGTTATAACCTTAGCCTTTAATACTGTTTTCCCGGTGTTGAGTTTGTAACCTTATGTCTTTGGACCTGCAGATACAAACTCTGTAATGTAAGTTCACCAAGAAAATCTCCCAATGGTGAGTTCCAGTCACCCTCTCTACCTACAAATATGACAGAGTCTGTGTCGTGGTAAAGACAACATTCTTGAAGTCTGTCTAGGAGTGTGTATAATTCGAGTCTGCCATAGGCAGTTGTAAAACAGGCTATAAAAATATTTGTGTTTTTGTTGAGCGTGTAGCGTTCTTTTACATAGTAATAAACATAGTAACATAGTAATTAAGGTTGAATAAAGGCATAAGTCCATCAAGTCCAACCTATTCACCCTCTTTTTCTTTTTTTTTTTTTTTAATAACCCTACCTAACAGTTGATCCAGAGGAAGGCAAAAAACCCCAGCTAAAAAGGGGGGAAAATTCCTTCCTGACTCCAAACGGCAATCGGAAAGTATCCCTGGATCAACCAGATCTATATGCATTAATACCAGTAATTCTCAATATTTTTTAGTTTTAGAAACATATCCAGGCCTTTTTTAAAGCTATTCAATGAACTTGCCATTACCACATCTGCTGGAAGACAGTTCCACAGTTTCACCGTTCTCACTGTAAAGAAACCTTTCCTAACCTGAAGATGAAAATTCTTTTCTTCCAACCTTAAAGGATGGCCACGAGTCCTCTGATATGACCTATTAGTGAACAATGCACCAGAGAGTTTATTGTATGGGCCATTAATATATTTGTATAAGGTTATCATGTCCCCATGCAAACGTCGCTTCTCCAATGTAAACAGCCCTAACTTGTCTAATCTGCCTGCATATTCAAGCCCCTCCATTCCCCTTATTAATTTAGTTGCCCTTCTCTGAACTGCCTTAATTTCCAAGATGTCCCTTTTGTATATCGGATTCCAAAACTGCACCGCATATTCCAAATGAGGCCTTACCAGTGCCTTGTAAAGAGGGAGAATAATATTTCCCTTTCTTGAATCTATTCCCCTTTTTATACAAGACAATATCTTGCTAGCTCTAGCCGTTGCTCCAATCTCCAATTGACTACGGCTCGTCATCAATGAAATTAACTTCAGAGAGGTCGTAGTACGGTACAAACACTAATTTGAAAAGCTCATCAGGATCTGTAACTATACTGGTGGGTTGGAGATTAGAATGCTGCCCAAATTTACCCTACAAAGAGTTTAGGAAATGTTTTGAAATTTGTCTTTTTGCAGGGTTTACCTCGATTTTGTCAGGTCGTAAGTGAACGCCTTCTTTTCTAAAAAAACGCGTCTATGTACGCCATTTTTTCAGAGTCAGTTTTACACCAGCTGGGGTAGCCAGAGGCCTCCTGCTTATCCCTAAGGTGTAACCTGATGAATGGGGTAAATAACTTGTCTGTTGTGATCGGGAAATGCCAGATCTCATAGATTTCCCCAAATCTTTTTCCGCCTCTAAAATCGTGCACCATGTTCCTGTCAGGGAACGTTCTTCGCCGGTGTGGTTGCAACTATCTTTCTGGGACTTCAGGGCACATGTAAAGCAAAGTGGAAACATTAGTTTTTTTATTTAGTTTTACAGGCAGGACAGGAAAAAATAAATACCTAGGCGGGTACACTTTAACTTTAGCGATACCAAAGTATTTTTTGATGTGCTCGAAATGATCAAAAATTATTTCTGGGTGACAGACGGGGTACATCTTAGTTTTATTAACAAAAGGATACAGACTTGTGAAATTGTAATAATGCACTGTTTCATCGGGCTGTACCTTATGATAAAGTTTAAGGGCGTTAGTTTGGCTGCCGTAAAGTGAATCACGAGGGTCCAAAGGAATTGGAAATTTCATTTTAAGTAGAAAGTCTTTGACCTCTTCATCACTTGCAAACATTTCACACCATTCACACCATGACGTGGATTGGAAATCCTTGTCTCTGTATTTGGCTTTTTTTAACTTGAAAAGTGTGGTACAACTGCCCGTATGAGGATTTAGTAAGTTAATTTTGGTCAAGCTCGTTATAACATACAGGACAACCGTGGTAAAAACAGCCCTGGAATTCAAAGGCTGTATGTGTGCCGTTAACCAGAGCATATTCTCCCACCTTTTTTTCACCACCCTTTAAGGTATATTGTATAGAAATGCCTTCTGTCTGTTCGACGTACATAAGCCAATGAATTGCGGGTGTGGAAAATCGTTTAATCGATTAATGCTTTTTTTTAGTCATGGTCATAATTGTGTCCCTGTAACGTTCACAAGCCCTTCTCAAAACCTCCACATCCTGCTTGCAGTAAGCTTTTAACTCTTCCTGAAATTTAAATGGATCATTTTTATGTTGTTCATACCACTCTATGAATTCTTTTTTCTCACTGGGCATCATGTAATTGACTCCGTAATAACGGACGTCGGGTAATTTTGATTTTCTTCCGTGTTGAAGAAATGTGGGAAGCGTCCCTTGGTTTGGGAAAACCCATAGTTTCGGACATCTTACTGAGTTTCATCGGCATGAAATTAAAAGAATCTATAAATCTCATTTTTAAATCATTTAGGGACACATGCATTTAAATTTTTATAATTTTCAAAATCTGACAAAGTCATGCGTGCAGGTTTTCCCACTGAATTCCCAGAAATATGGGCCATATAATGTAGTTTCAAAAATGTAGTTGGGAATGTGTACACCTGTTACTTGCATGCATTCAAAGTCATAAAAGATGTACTTGTCAATCATTGGCTTGGGTCTGTAAGGCTGCATGTAGCAGACATGTTCATCAAATTTGTTAACCCGTGCATACACTGCAATTCAATCCATCTGTTTATCTATATTTATACATCTGAAACAAAATCCACAAAAAATTTTTTTCTTACAAATCGCATTATCACTAAGGGCCACTATGAGTTTCAAAGCAGGGGCCTGACCTACAAAATACCCTGCATGTCAGACAGCATAGATTGTCATGTGTAAACACATGGATTGAATTGCAGTGTATGCACGGGTTAACAAATTTGATGAACATTAGGGATGGCCGGTTCGCGGATCCGAACCCCGATCCGCCGCGGATTTATCCCGTTCGCGAACGGTGAATTTTTCCGGGTTTTCCGCCTTCCGAACCACGGATTTCTCGTAATTTAAAGGATATTTTTCCTTTTATTGGGTCCGCTCGCGGATTTTAGAATTTTCGAATTTTTCCGAAAATCCGCGGATCCTCGAGCGGACCGGATTTTGCGAAGTTCGGACATCTCTAATGAACATGTCTGCTATATGCAGCCTTACAGACCCAAGCCAATGATTGACAAGTACATCTTTTATGACTTTGAATGCATGCAAGTACAATCTGCACGGTGACATGCTTTGCAAATCTGATGGCAGTTGTGGTTGTATTTATGGCTGTATACAGAACAGCACCCATCACAAAAAAAGTTGGCTCCAATAAATGCTTTCACATTTTTAATGCCGTAATAATGCTTTTCATAATGTAATATATAGACGGTCTTTTCTCATGCAGGAGTGCCTGCATGATAATAACGCCACTGACAGGGGCATATCTAGGGTCTAAGAAGATCAGGGGCACCATTGGGCACTCCGTGTGCCGCGCATAGCAGGGCGCAACATTTTTTGGGCCCATGCCCCTTTCTCCGCCCCAATTAAGCCACACCCACTAGCTACTTACTAGAGACAGACAAAAAGACACAAACAGACCGATAGACAAACACAAACAGATACACAGCCAGCTAGTGATAAACAGGCAAAAAGACAGAGAAATAGACAGAGAGACACAAAGGCACAGTAAACTGACAATTTCATTATACACTGGACGCAATCTGGTCATTTTAAACTCACTGTTGTGTTCAGTTGTAGTCAGACGCTTGCCCACACCTTAGGCCAGGGAGACCTTCTTGTACCTTCTACATGGACCTCTGCCCCTATCTATCTCTATCTGTCCCTCTCTCTCTGTATATCTATCTCTATCTGTCCCTCTCTCTCTCTGTATATCTATCTCTATCTGTCCCTCTCTCTCTCTGTCTATCTATCTATATAACTCTATCTATCTATCTCTATATATCTAACTCTATCTATCTATCTATCTAACTCTATCTATCTAACTCTATCTATCTATCTATCTAACTCTATCTATCTAACTCTATCTATCTATCTAACTCTATCTATCTAACGCTATCTATCTATCTAACGCTATCTATCTATCTCTCTAATGCTATCTATCTAACTAACGCTACCTATGGGAAGTGCATAGGAGGCTGCCTGTATTCCTCCACGACTCCAGCGCGATGTCTGGAAGAAGGTTCGGGGCACTTGCAGGAGGAACAGGCAGTTAAAACATTTGGGGCACTTTGGCCTCTGTTGTGGTACAAAACTTTAATTGTTGTGTTGAAATATTTTTCAAACGTTGCAATAACGCTAGAAGACACCAAATTCTCTAACAGCACGGCATCACTTACATCTACGGAATTCAACATAGTGTACACACTAGCGGCCAGGCAAACATTATTATTGTTATTATTACAGTCATACAAATGTTGTTTTTTACGGTCAATAATCTGACTACACCCAAATGCCTTCAGGAATAGAGATGTCCGAACTTCGCAATATCCGGTCCGCTCGAGGATCTGTGAATTTTTGAAAAAATTTGAAAATCCGAAAATCCGCGAGCGGACCCATTAAAATGAAAAATATCCTCGAAATTAAGAGATTTCTCGTAATTTCGAAAATTTTTGAAAATATGTATTTTTCGAAAATACGAGTAATCCTCGTAATTTCGAAAAATTTTCGAAAATACGTATTTACGAAAATAAGAGAAATCCTCGTATTTTCAAAAATTTTCGAAAATACGTATTTTCCACGTAATTTCTAAAATTTTTGAAAATACGAGAAATTTGCGGTTCGGAAGTTCGGAAGGCGGAAAATCCAGAAAAATCTGCCGTTCGCGAATAGGATAAATCCGTGGCAGATCTGGATTCGGATCCGCGAACCGGCCATCCCTATAAATCACCTTTTTGCATGCCCAGGGGATCGTTATTCTATTGAGTGGTACAAGTGTGTGAGTGCTTACAAGGGGCTCTGTTGCCAAGGAGGTCTGTCTCCTTGGCGTTGTTATGGGATATTGTATATAATTAGTTACCCCTAGCACCGTCCTCAGTAGAGAGGATAACAAAACCACGGTTATAGATTCTAACCACAGTGCGCTTACATACTTAATATAAATTTATACAACATATATAAACTATATAAACAAACACTTATTGCTAGAATTATATAAATAGTTATGAAAACATAATACATAGCTAAATATATATGTAATCAATACAACATATATAAGCTATATAAACAATCGCTAACATTAGTAAGCACATTGTAAAGCGTTATATTCATTAAAACACTAAAATTATATGTGTGAAATTAATTACAATAAGATGTTAAAGTATGAAACGGTAAATAAAAACGCAGAATAGTTACAGCGTAATAAAACCGCAAGTCTTACCTTGCTATTGAAGTCTTCTGTGATGTGTGTTTGTACACTCTTTCCCGTATTTATATGGGGGTTTTCTCTGTGTTAGGAACGCCTATTAACGCTCAATTATTATAATCACTAGTTATCAGAAATGTTTTTCATTTATTGATCAATGTAGGCCTTATGAATGTTGCATTATAACTTATTTAAGTTCATGATAAAACTTATGTCTTTGTAAAACAATAAGCTGACAACATTGTCATTAAGAAAAAATTTGGTTGTTAAGACAATAATATAGATGTAAAACACTAAGCTGCAAAACTAGTCTAATGACAAATTTACCCCAGTGAAAGGTCAAACAGACAACTAACGTTAAGCCACAAGTGTCTTTGTAAAACAATAAGCTGACAACATTGTCATTAAGAAAAAATTTGGTCGTTAAGACAATAATATAGATGTAAAACACTAAGCTGCAAAACTAGTCTAATGACAAATTTACCCCAGTGAAAGGTCAAACAGACAACTAACGTTAAGCCACAAGTGTCTTTGTAAAACAATAAACTGTTAAAACTAGTCTAACAACCTACATAGATAGGTAGATTTTGACTATAGATAGATTTTGATTTCATTTGATATAAAATAGGTGGGGCAGACAGACAGACAGACAGACAGACAGACGACAGACGACAGACAGATTTTGATTTCATTTGATATAAAATAGGTGTGTGAAATAGATATAAGATAGATATAAAATTAGATAGATTGATAGAAAGATATAAGGTAGATATAAAATAGATAGAGATAAGTTAGATAGATAAATATAAAATAGATAGATAGATATAAAATAGATTTTGATTATAGATAGATAGATTTTGGTTTCATTTGATATAAAATAGGTGGGTGAGAGGGAGTAAGGAATGGGTCGGGCATGGGAGGAGAGTAGGAGGAGAGTGGGAGGAAAGTGGGAGGATAGGGCGGGGAGGAGGAGGAGAGAGGGCAGAGAGTAGGAGGAGAGGGGGAGTAGAGTGGGCGTGTCGACCTGTCACTTAATTTGACGAAACATATAGAGGTTATACTACTGAGAGTGTTGAAAGTGACATTGTTGGTGTTATATTAGAATTACAGTTAAAGAAAAGAAGTCAATAAACACCTGTAAACATCAGATGAATCGATCTGTACCAGAAAGAAAGTTACAGTGAAAATGTTGTCACAAAGTGTAAGTCCAAAAGTGAAAATGTAGCCTAAGTGAAAACATAACTACAAAAGGGAAAATATATCCTATAGTGAAAACTTGGCAATCAAGTGAATATTTAGTGAAGAAAGTCACAATGTATAAGTCTGAAAGATTTCTCCATTGGTACAAGTGGAATATATTCATTTGTTAAAGTGAGAGACTTTGCTGTTTATAAAACTGAACAAGATATTCCAGTGTGTTGGATGATTTATTTCCACAAGCTACAACTGTAAAAGTGACTCCTCATGCAGTAAGGACTTTGTGCTGGAGCTGCCAGACAATAAAAAGTTGGTAATATTTACCGGTAAACCATCCAGTTTACAATAATTCATTGCACATTTAGAAATCCATGTCAGACGGAAAAATAACGTCATTTGTATTTTTAATGTTATATTAATATTTCTATGAAATTAATCTATAGAAAGGGTTAACAAAAAAACCTGAAACTGTTATGTGCTTATTTTTAAGTTTATTATATATAAAAGTAAATGCAATTTGCCTGATAAATGATTGTATGGTTTATGGTTACATATCTGTAGAGATGGACTAGAACTTAGAATTTAGAAATTGAGTTTAGACTTTTCAAACTAATACGTTTAAAGGGTATCCCCACCCAAAAAATATTTTTACCCCCCTAACTGCCAGGTTTACAAGTTAAAAAAAATAGACTTATCCACCTTCATTCCCTCGGTTCTCTGCAATAGGTTGTATGGGGTTTGAAGGGTATTGAGGAGTTGGGGGACCAGTTCCATTTCATATTTTTTATACACTTCGATCGGTAGTCCGTCTGGTCCAGGGGCTTTGCCATTATGAAAATTCGCAATAGCGGTTTGTAGCTCTGTTATTATTATATCTGCTTCCAGGGAGTCGATTTGTGTTGGTGTTAGAGTGGGAAAATAGATATCTGCAAAATAATCAAATATATCTGTTAAGCTTGAGTCATTTGAGCCATGATTTGTATAGATCTGAGTAGTATATGGCCTGTAAAAATTCTGGTGACTATGTTACTTGACCTAGACTGGCGTCTTGTATTCGAAGTATATATCTGCTGGAAGTTTGAACCTGCGCTAAGTAAGTCAGAAGTTTGGCTGACTGATTGCCTGCTTTGAAGAAATTCCAGTTTTGGAAGAAAATTTTGTGCTTTGCCTTTTCTTCAGTAAATAGTTGGGAGCATCTTTGGGCAGCCACAAAATCAGTATATGTCTCATCTGTAGGGTATATAGCATATTGTTGTTCCATAATATATAACTGCGTTTCTTCTTTTTGTCTGGTGGACTTTTTGATGTTGGTGATGGTGGAGTGTAAGCAGCCTCTCATATAGGCCTTGAAACTATCCCAATAGGTAGCGGTGGGTGGATTGGTTTGGTTCAGTTCAAAGTACTCAGTAAATTTCTCTGGGGGTGTATCAGGTTCTGGGAAGAGTGTCAACCAAAAGGGGTTTAGTTTCCAGGGCTTTCAGGGTGTAGAGTTGGCCTGAGTAAGTTGCATTAGTATTGTAGAGTGATCCGAAATGAGTTATGGAGCCAATATAAGTAGCAGCGAGAGCATTTGCAAATATATAGTCTATCCTGGATAGAGTATGATGTGTGGTTGAGTGGCAAGTAAATTCGCGTTTGTGTGGGTTATGTTCCTGCCATACATTGATCCAGCCTATTTCAGACATAAGAGTCCGTAGGGGACTCTTATGTCTGGGAATTGTGAGGTGAAATATGATATGTTTGTTGTTGTGTTACTGCATTGTGATACTTGTAGCTGTAAAGGTCATATGCATAGTCATGGTGTGCTTAGTATTGTCCTTCAGTTGGGATTATTAATTCTGGTATGCAGCTTCAGTTTGACATAGCTACATGTATATAGCAATCTGGAGTCACTGTCCCTGTTGCATCAGACCATTTAGGGTCACGGTAAGTCAGTGGTGAATATTACGGGTAATTACTCCATTCATTCACCAATGTCATATTAGCGAATGTATTGTGGTATATTAAGGGGGTTATTGGTGGATGTTGTAGCAGTGTAAGTAGAGGGACTAATATGTATATCGTGTGGGATGACATGTAACCTAATTGACTATCGCTGCTGTCTGTAGTTGTTTAGATGTAGCAGTTCACATAACAATCACATATAGTGGTTATACAGTAGGTCTATTACTATTTATCATTAAACATAGTATTTAGTATAGTATAACTTTTCAGTAGTGGCAATCAAAGTTGTATCTTAGTCTCACATATTATGTAGAAGGGAGAGAAAGAGAGGGTGGAATTTTAAGCTGTAGAGGGAGAGAGTTATGCATTTTGGAAGGCACTTAAGGTGTAATCACCAGGATAATTTAAATATACATTTGTAGCAAGCTTTATACATGTTGATTTGATTATACCTGTGTAACTAGCTTGGTTGCTAGGTTTCAAATCTTGTAAAAGTCTCAGTTGCTATATAAAGTGTAACAGCAGTCATTTTAAAGGAAACATTTAGATCAAGACGTATATAAAATTACTTAGCATGGTTCAACTGTCTGTGCTTTCCCAGCACAGGGCCCCTGGTGGTCCTAGCAAGGGGATGGCTTTTGGAGCAAATGTTTACATGGCGGCTCCATTTACGAGTAGTCCGGTGAGCCCAGGGCCCTGTCTCAGCAGAGCACGCGGCAAATATAATATTGTTGGTTGTCTCCGGCAGAGGGGTAGGGGAAAGTTATTGTAACTATCGGGGCAAATGTCTGATGTTTGGTGATTTAAAGTTATTGCTTATAAATAGAGATGTCCGAACTTCGCAAAATCTGGTCCGCTCAAGGATCCGCAAATTTTCCCAAAAATTCGAAAATGCGAAAATCCGCGAGCGGACCCATTAAAACCTATTAAAATGAAAGTTTGGCAAAATCTGTTCTTCGAAAATACGAGGATTCTTCGAAAATACGAGAAATCCACGTAATTTTGAAAATTTTCGAAAACGCGTTTTGGAAAAGTTCGGAAGGCGGAAAACCGGAAAATCCACGATATCCGCTGTTCGCGAACGAGGTAAATCCGCCTCGGATACGGGTTCGGATCCGCAAACTGGGCCATGACTACTTATAAATATGGATAAAGTTTTGTCTGCGCTGGTATTGGGGTATATAATGAAACAGTGCTCATGTGGAGATGGGTAAACACAGCTTACTTGCATATTGGGAATGCTCTATCGGTGATTGTATCATGCAGAATCATCCATAGTAATTAGTATTTGCAGGTGGGTTGATGGTAATGGGTGATTCGGTCGAGTTGGGGATCGCTGTCAGTCTTTTGTAGATGATGAGGATTAGGGCCTTTAGGTGCGGGCTGTCTCACATCAGTGGGGATGGTGGGTATGGATCCAAGACATCACGGTTTCTGTAGTTTCAAAGAAGCGGAATTGTGCTATCTTGTAGCTAAGGAATCCGCGGAAGCGTTACGGCAAATTTCCAGACATTTTTTCCCATAGACTATAATGGTAACAATCAAATGTGGCTATTTCAAAACAGTTTGTTTCATTGTCATAAATACAAATGGTGAAACCCCCAACACCCCACACAGACCCAGGTACACCCACCCACTGACCTACCTTTCCATTCCCATGGAAGATATATTTAAAAGGTAACTAAAGTCAAAAAAACTAATTTAGATTTATCCTCAATAAAAGATTTATGGTTGTAAACACAAAAAAAGACATACCCCCTCAACCAGACCCAGGTACACACACCTACTGATCTACTTATCCATTACTGTTTCAGCCATACTTAAAGGGCATGTCCACCCCCAAAACTATAATCCCCCAACTACTGGCCCCATCATGTAGTGTAATTTAATCCTTACCTCACATCCCAGCTCCATATGGTTCTCCTGTATTCCCCCCCCAAAGTCCCAAAAACTGCCCACCAGGAGGATAGCAGGACTCTGCCTCCTACCTGGCCTCCGGGAGAATTTTGGCATGCGTACTGCAGCACTTCTCTCCCTCCATCTCCCTCCCTCTCAGGATTCCCTCCCCCTAGTGTAAAACCCTTAATATATAGTATTGCCCCTGTCCCCCCAGCCCCACCCGCTATATTTATATGTTTAGAAAGCTCCCCAAACTTTACTTACCTCTCCTCTTTCCTCCGCCAAAATGTGCTCCCGGCAGCCGCTTCCGTGATTGGCTGCCGCTCAGCCAATCACAGACACGACTGCCGGTCCCGACCCTCTGCTTGCATTTTCTCGCAAGCAGAGGGCCGGGAGCGCGGCGGAGGAAAGAGGGGAGGTAAGTAGAGTTTGGGGAGCTTTCTAAACATATAAATATAGCGGTTGGGGCTGGGCTGGCAGGGAGAATCTTATATTAAAAAATTAATTTTAGGGTGGACATACCCTTTAAAGGGTAACTAAAGTCAAAAAAACTAATTTTGATATATCCTCAATAAAAGATAGTTTTATTATTTAAAGGGTAACTAAAGTTATTTTTTCCTCAATAAAAGATAATTTTATGGTTGTAAATACAAAAAAACCCATACCCCTCAACTAGACCCAGGTACACACACCTACTGATCTACTTATCCATTACTGTGGCAGCCATACTTAAAGGGAAACTAAAGTAAAAAAAGCTAATTTTGATCAATAATTAAAAAGTTTGTTTTTTTAACCCCCAATGTGATACAGGTATACACACCTACTGACCTACCCCTCCATTACTGTGGCAGCCATACTTAAAGGGTAACTAAAGGGAAAAAAACTGATTTGATCAATAATCAAAAGTTTGTTTTTTTAACTTCCAACTTGATCCAGGTACACACACCTACTGACCCACACTTCCATTTCCATGGCAGCCATATTTAAAGGGTAACTACAGTCAAAAAAACACATTTTGACCGATCATCAAAAAAGTTAGTATTTTATCCCCCAACCTGATATGAATACACACACACCAACTGACCTACCTTTAATGCATGTGACATATTTAAGGGGTAAATAAAAAACAACAATGTCATCTTCATTGGCATTATTGAGTTTTAAAATCTGCAGCACAAACACACAAATTCCCTTCCAAAATGCAGTCTTTCAAGCCAAATTCAAAGTTTATACTTAAACTTTCTCTTTCTAGTTATTTTATTTTTTTTCTGAACATTTCAAACTGTTTTACTAATGGGTCAGAATTCGGATTTTCGAATTTTTAAACTTTTTCAGAACTTCGAAAATTCCAAATCTGAAAAGATTTTTGAAAGTTTGCCCACCCCTACATTATCAGCAGATATTTCAGTAGTTAGATTTCAGGGTAGAATAGCAAAATGGAGCAAAGTACCTTAGAAGTTTGTGTACTAATTACTAAAGCAAGTAATTCAGGCCCTAGAAGAAGAAAAGGAACAATCAGAGGAGCAATTAGCAACAGAAACTGGAAGATCAGAAAGACAGAGGATTGAAGATCACATAGCTAAACTATTTGCAAATTTTACAGAATTGAGCTCCCAGAGCAAGAGGTGAGACACTCTGAAAGGGTTAAACATCCAAAAGAAAAAATACTTTAGTTTAGAAAGGATGAGATACAGAGGTAAAAACATGTTAATTCATGTAAACGTTTAGGCAGAAGTTCAATTAATTGTCGTTATACAGAATTCGGTATCAAGGAGTTTAATGCAGAAGCTATAAAAGAAACACTTTGTCATTTAGGGCTAGACTACTAGCCAGGGGCGGAATGGGCTGGTAGGCCGGGGAGCATTTGCCCCCCGGGACCGGTTCCCATGGCAAAACTCATCCCGCACAGCTTTCTGCAGCATACTTCCGCGTTTCGTCCGGCAGCATAGCTATGACGTCACTGATAGCACCATGTACAAGGCCCGCCTCTTATTTCAAAAGCATTACTGCCCAGCCCCACTGAGCTCTCACCACACCTATCTGTGACGAGGCAGCAAGCCAGGCCAGCCCAGCAAACAGGATAATGACTGAGAATGTGGCACCATTAATTAATGGGGATAAGTTAGTTACAGAGGATGGCGATAAAGCAAATGTCTTGAATAATTTTTTCCCTCTGTATACACTATAGAAGATCCAAGTACAGATATCATAGAGTATAGTAGCAATAATGGTATAAAAGATACACGTGCACTTTGATTAACTGAGGATATGGTACAGAAAGAACTAAATAAGGTTCATATTAAAAAATCTCCTGGACAGGATAAAATAGATCCTCGGGTACTTAGGGAGCAAAGTTCAGTTTTATCAGGCCATTGTTTCTTATTTTTGCTGATTTCCTCATGTCCGGATGTGTGCCTCTGGATTGGATAAAGGCTGATGTTATTCCAATATTCAAAAAGGGTAGTCGTTCACAGCCGGGTAATTACAGGCCTGTAAGTTTAACTTTAGTGGTGGGGAAGATACTGGAAAGTTTAATAAGGGAACATATTCTAGAGTATTTTTCAAGGACTGACATTATAAGTAGTAACCAGCATGGATTTAGAAGGAATAAATCCTGTCAAACTAACTTGCTTGGCTCTTATGAGGAAGTAAGTAGAAATTTAGACTCTTGCATAGCAGTAGATGTAGTTTACTTGGATTTTGCAAAGGCTTTTGATACAGCCCCCCATAGAAAACTAATGTATAAGCTAAGGTCTGTTGGTCTGGGGAGTCACATTTGTAATAGGTAAACAATAGTGGAGGTGCACTCTATCCAACTGTAGGTGCAGACACCTTGTGGGTACTTCCCTTTGGAACCAGCAGCTTCGCAGGAAAAAGAAAACTGAGGGTCGCACTCCAGATAATAGATAACTTTATTGTGAACCACACATCACACGTCACAATGTTTCGGGGGGATACCCCCTTCTTCAGGTGATCACCTCAAGAAGGGGGTATCCCCCCGAAACGTTGTGACGTGTGATGTGTGGTTCACAATAAAGTTATCTATTATCTGGAGTGCGACCCTCAGTTTTCTTTTTCCTGAGTCACATTTGTACATGAATAGAAAATTGGTTAATGAATAGGATGCAGAGAGTAGTTGTAAATGGGGCTTCATCATTATGGACTAAAGTGCTAAGTGTTGAGACCGCTTCTATTCTATTTATTAATGATTTAGAAGTGGGTATTGTTAGAAGGTTTCTGTGTTTGCTGACAACACAAATCTTTGTTGACCATTAAAAACTTCAGAGGATGTGCAATCGTTGCAGGGGGATCTAGATAGATTGTCACATTGGGCTGAAAAGTGGCAGATGAGATTCAATGTTGATAAATGTAAGGTGATGCATTTTGGACTTAAAAATCCTTGTGCTGCCTATACTTTAAATGGCTTTGTGTTAAGTGAATCCCTGTTGGAAATGGATCTTGGAGTTTTGGTGGATAACAAACTTAAAGCAAGCAGTGCCAGGCAGCAACAGCCAGAGTCAGTATGGTATTGTCTTGAACAAAGATAGGTATAGATTCAAGGAAGGAAAACGTTATTCTCCCTCTTTACAAAGCATTGGGTAAGGCCTCATTTGGAATATGCAGTGCAATTTTGGAATCCTGTGTACAAAAAGGACATCTTTGAAATGGAAAGGGTTCAGAGAAGGGCAACTAAATTAATAAGGGGATTGGGGGAGCTTGAATATGAAGAGAGACTGGAAAAGTTACAATTATGTACGCTGGAGAAAAGGCACTTGCGTGGAGATATGATTACTGTGTATAATAAATTAACGGGCCATACAATAAACTATCTGGGGCATAGTTCACCAACAGAACATGTCAGAGGACATGAGGACATCCCTTAAGACTTGAAGAAAAAAGGTTTAGGCTTCAAGTTAGGAAAGGGTTTTTCACTGTGAGAACGGTAAAGCTATGGAACTGTCTTCCAGTGGACGTTGTTATGGCAGGTTCATTGGTTAGTTTAAAAAAAAAAGCTGGATGAATACAGGAAATGTTGCAAGTTACTGGTATTGATACATAAAGTAGAGTTGATCCAGGGAAATTTCCAATTGCCACTTGGAGTCAGGAAGGAATTTTTTCCCCATTAATTAATTTGGTGGGTTTTTTGGGCCTTCCACTGGATCAACAATTGGGCAGGAAATGAGGACATTGCTAGATGGGTTGGACTGGATGGACATATGTCTTTATTCAACCTCAAATACTATACTATACTATACTACCAGTAGATAATAAAATTGCCAGTTTGCTACCAGTAGATAATGAAATTGCCAGTTTGCTATAATTAAAGGACAATTATACTCACCTTCCCTCCGCTCCTCTTCTTTGTGCATTACCTTTTACCCAGGGTCCTCACACCTGGGTTCGCATAACTTACTGCAGAGTCTCAGAGCAACGCTGCTCTGGTAGGCTCCGCCCCCTCCTCCCCGTTGGCGACGAGGACAATAGGAAGGCACGCTTGTTACAGAGCGTGCCTTCCTATTGACCTCGTCGCCGACAGGGAAGAAGGGGTGGAGCCTACCAGAGCAGCGTTGCTCTGAGACTCTGCAGTAAGTTACGCGTACCCAAGGGTGAGGACCTAGCGGTTCAGTTCCTCACCCTGGGTAAAAGCTAATGCACAAAGAGGAGTGGAGGGAAGGTGAGTATAATTGTCCTTTAATTTGTGCATCTCTGTCCATCTCTTATCTCTAACACTTATCTCTATCTTTGTGTACAGTATTTCTCTGTCTTTCTGTCTATATATCACTATCTGGCTGTGTACTTATCTTTGTGTTTGTCTGTCTGTGGTTCTCTGGTTATCTGTCTCTATTAAGTACCTAGTAAGTGTGGTTTAATTGGGGTGTAGGAAATGGGTGTGGCCTAAATATCCCCATGCCCCATATCTTCTTAGACCCTAGAAATGCCCCTAATAAAAGGCCAGGTTCTCCTTCTGTGTGAAGATACCAGGATAAAGGGTAAGGGAATCTACAGCCCTTACTCTCTACATGGCCCCACTCACTGGCCTTTGGGCCCTGTGGACAGGGGTGTCTGTAGGATTTTTGCCACCTGAGACAAACTTTGATTGCCACCTGTATGCGAGGTGGGCGTGGCTTGTGGGTGGGTGTGTGTGTGGGGCTTGTGTGTGGGCATGGCTTTGTGGGTGGGAGCACGGCTAGCCATTTTTTTCATTTTGAACTTGGCAACATTTATTTGTACAGTTTCTTTAAATAGACATTTATCCACACCATAATAACAGAAGAATAAAGAATGTTGCCCAAAAGAACCTGCCACCACATTAAGGTAGATTCTTTTAACAGGACCCTAACTTACCTAACTAGTCTAACCTAGCCTAAACTAACAAACTATCTAAAGGTCCCATACAGTGAGAACAAACAATAAAGGCCCCATACTGTGAGAACAGACAGTGAAGGTCCCATACTGTGAGAACAGACAGTGAAGGTCCCATACAGTGAGAACAGACAGTAAAGGTCCCATACAGTGAGAACAGACAGTGAAGGTCCCATACAGTGAGAACAGTCAGTAAAGGTCCCATACAGTGAGAACAGTCAATAAAGGTCCCATACATATTCTATCCTCTATCTCTCACATTCTCTCTCTCCTGCAATCTCTGTCCTCTATTTCTCACACACTCTTTCCCTCCTGCAGTCTCTATTCTCTATCTCTCGCACATTTTCTCCTGCAGATTTTATTGAAGAATGGGAGGTAAGACACAGTTCTTTTACCTCCCATTCTTCAATAAAACTGAATACCAAATTTTTTTAGCAATGGAGAAACCCTTTGAAAAGTATCTCCGCCAAAAAATATGACTTAACTTATTTCTGTTTAATTGAAGAACGGGAGGTAAAGGAGCAATGTCCTACCTCCCATTCATCAATTGAACTATCAGAAGACAAGAGGGAACAGGAGAAACTTCCCAGCGACCGCACACTTTCGCCGCTTCCCTTAATAGATCTCTACATCATCCACACTCCCATATAATTTATGCGCATGCTTAAACAAGACTGTATTGATATGTGTCTGTGTATGCTGGGAGTTTTAATATTCAATAATATTTCTATGAAGGCTGGTGATGATGGGGGATGGGATATCTCATGGAAGGTGCTGGCAGTGAGGGGCTGGTAATGATGGGGTATCACATAGAAGGTGCTGGCAGTGAGGAATAAAATATCACAGGTAGACTTGCACTCCAAACGGTGAATAGTTTATTAGTAGCCAAACATCAGCAAATCAAACAACGTTTCGGGGTAACAACCCCTTCATCAGGTGATGTGAACAGCAACACAGTGTGGGCTTAAATAGCCTAGTGCTAAAAAGGTACTGCCCCTGGTGGGTGTGTGCAAGAGCACTACCAATGAAATCATAGATAAAACAATATTACCGATAATAATATAATACATATAAATATTTCATCTAAACGTGTTGTATATAACAGTAATGTGTGAGGAGCTGTAATGATGGGGGATGGGATATCCCATGGAAGGTGCTGGCAGTGAGGGGCTGGTAATGATGAAGGATGAGGTATCCCATGGAAGGTGCTGGCAGTGAGGGGCTGGTAATAATGGTGTATCATATGTGAGGGGCTGGTGATGATGGGAGATGGGGTATCCCATGTGAGTGGCTGGTAATGATGCAGGATGGGGTATCCCATGTGAGGGGCTGGTAATGATGGGGGATAGGGTATCCCATGTGAGGGGCTGGTGATGATGGACACAGGGCAGGTTGGGAGGTGGAGAACATTGTAGGGAGATAATAAGGAAATGTCTAGGCCCAGCAGGAAATGAGGGGAGACCCGGTGCACTGTGTAATGAAATATCCCTGGGGAACATCATATACATGGGGAGGTGTGATCAGTGACACACACCGTGTACAGTGAGGGATACAGGACTCGGTCTCTCTAAACGTCAGTTCACTTCTCCTGCCTATCACAGTCTGTCCACACACACACACACACACACACACACACACACACACAAACAGTACAGGAGAGATCCCGCCCGCTACTCTCCAGGTGAGAGAACACAGACCGAACCCCCTCCTCCAGCTCAGACACAAACAAGTAAGTAAGCAAGTAACTAGCATTTGGACTTTTCAAATTCGGGGAGGGGGGGAGATGAATAACTTTTTGGTCCTTACCAATCATTGCCAGTGCGCCACCTAGACCGGGAGGCATATCGTGTCACATGACACTGACTTTCCTCCTCTGCACCCAAGCTCCGCCTCTCCGGACCTGCGTGCCCGTAGGAGGAGCTTCCTCCTTCTTTACCTGGCACTACCACACCGGTAAGTGATTTTTTACCCCTTCCCCCACCTAAAATGCCACTTCCTTGTTGTCACATTGAGAAAATGCCGCTCTTCTGCATTGTCTCAATGTGGCTTATTAGCGAGACGGCTCTGCCTGTGGACTCTCCCCCACTCAGAACTCAGACTCCACCCCCTACAGAAAACTGTATAAAAACAGCCTTTTCAGGCAGAGTTAGAATCTGACAGAAAGTTTTAAACTGCTGATTCTTTACACACTGTTTCCTATAAGGGGGTATGGGTCTGTATGAGTGGGGTAGGGGCATGGGGCCCGTAAGTGGGCATGGCTACAGGGTCCATGAGTGGGCGGGGACATGGGGGTTGCATAAAAAGAGGCCGAGGGGGGATTGCAAGAAGAGGAGTGCCAAGGTGGCCTGCAAGGGGAGGAAAACGCATGGTGCAGAGGGACTGTCACATGTTTTAGAGCAGGAAGCAGGAAGTGCAGGGGATCTGGTGATGCTGCTACCATATCACACACAAAAATGTAAATGTCTTAAAAATTATGTAAAAAAAATAATGAAAATACTCAGGAAAGCTAATTTAAGGGCAAATGAAACTTCACTGATTCAAGCATTGAAAGAATCTCTGTCAAAAGTTAGGCTTCCAGTCCAGATCCAATTAAATTCAAGCACCTGTTTCAAGGCTCTAATATAAACAAGTTGCAAAGCTCATCACATAGACTGATCTATTTGAAAAAATATGTAAGTGGAGAAGCAGATGAAGATGCCCATACACAAGTTTGGAAGGCATTAAACAAATGCTTTGGTCATCCCTTTGTGATCCAAAGATCATTCTGGGTAAAACCTGACCAAACATTGGGCCTAGATAATCTTTTAAACTGAGAGAGTTTGATTTTCTCATATCCTGCAAGAATGTAAACATATCTAGGACAGCCCTCTGGTAACATCAGTAAAGGTGTCTTAGAACACGAAAAATATTTCAAATGTATTAGAAAGTAAGAAGAATCTCTTTCATTAAAACTAAAGAGAAAATTAAATGTATATGTTGCCATCAAAATCACTTAATATTTAAATGTGATACTTTTGCAGCAATGCCTCTTGAAGAAAGGAAAAAATTTGTCATGGACTATATCAATATGTGATTTGGTTGTGCATGAGTCATGAAAGAAGCTCATCTGAGCTACGGCAATCTCCTTTTGCAGAGTGTACTTTGAGTAAAATGCAATTCAAGAAAACAAATGCTTCAAGAAATGTGCAAACAAGGTATAGAACCTTGGATCAATTCAAACACCAAGATGCTTTATTCTGCACAAAATTTGAAACAAGCAAGAATCCAGTAGACTACAGACCTAGAGGTCTCAAGGTGGCAGACTTGATTAACTCAAACTGGTTCACTTAAAAGGCAAGGAAATTCAAATAAGATTAATAGTATTGATTGAAAATAGTTGTCTATATTCCATTATATCCCAGAGTCATTTCTGGAATACTTCCAAACCCAATATAAATCGCAATCGTGATATACGATACAGAAAAACTTGGAAAATTTAAAGTCATAACATTCCCATAGCTAAACACAACTCAAAAACATCTCAAAGAAGCAGACCTCTCCTTGGAACGCTTGCAAGCATGAAACCTGTTAAGGCCTCAAGCCCCAATGGCTTACCTACTGAATTTTATTATAAAGTAGTTTGACAAATAACTTGTGGAACAACTGCATTAAACCTATAAAATAGCATTTGCTAACCAGAAACTGCCTCTCTCAATGTCTGACGTGACTATAATCTTACTACTGAAGCCAGATAAAAACCCTACCGTCCATGGTGCATAAAGGCCAATATCGCTCCTCAACAGTGAAATATAAGCAATGGATTCAACTGCTATACTCCAACCACAGGGCCACCGTGATAGTAAATGGCTCAAAACATATATACTATGCGATAACGCATAACCTCCCACAGGGTCAGGATGTAAGAGAGACAGTTTGTATATTGGTCAGGGTATGAGAGACTGTGTGTATGTTGGTCAGGGTGTGAGAAAGACTTGTGTGTATATTTGTCAGTGTAAGAGACAGTGTGTTTATTGGTTAAGGTGTGAGAGAGAGAATGTGTATGTTTGTCAGAGTGTAAGAAACAGTGTATGTTGGTCAGAGTGTGAGGGACAGTGTATATGTTAGATGGCCAGAATGTAAAATATAGACAGTGTGTATGGTCAGAGTGTGAGCAGAGTGTGTATAATGTTTAGGGTGTGAGAGACAGTTTGTCTATTGGTCAGGGTGTAAGAGAGACAGTGTGTATGTTGGTCAGGGTGTAAGAGAGACAGTGTGTATGTTGGTCAGGGTGTAAGAGAGACAGTGTATCTCTTGGTCAGGGTATGAGAGACAGTTTGTCTAATGGTCAGGGTGTAAGAGAGACAGTGTGTGTGTTGGTCAGGTGTGAGAGAGACATTGTGTATGTTGGTCAGGGTATAATAGACAGCATGTCTGTTGGTCAGGGTGTGAGAAAGACAGTGTGTATGTTTGTCGGAGTGTGAGAGACAGTGTGTATTTTGGTCAGGATGTGAGAGAGACTGTGTGTATGTTGGTCAGGATGTGAGAGAGACAGTGTATGTTGGGCGGATGTGAGAGAGACAGTGTGTATGTTGGGCAGGATGTGAGAGCGACAGTGTGTATATTGGTTAGGGTGTGAGAGCGATAGTGTGTATGTTTGTCGGAGTGTGAGAGACAGTGTGTATTTTGATCAGGATGTGAGAGAGACTGTGTGTATGTTGGTCAGGATGTGAGAGAGACAGTGTATGTTGGGCAGCTATTTCAATCTATCTATATATCTATCATCTATCTATCTATCTAACTATCTATTATCTACTATCTATCTATCTATCTATCTATCTATCATCTATCTATTATCTATCTATCTTGTATCTATATACTAACCTGTTATCTATCATCTATCATCTAACTGCTATCTATCTATCTATCTATTCTATCTATCTATCTATCTATCTATCTATCTATCTATCTCTACTACCTATCTAACTTGCTACTATTCTATCAATCACTAAATGCTATATCTATATAACTGCTATCATCTATCTAAGTAAACTGCTAGCATCATCTAGAATCTATCTACTACTAACTGCTATCTATCATCATCTATCTATCTTCTATCTATTATCTATCTATCTATCTATCTATCTAATCTGGCTTGGCTCTGCTGTAGTACTGTACGGTGCTACTATCTGTCCCTGGACTCCCTCGATACACTCTCTCTTGCAGCGACGTGCCAGAGGTTCGCGCAGCCGGGAAACCGGAAGTTTGGGGCACTTTCAGGGGGCACAGGCAGCTAAAACCTCTGGGGCACTTTGCCAAACATCCGGGCACGTGCCCCGAAAGTTTAACGTAGACACGCCCCTGCCAGTCCTATCCTCTATCTCCACCACTCTCCTACAGTCTCTATCCTGTACTCGTCTCTCTACAGTCTCTGTTCTCTCTCTCTCACATCCCTTCTCTTCCTGCAGTATCTCTCTCATCTATGGCCACACTCTCTTCTGCAGTCCCTATCTCTCACATTCTCTCTGTCTTGCAGTCTCTATCTCTCTTCTTACAAGTGGGGTGTGCATTGTATGTGTGTAAATATGGGGGTTTATGAGAATGTGTATTGTATTGTGGTGTGTTGTATATGAGTATGTGTGCATTGTATTGTGTGTGTTGGATTATGAGTAGTGTGCATTTTGGTTGTGGTGTGTGTGAATTATGACTATGTGTGCATTGTATTGTGTGTGTGTTGTATTAGAGATATCTGCATGTGTATGTGGTGTATTGAGAGTATGTGGGCCATGCATTTGAGGTAACTCTGTGCATCTATTTATCTATCTAACTCTGTCTATCTATCTAACTATCGATCTATTTAGTATCTATGTATCTATCTATCTCGTCAGTGTCTGTGCATCTATTATCTACTGTCGTGCATTATCATCTAACTCTGTCTGCGCATCTAGTTATCTATCTATATAACTCTGTGCATCTATCTGTCTAACTTATCTATCTATCTATTATCTATCTATCTATCTAACTCTGTCTGTGCTTATCTATCTATCTAATCTATCTATCTATCGATCTATCTATCTATTCATCTACTTATCTATCTAACGCTGTCTGTGCATCATATCTATCTATCTATCTATCTATCTACTACTATCTAACTCTGGTCTGTGCATCTATCTATCTATCTATCAATCTACTCTGGCTGTCTATCTATTCTTCTATCTATCTATCTATCTATCTATCTATCTATCTATCTATCTATCTATCATACTATCTGATCTATCTAACTCTGTCTGTGCATCTATCTATCTATCTATTATCTATCTATCTATCTATCTATCTATCATCTATCATCTATCTATCTATCTATTGATCTATCTAGCTATCTATCTACACTATCTATCTATCATCTATCTTCTAACTCTGTCTGTGCATCTATCTATCTAACTATCTATCTAACGCTATCTACCTGGGAAGCGCATAGGCTGCCTGTAGGCCCAGCAGCCTCCCTCAAAGGCCCAGCAACCCTAACCCTCACAGGATCAGCAGCCAGGCCAGCAATCTTAACCCCCCTCACAGGCCCAGCATCCCACCTCACTCACAGGCGCAACCCCCACCCCCCCATTAGGCCAGACATCTCCCCTACATTAGCCACACAACGGGAACGCTAGCAAGTTTCACAGCAGTTCGGCTGGGCCGGACCAATGCTCCAAACCTGGCCCTGCCCCCAAATAACATCGGCGCGCACCACTCAAACACGCGCAGAGAGGAGAGAGAGACGCAAAAGCGGGGTGGTTTAAATTCCATGCCGGCAGCTGCTAGCAACCATCCGCTCCTCCTCTGCTTACAAAGCTCCACCTCTCCTGACCTGCATGCGGCGCTTCTCCCCCTCCACCCGGCGCCAGTGGCAGTAACGTAAGCACTAATTTTTTTAAAAACTGGACTAACAATTGCCGTCTTTAAGTCCACAGAGGAAGTGCCGCTCTGCAGCTTTGTCTCAGAGAGGCTCATTAGCGAGACGGCTCTGCTGTTCCTTAGAAATAGTGTAGGCTGTTCAAATACAGAGCACTTTGATTTTTTCTGTATTGCATTTGTGCATGCGTACATTGAGCTAGTTGGTGGCCACGTCTCTGTGTGCATCCACGCATATGGCATACGGTTGGTTGATTCAGGACATGTGGAAGATGATATTTAGTGGGGGTTTTATTTGTGGGGGGCATTTCCAAGTTTTGGAGCGTTTGATTAAATACAGAGCACCTTGATTTTTGTCTTGTAATTGCACTTATGCATGCTTCCCATTTGAGTTAGTGGTGGCCATGTCTCTGTGTGCACACCACGCATATGCATACCATATTGATTCGGACATTTGGGAAATTGATATTTGGTAACTTTTTTTCATTATCTGGGGTTTTGGCAGGGTTTTTAACTTTGAAACTTGTTGTTTCTTTATTTTTTTCAGAAATATGCTAAAAATGCAAAATTCTACGAAGATCTGCGCACACACAATTGATGGTATGAATGAAAAAATGGCACGTTGCTTAGCTGAAGGTATGTATATTCTGAGAATATATATTTTTGGGGGGTATTTGAGTTAGAGGGTGTTTAGATTGTAAAATCTTAAAAATTGCTGTTATTGGCTCCACTTTGTGAGTTTGTAGTGGCTTTCATGTCGTGTGTGTAAACCAGCATATGGCATACCGTTGATTCAGGGCATTTGGAAGATGATATATTGACAAGTTTTTTTACCTGACACGGAAAATTGCCATGATTTTAACTTGATTGTTTTTATAAAATTTCCTCGAAAATCTGGTAAAAAAAGCGAAATTTTACATGAAACTGCGCCCACACCATTGGTGTGGTATGCATAAAGGAACACCATTGTGTAGCTGAAGGTGTGTAGATTCCAAGAATATATAGTTTGGGGGTATTATAATAAGAGGGGTGTTTAGTCTGACCAAATCTGAAAAGTTGCTGTAATTGGGCCATTGTCATTGGCTCACTTTGTGGCTAGTTGATTCCACGTCGCGTGTGTAACCATACATAGGGCATACCGTTTGATTCAGGATTGGGGAGATTGATATTTGGTAACTTTTTTTTACATACTTGGGATTTTGGCATGATTTCTACCTTTGAGGGTGTTTTTTTTCAAATTTTTTAGAAAATCTGCTAAAACGCGAACGTCTACGAAGAACTGCACCCACACTATTGATGGTACAGAATGAACAAACTACAGAATTACGTAGATAAAGGTGTGTGGATTCGAGAAATATATGGTTTGCGGGGGTTTATTTGTGGGGAAAAACTGCCAGACTGTTCAAATTCAGATTTGGCTGAATATTTTTGCTGTTTGAGCCATTGTGCACTTGTCTCACTTCGTGGCTTTTCTCTTCCAGTCCACGTGTGTAACCACACATATGGCATACCGTTTGATTCAGGACATTTGGGAGATTGTATTGTAAATTTTTTTTACATTCCATCAGGTTTTGGCATGATCTAACTTTTGAAGTTGTTTTTTTCATTTTTTTTTCAGAAAAGTGCGAACTTTACGAAGAACTGCGCCCACACCATTGATGGTATGAATGAACAAACTACTGTGTACATAGCTGAAGGTGGGTAGATTCAGGAATATATAGTTTGTGTGGGGATTTCTGAATTACGGGGGTGTTTTGTGGAAAAAAACTGCAGACTGTTCAAATTCAGGTTGGCTAAATATTTTAGCTTATTGTGAGAGCCATTAGCATTCGTGGCTATTCGCTTCCACGTCTGCGCGGTGTAACCACACAATGGCATACCGTTTGATTCAGGAAATTTGGGAGATTGATATTGGTAACTTTTTTTTAGTGCAAACTTCTACGAAGAACTGCACCATAGCATTGATGGTATGAATGAACGAACTTCAGCGTTACATAGTGAAGGGTGTGAGATTTCAGGAATATATAGTTTGTGAGGGGTATTTCTGAGTTGGGGGGTGTTTTGTGGAAAAACTGCAGACTGTTCAAATACAAAACTGGCTAATTTTTTTGCTGCTACGACATTTGGCACTGGTCACGCTCTGGGTTAGTTGGTAGCCATGTCTCTGGATATACCCATGAATGTCGCATCCTTTTTTTTCGGGAGGGGTTAGGCTTTCATATTTGAGATGCGTTTGAACTTCCTCCACAGTTTTTAGACTGAATTCACATTTGATTTTGTTCTGATTTTACAGTTAAGGAAAAAAGGAAAAGTGAGAAAAATAAATACAATTGGATGAGAGCTGCGCCCCTACCGTAAAATCTCCAGGTGTGTAGTTCTAAAAATATCTCACTTGTGAGGATATTTTAGTATTAATTGGAAGATATTCTATGTTAACTGTCAGTTACATTTCAATTGGTGTAATATTCTGAGGTGCAGTTTTAGTTTGGGGGGGTCTCCCGTACAGGAAAAGTGGGGTACCTACATATATCTAGTATCGTTGTACTCGGGAGTATCAGAGCTTTTAGAACAGTAGATTTTTGTGCGTAACCTTAAGATAACTATAAATAAAAAATGGGAAAAATCCATAAAAATTTGCAAATTTTTCATTCTTTTTACATATTTTACCCCTAATTCCAGTAAAATTTCCAGAAAAGTTACACAAAATTTGTTACTGTGTTAAAGTACACTTTGTGCTGAAAAAACATGTATATTTCCTGATTTACTGCAAGGTTTCCTACTGTAAAATTGTCTAAAGCGATAAGGGCAAAATCCTGAAATTCTTCTGGCAGTTAACGCAAAAAAAATTAAAATTCTTGGCACTAAAGGGTTAAAAGATTCCAATTAATATGAGCCTGTTAGGGCACGGCCACACTGCAACGCAAACACGCAAATGCATCGCAATCGCATGCGATTTCATGTGTGATTTTTATGCGTTTGCGCTTGCGATTTCTTCAATAAGTATAGGAAAACGCGATTGCGATTAAAAATGCAGAATGCAAAACGCAATCGCAATCACACACACCGAAAAATGTGCGTTTTTTTGGGTTGCCGCGTTTTCAATGATTTTTTAAAAACGCAATCGCAAGCGCAAACGCAAAAAAAAAACGCAGCAGTGGGGCGTAGCCTTAGACATCTTTACAGGTCTATGTGCTACCAAAAATGACCTTTCAGATGAGGAATATCACATTTAGAGCTTCTTTTACCACAGAAACTACCGGTAGATCTGGCGGGAAATAACGTTCTTAAACGTAGTTCTCAGGAGTGATCGACCTTAAATCTACAAGTAAATAACCATAAGGGGCTTGTGTAGCATCTTCCAAAGCTTCTAAAAGAGGGTTCTAAAAAGGACCATGTATTTAGTGTTTAAATTTATGGTCCGACTTTTCTTACCCTAACAAAACACATTTTGAATGAGATACATAGTGGTCAAAATTTCTGTGGTGTACATATGGTAAAAGCATTTTGTATTTCAAGATTTTCACAAGCAGCCTCCATAAGATCATCAACAACTGCCAAAATTTACCTTGCAGGTAGGAAAGACATTGTCTGTAAATTTTAAGGTATTCCCTAGATATTTGTAAACAAACGGGTGAGATCAAATACAATTTCTGACAACATGCATAAAACCAAATGACATTATCCGGTTTTGGCGACATTTACGGTCTGCTTGTGTTTAAATACAAGAAAAGGGTGTTGAAATTGCGCTGCCATGTTTAATATCCGAAAGGCAGTGTGTTGAAAGTCTATCGTCAGCTGTCTCTTTGTATAGACACACTTTTGTGTTTTACGTAACGGTCTTGTCTCATATTCCCAGTGCTTCCTATTTCTGAAAATGCCTGTTGTTCTATAACTATTGTTTCTGCATATTGGGGCCAGCACAAGGTCTTTTAAACTGTCAAAATTAACAAGTTAAGTGTTAGCAACTTGAGTTATAACCTTAGCTTTAATACTGTTTTCCCGGTGTTGAGTTTGTAACCTTATGTCTTTGGACCTGCAGATACAAACTCTGTAATGTAAGTTCACCAAGAAAATCTCCCAATGGTGAGTTCCAGTAACCTCTCTACCTACAAATATGACAGAGTCTGTGTGTGGTAAAGACAAACATTCTTGAAGTTGTCTAGGAGTGTGTATAATTCGAGTTGCCATAGGCAGTTGTTAAAACAGGTTATAAAATATTTGTGTTTTTGTTTGTTGGGTGTAGCGTTCTTTACATAGAATAAACATAGTAACATAGTAATTAAGGTTGAATAAAGGCATAAGTCCATCAAGTCCAACCTATTACCCTCTTTTTTTTTTTTTTTTTATAACCCTACCTAACAGTTGATCCAGAGGAAGGCAAAAACCCAGCTAAAAAGGGGGGAAAATTCCTTCCTGACTCCCAACGGCAATCGGAAAGTATCCCTGGATCAACCAGATCTATATGCATTAATACAGTAATTCTCAATATTTTTTGTTTTAGAAACATATCCAGGCCTTTTTAAAGCTATTCAATGAACTTGCCATTACCACATCTGCTGAAAGACAGTTCCACAGTTTCACCGTTCTCACTGTAAAGAAACCTTCCTAAACTGAAGATGAAAATTCTTTTCTTCCAACCTTAAAGGATGCCAAGAGTCCTCTGATATGACCTATTAGTGAACATGCACCAGAGAGTTATTGTATGGGCCATTAATATATTTGTATAAGGTTATCATGTCCCATGCAAACGTCGCTTCTCCAATGTAAACGCCCTAACTTGTCTAATCTGCCTGCATATTCAAGCCCCTCCATTCCCCTATTAATTTAGTTGCCCTTCTCTGAACTGCTAATTTCCAAGATGTCCCTTTTGTATATCGGATTCCAAAACTGCACCGCATTCCAAATGAGGCCTTACAGTGCCTTGTAAAAGAGGGAGAATAATATTTCCCTTTCTTGAATCTATTCCCCTTTTTATCAAGCAAATCTTGCTAGCTCTAGCCGTTGCTCCAATTCCAATTGACTACGGCTCGTCATCAATGAAATTAACTTCAGAGAGGTCGTAGTACGGTACAAACACTAATTTGAAAAGCTCATCAGGATCTGTAACTAATGGTGGGGTTGGAGATTAGAATGCTGCCCAAATTTACCCTACAAAGAGTTTAGGAAAGTTTTGAAATTTGTCTTTGCAGGGTTACCTCGATTTGTTTCAGGTCGTAAGTGAACGCCTTCTTTTCTAAAAAAACGCGTCTATGTACGCCATTTTTTCAGAGTCAGTTTTACACCAGTGGGGAGCCAGAGGCCTCTGCTTATCCCTAAGGTGTAACCTGATGAATGGGGTAAAAAACTTGTCTGTTGTGATCGGAAATTGCCAGATCTCATAGATTTCCCAAACTCTTTTCCGCCTCTAAAACGTGCACCCAGTTCCTGTCAGGGAACGTTTTCGCGGTGTGGTTGCAACTATTTTCTGGGACTAGGGCACATGTAAAGCAAAGTGGAAACATTAGTTTTTTTATTTAGTTTTACAGGCAGGACAGGAAAAAATAAATACCTAGGCGGGACACTTTAACTTTAGCGATACCAAAGTATTTTTTGATGTGCGAAATGATCAAAAATTATTCTGGGTGCAGACGGGGGTACATCTTAGTTTTATTAACAAAAGGATACAGGACTTGTGAAATTGTAATAATGCACTGTTTCATCGGGCTGTACCTTATGATAAAGTTTAAGGGCGTTAGTTTGGCTGCCGTAAAGTGAATCACGAGGGTCCAAAGGAATTGGAAATTTCATTTTAAGTAGAAAGTCTTTGACCTCTTCATCACTTGCAAACATTTCACCACATTCACACCATGACGTGGATGGAAATCCTTGTCTCTGTATTTGGCTTTTTTTAACTTGAAAAGTGTGGTACAACTGCCCGTATGAGGATTAGTAAGTTATTTTGGTCAGCTCTTATAACATACAGGACAAACGTGGTAAAAACAGCCCTGGATTCAAAGGCTGTATGTGTGCCGTTACCAGAGCATATTCTCCCACCTTTTTTTCACCACCCTTTAAGGTATATTGTAAGAAATGCCTTCTGTCTGTCGACGTACATAAGCCAATGAATTGCGGTGGGTGTGGAAAATCGTTTAATCGATTAATGCTTTTTTTTAGTCATGGTCATAATTGTGTCCCTGTAACGTTCACAAGCCCTTCTCAAAACCTCCACATCCTGTGCAGTAAGCTTTAACTCTTCCTGAAATTTAAATGGATCATTTTATGTTGTTCATACCACTCTATGAATTTTTTTTCTCACTGGGCATCATGTAATTGACTCCGTAATAACGGACGTCGGGTAATTTTGATTTTCTTCCGTGTTGAAGAAATGTGGGAAGCGTCCCTTGGTTTGGGAAAACCCATGTGTTCGGACATCTTACTGAGTTCATCGGACATGAAATTAAAAGAATCTATAAATCTCATTTTTAAACATAGGGACACATGCATTAAATTTATAATTTTCAAAATCTGACAAAGTCATGCGTGCAGGTTTTCCCACTGAATTCCCAGAATATGGGCCATATAATGTAGTTTCAAAAATGTAGTTGGGAATGTGTACACCTGTACTTGCATGCATTCAAAGTCATAAAAGATGTACTTGTCAATCATTGGCTGTGGTCGTTAAGGCTGCATGTAGCAGACATGTTCATCAAATTGTTAACCGTAGTGCATACACTGCAATTCAATCCATCTTTATCTATATTTATTACATCTGAAACAAAATCCACAAAAAATTTTTTTCTTACAAATCGCATTATCACTAAGGGCCACTATGAGTTTCAAAGCAGGGGCCTGACCTACAAAATACCCTGCAGTCAGACAGCATAGATTGTCATGTGTAAAAACATGGATTGAATTGCAGTGTATGCACGGGTTAAACAATTTGATGAACATTAGGGATGGCCGGTTCGCGGATCCGAACCCGATCCGCCGCCGGATTTATCCCGTTCGCGAACGGTGAATTTTTCCGGGTTTTCCGCCTTCCGAACACGGATTTCTCGTAATTAAAGGATATTTTTCCTTTATTGGGTCCGCTGCGGATTTTGAATTTCGAATTTTTCGAAAATCCGCGGATCCTCGAGCGGACCGGATTGCGAAGTTCGGACATCTCTAATGAACATGTCTGCTATATGCAGCCTTACAGACCCAAGCCAATGATTGACAAGTACATCTTTTATGACTTTGAATGCATGCAAGTACAATCTGCACGGTGACATGCTTGCAAATCTGATGCAGTTGTGGTTGTATTTATGGCTGTATACAGAACAGCACCATCACAAAAAAAGTTGGCTCCAATAAATGCTTTCACATTTTTAATCCGTTAATATGCTTTTCATAATGTATATATAGACGGTCTTTCTATGCAGGAGTGCCTGCATGATAATAACGCCACTGACAGGGGCAATCTAGGGTCTAAGAAGATCAGGGGCACCATGGGCACTCCGTGTGCCGCGCATAGCAGGGCGCACACATTTTTTGGGCCCATGCCCCTTTCCGCCCCAATTAAGCCACACCCACTAGCTACTTACTAGAGACAGACAAAAAGACACAAACAGACCGATAGAACAAACACAAACAGATACACAGCCAGCTAGTGATAAACAGGCAAAAAGACAGAGAATAGACAGAGAGACACAAAGGCACAGTAAACTGACAATTCATTATACACTGGACGCAATCTGGCATTTAAACTCAGTGTGTGTTAGTTGTAGTCAGACGCTTGCCCACACCTTAGGCCAGGGAGACCTTCTGTGACCTTCTACATGGACCTTGCCCCTATCTTCCTACTGTCCTCTATCTCTGTATCTTCTCTATCTGTCCCTCTCTCTCTCTGTATATTATCTCTATCTGTCCTCTCTCTCCTGTATATCTATCTCTATCTGCCCTCTCTCTCTCTGTTATCTCTCTATGCCTTCTCTCTCGGCTATCTATCTATATAACTCTATCTATCTCTATATATAGCGAACTATATCTACGATCTATCTAACTCAGCGATCTACTCTATCTAGCTACGATCTAACTCTATCTATCTAACTCTATCGATCTATCTAACTCTATCTAACGCTATCTATCTATCTAACGCTATCTATCATTCTCTCTAATGCTATCTATCTAACTAACGCTACCTATGGGAAGTGCATAGGAGGTGCCTGTATTCCCCACGACTCCAGCGCGATGTCTGGAAGAAGGTTCGGGGCACTTGCAGGAGGAAAGGAAAGGCAGTTAAAACATTTGGGGCACTTGGCCTCTGTTGTGGTACAAAACTTTAATTGTGTGTGTTGAAATATTTTTCAAACGTTGCAATAACGCTAGAAGACACCAAATTCTCTAACAGCACGGCATCATTACATCTACGGAATTCAACATAGTGTACACACTAGCGGCCAGGCAAACATTATATTGTTATTATTACGTCATACAAATGTTGTTTTTACGGTCAATAATCTGACTACACCCAAATGCCTTCAGGAATAGAGATGTCCGAACTTCGCAATATCCGGTCCGCTCGAGGATCTGTGAATTTTTGAAAAAATTTGAAAATCCGAAAATCCGGAGCGGACCCATTAAAATGAAAAATATCCTCGAAAATAAGAGTCTCGTAATTCGAAATTTTTGAAAATATGTATTTTTGAAAATACGAGTAATCCTCGTAATTTCGAAAAATTTTCGAAAATACGATTTTACGAAAATAAGAGAAATCCTCGTATTTCAAAAATTTTCGAAAATACGGTATTTTCCACGTAATATTCTAAAAATTTTGAAAATACGAGAAATTTGCGGTTCGGAAGTTCGGAAGGCGGAAAATCAGAAAAATCTGCCGTTCGCGAATAGGATAAATCCGTGGCAGATCGGATTCGGATCCGCGAACCGGCCATCCCTATAAATACCTTTTTGCATGCCCAGGGGATCGTTATTCTATTGAGTGGTACAAGTGTGTGAGTGCTACAAGGGGCTCTGTTGCCAAGGAGGTCTGTCTCTTGGCGTTGTTATGGGATATTGTATATAATTAGTTACCCCTAGCACCGTCCTCAGTAGAGAGGATAACAAAACCACGGTTATAGATTCTAACCACAGTGCGCTTACATACTTAATATAAATTTATACAACATATATAAACTATATAACAAACACTTATTGCTAGAATTATATAAATAGTTATGAAACATATACATAAGCTAAATATATATGTAATCAATACAACTATATAGCTATATAAACAATCGCTACATTAGAAGCACATGTAAGCGTTTATTTCATTAAACACTAAAATATATGTGTGAAATTAATTACATAAGATGTTAAAGTATGAAACGGTAAATAAAAACGAGAATAGTTACAGCGTAATAAAACCGCAAGTCTTACCTTGCTTGAAGTCTTCTGTGATGTGTGTTTGTACACTCTTTCCCGTATTTATAAGGGGGTTTTCTCTGTGTTAGGAACGCCTATTAACGCTCAATTATATAATCACTAGTTATCAGAAATGTTTTTCATTATTGATCAATGTAGGCCTTATGAATGTTGCATATAAACTATTTAAGTTCGATAAAACTTATGTCTTTGTAAAACAATAAGCTGACAACATGTCATTAAGAAAAAATTGGTTGTTAAGACAATAATTAAGATGTAAAACACTAAGCTGCAAAACTAGTCTAATGAAAATTTACCCAGTGAAGGTCAAAACAGACAACTAACGTTAAGCCAAAGTGTCTTTGTAAAACAATAGCTGACAACATTGTCATTAAGAAAAAATTTGGTCGTTAAGACATAATATAGATGTAAAACACTAAGCTGCAAAACTAGTCTAATGACAAATTTACCCCAGTGAAAGGTCAAACAGACAACTAACGTTAAGCCACAAGTTCTTTGTAAAACAATAAACTGTTAAACTAGTCTAACAACCTACATAGATAGGTAGATTTTGACTATAGATAGATTTTGATTTCATTTGATATAAAATAGGTGGGAGCAGACAGACAGACAGACAGACAGACAGACGACAGACGACAGACAGATTTTGATTTCATTTGATATAAAATAGGTGTGTGAAATAGATATAAGATAGATATAAAATTAGATAGATTGATAGAAAGATATAAGGTAGATATAAAATAGATAGAGGTAAGTAGATAGATAAATCTTAAAATAGATAGATAGATAAAAATAGATTTTGATTATAGATAGATAGATTTTGGTTCATTTGATATAAAATAGGTGGGTGAGAGGGAGTAAGGAATGGGTCGGGCATGGGAGAGAGTAGGAGGAGGAGAGGGGAGGAAAGGGGAGGATAGGGCGGGGAGGAGGAGGAGGAGGAGGAGAGGGCAGAGGTAGGGGAGAGGGGGAGTAGAGTGGGGCGTGTCGACCTGTCACTTAATTTGACGAAACATATAGAGGTTATACTACTGAGAGTGTTGAAAGTGACATTGTTGGTGTTTATATTAGAATTCAGTTAAAGAAAGAGTCAATAAACACCTGTAAACATCAGATGAATCGATCTGTACCAGAAAGAAAATTACAGGAAATGAAATGGTCACAAGTGTAAGTCCAAAAGTGAAAATGTAGCCTAAGTGAAAACATAACTACAAAAGGGAAAATATATCCTATAGTGAAAACGGCAATCAAGTGAATATTTAGTGAGAAGTCACAATGTATAAGTTGAAAGATTTTCATTGGTACAAGTGGAATATATTCATTTTAAAGTGAGAGACTTGTGCGTTTATAAAAACTGAAAAAGATATTCAGTGGTGTTGGATGATTTATTTCCACAAGCTACAACTGTAAAAGTGACTCCTCATGCAGTAAGGACTTTGTGCTGGAGCTGCCAGACAATAAAAAGTTGGTAATATTTACCGGTAAACCATCCAGTTTACAATAATTCATTGACACATTTAGAAATCCATGTCAGACGGAAAAATAACGTCATTGTATTTTAATGTTATATTAATTTCTATGAAATTAATCTATAGAAAGGGTTAAAAAAAAACCTGAAACTGTTATGTGCTTATTTTAAGTTTATTATATATAAAAGTAAATGCAATTTGCCTGATAATGATTGTATGGTTTATGGTTACATATCTGTAGAGATGACTAGAACTTAGAATTTAGAAATTGAGTTTAGACTTTTCAAACTAATACGTTTAAAGGGTATCCCCACCCAAAAAATATTTTTACCCCCTAACTGCCAGGTTTACAAGTTAAAAAAAATAGACTTATCCACCTTCATTCCCTCGGTTCTCTGCAATAGGTTGTATGGGGTTTGAAGGGTAATTGAGGAGTTGGGGGACCAGTTCCATTTCATATTTATACACTTCGATCGGTAGTCCGTCTGGTCCAGGGGCTTTGCCATTATGAAAATTCGCAATAGCGGTTTGTAGCTCTGTTATTATTATATCTGCTTCCAGGGAGTCGATTTGTGTTGTGTTTAGAGTGGGAAAATAGATATCTGCAAAATAATCAAATATATGTTAAGCTTGAGTCATTTGAGCCATGATTTGTATAGATCTGAGTAGTATATGGCCGTAAAATTCTGGTGACTATGTTACTTGACCTAGACTGGCGTCTTGTATTCGAAGTATATATCTGCTGGAAGTTTGAACCTGCGCTAAGTAAGTCAGAAGTTTGGCTGACTGATGCTGCTTTGAAGAAATTCCAGTTTTGGAAGAAAATTTTGTGCTTGCCTTTCCAGTAAATAGTTGGGAGATCTTTGGGCAGCCACAAAATCAGTATATGTCTCATCTGTAGGGTATATAGCATATTGTTGTTCCATAATATAAACTGCGTTTCTTCTTTTGTTGGTGGACTTTTTGAGTTGGTGATGGTGGAGTGTAAGCAGCCTCTCATATAGGCCTTGAAACTATCCCAATAGGTAGCGGTGGGTGGATTGGTTTGGTTCAGTTCAAAGTACTCAGTAAATTTCTCTGGGGGTATATCAGTTCTGGGAGAGTGTCAACCCAAGGGGTTTAGTTTCCAGGGCTTTCAGGGTGTAGAGTTGGCCTGAGTAAGTTGCATTAGTATTGTAGAGTGATCCAAATGAGTTATGGAGCCAATATAAGTAGCAGCGAGAGCATTTGCAATATATAGTCTATCCTGGATAGAGTATGATGTGTGGTTGAGTGGCAAGTAAATTCGCGTTTGGTGGGTTATGTTCCTGCCATACATTGATCCCGCCTATTTCAGACATAAGAGTCCGTAGGGGACTCTATGTTGGGAATTGTGAGGTGAATATGATATGTTTGTTGTGTGTTACTGCATTGTGATACTGTAGCTGTAAAGGTCATGCATCAGTCATGGTGTGCTTAGTATTGTCCTTCAGTTGGGATTATTAATTCTGGTATGCAGCTTCAGTTTGACATAGCTACATGTATATAGCAATCTGGAGTCACGTCCTGTTGCATCAGACCATTAGGGTCACGGTAAGTCAGTGGTGATATTAGGGAATTACTCCATTCATTCACCAATGTCAATTAGCGAATGTATTGTGGTATATTAAGGGGGTTATTGGTGGATGTTGTAGCAGTGTAAGTAGAGGGACTAATATGTATATCGTGTGGGATGACATGTAACCTAATTGACTATCGCTGCTGTCTGTAGTTTGTAGATGTAGCAGTTACATAACAATCACATATAGTGGTTATACAAGTAGGTCTATTACTATTTATCATAACATAGTATTTAGTATAGTATAACTTTCAGTAGTGGCAATCAAAGTTGTATCTTAGTCTCACATATTATGTAGAAGGGAGAGAAAGAGAGGGTGGAATTTAAGCTGTAGAGGGGGAGAGTTTAGCATTTTGGAAGGCACTTAAGGTGTAATCACCAGGATAATTAAATATACATTTGTAGCAAGCTTATACATGTTGATTTGATTATACCTGTGTAACTAGCTTGGTTGCTAGGTTCAAATCTTGTAAAAGTCTCAGTGCTATATAAAGTGTAACAGCAGTCATTTTAAAGGAAACATTTAGATCAGACGTATATAAAATTACTTAGCATGGTTAACTGTCTGTGCTTTCCCAGCACAGGGCCCCTGGTGGTCCTAGCAAGGGGATGGCTTTTGGAGCAAATGTTTACATGGCGGCTCCATTTACGAGTAGTCCGGTGAGCCCAGGGCCTGTCTCAGCAGAGCAAGCGGCAGCAATATAATATTGTGGTTGTCTCCGGCAGAGGGGTAGGGGAAAGTTATTGTAACATCGGGGCAAATGTCTGATGTTTGGTGATTTAAAGTTTGCTTATAAATAGAGATGTCCGAACTTCGCAAAATCTGGTCCGTCAAGGATCCGCAAATTTTCCCAAAAATTCGAAAATGCGAAAATCCGCGAGCGGACCCATTAAAACCTATTAAAATGAAAGTTTGGCAAATCTGTTCTTCGAAAATCGAGGATTCTTCGAAAATACGAGAAACCACGTAATTTTTGAAATTTTCGAAAACGCGTTTTGGAAAAGTTCGGAAGGCGGAAAACCGGAAAATCCACGATATCCGCTGTTCGCGAACGAGGTAAATCCGCCTCGGATACGGGTTCGGATCCGCAAACTGGGCCATGACTATTATAAATATGGATAAAGTTTTGTCTGCGTGGTATGGGGTATATAATGAAACAGTGCTCATGTGGAGATGGGTAAACACAGCTTACTTGCATATTTGGAATGCTCTATCGGTGATTGTATCATGCAGAATCATCCATAGTAATTAGTATTTGCAGGTGGGTTGATGGTAATGGGTGATTCGGTCGAGTTGGGGATCGCTGTCAGTCTTTGTAGATGATGAGGATTAGGGCCTAGGTGCGGGCTGTTCTCACATCAGTGGGGATGGTGGGTATGGATCCAAGACATCACGGTTTCTGTAGTTTCAAAGAAGCGGAATTGTGCTATCTTGTAGCTAAGGAATCCGCGGAAGCGTTACGGCAAATTTCCAGACATTTTTTCCCATAGACTATAATGGTAACAATCAAATGTGGCTATTTCAAAACAGTTTGTTTCATTGTCATAAATACAAATGGTGAAACCCCCAACACCCCACACAGACCAGGTACACCCACCCACTGACTACCTTTCCATTCCCATGGAAGATATTTAAAAGGTAACTAAAGTAAAAAAACTAATAGATTTATCTCAATAAAAGATTTATGTTGTAAACACAAAAAAAAGACATACCCCCTCAACCAGACCAGGTACACACACCTACTGATCTACTTATCCATTACTGTTTCAGCCCTACTTAAAGGGCATGTCCACCCCCAAAAATTAATCCCCCAACTACTGGCCCCATCATGTAGTGTAATTTAATCCTTACCTCACATCCCAGCTCCATATGGTTCTCCTGTATTCCCCCCAAAGTCCCCAAAAACTGCCCACCAGGAGGATAGCAGGACTCTGCCTCCTACCTGGCCTCCGGGAGAATTTTGGCATGCGTACTGCAGCACTTCTCTCCCTCCATTCCCCCCTTCAGGATTCCCTCCCCTAGTGTAAAACCTTAATATAATGTATTGCCCTGTCCCCCCAGCCCCACCCGCTATATTTATGTTTAGAAAGCTCCCCAAACTTACTACCTCTCCTCTTTCCTCCGCCAAAATGTGCTCCCGAGCCGCTTCGTGATTGGCTGCCGCTCAGCCAATCACAGACAGACTGCCGGTCCCGACCCTCTGCTTGCATTTTCTCGCAGCAGAGGGCCGGGAGCGCGGCGGAGGAAAGAGGGGAGGTAAGTAGAGTTTGGGGAGCTTTCTAAACATTAAATATAGCGGTGGGGTGGGCTGGCAGGGAGAATCTTATATTAAAAAATTAATTTAGGGTGGACATACCCTTTAAAGGGTAACTAAAGTCAAAAAAACTAATTTTGATATATCTCAATAAAAGATAGTTTTATTATTTAAGGGTAACTAAAGTTATTTTTTCCTCAATAAAAGATAATTTTATGTGTTGTAAATACAAAAAAAACCCATACCCCCAACTGACCCAGGTACACACACCTACTGATCTACTTATCCATTACTGTGGCAGCCATACTTAAAGGGAAACTAAAGTAAAAAAAGCTAATTTTGATCAATAATTAAAAAGTTTGTTTTTTTAACCCCCAATGTGATACAGGTATACACACCTACTGACCTACCCCTCCATTACTGTGGCCGCCATACTTAAAGGGTAACTAAAGGGAAAAAAACGATTTGGTCAATAATCAAAAGTTTGTTTTTTTAACTTCCAACTTGATCCAGGTACACACACCTACTGACCCACACTTCCATTTCCATGGCGACCATATTTTAAGGGTAACTACAGTCAAAAAAACACATTTTGACCGATCATCAAAAAAGTAGTATTTTATCCCCCAACTGATATGAATACACACACACCAACTGACCTACCTTTAAGCATGTGACATATTTAAGGGGTAAATAAAAAACAACAATGTCATCTTCATTGGCATTATTGAGTTTTAAAATCGCAGCACAAACACACAAATCCCTTCCAAAATGCAGTCTTTCAAGCCAAATTCAAAGTTTATACTTAAACTTTCTTTTTCTAGTTTTTTATTTTTTTTCTGAACATTTCAAACTGTTTTACTAATGGTCAGAATTCGGATTTTCGAATTTTTAAACTTTTCAGAACTTCGAAAATTCAAATCTGAAAAGATTTTGAAAGTTTGCCCACCCCTACATTATCAGCAGATATTTCAGTAGTTAGATTCAGGGAGAATAGCAAAATGGAGCAAAGTACCTTAGAAGTTTGTGTACTAATTACTAAAGCAAGT
Organism: Hymenochirus boettgeri; assembly: GCA_019447015.1. Classification (NCBI taxonomy): domain Eukaryota; kingdom Metazoa; phylum Chordata; class Amphibia; order Anura; family Pipidae; genus Hymenochirus; species Hymenochirus boettgeri. The sequence goes on along the minus strand of CM033475.1, from coordinate 139,882,614 downwards.
AATTCAGGCCCTAGAAGAAGAAAAGGAACAATCAGAGGAGCAATTAGCAACAGAAACTGGAAGATCAGAAAGAAAGACAGGGATTGAGATCACATAGCTAAACTATTTGCAAATTTTACAGAATGAGCTCCCAGAGCAAGAGGTGAGACACTCTGAAAGGGTTAAACATCCAAAAGAAAAAATACTTTAGTTTAGAAAGGATGAGATACAGAGGTAAAAACATGTTAATTCATGTAAACGTTTAGGCAGAAGTTCAATTATTGTCGTTATACAGAATTCGGTATCAAGGAGTTTAATGCAGAAGCATAAAAGAAACACTTTGTCATTTAGGGCTAGACTACTAGCCAGGGGCGGAATGGGCTGGTAGGGCGGGGAGCATTTGCCCCCGGGACCGGTTCCCATGGCAAAACTATCCCGCACAGCTTTCTGCAGCATACTTCCGCGTTTCGTCCGGCAGCATAGCTATGACGTCACTGATAGCACCAGTACAAGGCCCGCCTCTTATTTCAAAAGCATTACTGCCCAGCCCCATGAGCTCTCACCACACCTATCTGTGACGAGGCAGCAAGCCAGGCCAGCCCAGCAAACAGGATAATGACTGAGAATGTGCACCATTAATAATGGGGATAAGTTAGTTACAGAGGATGGCGATAAAGCAAATGTCTTGATATATTTTTCCCTCGTATACACTATAGAAGATCCAAGTACAGATATCATAGAGTATAGTAGCAATAATGGTATAAAAGATACACGTGCACTTTGATACTGAGGATATGGTACAGAAAGAACTAAATAAGGTTCATATTAAAAAATCTCCTGGACAGGATAAATAGATCCTCGGGTACTTAGGGAGCAAAGTTCAGTTTTATCAGGCCATTGTTTCTTATTTTTGCTGATTTCCTCATGTCCGGATGTGTGCCTCGGATGGATAAAGGCTGATGTTATTCCAATATTCAAAAAGGGTAGTCGTTCACAGCCGGGTAAACAGGCCTGTAAGTTTAACTTTAGTGGTGGGGAAGATACTGGAAAGTTTAATAAGGGAACATATTCTAGAGTATTTTTCAAGGACGACATTATAAGTAGTAACCAGCATGGATTTAGAAGGAATAATCCGTCAAACTAACTTGCTTGGCTCTTATGAGGAAGTAAGTAGAAATTTAGACTCTTGCATGCAGTAGATGTAGTTTACTTGGATTTTGCCAAGGCTTTTGATACAGCCCCCCATAGAAAACTAATGTATAAGCTAAGGTCTGTTGGTCTGGGGAGTCACATTTGTAATAGGTAAACAATAGTGGAGGTGCACTCTATCCAACTGTAGTGCAGACACCTTGTGGGTACTTCCCTTGGAACCAGCAGCTTCGCAGGAAAAAGAAAACTGAGGGTCGCACTCCAGATAATGATAACTTTATTGAACCACACATCACACGTCACAATGTTTCGGGGGGATACCCCCTTCTTCAGGTGATCACCTCAAGAAGGGGGTATCCCCCCGAAACGTTGTGACGTGTGATGTGTGGTTCACAATAAGTTATCTATTATCTGGAGTGCGACCCTCAGTTTTCTTTTTCCTGAGTCACATTTGTACATGAATAGAAAATTGGTTAATGAATAGGATGCAGAGAGTAGTTGTAAATGGGGCTTCATCATTATGGACTAAAGTGCTAAGTGTTGAGACCGCTTCTATTCTATTATTAATGATTTAGAAGTGGGTATTGTTAGAAGGTTTCTGTGTTTGCTGACAACACAAATCTTTGTTGACCATTAAAAACTTCAGAGGATGTGCAATCGTTGCAGGGGGATCTAGATAGATTGTCACATTGGGCTGAAAAGTGGCAGATGAGATTCAATGTTGATAAATGTAAGGTGATGCATTTTGGACTTAAAAATCCTTGTGCTGCCTATACTTTAAATGGCTTTGTGTTAAGTGAATCCCTGTTGGAAATGGATCTTGGAGTTTTGGTGGATAACAAACTTAAAGCAAGCAGTGCCAGGCAGCAACAGCAGAGTCAGTATGGTATTGTCTTGAACAAAGATAGGTATAGATTCAAGGAAGGAAAACGTTATCTCCCTCTTTACAAAGCATTGGGTAAGGCCTCATTTGGAATATGCAGTGCAATTTTGGAATCCTGTGTACAAAAAGGACATCTTTGAATGGAAAGGGTTCAGAGAAGGGCAACTAAATTAATAAGGGGATTGGGGGAGCTTGAATATGAAGAGAGACTGGAAAAGTTACAATTATGTACGTGGAGAAAAGGCACTTGCGTGGAGATAGATTACTGGTATAATAAATTAACGGCCATACAATAAACTATCTGGGGCATAGTTCACCAACAGAACTGTCAGAGACATGAGGACATCCCTTAAGACTTGAAGAAAAAAGGTTTAGGCTTCAAGTTAGGAAAGGGTTTTTCACTGTGAGAACGGTAAAGCTATGGAACTGTCTTCCAGTGGACGTTGTTATGGCAGGTTCATTGGTTAGTTTAAAAAAAAAAGCTGGATGAATACAGGAAATGTTGCAAGTTACTGGTATTGATACATAAAGTAGAGTGATCCAGGGAAATTCCAATTGCCACTTGGAGTCAGGAAGGAATTTTTTCCCCATAATTAATTGGTGGGTTTTTTGGGCCTTCCACTGGATCAACATTGGGCAGGAAATGAGGACTTGCTAGATGGGTTGACTGGATGGACATATGTCTTATTCAACCTCAAATACTATACTATACTATACTACCAGTAGATAATAAAATTGCCAGTTTGCTACCAGTAGATAATGAAATTGCCAGTTTGCTATAATAAAGGACAATTATACTCACCTTCCCTCGCTCCTCTTCTTTGTGCATTACCTTTTACCCAGGGTCCTCACACCTGGGTTCGCATAACTTACTGCAGAGTCTCAGAGCAACGCTGCTCTGGTAGGCTCCGCCCCCTCCTCCCCGTTGGCGACGAGGACAATAGGAAGGCACGCTTGGTACAGAGCGTGCCTTCCTATTGACCTCGTCGCCGACAGGGAAGAAGGGGTGGAGCCTACCAGAGCAGCGTTGCTCTGAGACTCTGCAGTAAGTTACGCGTACCAAGGGTGAGACCTAGCGGTTCAGTTCCTCACCCTGGGTAAAAGCTAATGCACAAGAGGAGTGGAGGGAAGGTGAGTATAATTGTCCTTTAATTTGTGCATCTCTCCGTCTCTTTATCTCTAACCTTATCTCTATCTTTGTGTACAGTATTCTCTGTCTTTCTGTCTATATATCACTATCTGGCTGTGTACTTATCTTTGTGTTTGTCGTCTGTGGTTCTCTGGTTTACTGTTCTATTAAGTACCTAGTAAGTGTGGTTATTGGGGTGTAGGAAATGGGTGTGGCCTAAATATCCCCATGCCCCATATCTCTTAGACCCTAGAAATGCCCCTAATAAAAGGCCAGGTTCTCCTTCTGTGTGAAGATACCAGGAAAAGGGTAAGGGAATCTACAGCCCTTACTCTCTACATGGCCCCACTCACTGGCCTTTGGGCCCTGTGGACAGGGGTGTCTGTAGGATTTTTGCACCTGAGACAAACTTTGATTGCCACTGTTGCGAGGTGGGCGTGGGTTGTGGGTGGGGTGTGTGTGTGGGGCTTGTGTGTGGGCATGGCTTTGTGGGTGGAGCACGGCTAGCCATTTTTTTCATTTTGAACTTGCAACAATTTATTGTACAGTTTCTTTAAATAGACATTTATCCACACCATAATAACAGAAGAATAAAGAATGTTGCCCAAAAGAACCTGCCACCACATAAGGTAGATTCTTTAACAGGACCCTAACTTACCTAAAAGTCTAACTAGCCTAAACTAACAAACATCTAAAGGTCCCATACAGTGAGAACAAACAATAAAGGCCCCATACTGGAGAACAGACGTGAGGTCCCATACTGTGAGAACAGACAGTGAAGGTCCCATACAGTGAGAACAACAGTAAAGGTCCCATACAGTGAGAACAGACAGTGAAGGTCCCATACAGTGAGACAGTCAGTAAAGGTCCCATACAGTGAGAACAGTCAATAAAGGTCCCATACATATTCTATCTCTATCTCTCCACTTCTCTCTCTCCTGCAATCTCTGTCTCTATTTCTCACACACTCTTTCCCTCCTGCAGTCTCTTTCTCTATCTCTCGCACATTTTCTCCTGCAGATTTTAGAAGAATGGGGGTAAGACACAGTTCTTTTACCTCCCATTCTTCAATAAACTAATACCAAATTTTTTTAGCAATGGAGAAACCCTTTGAAAGATATCTCCGCCAAAAAATATGACTTAACTTATTTCTGTTTAATTGAAGAACGGGAGGTAAAGGAGCAATGTCCTACCTCCCATTCATCAATTGAACTATCAGAAGACAAGAGGGAACAGGAGAAACTTCCCAGCGACCGCACACTTTCGCCGCTTCCCTTAATAGATCTCTACATATCCACACTCCCATATAATTTATGCGCATGCTTAAACAAGACTGTATTGATATGTGTCTGTGTATGCTGGGAGTTTTAATATTCAAATATTTCTATGAAGGCTGGTGATGATGGGGAGGGGATATCTCATGGAAGGTGCTGGCAGTGAGGGGCTGGTAATGATGGGGTATCACATAGAAGGTGCTGGCAGTGAGGAATAAATATCACAGGTAGACTTGCACTCCAAACGGTGAGATAGTTTATTAGTAGCCAAACATCAGCAAATCAAACAACGTTCTGGGTAACAACCCCTCATCAGGTGATGTGAACAGCAACACAGTGTGGGCTTAAATAGCCTAGTGCTAAAAAGGTTACTGCCCCTGGGGGTGTGTGCAAGAGCACTCCAATGAAATCATAGATAAAACAATATTACCGATAATAATATATACATATAAATATTTCATCTAAACGTGTTGTATATAACAGTAATGTGTGAGGAGCTGTAATGATGGGGGATGGGATATCCCAGGAAGGTGCTGGCAGTGAGGGGCTGGTAATGATGAAGGATGAGGTATCCCATGGAAGGTGCTGGCAGTGAGGGGCTGGTAATAATGGTGTATCATATGTGAGGGGCTGGTGATGATGGGAGATGGGGTATCCCATGTGAGTGGCTGGTAATGATGCAGGAGGGGTATCCCATGTGAGGGGCTGGTAATGATGGGGGATAGGGTATCCATGTGAGGGGCTGGTGATGATGGACACAGGGCAGGTTGGGAGGTGGAGAACATTGTAGGGAGATAAAAGGAAATGTCTAGGCCCAGCAGGAAATGAGGGGAGACCCGGTGCAGTGTAATGAAATATCCCTGGGGAACATCATATACAAGGGGAGGTGTGATCAGTGACACACACGTGACAGTGAGGGATACAGGACTCGGTCTCTCTAAACGTCAGTCACTTCTCCTGCCTATCACAGTCTGTCCACACCACACACACACACACCACACACACACACACACAAAAACAGTACAGGAGAGATCCCGCCGCTACTCTCCAGGTGAGAGACACAGACCGAACCCCTCCTCCAGCTCAGACACAAACAAGTAAGTAAGCAAGTAACTAGCATTTGGACTTTTCAAATTCGGGAGGGGGGGGAGATGAATAACTTTTTGGTCCTTACCAATCATTGCCAGTGCGCCACCTAGACCGGGAGGCATATCGTGTCACATGACACTGACTTTCCCCTCTGCACCCAAGCTCGCCTCTTCCGGACCTGCGTGCCCGTAGAGAGAGCTTCCTCCTTCTTTACCTGGCACTACCACACACCGGTAAGTGATTTTTTACCCCTTCCCCCACCTAAAATGCCACTTCCTTGTTGTCACATTGAGAAAATGCCGCTCTTCTGCATTGTCTCAATGTGGCTATTAGCGAGACGGCTCTGCCTGTGGACTCTCCCCCACTCAGAACTCAGACTCCACCCCCTACAGAAAACTGTATAAAAACAGCCTTTTCAGGCAGAGTTAGAATCTGACAGAAAGTTTTAAAACTGCGATTCTTTACACACTGTTTCCTATAAGGGGGTAGGGTCTGTATGGTGGGGTAGGGGCATGGGGCCCGTAAGTGGGCATGGCTACAGGGTCCATGAGTGGGCGGGGACATGGGGGTTGCATAAAAAGAGGCCGAGGGGGGATTGCAAGAAGAGGAGTGCCAAGGTGGCCTGCAAGGGGAGGAAAACGCATGGGCAGAGGGACTGTCACATGTTTTAAGGCAGGGAGCAGGAAGTGCAGGGGATCTGGTGATGCTGCTACCATATCACACACAAAATGTAAATGTCTTAAAAATTATGTAAAAAAAATAATGAAAATACTCAGGAAAGCTAATTAAGGGCAAATGAAACTTCACTGATTCAAGCATTGAAAGAATCTCTGTCAAAAGTTAGGCTTCCGTCCAGATCCAATTAAATTCAAGCACCTGTTTCAAGGCTCTAATATAAACAAGTTGCAAAGCTCATCACATAGACTGATCTATGAAAAAATATGTAAGTGGAGAAGCAGATGAAGATGCCCATACACAAGTTTGGAAGGCATTAAACAAATGCTTTGGTCATCCCTTTGTGATCCAAAGATCATTCTGGGTAAACCGACCAAACATTGGGCCTAGAAATCTTTAAACTGAGAGAGTTTGATTTTCTCATATCCTGCAAGAATGTAAACATATCTAGGACAGCCCTCTGGTAACATCAGTAAAGGTGTCTTAGAACACGAAAAATATTTCAAATGTATTAGAAAGTAAGAAGAATCTCTTTCATTAAAACTAAAGAGAAAATTAAATGTATATGTTGCCATCAAAATCACTTAATATTTAAATGTGAACTTTTGCAGCAATGCCTCTTGAAGAAAGGAAAAAAAATTTGTCATGGACTATATCAATGTGATTGGTTGTGCATGAGTCATGAAGAAGCTCATCTGAGCTACGGCAATCTCCTTTTGCAGAGTGTACTTGAGTAAAATGCAATTCAGAAAAACAAATGCTTCAAGAAATGTGCAAACAAGGTATAGAACCTGGATCAATTCAAACACCAAGATGCTTTATTCTGCACAAAATTTGAAACAAGCAGAATCCAGTAGACTACAGACCTAGAGGTCTCAAGGTGGCAGACTTGATTAACTCAAACTGGTTCACTTAAAAGGCAAGGAAATTCAAATAAGATTAAAGTATTGATTGAAATAGTTGTCTATATTCCATTATATCCCAGAGTCATTTCTGGAATACTTCCAACCCAATAAAATCGCAATCGTGATATACGATACAGAAAACTTGGAAAATTTAAAGTCATAACATTCCCATAGCTAAACACAACTCAAAAACACTCAAGAAGCAGACCTCTCCTTGGAACGCTTGCAAGCATGAAACCTGTTAAGGCCTCAAGCCCCAATGGCTTACCTACTGAATTTTATTATAAAGTAGTTTGACAAATAACTTGTGGAACAACTGCATTAAACCTATAAATAGCATTTGCTAACAGAAACTGCCTCTCTCAATGTCTGACGTGACTATAACTTACTACTGAAGCCAGATAAAAACCCTACCGTCCATGGTGCATAAAGGCCAATATCGCTCCTCAACAGTGAAATATAAGCATGGATTCAACTGCTATACTCCAACCACAGGCCACCGTGATAGTAAATGGCTCAAAACATATATACTATGGATAACGCATAACCTCCCACAGGGTCAGGATGTAAGAGAGACAGTTTGTATATTGGTCAGGGTATGAGAGACTGTGTGTATGTTGGTCAGGGTGTGAGAAAGACTTGTGTGTATATTTGTCAGTGTAAGAGACAGTGTGTTTATTGAAGGTGTGAGAGAGAAATGTGTATGTTTGTAGAGTGTAAGAAACAGTGTATGTTGGTCAGAGTGTGAGGGACAGTGTATATGTTAGATGGCCAGAATAGTAAAATTAGACAGTGTGTATGGTCAGAGTGTGAGCAGAGTGTGTATAATGTTTAGGGTGTGAGAGACAGTTGTTATTGGTCAGGGTGTAAGAGAGACAGTGTGTATGTTGGTCAGGGTGTAAGAGAGACAGGTGTATGTTGGTCAGGGTGTAAGAGAGACAGTGTATCTCTTGGTCAGGGTATGAGAGACAGTTGTCTAATGGTCAGGGTGTAAGAGAGACAGTGTGTGTTGGTCAGGTGTGAGAGAGACATTGTGTATGTTGGTCAGGGATAATAGACAGCATGTCTGTTGGTCAGGGTGTGAGAAAGACAGTGTGTATGTTTGTCGGAGTGTGAGAGACAGTGTGTATTTTGGTCAGGATGTGAGAGAGACTGTGTGATGTTGGTCAGGATGTGGAGAGAGACAGTGTATGTTGGGCAGGATGTGAGAGAGACTGTGTAGTGGGCAGATGTGAGAGCGACGTGTGTATATGGTTAGGGTGTGAGAGCGATAGTGTGTATGTTTGTCGGAGTGTGAGAGACAGTGTGTATTTTGATCAGGATGTGAGAGAGACTGTGTGTATGTTGGTCAGGATGGTGAGAGGACAGTGTATGTGGGCAGGATGTGAGAGAGACGTGTGTATGTTGGGCAGGATGTGAGAGAGACAGTGTGTATATTGGTTAGGGTGTGAGAGCGATGTGTGTAGTTTGTCAGGAGTGCAGATGGACATGGATTGTGGTGGCAGGATGTGAGAGAGACAGTGTGTATGTTGGGCAGGATGTGAGAGAGGCAGTGTGTATGTTGGTGAGGATGTGAGAGAGACAGGTGGTATGGGGTCAAGTATGAGTGAGACAGTGTGTATGTTGGTCAGCATCTGAGAGTGACAGTGTGTATGTTGGTCAGGGTGTGAGAGAGACAGTGTGAATGGTCAGGGTGTAAGCGAGAGTGTGTATGATATTCAGGGTGTGAGAGAGAATGTGTATGTTGTGCAGGATGTGAGAGAGACAGTGTGTATGTTGAGCAGGATGTGAGAGAGACAATGTGTATGTTGGTCAGGATGTGAGAGAGACAATGTGTATGTTGGTCAGGATGTGAGAGAGTGTATTTGTTGGTCAGAATGTGAAAGAGACAGTGTGTATGGTCATGGTGTAAGCGAGAGTGTGTATGATATTCAGGGTGTGAGAGAGACAGTGTGTATGTAAGTCAGGATGTGAGAGAGACTGTGTATGTCGGTCAGGATGTGAGAATGTTAGTGTGTATGTCGGGCAGGATATGAGAGAGACAGTGTGTATGTCGGGCAGGATGTGAGAGAGACAGTGTGTATGTCGGTCAGGATGTGAGAGAGACAGTGTGTATGTCGGTCAGGATGTGAGAGTGACAGTGTGTACAGTATGTCAGGCATAATGTAAGAGAGACAGTACAGTATTGGTTCCATCCCCAGCACAGCCAGCAGTGAGGAAAGTACCTGCTGTAAAGCGGAACTGTAGTCTCCAAACAAGTTTATTTTAAATGAAAGGCCAGGTTCATACCTTTAAAATGAGCCATCAACCAACTCTCTACGTGCTGCACAGCCCAAAATATGAAGAAATCACTGATCAGAAAGTTAGGGGGTGGGAGGTTCTGAATCTGCAGTCAGAAATACTATTTCCTCTTCTAATCTGTGGTTGGCACATGCTCAGTGCATGATTGAAGGGTAGAAGGGGGGCTGGGAGAACAGCACAGCCCACAGCACTGCTTTTTTTAATGCCTCCCACTTGCTGGCCCTTCCCAATCATGGGCCCTGTGTCCCCTCCCCTTGCAGCCCCCTGTGGTCCCTCCCACACACGGACTCTGTGGCCCCTCTCCCACTTGCCCTGGGACCCCTGAGTGGGAGGGTCCTGCAAGTGGGAGGGGCCCCCGAGTGGGAGAGGCCCTGGGGCCCACAAGTGGGAAGGGCCCCAGAGCCTACAAGAGGAACAGGGCCAATGAGTGGGAGAGGCCCCCAAGTGGGGGGCCCAAGTGGGAGGGGCCCCGGAGCCTGCAAGTGGGAGGGGCCCCATAGCCATGAGTGGGAGGGGCCACAGAACCATGAGTGGGAGTGGCCACAGAGCATATAAGTGGGAGGGGCCACGGGAGGCTGCAAGGGAAAGGCCCAAGGGGCTACAAGGGGAGGGCCCATGGGGGCCCATGAGGAGGAGGAAACAGAAGAGGGACTGTCACATGGTTTCAGTGCAGGAAGCAGGAAGTGCAGGGGATCTGGTGATGCTGCAACTATATCACACATATAAATGTAATCTTCAAAACTTTGTAAAATAATTAATGAAAGCAAATTGCAAAAATCCTCAGGAAAGCAATTCCTGTCAATTTACCTAAAGTCATTTTTGGACCACAGTTACCCTTTAACTCCTTGAATTAGAATGAATGGGGGGAAAGCTGCTCATGCTCACCTGGCTGCTTCCTGCAAAGTCTACTGCACAGAGACCAAATATCTGGGCTGAAAGTAACTGTACACAGCCAGGCAGAGATGGGGGAGTTACAGAGAAAAGTGTTTGTAGTAGTTTTACCTGTGTCTGGCTGTTAAATTTGAGGACTGCTGAACTCATTCACTGCCATCAATAAAGAAATGGTTAGATAAACACTACAGGGGAAAGGGGGGAAAAGGAGCTATGTCTTACTTCCCATTCTTCAACAAAACCTGCTAGAGCCAGGAACGAACTTACCCGGTGTTGCGCTCCTCTGCTGTTCTTTTGACAGGTCCCAACTGCAGTGGCATAACAACTGTTGGTCATAGTGTGAGAGAGATTGTGTATTTTGGTCAGGGAGTGAGAGAATACACAAGCAAAGATACAAACAGCTGGAATGCATACCTATATTCCACAGGTCTCAGTCTAAATAATAACCCACCACATGTAGGCACACCGAACACAGGTACTAGGATCAGCCTCCTTGCTATTATTAAGTAGAGAGAAAATTAAGGGTGTACAGGGGTAACACGGCTTTATTATCATCTAATGGCACTAATGAGTAAACTATCTCATTAAATATATTTACCAATAACATATAAGTAAAACATGCATGTTTATTCCAATATAACATATCCGTAATATCAACAAATAAAACAATTATTTCAAAAGTTTAGTCTGTTCTCGCTGTGTGGAACCTTTACCTTCTGTTCTCACTGTATGGGACCTTTACCGTCTGTTCTCACTGTATGGGACCTTTACTGTCTATTCTCACTGTATGGGACCTTTACCGTCTGCTTTCACTGTATGGGACCTTTACCGTCTGTTTTCACAGTATGAAACCTTTACCGTCTGTCCTCACTGTATGGGACCTTTACTGTCTGTTCTCACTGTATGGGACCTTTACCGTCTGTTTTCACTGTATGAAACCTTTACCGTCTGTCCTCACTGTATGGGACCTTTACCGTTTGTTCCCACTGTATGGAACCTTTACCATCTGTTCTCACTGTTTGGGACCTTTACTGTCTGTTCTCACTGTTTGGGACCTTTACTGTCTGTTCTCACTGTTTGGGACCTTTACTGTCGGTTCACACTGAATGGGACCTTTACTGTCTGTTCTCACTGTATGGGACCTTTACTGTCTGTTCTCACTGTATGGGACCTTTACTGTCTGTTCTCACTTTATGGATCCTTTACTGTCTCTTCTCACTGTATGGGTCCATTACTGTCTGCTCTCACTGTTTGGGACCTTTACTGTCTGTTCTCACTGTATGGGACCTTTACTGTCTGTTCTCACTATATGGGACCTTTACTGTCCTCACTATTATTATTAATTTCCAATAACATTGGTATATTTTCACACTAGAAAGGCCTGTATGTATGGTTTGCCTATATGACAGTCAGAATGCTATATATGCACTGCTGCCCTTAGGAACTTTTATTTAAGTAAAGTTAGAAATGTAGGGGCTGATGCAATATGATATATAAATGGGTGTGAGAGAGACAGTGTGTATGTTGGTATAATGGTGAGAAAGACAGTGTGTAGGTAATGGTGAGAGAAATATTGTGTATGTTTTTCAGGGCGTGAAAGAGACAGTGTGTATGTTGGTCCCGGTGTGAAAAAGGCTGTGTATGTTGGTCAGGGTGGGAGAGACAGTGTGTATGTTTGTCAGGATGTGAAAAATACAGTGTGTATGTTTGTACGGGTGTAAGAGACTGTGTGTATGTTGGTCAGTGTGTGAGAGACTGTGTATGTTGGTCAGGGTGTAAAAGAGACAGTGTGTATGTTGGTCAGGGTGTGAGAGACAGTGTGTATTGGCCAGGGTTTGAGAGAGACTCTGTATGTTGGCCAGGGTGTAAGAGAAAGTGTGTATGTTGGCCAGGGTTTGAGAAAGACTGTGTATGTTGGTCATGGTGTGAGAGAGACGATGTGTATGTTGGCCAGGGTTTAAGAGACATTCAGGGTTATTCAATAAAAGTTCTTATAATTTAAAATGGTGCTAATTTTGCCCCAACCAATCAGATGTTAGCTTTCAAATGTTAAATAAGATCTGATTGGTTGGAGCAAAATTATCACCATTTTAGACGATAAGTACTTTTTTTGAATTTCCCTGATTGTGTATGTTGGTCAGGGTGTGAGAGAGAGACAGTATCTATGTTGGTCAGGGTGTGAGAGACACAGTATGTATTGTATTTGTTTACCATTTTCTTGCAATGATTTATTTTGCATAAAATAATATTTTTCGAGCAACAAGTCTTGCTCATAAAAGAAAACTACCTATATTTTTACCTCCGTTTTAGGTCGCAAATTTTAAATTCTTCCTCCTGTCTTCTCTTGATTTCTAATTGGCTGCTCTCTCATTTTTAAGTTCCTGTTTCCCCTTGGTCTAGTGTATGTTTTATCTTTTTCCTTGCCTGTTAACTCCGGTTTTGCCTACTCTTCTGTTCCACTCTGTCACCCCATTTTCTGGTTTCCCAGCTGGTAGTGCTCAGTCTGACATTTGCCCTTAGGTGTTTTCAAGTATCTATGGCCTCAGCACAGATGCTTTGCAATAGTTTTAGTACATGATGTTTTGTGTTTTTTGTTTTTTATCAAAATTTCGAGTAAAATATTTTTTAAACATTTGGATAATTTCCATAGTTCTAATATGTACTTCTATCAAACAACAGATAACCTGAAATTTTTTTAATTTTTTTATTTGTTGTAGATAATATTTATTCTTTAAATTTCAAACGAAAGAAAAGCTGTTTCTATAACTGGAAGATTTTTTTTCCCAGCTATAAATATTAATTTCTTCCTAAAACAAATGCTGGGGATTGTAAAGGGAGATCTGGATGTAATGCAAATAGACATTTTTGGAGTTTTTTTTAGTATAATCCAGAGCCATTTATGGCCATTTTGGTGCCTTAAACATATGGGGTGCCGGTTTGTTCCCTGATCATTAAAGGATAAGTACACAGTAAAATCAAGTTATGTTTATTTGGAAGCTGCAGCTTTAAAAATACTGTTGCCGCATTTTTTTTTACCTCCAGAGCCTACCTTTGTGCCTTGGAAGTTGCTGATATCTTGTTACTGGTTTGCTGAATGTTAAGCTCCACCCCTCTGAGATTTCCTCTGCTTAGTCCTGCTTGAGCCTCAAACAGAAACGCTCAAGCAGGAAAGTGCACAGAACTCACAGGCTGTACTGTTTGAGACTCAAGCAGGAGAAAGCAGAGGAAATCTCAGAGGGGTAGAGGTTAACATTCAGCAAACCAGTAACAAGGTGTCAGCAAATTTCAAGGCACAAAGGTAGGCTCTGGAGAGGTATAGGTAAAAAAAAATATGGCAACTGTATTTTTAAAGCTGCAGCTTCCAAATGAACATTTTACAGAGCACTTATGCTTTAAGTCAACAAAAAACAATACTTTGGCAACAAAACTATATTTTTTTGATCAAAAGAAATTATGTACAAACATACACACTGTATTTTCCACACCCTGACAAACATACACACTGTCTCTCCCACCCTGACCAACATACAGTCATAAATTATTTATGCTAAGCCTGGGCACATTATATTATTTATGGTTGTTGCCTGCAATGCTGTTCACCAAATAATTTATTTAGAGCAAGTCTGACTGTACTGTTCACCATATAATTTCTGTAGAACTAATATGTTAACCAAATAGTTTTTGTAAAACAAGTCTATCAATTCAGTTTACCTAATAAATTCTGCACACCAGATGTAAATTTTGTACGCATTTAGTCGATTTTATTGCATTTGGTCAAAAGTTCAGTGAATTAGTAAAATGATACATTTATTAGTAACCTGAAACTTTTAATTTGCCACATTAGTTTTTCCCCTGTTTAACTGTGTATCTTTTCCCCTCTGTCTTTTTACTTTTTTCACAATTTTACTTTGCTCTACTGATTAAGGTAAAATGTAATAAATGTACAGGTTTATTTGAAGGTTACTAATAAAAATAAAATTTTACTAGTTCACTAAACTTTGGACCAAATATCTGTTGTAGTCAATTAGCTCAACTGCACATAAAGTTTAGTTCTTGAAGACATTCTGCTAGTCATCCAACTGGCTTTCTCAATTCAGAATGACTTGGACAAGAATCTGTTGGCAATTAAGTCCTAATTAGCATATGATAGCCAGGTGTTAGGTGTGCAAGGTGTGGCTACATTGAGGCTAAGGGGTGCTATCAAAACTGCCCAGGGTAAGGTATCAATACAGCATTGCACATGGCAGACAGTCAGTGGAGTAACAATAAAGAGTGGTCAGGAGTCGCACTCCAAAGTTAATGGTGTATTTATTCAAAACCAAACATCATATTTAGTCAGTGGAGTAACTACCACACCTGCCACCTCAATGGCCTGGGTGCCTGGATGGTAGTAGGGCCTGCCACCAGCCCACAACCTACTGTTTAAAAACAGCTGATCGTGCATATGAATGACTATACATGCGATCAGCTGTGAAAAAGACCAGACCAGAACCTCTGGAATCGAACAAGAAGTTCAGGTCTTGTCTTTAAAACAGCTGATTTTGCATATGTTTCATTAAGATGCGCGATCAGCTCTTATAGGGCATGTCCACCCCTTTTGAAAACTTTTGATATGCGGTAGGGCATGCTCCCCCAGCCCCAACTGCATTAATATTATTGTTAGAAAGTTCCCCTATCCTTACTTACCTTCCCTCTTTCCTTCGCCACACTGTTCCGGCCCTCTGCTTGCATGGAATTGCAGAGGGAGGGGGGGGGATGGCTGCACTGAGCATGCCTCAAACCTTGACATGGTTGAGCCAGACTCAGGCACAGCATGAGTCACACACTGCTTCTACACAGCAGTTTCCTGGACTTTGGAGGGGCACAACAGTGGAACCATTTTGAGCAGAAATGTAAGGTAAGACTTGTTTTAAACTTCTTAATGTGGCCAGTAAGGGGTAAAATTTTAGTTTTGGGGGTGGACATGCCCTTTAAACAGCTGATCATGGAGGGGGGCCCAGGTCCCTCCAGTTATGCCTCTGTAGACAGTTGGTGCAAAACTCCCCACCTCTATTCAGGCTTGGTTTCTTTATTTTCACATAATAAAGAGTGGGCAAGAGTCACACTCCAAAGTTAATGGTGTATTTATTCAAAACCATACATCATATTTAGTCAGTGGAGTAACTACCACACCCGCCACCTCAACGGCCTGGGTGCCCGGATGGTAGTAGGGCCTGCCACCAGCCCACAACCCACTGTTTAAAAACAGCTGATCACGGAGGGGGGTCCAGGTCCCTCCAGTTACGCCTCTGTAGACAGTTGGTGCCGAACTCCCCACCTCTATTCAGGCTTGGTTTCTTTATTTTCACATAAATGACCTCCTTGACACTTCTCTTGAACCAATCATGTTCATTTGCCAAGGTGTTGACATTACAATCTTCAAAGTTATGTCCTTTTCCCTTAAGATGCAGGTACACGGCTGAGTCTTGACCGTAGAAATTGGCTCTTCTTTGCTGGGCCATACATTGGTAAAGTTGCTGTTTGGTCTCTCCCACATACAAATCAGAGCACTCTTCACTACATTGAACTGCATATATGATGTTGCTCATCTTGTGTTTCAGGACTGGGTATTTCGGATGTACTAATTGTTGCCTCAGTGTGTTGTTTGGTTTAAATCATGTTCTTTTCTTTCTTTCTACTTCTTTTGCAAAGGCCCAGTCTGGACTGGAGATCCCATAGCTCATCCATGTTTTTGCTTATAGAAGTCATCCCTGTATTTGAAATAGGTGGTATTCAGGCATAAGACCAGTAGGGAACACACCTGTTCTGAGTTTAGATCTGTTATGCTGGTAAGGGTGCTGTCTTGGCCTAGTCGTTTTCCCACCATATCAACAGCTTCCTTGATGGGTATATAGGTGAAAAGAGATGTCACATCACCAACTGTCTGCCATGTACAATGCTGTTTTCACACCTTACCCTGGGCGTTCCTATAACACCCCTTAGCCTCAATGCATCCACACCTTGCATTCAGAAGGTCCCTAACACCTGGCTATCATATGCTAATTGGGACTTTCCAGGGAACTTTATTGCCAATAGATTCTTGTACAAGTCATTCTGAATTGAGAAAGCCCGTCGGTTGACTAGTGAAATGTACAAAATGCATAAAATTTACAGGTTTGGTTTACAGAAATGATTTGGTAAACAGAACAGACAGACTTGTTTTACAGAAATTATTAAATGAACATTGTTGTGTTTTACAAACATAGAGGCCGATGTAGAACCAGAACTGACATTACTTACCTTGGCAAGATCCTGCAATGCAGTAATTACCTTTGCGAGGTTTAATGCATTGCGAGATTCCGGTCAGGTAAGAAGCACCGATGTGCACCTCAGCCTTACAGGGGTTAATTTCTGTGATTCAAGGGAGCGCAAACTTCATTGCTGCCTACTGTATATTACAAAGGCTGTGCTGCGCTATTTTCAAGAATTTTTGGAAATAGCGCAATCAACGCAAAATTAGTGTAAATACAATGCAACCCCGAAAATACTTCAGGTAGCTTGGGTTTCATGCTTATTTTGCCTGTAAACAGGCAATTTAGCATTGCCCTGATAATTTATATTGTGATATGCAGTCTTTCTTTAGATAGATAGATGAGGCTGTAGCTGGTTTCTTATTTAGTTGGTTTCTTCAAGGTAAATATTTAGATCAGAACAACTCTAAAGTCAGGTATCATACCAATCCCGGCAGTTTCGAGAGTCCCCTGGATTCTAAGGCAGTCTCCTGCACTCCTGTGATACCACCCCAAACTCCTGCAACCACATGCACCTGTATTCTCTGCCCCGGAATGGCTCTTTTATGCTATTAACATCCCCGGAATGAACTCACTTCAAACCCTAACTCCGCCTTTGCCCCACCCCTGGATGACATCGCTTACACTATGCCACATCCTCTTCCCCCTCTTCGCAATGCCCCAAGCCTGCCCGGAAACCACATTTGACAGGGTGGGATGTCTGTAAACTAAGGAGATGAAAAGACAATATGGATTGTGCCATTTAAGTAGTCTTTCCTTATAGCAGAGTTTTAAGAAAAGGTTTCCGTTTATTAGATTAAATTTTTTTGACAAAATGAACTAAAAAAGCAAATTAACCATATTTTCCTACTGTAGAGACTGAAGATAAAATATGCAATTTACAGACCTTTTTTCCTGCAGAGATTAGCCAATCGTTAAAAGAGGAACCCCCAAGGCTGCTTTTGCTTTTAACGATCGGCTAATAAAAGTTACTTTTTACCCAAGATGGGATAGAGTCCTGGTCCGTCTTTTTGGATTTACTTTGATGTTTTCTTGGAGGTTTCCGGACTCCTGTGTGGATCGACTCTCCCTTTGGAAACACGCGGTAGCAGGATCTCAGGTAGTATACACACACGTATTGACTTTGTTAATGGGCAAGTGTCATGTATTTAGAGTTTTTTACTTTGCCATTTACAAGCATTTTATTATTATTGAGATTAAAGGGGGTACATGGCAATTACCATTTTTAAAGGTAAAGTGTATCATATATCAGATGTTCCTTATTAACCCTTTCAGTGCCAGAAGAATTTCGGGGTTTTTTTGCGTTAAGTGCCAGAAGAATTTTCAGGATTTTGCGCTTTAGACTAATTTTACAGTAGGAAACCTTACAGTAAATCAGGAATATTATACATTGTTTTTTTCAGCAAAAAGTGTACTTTAACACAGTAACAGAATTTTGTAACTTTTCTGGAAATTTTACTGGAATTATGGGTAAAATATGTAAAAAGAATGAAAAATTTGCAAATTTTCATGGATTTTTCCCATTTTTACTTATAGTTATCTTAAGGTTACACACAAAAATCTTACTGTTTCTAAAAGCTCAGATACTCCCGAGTACAACGATACCAGATATATGTAGGTACCCGACTTTTCCTGTACAGGAAACCCCCCCAAACTAAAACTGCACCTTCAAGAATATTACACCAAATTAAAATGTATAACCACTACTGACAGTTAACATAGAATATCTTCCAAATTAACTAAAATATCCTCAAAAGTGAGATATTTTTAGAAACTACACACCCGCAGGATTTTACGAGTGAGGTAAGTTTCGATCAAAATGCAGATACCCGGGCGCAGCTCTTCGTCCAATTGTAAGTTATTTTCTCACATTTTCCATTTTTTCCTTAACTGTAAAATCAGAGACAAAATCAAATGCGAATCTCAGCTAGTTCAAACACATCTCAAATATGAAAGCCTAACCCCTCCCGAATAAAATGGTATGCCACATTCATGGGTATACCCAGAGACATGGCTACCAACTAACCCAGAGCGTGACCAGTGCCAAATGTCAGTAGCAGCAAAAAAAAAAATTAGCCAGTTTTGTATTTGAACAGTGTGCAGTTTTTCCACAAAACACCCCCCCCCAACTCAGAAATACCCCCCACAGCTATGTAATGCTGTAGTTCGTTCATTCATACCATCAATGGTATGGGCGCAGTTCTTCGTAGAAATTTGCACTTTTACCAGATTTTAAAAAAAAATTAACATCAAACAAATAGGTAGAAATCATGCCAAAACCCCATAGAATGTAAAAAAAAGTTACCAAATATCAATCTCCCAAATGTCCTGAATCAACCGGTATGCCATATGTGTGGTTACACACGCAGACGGGGAAGCGAATAGCCACGAAGTGAGACAATGCACGATGGCTCACAATAAGCTAAAATATTTAGCCAACTCCGAATTTGAACAGTCTGCAGTTTTTTCCACAAAACACCCCCGTAACTCAGAAATACCCCACACAAACTATATATTCCTGAAATCTACACACCTTCAGCTATGTAACACTGTAGTTTGTTTATTTAGCCAACTCTGAATTTGAACAGGCTGCAGTTTTTTTCACAAAACACCGCCATATATTAGAAATACCCCACACATGCTATATATTTCTGAAATCTACACACCTTCAGCTATGTAACACTGTAGTTTGTTTATTCATACCATAAATGGTGTAGAAATCATGCCAACCTGATGGAATGTAAAAAAAAGTTACTAAATATCAATCTCCCAAATGTCCTGAATCAAACGGTATGCCATATGTGTGGTTAAACACATGGACGTGGAAGCAAAAAGCCATGAAGTGAGACAATGCACAATGGCTCAAAAACAGCAAAAATATTGAGCCAACTCCGAATTTGGACAGTCTGCAGTTTTTTCCACAAAACACCCCCATAACTTTAAAATAACCCCCACAAACTATATATTCCTGAAATCTACCCACCTTCAGCTATGTCACACTGTAGTTTGTTCATTCATACCATAAATGGTAAGGGCACAGTTCTTCATAGAAGTTCACATTTGTCTGAAAAAATGAACAAAAACAACTTCAAAAGGTAAAAATCATGCCAAAACCTCATGGAATCTAAAAAAAAGTTACTAAAAATCAATCTCCCAAATGTCCTGAATCAAACGGTATGCCATATGCATGGTTACACACGTGGACGTGGAAGCGAATGGCCACGAAGTGAGACAATGCACAATGGCTCAGAAACAGCAAAAATATTCAGCCAAATCTGAATTTGAACAGTCTGCAGTTTTTCCCCACAAAACAACCCCCACAAACCATATATTTCTCGAAACCACACACCTTTATCTACGTAATTCTGTAGTTTGTTCATTCATACCATCAATGGTGTGGGCGCAGTTCTTCATAGACGTTCGCAGTTTTAGCAGATTTTCTAAAAAATTAAAAAAAAACACTCTCAAAAGGTAGAAATCATGCCAAAATCCCAAGTAATCTAAAAAAAAGTTGCCAAATATCAATCTCCCAAATGTCCTGAATCAAACAGTATGCCCTATGTATGGTTACACACGCATATGTGGAATCAACTAGCCACAAAGTGAGCCAATGAACAATGGCCCAATTACAGCAACTTTTCAGATTTGTCAGACTAAACACCCCTCTATATTAGAAATACCCCCCAAAACTATATATTCTTGGAATCTACACACCTTCAGCTACACAATGGTGTGATTCCTTTATGCATACCACCAATGGTGTGGGCGCAGTTTCATGTAAAATTTCGTTTTTTACCAGATTTTCAGGAAAAATTTATAAAAATACAATTCAAAGTTAAAAATCATGGCAAATTTCCATGTCATGTAAAAAAAACTTGTCAATTATCAATCTTCCAAAAGCCCTGAATCAAACGGTATGCCATATGCATGGTTATACACACGGACATGAAGTGAGCCAATGCGTAGTGGCCCAATAACAGCAACTTTTAAGATTTTACACCCCTCTAACTCAAAAATACCCCCCAAAAATATATATTCTCAGAATCTACATACCTTCAGCTAAGCAACGGTGCCATTTTTTCATTCATACCATCAATTGTGTGTGTGCAGATCTTCGAAGAATTTTGCATTTTTAGCATATTTTCTGAAAAAAATAAAGAAACAACAAGTTTCAAAGTTAAAAACCCTGCCAAAACCCCAAGTAATGAAAAAAAAGTTACCAAATATCAATCTCCCAAATGTCCTGAATCAAATGGTATGCCATATGCGTGGTTGCACACAGAGACATGGCCACCAACTAACTCCAATGGGAAGCATGCATAAGTGCAATTACAAGAAAAAAATCAAGGTGCTCTGTAATTTCAAACAGCCCCAAAACTTGGAAATGCCCCCCACAAATAACCCCCCCCCCCACTAAATATCAATCTTCCACATGTCCTGAATCAAACGGTATGCCATATGCGTGGATGCACACAGAGACGTGGCCACCAACTAGCTCAAATGGGACGCATGCACAAATGCAATTACAGGAAAAAATCAAAGTGCTCTGTAATTTGAACAGCCTACATTTTTTCTAAGGAGTCAGTCCCGAAACTTGGAAATTCCCCCAACAAACTATATATTTTTGGAATCTACACACCTTCAGCTACGTTACGGTACCATGCTTTCATACATACATGAAGAATTCCAGACCCAGTGATCCAAAGAACTCCGTGTTTTAGGAGGTTTTGTGAAAAATAAAATAAGATGATTCATGGGTTGAAATCCTACCTAAACCCACTTGACAAGCACTAAATAGCAATCTCCCACATCTCCTGAATCAAACGGTGTGCCATTTGCATGGGTGCAAATAGAGACAAGGCCACCAACTAGCTCAAATGGGACGCATGTAGAAGTGCAGTTACAAGAAAAAATTTCAAAAACGCCCCAACCCACCCCCCACCCCTATCCCCACTCCCCCTTTTAGTGGTATTTTAGTGAAAACCGGTTAGTACGGAGAGTCACACACGTTTTTGCACACTTTACTGATCCTAAAAATTCAGTCTGGTCTTTTTTTGGTACCTCTGCAAAATTTCCTTATAAAATAGGCTTAGTTTCCCTTGAAATCATACAAATAAGTATCTGCGTTTACTCTACCGATATAACCGGGGACATTGGGAAGCTTAGAGAAGACAAAGTTTTTTGCTAATTTATAGTTTTAGGGTAAAAAAAAAGTGTGTGTATCACTTTAAGATTTTTTTGTGTGCATTTCCCCCTTTTTTTTGGATCATTCCCAAAGATGATCATCAAATCATCTTAGGGAATGATAACGAACTTGGAATACGGGCATAAATTTTCCATTGCCCATTTTCCAATTCGAAATCCGATCGGAAAAATCATTTTCCAGGAAGTGATTTTTCATTCATTGGCTAAGATCAATAATTTGGTGATCAGAAGTGATCACCAAATTTTGATCTCTGTCCCCATTTGCTAAGTAGCAAAGACTTAGAAAAAATCCTATTTGTGAATGGAACTTTGAGTTCCATTCACAAAAAGTATAGTAAAGCTGTCAGCATGACAGCTTTTACTATACTAGGTACTGCAGCGTGATCTGAATGGCGATCACAGTACAGTACCTCCACTAGACCACCAGGAGCAGCATCCTACCACTCTTAGGGAAGACCCCGGTGAAGGAGGAAGTTCAGTGATGTCACCGGGTTCTCCCTTACAGCCGAACTTCCTGCCTGCTCTGCTTTGATCTCCTCTTCTGCCGGTAAGCACTTCAAAGAGTGCTAGCTTCTGATCCCCCCCATCGGATTTTCATGAAACCGGTGGGGGATCGAGAGAGCTAGTGGGGCACCTGAATACTGCCCCCCGATTGCCCATAGAACTTTAGGATTTTTTTTTTAAGGGGAAGCCACAGAACGTGAATACACGTTCTGTGGCAGTTTGAGCCTTTAAAGTGGAGAACATGTATTCACGTTCTGTGGCATTGAAAGGGTTAAACAGAAGGCAAGAGAGTCATTACATGTATGTTTTTATTTCTAAAGGGATTAAAAAGAAAGTAATTAATTTACCAGTTTATTGATTTTTTTTTAAAAGATTAAAGGGAAAGCTTGCCATTTACCATTTTTATGGCCATTTACCATTACCAAACATAAATCTTGGGGCACACAATTGCATTTTTAAGATAAAAAGTATGCTTGTTTTTCCTTAGTTCATTTTGTGTACTAAAAACTTACACTTATGCTACAAGATACATTTGGTCTACAAAATTTTCTTTTTGCCAGCATGATGTTACTTTTTACCACTTTTTGTATACAAAAAAATATTCTGTTTCAATCCACTGTACATTTTGTTCACAAAAAAAGATTTTGGGCATCAAAATATATATTTTGGTGCTACAGTTTTTTTTTGTTTTTTTTTAACTAAATGTATGTTTTGGTACTACCAAATTTCTTGTGGTTGACTAAATATAGTTTTCCCACCAAAACTTTGTCTTTTGTTGACTACTGGTAAATGTATTTTATTACCACTGAATTTCTTCTTGTTGACTAAATATAGTTTTTCCACCAAAATATTTGTTTTGTTGCTGATTCAATTTGTCTTGTTACCACTGAATCTCTTTTGGTCAATAACGTGTGTTTTTTTTTTTGTTACAAATGATCTGGAAACAAATGGCACCCCATTAAACATAACTCCCCTCGTACCCCTGTCCCAACTGAAACTTCCACCAACCATTCAATGGTATAACTACTTGGCCTACACCAGCGCGGGGGGTTGGGGGCAAGAAGGCCCACAATCCGTGCACCAAAGGTTCGTGATTAGCTGTTTTTAAACAGCTAATCACTTGTATGCAGTAAAGATACGCACAATCAGCTGTTTAAAAGACTGGAACCAAACTGGAAGTTTGTATCTTTACTGCATATGCATGATAAGCTGTTTAAAATCAGCTCAACGTGGAGCTTTGGTGTGCTAGGGAGGGGAGGGAGGAGTGTGTATCAGGGCCCAGTCAGACAGTTGCATTTAGGTCTTCTCAAGAATCCCTGGCCTCAGCACAGATACCTTGCACTCTAAGTCCTTGTAAGCACGTCTAGCCTCCCAACAAACACATTTGATTTTAGAAGTCCATGGGTAAGCTTGAGACTATTCTTATTATGCAAATTTAACAAATAAATCTTGGCTGATAAGGATCACTGTCTTTTAAAAGAAAAAACTTTGAATGGCACCCTCCAAATTTGATGCTCTAGATGTTCGTCTAAGTCGCCTATGTCTAGAAACGGCCCTGGTATAATCATATACTATAATCATTCTTTCTATGGTTTGAAAGTTACATTTGTTTTCATTTTGTATAGAAAAAAATGAATTCTAGTATAAAGCGTGGAGATTTATAGCATTAAATATAATTTTTTATACCAATTCATAGTTTAATATTATTGTCTTTCCATTAATATGTAGCCTGTTCTAAGACAGCAACATTATTATAATCCAATATTAATTTTAGAAACTTATCTAGCCCACTTTTGAAGCTATTCAATGAGCTTGCCAATACCACATCTGCTGGAAGACAGTTCCACAGTTTCACTGTTCTTGCTGTAAAAAAATAAAAGATGAAACTTCTTCTCTTGCAATCTTAAAGGATGTTCATGAGTCCTCTGATATGACCTATTAGTAAACAATGCACCAGAGAGTTTATTATATGGCCCATTAATATATTTATACAAAGTAATTCTATCCCCACACTATCACCACTTCTCCAATGTAAACATCTCTAGCCTGTCTAATTGGCCTGCCTAGTCAAGCCCACCCCATTCCCCTTATTAAGTCATGTGCATTGTTTTTTTCGCCTTCCAATTACATGGATAAGGTGGTTTAATTAAGCCTTATGTACCAAATTACCTTTATGACTGCTGAGGTATAAATTTGAATTATGCCTGGTTGACTATATTTCTATTTATAAACGTGTAACATTTCGGGGGACCTCAGCCACCCTTCATCTGATGAAGGGTGGCTGAGGTCCCCCAAAACATTACACAGTTGCATATCCACTAAATAAATGGGTTACGGACCCAATCCGCTGAAGTGTGTGCGGTTCCAAACTTCTTTCTTTGATACTGTTTGTTTCCAAAACCAGCACTCAAGCAGAGCACCCCCACTGCACATGCTATAGATGCAGGTACATTTCAATAAATGGCAGTAAAATCAGTTCACTGTTTTGTATTGCTCCAGGAAGGCTGTCAGCAATTTATGCTGGTTGGTAAATGAAAAACAGAGCTGCTAAATATAAAGTTTGTACAAACATTCTTTGTTACAGAATCTACAGTATTACTTACATATACTAAATGCAACTTACTAGAGAAGAACTATATAATATGGCAACCTGTATAAAGCACCACAAGAAAATATATAAAGATAATGACCATGAGTAAGTCCCATAAAGGTAACTCCAAGCTATGTAATATACAAATAATACCTTTAATATGTAGATACACGTAATGTACTGATGAAACGTATAGGCTGGCCAGCCATATAAAAACCTCTATAAATATATAACTATAAAATATAGCTAAAAAATGTACAAAGACATATCTAATAGTGAAACATTAAAAATATATCTCTACAGGATAGAATAAACAAAGATACAATCTGTGAGATAAAAATGTCCAGCCGCAAGAGATAGTACTATCAATGTAATCCGGATTATAGAGTAATTGTATTATATCCTGCAAAGATAAAATATATCCTGCGGGTGGAAACGGGGGAAACCATTCCAATATAGATGATCCAAGTTCTATTAAGCTTTCACAGAGGTAAGTATAAACATATGTTAAACATCAGCAAATCTATCCTGCGGATGATAAAGAATCCGTTCCAATATAAAGGATCCAAGGTATGTTAAACTTTCACAAAGGTAAGTATAAGCATGTGTTATACATCACCGCATTTTATCCCTTCAAATCGGTATGTGGAGCGTTATTCCCTCAATCCCCCAGACCAAATTGCACTGTAGTCTGTGGCCGTAGCACTTGGGATATCTCTTCAGGGTAACAACAAAAGTACTCTCCGTTCCGATACTCCATAGGGTTAATCCACAGCCGCGTGGTGTAAGCGCTTACTTCCTGGGGATGATGTCACTACTACGTGTTTCACTCAGGAGGAGCTTCATCAGGCAGATGAAGAATCTTTCAATGTATAGGTGTTCTGGAGAGAAAAGCTTTCACATTAGGATTTAATCATTTTTAAAAGTTTAGTTGTCCTTTACAGTAACTTGATATTTATATTACCAGTTATATTTATATTCAAGTTTTATCTTAAATCACTGATGTTTTTAAGGTATTACTCTTTAATAAATTGAGGGTCCTCTTTATTGTCTGACTTTTTAAATATAGACAATTTCTTTTTTAGATTTGGATAATTATGATGAATCTTCATACAATGAATGGCAAATATATCTGTGGCGCTGTCTTTCTAATATTTGTTTTGAGCTTTTGGATTCAACGTGAAATTTCCATGGTAAGTAATATATAATATAGTTTTTATTCCTAATAACTTCCCTTTTTAACATCTTGTCATTAACTCATTGTCATTAAAATTTGACACATACAGTAAATAGATTAATTAGATTGTAAGCTCTATGGGGCAGGGACCTCCTTTCCTCTTGTGGAATATATATCTCGAAGGAATACCTTTATAATTGGCAATATCCCTTTTGTGCTCCCCTATTCTCGTTCTGGCTTCTCTTTCAGTCTTCCCTACATAGCCCCATCCACATGGGCACTTTAATAGATATACAACTCCTTTTGTGGAGCAGGTGGCGAAGTCCCGTAATTTAATTTTAGTTCCTCTGGTGGGATGGTATGTCGCCTCTCCTAATATAATCGAATTGCAGACTCCACATTTTCTGCACGGTACCGTACCTGGTTTTAGTGGGCCTAATAGCAATACCGTTTCTTTTTCTGGGGGACTAATATCCATTTTAATAACCTGATCTCCTATACTCCGGGATCTCCTGTAAGAGAATAAGGGTGGTTCCATGAATAGTTCCCCAAACTCCACATCTGATTGTAATACTCGCCAGTTCTTTTTTCCCATTTTCCGTATTTTCCCCGACTGCATACTAAATTTTGTAATCAAGGGAATCCTTCTATTATCCCCTGCACTCTTTCCTTCCTTGTCCTGCAGTAGGCTTGCCCTTTCAATACGTACCCACTTTTTCACAGTCTGCCTTAAGATTTTTAGCATCATATCCCCTCCTCAGGAATTTATTACACATCTCTGATAGTCTAATCCTACACTGATCATCATCACTCACGATACGCCGTACCCTTAATAACTGACTGGGAGGCCCTTCATTGTGCCTTCCGGATGGAAGCTTTTAGCCTCCAGTAACTTGTTCTTATCAGTTGGCTTACTGTAGAGATCAGTGATCACAGTATTATCAGTAACCTTCACCATTACATCCAAATAGTTCATTTCATTTTGACTGTACATCAATGTAAACCTTAATGTGGAGTGGACTCCATTCATATACTTTTCCATTTCCTTAAGGGACAATAAGTCCCCTTCCCATAAGAAAAAGATGTTGTCTACGAAACGAACATAACCTCTCATGCCTTTGTTAAGGACCTCATTATTGAGAACGTACTTACTCTGAAAAGTGGCAACCGATAAATTAGCATATGTGGGTGCAAAGTGTGCGCCCATACTTGATAGTAATACGTTCGGTCAAACCTAAAGTAAATTTTTTTTAAAATACGTTTTATTTATTGTTTCCAATGTAGTTCAACATCACATTCAGTTATCTATCAATGAATAGTAGTACAGGCATGTTGAATAAAACAGTTTTATAAATTAAGTCAGTTGTTGTTTCATTGGTTATTTTCTGCTATTGGTGTAATGGTGATTCCTAGATATTTGAAATGGGAAACGATGGGGATTGGTGTTGCGGTGTTAAGGTTTCTTGTTTTTATATTGTCTATGGGGAATATTGCTGACTTGGTCCAGTTGATCAGTAATCCGAAGTATTTTCCAAAAGTGTTGATTACCTGAAATGCCATTTGGATGTGAGGTGTGTGGGTTTTCTAAAAACATGATCAGGTCGTCAGCATATAGGCCAATCTTTTCTGTGTATTGTTCGATTCGTAGACCTCTTATGTTATTGTTTGCTCGCAGTTGTATTGCCAAAGGCTCAATGGCCAGTGCAAACAGGTATGGGGATAGGGGGCAACCCTGCCGTTTGCCCCTTCCCAGGTGGAATCTGGGGGACACATTGCCGTTCACTAGGATCTGTGCTGTGGGGGCTGCATACAGCATCCTCACCCATGTTATAAATCCCGTTCCGAATCCAAAATGTTTAAGTACTTCTATCAGGTATGGCCATTCTATAGAATCAAACGCCTTACAGGCATCGAGCGAGACCACTACACCACCATTTGGGTTTGTATTAGAGTTCTCCTTATGTTTGTTGTGTTAGATTTATTAGGCATAAAGCCAGTTTGGTCCGGGTGGATAACCGTTGATATTACTGATCTAAGTCTGCGTGCTAGTGTTTTTGCTAAGATTTTATAATCAGTTGTAAGTAGTGAAATGGGTCTGTAGGACTCACATTCCTCCAAATTTGTACCTGGCTTAGGTAGTACCACTATTGTCGCTTCATTTAAAGAAGCAGGCAGTGATCCAGTAGAGTAGGATTTATTATACATATCTAGAAGGGGGGTAGTTAATTGTTCATTATATCTTTTATAAATTTCTGTTGGTAGTCCATCTGGGCCAGGTGCTTTGTTTTTTGGCATATCTTGGATGGCTAATTTAATTTCCTCCGTTGTGAGGGGTTTGTCCAGTTCCAGTCGTTGTTCAGGTAGTAGTTGGGGGAATTGTATGTTGGTTAGATATTCTGAGATTTGTTGTTGGGTGTATGTCACTTTGGGAGAGTATAGATCTTGGTAGAATTTGTAGAATAGTTCCAGTATCTGAGGTGTGGAATGTGCTAGTTCACCCTGTGCGTTTCGGGTTGTTAATATTGTGTTGGTTTGGGAGTGATCTTTGACTAGGAAAGTTAGTAGTTTGGCTGTGTGGGATCCATGTTCAAAATGGTTTTGTCGGATGAAGAATTGTTTCCTATTTGCTTTTCCTGTCAGCATGTTATTATATATTCTTTGTGCTTGTAGCCAGGCAGTTTGGGTGGGGGATGTTTGGTGGAGTATATGTTCTTTTGGCTTGCATCAGGGTCTTTTGTATTGTGTGTTCGTTTTGTTGTGAATTCTTTTTGATGTATGAGATAGTGGAGTGTAGCTTTCCCCTCAGGTATGCCTTCTGGGCATCCCACACCAGTTTGGGATCCTGTGGTGAGGTGTTGAACTGCAAATATTCCTCCAGATATTCTGGTATAGGATCTGTGTCTGGAAATTGTTTAAACCAAAATGGATTAAAGTTCCAGCGTGTAGTGTGAGTTGCTGTGTTCGGGAGAGTGATTTGTAGTTCCAGTGGAGAATGGTCTGAGATTCCTCTTGGGAGGTGTGTTACTTTTGATACCAGAGGGGCTGTCTTTCTGGATAAGAATATATAGTCAATACGAGACAGGGAATGATAAGTTGTGGAGTGGCATGTGTATTCCTGGGTGTTTTGATGTCTATGATGCCATATGTCTATCCAGTCCCATGATTCTGTTAACAGGGACAGGGGTGAGGTTTTTGGTAGATTACTTCTATTGTGTCCGGGTGTGTACAGTCTGTCTTTCATTGGGCACATAACAGTGTTAAAATCCCCCATACAAATTATGTGTGCGTCTGGGTATTGTGTTAGTAGTGTGGCTGTGTTTTTAAGGATATTTAGTCCCATAGCAGGCGGGTTGTATATCCCTAGTAGGATTATTTGGTTGGAGTCTATTTCTGTGGCTACTAGTACGTATTTCCATTTGGGTCCGTTTTTACCTGGAGATTTGTATCTTACACTTTTCCTTATTAGTATTGAAACCCCTCTGGAGTATGCTGAGCACACACTGTGCGCTGCCCATCCCACCCATGGTTTCTGTAGATATCTGGTATTTGTCGTCAACAAATGTGTTTCCTGCTGGCAGACTATGTCAGGCATATATTGATTGATAAAACCAAATATCTGTAGACGCTTGCTTGGCTGATTAAGACCTCTCACATTCCATGATAGAATCTTTAGGTCTTTTGTTTTTGCCTCACCCATTGCCATTCACCCGGACGAGAGCAGACGGCCAGACCAGGAAACTAAAATTGCAAATAAAAACTTGTAAACACAGTTGTTGTAACATAACTTAATATTTATATATCCCAAATATTTAAACTTTAAACTTCAAACTGGCGAAGTCACTGTGACTTCACCTAATAAACAAATAGATAGCTCGGAGACGTTGATCTCCCTGAGCTATTGTGGCGTGGGGGGTTGGGCACTAAAACCTTACGCTTCCCATGAAGCGTTTGGGGGGGGGGGGAGTCACCAGAGTGGCTTGTTTGGTAGGTATTGTCTGAGTCGCTGTTGTGTGTGCTCCAATCTATCCCCTATTTGTATTCTATTCACTGTTTTAGCTAGTGTCGTGTGCCCCGATGCCCTCCCCGTCCCATCTAGTTTGCCTAGTGATATCAGTGGGGTGGTGTATGTTGTTGTATTTGGTGCTGTCATGTGGTGTGTGGAGTTTAAGTCTTGGGTAGGGGATAACTTTTATACAGTTATGGGGGGGGGTGTCCAGGTCTCTTCTGGCGTCTTAGTTTCCCGCTATACATTCATCTGTGCACATGTCTGACGGGCCAGGGGTGTAAAAGCTAGGCTCTGGGCATATAGTACAGTACATACATTTTGCGCCCCTCGTCGGTTGATCACATCACATTCTTACTATTTTCTAGTGTTCATCGGTGGTGTGCACAGTGGAATACACCAGAACAGCAAATCTTAGCAGTGCACAAGGTAAAGAAATGTCCAAATAGACGGGAGGTGTTTGTGGTAGAAGCGATAAATAGTATCAAACAAGGACAGAACCAGGCCCTCAACCCAAACAGTGGAATACACATCCAGCTCCAAGTCCCGCTTCTCTAATGCTAGATCTCTTGATCAGGGATTGTGTTTGCTCGGGAGTATTTAGCCAAGAGCGTACTGCACTGCCAGAAGCCCTCCAATTCTCAGGGGGTGTTTCCCCAGAGCTTCCTCTGAATCCATTACATTAAATCTGTAACATTTTTATATCATTAGTCAATTAGTATTGGTAAAAAAAAAAAAAAATGTAATTATAGCACATATTATACCATCCTGCTCAGGGGATCCAGTTTTTGGTACTAGTTTGTGGAAAGAGAGATATTTCAGTGCCCACTGTACGCCATCCCATCCAGGGGGGGACGACTAGCTCCGGTGCCAGTCTGGGGGGGGAAGAGAGACATTTCAGGACACACAACACATCCCCCCCAGGGGAGCCAGTTTTGGTACCAGTCTGTGGAAAGAGAGACATTTCAGGACACATAATAAACCATCCCACCTAGGGGAACCAGTTTTTGGTACCATTCTGTGGAAAGAGAGACATTTCAGGACACATAATACACCATCCCACCTAGGGGAACCAGTTTTTGGTACCAGTCTGTGGAAAGAGTAGGGATTTTCAGGTACATAATACGCCATCCCACTCAAAGAAGAAGCCAGTTTTGGTGGCCAGTTCTGTGGAAAGAGAGACTTTTCAGGACACATAATACACCATCCCACCTAGGGAAACCAGTTTTGAAACCAGTCTGTGGAAAGAGAGACTTTTCAGGACACATAATACACCATCCCGCCTAGGGAAACCAGTTTTGAAACCAGTCTGTGGAAAGAGAGACTTTTCAGGACACATAATACACCATCCACTAGGGAAACCAGTTTTGAAACCAGTCTGTGGAAAGAGAGATTTTTCAGGACATATAATACACCATCCCTCCCAGGGGAACCAGTTTTTGGTACCAGTCTGTGGAAAGAGAGATTTAAGGATAATAATACGCCATCCACTCAGGGAACAGTTTTGGTTTGCAAGTCTTTGGAAGGAAAGGACTTTTCAGGACACATAATACACCATCCCACCTAGGGAAACCAGTTTTGAAACCAGTCTGTGGAAAGTGAGACATTTCAGAGCACATAATACAGCGTCCCACCCAGGGGGACCAGTTTTGGTGCCAGTCTGTGGAAAGAGAGACTTTTCAGGACACCTAATACACCACCCCCCCTAGCGGAACCAGTTTTGGTGCCAGTCAGAGAGTTCCATTGTCGACCCATTTAGTTATGTTGATATTCCTTGTTTTAAGGGAATCGACTGTTTCTGGTTTCGTGCCTCAGGGTGGGCCATACTGTGTATCCAGCCATACTGTGGCCTCCGTCGGGGATTCAAAAAATTTAGCAGTGTTGTTATATTGGATCCTCAGCCTGGAGGGGTGTTGCATAGCGTATGGCACTTTAAGATCTCTGAGGCGTCTTTTTACACTGAGAAAGTTGGCGCGTTTCTTCTGTAGGTCAATTGAATAATCTGGGAAGATCATTATTGAGGAGTTATCAATTTGTATTTGGCCTTTTTTTCTGGCTAGGCATAGGATATTGTCTCTACCTTTGATCCAGGCATCCAGGTAGCCCCCCGGGATTCCCACTAGGAAAATGTTTTGGCGCCGCGACCTGTTCTCCAGGTCCTCTGCCCTTATTTGTTGTGCGTGTAGCTGTTGTCTGAGTGTCTCGAGTTCACCCACAAGAGGCCTCACCGTATCCTCGGTTGCCGTGACTGGAGGACTCAGGACATGGACGATCTGTATAGGATTTCCTGTGTAAGGAGATTGAGGTACAGAATCGTCCATGTCCTGAGTCTCCATGCAGGTAGAGCCGAGTGAGGTGATCGCAGAGTGAACAGACAGTTCAATGATAAAGTTCTGTCCCAGTCACTGACAGCACTGCAGAGACTTCACCTTCTGATTTACTGTCATTCTGTTACAGCAATGTTCAAACCTGTACCAATAACTGACTGGTCTTCATTCCAGCAATGTCTGGGTAAATGACAGTGCAGGTTATTCCCCATAGGTGTCGGTGCAGGAAATCAGTAGCAGCTCACAGCATCAAGGGAACTGTGCTTTTCCTCTTACAGTGGGCTTCCTTGGTAAGACTGGAAGGCAGAACTACAGGTAGGAAAAAGCTTTGTAATGTTTAAAGTGTGCATTATATGTATGTATAATTTTGTTAAAGTGTGTGTTTGTTACTGTGTCTGTAACTGTGCCTCTGTATTAAAGTGTGTGTGTGTATGTGTTAAAGTGTGTGTATGTGTGTGCCTGTCTGTGTGAGGGTGTGTCTGTGTCTGTCAGTGTGGCTACCTGTGTGAGAGTGTGTCTGCCTGTCAGTGTATCTGTCTGTCAGTGTGTCTGTCAGTGTGAGTGTCTCTCTGTCAGTGTGTTTGTCTGTGTGAGAGTGTGTTTTGAGTGTGTCTTGTGTGTGTGAGGGTGTGTCTTTCAGTGTGTCTGTGTGAGAATGTGTCTGTCAGTGTGTCTGAGTGATGGTCTGTGTGCATGGGAGTAATACCTGTTGGTGTGTGTGGGAGTAGTGCTTATCAGAGTATGTGCCAGTTGGTATGAATGAAAGTAGTGCATGTAGGTGTGGCTGTCGGTATGTGTCGGAGTGGCGCCTGTCGGTGTGCATGGGAGTACTGCCTGTTGGTGTGCGTAGAAGTAATGCCAGTCTGTGTGTATGGATGTGCCTGTTGATGTGTGGGGGGGATAGTGCCTCTCGGTGTGCATGGGAGTAGTGCCCGTGCATGTGTGTGGGTGTAGTGCCGTCAGTGTGTGTGGAGGTAGTGCCTGTCGGTGTGTATGGGAGTAGTGCCAGTCGGTTTGTGTGGGAGTAGTGCCACACGTTGGCTTCTGCTACATTAAAAACACGACCGGAACAGCCTGCAAGTTGTATTCCGGATCACTAAAAACAGGAACATTAAAGCTGACTGCAATTTTTGGTTTTTATATAGTGATCCATAATGTAACTTGCAGGGTGTTCTGCTGATCTATATTTTCATTCAGACATCCTCAGCATTGGCAACCCAAAAGCAGGTAGGATTTTTGGGTACACTAGTGCAGTGGGAGGGGGAATAAGTGTCAGGTCTCTTCTGCCCATTACCCTGTAAAGTCTTCTGCCCATTGCCCTGTGCTGCTGTTTAAGGGAGAGATAATATGTGACAGTGTGACTAGTATAATAGATATTATCCTGAGCTATGGGGGTGCAGGGAGAAAACTGGGTGCATTATTATTTAGGTACATCATGGTACAGAAAGGACAGTGCTGTACAGGAGGACAGGAGATGCACATAGCAGTACAGTGAGGATTACCGGGTGCACTTGGAAGGAGTTATTAGGGTGCAGGGATAAGCAAAGGGTGACAGTGCACTGTTATTATTGCAAGGGATATGGGAAAAGGGTAGGAATGGGTAACTGGGTGTGCTGGAAATGGGAAATGGGTGGCTGGTAGCACTTAAGGGGCAGTGAATTAGATAGAACCAGGCACATGCCCTGGGTGTAATGACTGGTGCCCCAAGTGTCGCCATGGCTGAACAAACAAAGCCGCAGCCTAAACAAAAAAAAAAACACTGCTTCGTGTGAATCTGTGTGTGTTTGGTCCACGACTTCATTTTCTTTTGTCCATCTGGAAGTTGTGTTACTTTTAGAGGGTACGTCACTGGTGCCCAGAACCCACCTTTCAGCTTGCTCAGTAAAAAGTTGGATTTTGCTTTTCCATATCTACTGGTGCAGGTGCCTGTACCATAGTGTTACATTGTTATATAAATTGTTGCATCAATTTTTAAAATGTTTATAGAGCCACAGTGAACAACTGTATCTATTTTCTAACTATAGTATAATGAAACAGCTTTCTTAGAAGTAAGCCAGCTAGGCAAAGAGCTGGGGCACCTATGTTAAACAAGGCTGCCCAGCGTTCTCCCTACATCTCCCTGTCAGCTTTTACTTGCTGTGTTAGATCTGCTCTCCCTGTTCTGCTGTAATTTGTAACATTGTAGTGAGTAGAGAGCCTGGAATCCACATAGCTACTTGGAAACAATGTTACAAATTAACTGAAAGTGAAGGAAGTAGGAGGATGAGCTCAGCTAAAATAACTGATGAGACCAGTTTAAAAATGCCAAGTAAAAGCTGATGTGGACTTTATAACAGTGGCCCCTGTGACTAGCAGCCATGAGATCCCTATCCCTGCCTCTTTCTTCCATCCATTCAACTCTCCAATTAGAACTTAGTGTAGGTGAGGAGTGAACAATTCAATGGAGGAGACATGGAAAGCAGGTACATACTGTATATCATGTCAATGCTGGCAGCTGAAAGGGTTAAAGGTAATACTGCGCTGGTACTGAAAATATGAATAGCAATACTGTAGGAAAGTGCTGGCACTGAAGGGCTAATGGCAATACTCTGGGAATGTGCTGGCACTGAAAATATTAGTAGGAAAGTCTGCTGGCACTGAAGGGTTAATTGTAACACTCTGCTGGCACTGAAACGTTAATGGCAATACTCTGGGGGAAGTGCTGGCACTAAAAGTGTTAATGCCAATACTCTTGGAGGGATTGGCCACACTACTGCACTTTTGAAACGACGGGATTGCGATCTGATTATGCTAGGGCAACAAGATGGGTAGAAACGGCCCTGTATATGAATAACTTTGCCCACAAAATTGCCCTTATGTGACCAGAACCACTGGCTTATAACATGCAATACAGCCCCATAGAGCCATGAATCTGTATCTTGCACTGATGAGCAGTGGCGTATCTACGTTAAAACATTCGGGGCATGTGCCCCGGATGTTTGGCAAAGTGCCCCGAATGTTTTAACTGCCTGTGCCCCCTATAAGTGCCCCGAACTTCCGGCGTGCGAGAGAGAGAGATCAGGGAGGGAGTCCAGATAGGTAGCACCGTAGCAGTACTAGCAGCAGAGCCAAGATAGATAGATAGATAGATAGCAGTTACTTAGATAGATAGCAGAGTTAGAGAGATAGATAGATAGGATAGCAGATAGATAGATAGATAGCAGAGTTAGATAGATAGATAGATAGATAGGATAGCAGATAGATAGATAGATAGATAGATAGATAGATAGATAGATAGATAGATAGATATATGCCTGTGTAACCCAAGACGCTATATAAATAACATATACAGACACTACTGTATAATCTTAGGTTATAATTACAGCGCTTTGTCCCCACGGGCCCTATAAAACATTACACACATACTGTAAAGCTGTATTGTTATATGTACAGTGCTGTGCCCAAGTGGCGCTATTAAAACATATATGTACATCCTGGTGAATCGTATGTTTAAATGTACGCTCTGTGTCCCCATGGGGCTAGATAAATAAACATACGTGCGCTGTGGTCCCCAAATGGCGCTAATAAAACACATATACGTACATACTGTATAATCTGTTTGTTATAGTCCAGCGCTGCGGACCCAAGTGCCTATAAAAATAACCTACTACAATACTGTAATAATCGTATTGTTATAATGTCCAGCGCTGCGTACCCAAGTGGCGCTATATAAATAAACATATACGTCATCAGTATAATCCGTATTGTTATATTACAGGGCGCTTGGTCCCCAATGGCGGCTAGATAAAGATATACATACTGTATACTCTGTATGTTATAATTTCCAGCTCTTTGTCCCAGTGCTCTATAATAAATAAACTATACATACATACTGGTATAAATCTTATTGCTTAATTACAGCGCGTGTCCCCAAGTGGCGCTTATCAATAACCTATCCATACTGTATCCTCAATCTGTATTGTTATAATTACAGCGCTGTGTCCCCAATGGCGTCTAATAAATAAACATAGACAACATACTGTCTAATCTGTATTGTTTCATGTACGCGCTGTGTCCCCCCCAATGGCCTATAAATACATATACACACATACTGTATAATCTTTAATTGTTATAATGTAGAGCTCTGTGTCCCCAAGTGGCGGCTATATAAATAACCTATACATACATACTGTAAAATAATCTGTATTGTTATATGTACATCGCTGTGTCCCCCCCAAGTGTCGCTATATAAATAAACTCTATCAATACTGTATAATCTGTACTGTTTATATGTATAGCGCTGTGTCCCCAAGTGTCGCTATATAAATAAACATAATACATACATACTGGGTAATCTGTAGTGTTATAATGTACAGCGCTGTGTACCCAAGTGGCCTATATAAATAAACATATACATACATACTGTATCATCTGTATTGTTAATAATGTACAGCGCTGTGTACCCAATGGCGCTATAGAAATAACATATACATCATACTGTCTAATCTGTATTGTTCTAAAATGTAGCGCGCTGTGTACCCACGTGGCGCTATAATAATAACATATCATACACTACTGTATAAAATCTGTATTGTTTATATTTACAGTGCTGTGTACCCAAGTGGCGCTATAAAAATAAACCATATACATACATCCTGTCTAATCTTTATTTTCTAATTTACATCGCTGTGGTACCCAATGGCGCTATATAAAATAAACATACAATACATACTGTATAATCTGTATTGTTTATAGGTACAAGCGCTGCCTCACCCACAGTGGCGCTATATAATAAACTATACATACATACTGTATCTATATTGTTTAATGTACCAGCGCTGTGTCCCCAAGTTGGTGCTATATAAATAAACATATACATACATACTTGTATAATCCGTATTGTTTAATGTACGCGCTGTGTACCCAGTGTCTCTATTTGATTGCTATTTTGATTGCTATTTGAATCGCTTATTTTTTTCCAATTTGACGAGCCTGCACTAAAGGGGGGGTCAACTTTAACAGTGATTTCCTGGAAGATTGTAAGGACGATTGATTGAAACAGAATCTAAGCTGGCCATACACGTATGGGGGGGGGAGGATATAACATTGGGTGGGGGGATAACACATTAATAACATGGGGGGGGGGAGAAACCACCTTAAATATAACATGGGGGGGATAACAACATTAATAACATGGGGGGGTGATAACAAATTAATACCATGGGGGGTGATAACAACCTTAATACCATGGGGGGGAATAACAATTAATAACATGGGGGTGGATAACATTATAACATGGGGGGCATAATAACATGTGGGATAACAACATGGGGGGGCTAACAACCTTAATACCTGGACCACTGGGGGATAATTACATGGGAGGGATAATCACATTAATAACTGGGGGATAACACCATTACTACACTGGGGAACATTGGGGGATAATTTACAACATGGGAGGGATACTAACATTAATACCATGGGGGGATAATCAACATGTGGGGATAACAACTTAAAACAATGGTAATGGGGGGATCATTACATGGGAGGGATAATAACATTAATAACATGGGGGGATAATGGGGAGATAAACATGTGGGGGATAATACCATGGATAGGGATACTAACATGGGGGGATAACAACATTAATAACATGGGGGGATAATATGGGGGAGATAACTAAACATGGTGGAGACAATAACATGGGGGGATAATAACATGGTAGGAGATATCTACATGGTGGAAGACATCATGGGGGATAATAACATGGGGAGATAACATGGGTAGGGGTAATAACATGGTAAAACGGGGTTTAATAACATGGGTAGGGGTAATAACATGGGTAGGGGTAATAGCATGGGTAGGGGTAATAACTGGTGTGGATAATAACATGGATGTGGATAATAACATGGGTAGGGATAATAAAACAGGGTAGGGGAATAACAGTGGGTGGTAATAACATTATGGCGGGGGATAATAACATGCGGGGATAATAACAATTGTGGGGTAATACATGGTGGGGAAAATATAACAGGTGGGGAATAATAAACATGGGGGTATCACATGGTGGGGAT
The DNA here is from genome assembly GCA_019447015.1 of Hymenochirus boettgeri. Taxonomy (NCBI): domain Eukaryota; kingdom Metazoa; phylum Chordata; class Amphibia; order Anura; family Pipidae; genus Hymenochirus; species Hymenochirus boettgeri. The sequence continues at coordinate 139,844,190 of CM033475.1, read as the reverse complement.
ACATAACATGGGGATAATAACATGGGGGGATAACATTAATAACCATGGAAACGATGGGGGGAGATAATTACTGGGAGAATAAAAACAATAACATTAATAACAATGTGGGTAATATGGGGGAGATAACATGTGGGGTCAGAACACATGGGGGGATAACAACATTATAACATGGGAACATTGGGGGATAATTACATGGGAGTGATACAACAGTGGGAGATCACACATGGGGAGATAACAACAGGGGGAGATAAGCACATGGGGGAATCACACATGGGGGGATAACAACAGGGGGGGTAATAACATGGTGGAGATAATAACATGGGGGGATAATAACACCGGGGGGATACTAATAACAATGGAACATGTGGGGATAATTACATGGAGGATAATAACATAATAACATGTTGGGATACTATTGGGGGGAGATAACATGTGGGGATACAACATGGGGGGATACCAACAGTAATAAAAACAAAAATGGGAACAGGGGGGGATGAATTACATGGAGGTGATAACAACTGGGAGATAACAAACATGGGGGGGAATACCACATGGGGGATAAACACATGGGGGGGGGGACTAACATGGTGGGGGGGGATCAACATGATGGGGGGGAGAAAACACCTGGGGGGGATAACCACATGGGTGGATAACAACCTGGGGGGATACACAACATGGGGGTGGGGATAACAAAGGGGGGGGGATAACAACCATGGTGGGGGATATAGGATACACATGGGGGGGATAAAACATGGGTGGGGGGGTGCATAAGACATGGGGGGATCCAACTGGGGGATAACAACATGGGGGGGATAACAACATGGGGGGGAAACAACTGGGGGGGATAACAACATGGGGGGGATAACATGGGGGGGATAACATGGGGGAGATAACATGGGGGGCATAGGGAGAATACATGGTGGGCATAGGGGATAACTGGGGGGCGATAACAACATGGGGGGGAAAACAACATGGGGGGGGGATAACAACAGGGGGGGGATAACAACATGGGGGGGGATAACAACCTGGGGGGGGGATAACAACATGGGGGGGGGGATAACAACATGGGGGGGGATAAACAACATCTGGGGGGGTGGGGGGGGCTAAACACTGGGGGGTATGGGGGGGGATAGCACAACATGGGGGGGTGATACAACATGGGGGGATGGGGTGGGATAACAACATTGGGGGGGATAACAACAATTGGGGGGATAACAACAGGGGGGGTAACAACAATGGGGGGGATACCAACATGGGGGGGGGCTGATGGGGGGGATCACCACAATGGGGGTGATAACAACTGGGGGGAGATAAACAACATGGGGGAGATAACAACATGGGGGGAGATACAACATGGCGGGGAGAATACAACATGTGGAGATAACTACCTGTGGGGAGATAACAACATGGGGGGAGATAACAACATGGGGGGAGATAACAACATTTGGGTAGATAACAACTGGGGGAGATAACATGGGGGAGATAACAACATTGGGGAGATACCAACATGGGGGGAGATAACAACATGGGGGGAGATAACACATGGGGGGGATAACAACATGGGGGGGAGATAACAACATGGGGGGAGATAACACATGGGTGGGAGATAACAACATGGGGGGAGATAACCACATGGGGGGAGATAACATTGGTGCAGATAACAACATGGGGGAGATAACAACATGGGGGGAGATAACAACAGGGGGAGATAACAACATGGGGGGAGATAACAACATGGGGGGAGATAACACATGGGGGAAGATAACAACATATGGGGAGATAACAACATGGGGGAGATAACAACATGGGGGAGATAACAACATGGGGAGATAACAACATGGGGAGATAACAACATGGGGGAGATACAACATGGGGGATAACAACATGGGGGGAGATAACAACATGGGGGGATACAACATGGGGGAGATAACAACATGGGGGAGATACCAACATGGGGGAGATAACAACATGGGGGAGATACAACACGGGGGAATAACAACATGGGGGAGATAACAACATGGGGGAGATAACAACATGGGGGAGATAATAACATGGGGGAGATAACATGGGGGGCATAGGGAGATAACATGGGGGAGGAGATAACATGGGGGAGATAAAGGGGGAAGATAACAAACATGGGGGAGATAACAACATGGGGGGAGATAACAACATGGGGGAGATAACATGGGGGGCATGGGTATAACTGGGGGGAGTAACATGGGGGAGATAACAACAGGGGGGAGATAACATGGGGGGAGATAACACATGGGGGGAGATAACAACATGGGGGGAGATAACAACATGGGGGAGATAACAACATGGGGGAGAGAAACACATGGGGGAGATACCAACAAAATTGGGGATAACAACATGGGGGAGATAACATGGGGGGAGATAACACATGTGTGGGCTAACACCTGGGGGAGATACAACATGGGGGGAGTAATAACACCATGGGGGGATATAAACATGGGGGGAGATAACAACTGGGGGGGAGATAACAACATGGGGGAGATAACATGGGGGGCATAGGGAGATACAATGGTGGAATCAAACATGGGGGGATCAACATGGGGAGATAACACATGGGGGAGATACAACATGGGGGGAGATACAACATGGTGGATATAAAACACATGGGGGTAGATCACAACATGGGGAGATAACAACTGGGGGGGAGATACAACATGGGGGGGGATAACAACATGGGGGAGATCCCACCATGGGGGGAAGATAACAACATGGGGAGATAACACCATGGGGGGAGTATAACAACATGGGGGAGATAACACATGGGTGAGATAACCACATGGGGCGATAACCACCGGGGGGAGATAACAACATGGTGGGATAACAACATGGGGGATATTAACAACATGGGGGAGATAACAAAACATGGGGGGAGATAAAACAACATGGGGGATATAACAACATGGGGGAGATAACCACATTGGGGAGATAACACTGGGGGGAATATAACAACATGGGGGAGATAACAACTTGGGGGATATAAAACAACATTGGGGAGTGATTAACATGGGGTGATAGGGGACAACCATGGGGGAGTAACTATTGGGGGTCAATAGGGGAGATAACTATGGGGGGGTACGATAACAACAATTGGGGAGATAAAAAACATGGGGAGATAGCAACGATGGGGGTCGATAAACACCATGGGGGGGAACACGGAGATAACAAACAAATGGGGGGAGCTACCAACATGGGGGGGACGATACCACATGGTGGGAGGTAACAACATGGGGGGAGATAACCACATGGGTGGAGGATAAACAACATGGGGGAGTGGAAACAACATGGGAGACGTAACAATACATGGGTGGTAGGGGGGTGATGACCGAACGATGGGGGAGAAAACAACATGGGGGATAAACAACAATGGGGAGATAACAATGGATATCACATGGGGGAGGAGATAAAATGGGGGGCATAACACTGGAGATCACAGATGGGTAGTCGAGTAACAGTTGTGGGTCTATACCACATTGTTCGATAACATGTGGGCAGATCACTGGGGGGCCTATACCCGGGGGGGAGATCCCACACAATGGGGGGATATAACCGACATGTTGTGGATGATAACACAGGGAATGGTGGGAGAATACCAATGTGGGGCGATACAACATTGGGGGAGATACAACACTGGGGAGATAACAACATGGGGGAGATACACATGGGGGGAGATAACAACATGGGGGAGATAACAACATGGGGGAGATAACAACATGGGGCAGATAACATGGGGGAGATAACACATGGGGAGAAACATGGGGGGGATAACAACATGGGGGAGATAACAACATGGGGGGAGATAACAACATGGGGTAGATTTACCAACATGGGGAGATACAACATGGGGAGATAACATGGGAAGATACATGGGGGGGCATAGGGAGATAACATGGGGGCGATAACAACATGGGGGAGATAACAACATGGTGAGATTACCGACATGGGGAGAATAACAACATGGGGCTATACACAACATTGGGGAGAATAAACAACATGCGGAGCTACAACATGGGGGAGATAACAACATGGGGGATACAACATGGGGGGGATAAACACATGGGGGGGATAATAACATGGGGGGGATAACAACATGGGGGGGAGATAACAACATGGGGGGGGAGATAACACCAATGGGGGGGGAGCTAACAACATGGGGGGGAGATAATAACTGGGGAGATAACAATATGGGAGGGGAGATAACAATATGAGGGCAGATAATAACATGGGGAGGAGATAACATTGGGGGAGATAACATGGGGGGGGAGATAACATGGGGGGGGAGATAACATGGGGGGGGAATAACATGGGGGAGATAATAACATATGGGGGATAATAACATGGGGGATAATAACATGTGGGATAATAACATGGTGGGATAATAACATGGGGGATAATAACATGGGATAATAACATGGGGGATAATAACATGGGGGATCATAACATGGGGAGATAACAACCTGGGGGAGATAATAACATGGGGGGGATAATAATATTGGGGGGCATGTGGGGGGGATAATAACATGGGGGGGATAATAACATGGGGGGGATAATAACATGGGGGAGATAACATGGGGGATAATAACATGGGGGAGATAATAACATGGGGGGATAAATAAATGGGGGGATAATCCATTGGGAATAACCTTGGGGGAGATCATAACATGGGGGTGTAATAACATGGGGGTGTAATAACATGGGGGGGTAATAACATTGGGTGGGATATACATGTGGTAGATATAACATTGGGGGATTAATCACATGGGGGGGGGTATAACATTGAGGGGGGATAATAACATGGGGGGGGGATAATAACATATGGGGGATAATAACATGGGGAGATAATAACATGGGGATATAATAACATGGGGGAGTCTAATAACATTGGGGATAATAACTGGGGGGGGATAATACATGGGGGGGATAATAACATGGGCGATAATACCATGGGTGGGATACTAAATTGGGAGATAACATGGGGGAGATCATACATGTGGGAATAAACATGGGGGTGATATAACATGGGAGTAATAACCTGGGGGAGATAATACATTTGGGGGATCCATAAACCTGGTGGATAATACCATGGGGGGGGGGGGGGGGGGATAATAACATGGGGAGATAACTAACATGGGGGAGATAACATGGGGGGATAATAACATGGGGAAGATAATAACATGGGGGTGATTAATAACATGGGGGTGTAATAAATGGGGGAGATAATAACATTGGGGAGATACTAACCATGGGGGGGATAATAACATGGGGGGATAATAACATGGGGAGATAATAACATGGGGGATAATAACATGGGGGAGATTATAACATGGGGGATATAGGAAGTGAGGGGTCCGTACTGGCCTGTAGCCGGTTAACTTAGGCCGCGGCCCCGGGGGGAGTTTCAGTCCACCTGGGTCCATGCACCGGACCTGTGGGTACATAGCCCGTTTCCTTGCCCTATCAAGACCCCCAGTCACCCGCCAGTACACCGCTTTCTTCCCCGCTCCCTTCAACTCACCGCACCGGTATCCCGCCCTCTCCCGATCACTTCCCAGCGTCCCTACTGCTCTCGCCGCGGATTCTCTTCCCTCTCAAGCGGGCGGGGCCTAAGCGGACCTCGCGATCAATGACTGAACTCTAACACCCGCCCCCATTGCTATATTGAATATATTGGAACGCAAAGATGGCCGGAATGAGGGAAAATCCCAGCATGGTTTAATATTTCACTGATAACATTGTGAATGGAATGTTTAGGATATGTTATAATAACATAGATGGTATAATAACATTGGTTATAATACATAGATTTGGTTTATAAACATAGATGGTTCTATAACATGGATGGGTTATAATAACATAGATGGGGTTTATAATAACATAGAATGGTTATCATAGATGGGTTTATAATAACATAGATGGGTTATAATAACATGATGGTATTAATAACATAGCTGGGTTATTATCCACAGATGGGGTTATACTAACCAGATGGGTATATTACAAGATGGGTTATACTAACATATGGGTTATATAACATATATGGGTTCTAATAAACATAGAGGTGTTATAATAACTAGATGGGTTATAATAGATGGTTATAATAACTAGATGGGTTATAATAACATAGATGGTTCTAATAACATAGATGGGTTTAGAATGATGGTTATAATAACATAGATGGGTTATAATAACATGATGGGTTTAATAACAGATGTTTATAATAATATATTGGTTATAAACCATATATTGGGTTATAATAACAGATGGGTTTCTAATAACAGAGATGGTTTATATAACGATGGTTATACTACATAGATGGGTTATAATAACATAGATGGGTTATAATAACATAGATTGGTTATAATAACAGATGGTTTTATAATAACATAGATGGTTATTAATAACATAGATGGTTATAATAATAGATGGTTTATATAGATGGGTTATAATAACATAGATGGGTGTAATAGATGGGTTCTAATAACCAACATAGATGGTTGTATAATAACTAGATGGGGTTATATTCACCACAGATGGGGTTATAAGAACATAGATGGGTTTAATACATAGATTGTTATAATAACAGAGATGTGTTATAATAACATAGATGTGTTATAATCCAGTAGATGGGTTTGCAAGATGGGTATAATAAACATAGCTGGGTTAATAAATAGATGGGCTTATAATAACATAGATGGCTTGTATAGATGGGGTTATAATACCATAGATGGGTTTATAAAATCACACAGATTGGGTTCTAATAACATAGATGGGTTTAATAAATAGATGGGTTATAATAGACTGGGTGTATAATAACATAGATGGGGTTTTATCACCCAGAGGGGGTTATAATACATAGATTGGTTATAATAACATATATGGGTATAATGATGGGTTATCATAACAGCGATGGGGGTTTATATCACACCGATGGGGTTATAATAACATAGATGGGTTCTCCTCGATGGGTTATAATACCATCGATTGTTTATAATACAGGGTTTTAATAATAACATAGATGGGTGTAAATAGATGGTTATATACCATGATGGGGTTATTATCACACAGATGGGGTTATAATAACATAGGGGTTATAATAACCTAGATGGGTTATATAGATGGTTATAATACCATAGATGGGGTTATTATCACACAGATGGGGTTTATAATAACAGAGATGGTTAAATAACATAGATGGGTTATAATAGATGGTTTTAATAACAGAGATTGGGTATAATAACATAGATGGTTATAATAACATCATGGGTTATAATAGATGGGTTTCATAACCTAGATGGTTTATACTAACATAGATGTGGGGTATATATACTAGATGGGTTATAATAGAGGTTTAATAATAACATAGATGGGTTATTAATCAACACATGGGGTTATAATTCACATAGATGGGTTATAATAACATAGATGGGGTTATTAATCACCCAGATGGGGTTATAATAACATAAGATGGGTTTATAATACCATAATGTGTTAATAACATAGAGGGGTTATAACTAACATAGATGGTTTATAATAGAATGTTTATATACAAGATGTGTTAGAATACATAGATGGGTTTAATAGATGGGTTATAATAACATAGATTGTTATAATACACATAGATGGGTTATAAATAGATGGGTTATAACATAATGGTTGTAATAGATGGGTTATAACTCACATAGATGGGTTTTTATCACACAGATGGGGTTATAATAACATAGCTGGGTATATAAAACATAGATGGGTTTAAAGATGGTTATAATAACATAGATGGGGTTATTATCACACAGATGGGGTTATATACCAAGATGGCGTTATACTACCATCGATGGTTTTATAGAAATGGGTTATAATTAACATAGATGGGGGTTATTATCAACAGATGGGGTGATAAATAACATAGATGGGTTTATAATAACATAGATGTGGTTCTCATAGATGGGTTATAATCACATAGTTGGGTTATAATAACTCGATGGGTTTAATAACATAGATGGTTTAATAGATGGGTTATAATAACATAGATGGGTTTATAATAACATAGATGGGGTTATATAACATAGATGGGTAAATAGATGGGTTATAATAACATAGATGGGGTTATTATCAACAGATGGGTTATAATAACTAGAAATGGGTTTATAAATAACATAGATGATGTTATAATAACTAGATTGGTTATAATACATAGATGGGTTTATAATAACTAGATTGGGTTATATAATGGGTATAATAACATAGATGGGGTTATAAGACCATAGATGTATAATAAGATGGTTATATAACACGATGGGGTTAATATCACACACATGGGGGTTATAATAACATAGATGGGTTATAAATACCATAGATGTGTTATATAACATAATGGGTTATAATAACATAAGATGGGTTATACTAGATGGGTTATAATAACTAGATGGTTAATAATAACATGATGGGGGTTTTATAATAGATGGGTTCTAATTACATAGATGGTTATTATCACACGAGGGTATAATAACATCAGATGGGTTTATAATAACATACGATGTGTTATAAATACCTTAGATGGTTATAATAACATAGAATGGTTATATAGATGGGCTATAATAACATAGATGGGGTTATAATACATAGATGGGTTTATAATAGAAAGCAAAATTTTGCTAATTCGTAAATTGAAGTCAAGAAATTGAAAAGGTTAACGTTAGGACCTTCCAGACTGGGTTACCTTTACGTGGTGGGTAAGGCTTTTCATTCAACATGTGCTCAGCAGTAATGTATACTAAACACCCCCTTTGTTTATAAAGTATGCCAGTGAGCAATAATATGATTTGGGTAGGGCCTAGGAATGTGGCATTATTATCTTTTCTATGTTTGGTTATAATAGATGGTTATAATACATAGATGGTGTTTTATCACATCAATGGGGTTATAATAACGAGAATGGGTTTCATAACATAGATGTGTTATAATAACGATAGATTTGGTTTATAATACCAGAGATGGGTTTAATAGATGGTTATAATAACATAGATGGGTTATAATAACATAGAGGGTTATATAACATAGATGGGTTTAATACATAATGGTGGTATAATAGATGGGTTATAAAACAGATGGGTGTTATTATGCCACAATGGGGTTATAATAACATAGATGGGTTGCTAACTAGATGGGTTCTACTCACTAAGATGGGTATAATAATTTGGTTATAATAACACTAATTGGGTTATAATAACATAGATGGTTGGTTTTAATCGATGGGTTTAATACATGTGGGGTTATTATCAACAGAGTGGGTTTAATACTAGATGGTAATAATAACATAGACTGTGTTTATAATAACAAGATGGGTTTATATAACATAGATGGGTGTATAATAGATGGGTTATAATAACATAGATGGGGCTTATAATAAACATGATGGGTTCTAATAACATAGATGGGTTATAATGATGGTTATCATAAACATAGATGGGGTTATAATAAAATAGAATTTTTTTATAATACATAGATGGGTTATAATATATGGGTTATAATAACATAGATGGTTTTAATAATATAGATGGGTTATAATACATAGATGGGTTATAATAGATGGGTTATCATAACATCGATGGGGTTCTAATCACATAGATGGGTTATAATAATGGTTATATAACATAGATGGGGTTATTATCACACGTATGGGGTTATATAAATAGATGGGTTATAAAACCTAAGATGTGTTATAATAACAAGATGGTTATAATAACATGATGGGTTACAATAGATGGGTTATATACCATAGATGGGGTTATAATAAACATAAGATGGGTTATAATAACATAGCTGGGTTATATAACTCGATGGGTTATAATAGATGGGGTTATAATACATACTGCTGGGGTTATTTATCACCGCAGATGGGGTTATAATAACATAATGGGTATAATACATAGATGGGTTATAATAACATAGATGGGTTATAATAGATGGGTTATAATAACATAGATGGGTTATAATAACATAGATGGGTTTAATAGATGGTTAGAATAACTAGATGGGGGTTATTATCACACAGCATGGGGTTATAATCACATAGATGTTTTAATAACATAGAATGTGTTATAAATAACATAGATGGGTTAATAATAACAATAGATGGGTTAATAATAGATGGGGTTATAATTAATAGATTGGGTTTATTAATCACACACAGATGCATTGGGTTATAATAACATAGATGGGTTTTATAATAACATAGATGTTGTTATAATAACATAGATGGGTTGTATATAGATGGGTTATAATAACTAGATGGGGGTTATAATAACCTAGATGGGTTATATAAGTTGGGTTATAATAACATAGATGGGGTATTAATCACACAGATGGGTTATAATAACATAGATGGGTTTATAATAACATAGATGTGTTATAAAACATGTGGGTTATAATAACATAGATGGGTTATAATAAGATGGGTTATAATAACTATATGGGGTTATTATCACCAGTGGGGTTTATAATAATAGATGGGTTTAATAACATAGATGTGTTATAATAACTAGATGGTATAATAGATGGGTTATATAATAACATAGATGGGGTTTATAATACATAGAATGGTTATAATAGATGGGTTATCATACATAGATGGGGTTATTTCACACAGATGGGGTTATAATAACATAGATGGGTTATAAAACATAGTGTGTTATATAATCGATGGGTTTATAAATAACATAGATGGGTTATAAGAGATGGGTTATATAACATCGATGGGGTTATAAATAACATAGATGGGTTATAATAAACATAGATGGGTTATAATAGATGGTTATAATATACATAGATGGGTATATAACATAGATGGGTTATAATAACATCGATGGGTTATAATCATAGATGGTTCTAATAACCTAGATGGGTTATATAGATGAGTATAATAACATAGATGGTTTGTAATAACATAAATGGGGTTATAATAACACAATGGGTTTAATGAAAGAAATGGGTGTTTAAAATAACATATAATAACCGATGGTCTATAATACTGATGGTTATAAATAGATATGTTATGATACATATAACTTTTTGGGGGTAGTAATACATAGATGGGTTATAAAGATGGGCTATAAATAACATAGATTGGGTTTATAATATATGGGTTATAATAACTAGATCCGGGTTATAATAAATAGATGGGGTTATAATAACTAGATCCGTGTTTAATAACTGCGTTATAATAACCAATGGGTTATAATACATAGCTCGGGTTATAATCAAAGAAGGGGTAGACATAGATTGGGGTATAATACAATAATGGTTTAATACATCCGATGGGGTGATAAGAAAATAAATGGGTTATATAACTAGATGGGTTATAATCATAGATGGGGTTATAATAACCTAGATGGGGTTCTAATACCATAGATAGGTACATCACATAGATGGGGTTAAACATAAAATAAATGGGTTATAATAACATAGATGGGTTTAAATACAATAGAATGGGTAACTTATATCACATAGATGGGTTACTAATAAATAGCTCGGGTTACAAATAACAGAAGTGGCTAGAACTCGATGGGGTTATAATAACATATATGGGTTAAATAGACGGGTTATAATCAACATTGATGGTTATAATAATAGAGATGGGTTAATATAACAGATTGGGTTTATAATAAAATAAAATGGTTATAATAACATAGACTGGGGTTTAATATAACATAAAAAGAATTTTTTTGGGGTTTAAAAGAACATAGATGGGGTTTATAATAACATAGATGGGTTATAATAACATTAAATGGGTTATAATAACATAGATGGGGTTATAATAACATAGATGGGTTTATAATAACATAAATTGGCCTATAATAACATAGATGGGTTATAGTAAAATAAATGGTTATAATAACAGATGGGTATAATAACATAGATGGGTTATAATAACATAGTTGGGGTATAACATAGATGGGGTTATAATTGATGGTTTATAATAAGATAGATAGGTTATAATAACATAGATGGGTTATAATAACATAAAATGGGGTTATAATAGATGGGGTTATAATAACAGATGGGTTATAATAACACAAATGGGTTATAATAAAAGCTGGGGTTATAAGAACCATATAATACCAGATGGGCCTATAATAAATAGATAGGTATTATAAAGATATGTTATAATACCAGATGGGGTTATCCTAACATAGATTGGTTATAATAGATGGGTTTATAATAGATGGGCTAATAATAACATAGATGGGGGTTATAATAAAGAGTTATAATAACATGATGGGTTATAATAACACGATCAGTTATAATCACAGAAGGGGTTGAACATATATGGGGTTATAATAAAATAAATGGGTTTTATAATACATATATGGGGTTATAATAAAATAAATTGTATAATAACCTAGAGGGGTTATAATACATAGATGGGGTTAAATACATAGATAGGTTGATAAAATAACATAGATTGGGTTTTAATAACACATAAATGGGTTTAATACCATAGATTGGGTTTTAAAATAACATAGAGGTAACTTTAATAACATAGATGGGTTATAATAACATAGATCGGGTTATAATAACAGCAGGGGCTAGAACTAGATGGGGTTAGTATAACATGATGGGTTCAATAGATGGGGTTATAATAACATTGATGGGGTTATAATACCATAGATGGGTTTATAATAGAATGAGTTAATAACAGATGGGTTATAATAACATAGAATCGGTTGTATATACATAGATGGGTTATAATAACATAGAATTGGGGTTATATAATAAAAAAATGGGTAATAATACCATAGATGGGTTAATAATAACTAGATGGTTATAATAACATCTGGTTATAATAACATAGATTGGGTTTATAATAACCTAGAGGGGTTATAATAACATAGATGGGTTCTGATAAATATGGTAATAATAACTAGATGGGTTATAATAACTAGATCGTTTTAATACCTAGAGGGGTTATAAATAAACACTGGTTATAATAACATAGATGGTTTTAATATAACATAGATGGGGTTATATATAACATAGATTGGTTATAATACATAGATGGGTTATAATACATAGATGGGTTCTAACAACATAGAGGGGTTATATACATAGATGGGTTATAATACATAGAGGGGTACGTTATATACCAATAGATGGGTTTAATGACATAGATGGGTTAATCACATAGATTGGGGTTTTAATAAAATAATTGGGTAAAATACAGAGGGTGGGTTATCATAACACAGAATGGGGGTTATATAACAGATTGGGTTATATAACAGATGGGTATAATAACATAGATGGGTATAACATAGTATGGGTTTGTCAACATAGCTGGGTTATAATAACATACTGGTTATAATACCAGATTGTTATAATAACAAGTTGGTTTTATATAACATAGATGGGGTTAGAATAACATCGATGGGTTATAATAACAGATGGGTTATAATAACATAGATTGGTTCAAATAACATCGATGGTTTATAATAAATAGATGGGTTATAATAACTAGAAATGGGTTATAATAACATAGATGGGGTTATAATAAATATATGGTAATAATAACATCGAATGGGTTATAATAAATAGATGGGTTATAATAACATATATGGGTTATAATCAACATAGATGGGGTTTTCTAATAAATATAGGGGTAATAATAACTAGATGGGTATAAACTAAAATAGATGGTTTTATAATAACATAGATGGTTTATAATACATAATGGGTTTATATAACATAGATGGGTTATAATACTAACATGAGTGGGTTTAATACATAGATGGTTTATATAACATCGATGGGTTATTAATAACATGATAGATGGGGTTATAATAAAATAAATGGTTATAATACATAGATGGGTTATCATAACTCAGGGTTATGAATAACTAGATGGGTTTTATAATAACATAGATGGTTTATAATACAACATAGATGGGGTTATATAACCTAGATGGGTTTATAACATAGAGGTTTACTAAACATAGATGGGTTATAATAACAGTGTTTATAATAACACTAGATGGGTAATAATAACATAGATGGGTATATAACATAAATGGGTTATAAGAACATAGATGGTTATATACCATACGATGGTTATCATAACATGATGGGGTTTAATACTAGATGGGGTTATAATAACATAGATGGGTTTAATCACATCGATGTGGTTTTAATACCATAGATGGGTTATAATAAAATAATGGGTATAATAACAAGATGGGTTATATAACATAAATGGGTTATAATAAACATAGATGGGTTATACTACCATAGATGGGTATAATAACATGATGGGTTCTTTACTAATGGGTTATAATAACATAGATGGGGTTATAATACATAGATGATGGGTTATCATAAAATACATGGTTTATAATAACATAGATGGGTTATCATACATAAATGGGTTTAATAACATAGATGGGTTATAATAACATATATGGTTATAATAACATAGATGGGGTTAATAATAACATAGATGGTGTGTTATCATAACACATGGGGTTTTCATATACATACAGGGGTTTAATAACTACATTTGGCGTTATAACACATACATGGATATATTCCATGATAGACTCCGCCAAAAAGATTCAAACCGTGACTGTCAAACAAGCTGAATCTTCCTTCCAGGTCAGTTTTTCGTTCCACGTTGACCATCTCTTACTGATTTCATGAAAATCTCCCAAATGAATAATAATATCTAACCCAGTTGACTCCATCCTTCTTCTTCTTTTTAGACTCCCACCAAAGGAAGTCCAGACCTAAGGCTGTAGCCATCGTGCCTGTTTTACTTGAAATGAACCCCTTTTACACACTTACTTTGTGTAGAGAACATCAGCACCTTGTTGGGTGAAACAAAGGCCACATCTTTTTTAATTGACACATTACAACATGTGATCAATTTTAAAATATTCAAAACATAATTTAATGCATCCTTGCTGTGTTAATTAACCATAAGTCCCCGACCGTAGCAATGCTAAATGCACCGCCTCTGGTCCCCATAGGCGGTAACGGCTCCAAACATAACCTTCGCAAGATGCATCTGCCACCAAAGGATTTGCGTAAGGCCTACACGGAACTCCGTCCGCCCCCCAACAATATAGTGCCTGCTTTCGTATTACCATCTTGTAAACCCGTACGAGAAACATGTCCGCTCACCCCACCCAATGTCAATTTAAGTGGAAAGACCCCATCCTGTCTCTGAGAGACCTATTAAATCGGCCCTCCAGCCTGGGCAATGCCTATACAACCCCCCCTTGCGACCTGACAATCTGGAGATCCTGTTGTAAGGACTCTCCTAGCCTTTTCTAACTTTCTTCTCACGCCCCTTGGTCTCTTCTGCCCCCTGCCAGTGCACCCTGAAAACGACCTCCGACCAAACGATTCACTACCTCCTTTAAGAAGGATCGAAATCGCTGAAAGTCCACTTTCATTAAAAAATCACGGTCCGACATCTATTCGACAGAGGTCGTTCCGGAAGCGTGGATTACAAACACTTGGGGGACCCGCCGGCCTTGTCAGCCCCCTACTACTCTGCCACTACTTCGACTATCTTGCCCCAAGCCAACCCCCTTATCCCTTCCAGTACAGTTAACTGTTTCGAAATCCAGGGTTATTCCCCCGGTCGCACATCCGCTCTTTGGGCGCCCAGAAAGGTATGAGTGTCCCACCAGCCCGACGAAGGTTGAGTCCCTAAAAAAGAAAATCATTAATAGCCAGTCAGGCTATTATCGCGCCACACATTTGAATCGCCACGCCTTCACCTCGAACCCTTTCCTCTAAAACGAAAGATGGCTTCAGGTCGCTTGCAACCTATTCTAAGGAAGCGTACCAAACTCCTGAAGGATGGAGCCTAACTGCACCAGGCCTTACGTATTACTGCCTCAAATTTGTTTATCTTGAAAGAGGTTTTCCATCGCATGTGATAGAAAAACGGGGAAGCGAAAACCCCAATCGCGTGAACTGGGCAACAAGACGATGAAATATGAAACCTTCCCCTTCGCCAAAGGGTCTGTTTTTGAGCGGCTTATCCTAACCCTAACAGATGGCTGGGAAATAAAAGTCCTTCCATCTTTAAACCTCTGGGCGGCTTAGAACTACAGAGACTATTCTCCTATTCTCATGCATTGCCCCGAAAAAGGCCACCCGCAAAACTTGTTTCAAATAGCTTAGCCTCATATACTGGAGCTACAGACTACAGTAACGTTCCTATTAACTCATTAACAACTATAATTAATAGGCCTCTGGTCTTACTGGTCACTGTTCGTTTCTCCAACCTTTATATGGACTTCTATGAACTTTTGGGTTGCGTCCTTCCACCCCACAATCTGAAAAAGAAAGACATCCTGCGCCAACCTGCGTTGGGCCACCAGGCCGACGCCCCCGCAGAACGTAATGTTCTAATAGTCAAGATGGTATCCAACCTGGCGTTGAGAATTTGTGTTAATCTCCTTCCCTACGGAGAATTCAACCATTCAGACCATGCCTTACCGGGCTGGACCATGTAGCTGTAGCGACCGAAGACTGACCCATCTGCATCAACTCCCGTTGTATCTCCCCATAAGAAAATGTCTGGGCACTGCCATCCCTGTAGGTTGGCCATCCGGAATGAAGGCGATGAAATTCTCACTGAAAACGAATAAAGCGTCCGCAACACAGTTAGTACCACCAGTACAAATGTATGCTCTAAAGGATATGTTAAGTCCAAACATCTAAGCCACTAATCGGACTGAGTCAAGACAGACCGGCAAGGATGAACTGGTAAGATTATTAACTGGCGTACACCACGCTCGTCATTTCGGTCCAGAATGGATCTTTTATTCCTGCATCAAATAACCCCCACAAGTTCGACTGCCACCACTATGGGGAAGAGTTCATTGGTGTGAGATTTTTAGTAATAACCTTCGCCAGCCATCTAGGGGCCAACCCGGGCCACACCATTTTAACTTTTATCTCGCTTCCTAGGAAGGATAGTTACTGTCAATGGCCGTGTCTTTTCTTCAGGAAAGGAGACCCCAAACTTTTTTCATTAAAAATCTAAAAAAAGAACTTAACAAATATGACAATGGTGCTGAGTTTCCCGGCCAACAACAAGACACTCGTCAAGGTAGTGTTATTATGTTTAGTAAAGAATTGGTCCTCATAGATATAGCCCATTTCCAAAAAGGAGCTAAAGATCTCAATTGGGCACAGGATATGGCGCAAAACCCTGGGAAGGCATTATCGTAAATAGTACCTACCGTCTAACTGGCAGCCCAACAGGTGGAGCCCGACGGATGGATTGGTACCAAGCGAAAAGCTGCTTCTATACCGATTTTTGCCAACAGGCCCCTCTCCCTGCTTTGGCTTACCCGGTGGACCGCCCTGTCAAACGATACGTAAAGTTAGATAGATAGATAGATAGCAGTTAGATAGATAGATAGATAGATTGCAGTCAGATAGATAGATAGCAGTTAGATAGATAGATAGATAGCAGTTAGATAGATAGATAAATAGCAGTTAGATAGATAGATAGCAGAGTTAAATAGATAGATAGCAGAGTTAAATAGATAGATAGCAGAGTTAGATAGATAGATAGATAGCAGTTAGATAGATAGATAGATAGCAACTGTAGTTTGTTCATTCATACCATAAATGGTAAGAGGCATCCGGTGCTTCATAGAAAGTTCACATTTGTGCTCAAAAACTGAACAAAAACAACTTCATAAGGTAACAAATCATGCCAAACCCATGGAGCTAAAAAAAGTTCTACTAAAGCAATCTCCCAAATGTCTGATCAAACGGTATGCCAATGCATGGTTACACACGCGGGACTGTGAACGAATGGCCACGAAGTTGAGACAATGCACAATGGCTCAGAAACACAACATATTCAGCAAATCTGAATTTGAAAGTCTGCAGTTTTTCCCCACAAAACACCCCCACCAAACCATATATTTCTCGAAACACACAACCTTTATCTACGTAATTCTGTAGTTGTTCATTCATACCATCAATGGTGGGGCGCAGTTCTTCATAGACTTCGCAGTTTTAGCAATGTTCTAAAAAATTAAAAAAAAACACTCTCAAGGTGAAATCATGCCAAATCCCAATGTAATCTAAAAAAAAAGTTGCCAAATACAATCTCCCCCCAAATGTCCTGAATCAAACAGTATGCCTATGTATGGTTACACACGCATATGTGGAATCAACTACCACAAAGTGAGCCAATGAACAATGGCCCAATACAGCAACTTTTCAGATTTGTTCAGACTAAACACCCCCTCTATATTAGAAATAACCCCCCAAAAACTATATATTCTTGGAATCTACCACACCTTCAGCTCACCAATGGGTGATTCCTTTATGCATACCCCAATGTGTGGGCGCAGTTTCATGTAAAATTTCGTTTTTTACCAATTTTTCAGGAAAATTTTATAAAATACAATTCATAATTAAAAATCATGGCAATTTCCATGTCATGTAAAAAAACTTGTCAATTATCAATCTTCCCAAAAGCCCTGAATCAAACGGTATGCCATATGCATGGTTACACACCGGACTGAAGTGACAGCCAATCTAGGGCCCATACAGCAACTTTTAGATTTTACAACCCAACCCCACTCTAACTCAAAAATACCCCCAAAAATATATTTCTCAGAATCTACATACCTTCAGCTAAGCAACGGTGCATTTTTTCATTCATACATCAATGGTGTGTGTGCAGATCTTCGAGAATTTTTGCATTTTTAGCATATTTTCTGAAAAATAAAGAAGAACAACAAGTTTCAAAGTTAAAAACCCTGCCAAACCCCAGTATATGAAAAAACAAGTTACCAAATATCAATCTCTCCAAATGTCCTGAATCAAATGGTATGTCCATATGCGTGGTTGCACACAGAGACATGGCCACCAACTAACTCAATGGGAAGCATGCATAAGTGCAATTACAAGAAAAAAAATCAAGGTGCTCTGTATTTCAAACAGCCCCAAAACTTGGAAATGCCCACCCACAAATAACCCCCCCCCCCACTAAATATAAATCTTCCACATGTCCTGAATCAAAACGGTATGCCATATGCGTGGATGCACACAGAGACTGGCCACCAACTAGCTCAAATGGGACGCATCACAATGCCAATTACAGGAAAAAATCAAAAGTGCTCTGTAATTTGAAACAGCCTACAATTTTTCTAAGGAGTCAGTCCCGAAACTTGGAAATTCCCCCAACAAACTATATATTTTTGGATCTACACACCTTCAGCTACGTTACGGTACCATGCTTTCATACATACATGAAGAATTCCAGACCCAGTGATCAAAGAACTCCGTGTTTAGGAGGTTTTTGGGAAAAATAAATAAGATGATTCATGGGTTGAATCCTACCTAAACCCACTTGACAAGCACTAAATAGCAATCTCCACATCTCCTGAATCAAACGGTGTGCCATTTGCATGGGTGCAAATAGAGACAAGGCCACCAACTAGCTCAAATGGGACGCATGTAGAAGTCCAGTTACAAGAAAAAATTTCAAAAAACGCCCCAACCCACCCCCCACCCCTATCCCCACTCCCCCTTTTATGTGGTATTTAGTGAAAACCGTTTAGTACGGAGAGTCCACCACACGTTTTTTGCACACTTTACTGATCCAAAAATTCAGTCTGGTCTTTTTTTGGTACCCTCTGCAAAATTTCCTTATAAAATAGGCTTAGTTTCCCTTGAAATCATACAAATAGTATCTGCGTTTACTCTACCAATATAACCGGGGACATTGGGAACTTAGAGAAGACAAAGTTTTTTGCTTATTTATAGTTTTGGTTAAAAAAAGTGTGTGTATCACTTTAAGATTTTTTTGTGTCCATTTTCCCCCTTTTTTTTGGATCATTCCCAAGATGATCATCAAATCATCTTAGGGAATGATAACGAACTTGGAATACGCATAAATTTTCCATTGCCCATTTCCAATTCGAAATCCGATCGGAAAAATCATTTTCCAGGAAGTGATTTTTCATTCATTGGCTAAGATCAATAATTTGGTGATCAGAAGTGATCACCAATTTTGATCTCTGTCCCCATTTGCTAAGTAGCAAAGACTTAGAAAAAATCCATTTGTGAATGGAACTTGAGTTCCATTCACAAAAAGTATAGTAAAGCTGTCAGCATGACAGCTTTACTATACTAGGTACTGCAGCGTGATCTGAATGGCGATCACAGTACAGTACCTCTCACTAGACCACCAGAGCAGCATCCTACCACTCTTAGGGAAGACCCCGGTGAAGGAGGAAGTTCAGTGATGTCACCGGGTCCTCCCTTACAGCCGAACTTCCTGCCTGCTCTGCTTTGATCTCCTCTTCTGCCGGTAAGCACTTCAAAGAGTGCTAGCTTCTGATCCCCCCATCGGATTTTCATGAAACCGGTGGGGGATCGAGAGAGCTAGTGGCACCTGATACTGCCCCCGATTGCCATAACTTTAGGATTTTTTTTTAAGGAAGCCACAGAACGTGAATACACGTTCTGTGGCAGTTTGAGCCTTTAAAGTGGAGAACATGTATTCACGTTTCGTGGCATTGAAAGGGTTTAAACAGAAGGCAAGAAGTCATTACATGTATGTTTTTATTTCTAAAGGGATTAAAAAGAAAGTAATTAATTTTACCAGTTTTATTGATTTTTTTTTTAAAAGATTAAAGGGAAAGCTTGCCATTTACCATTTTTATATGGCCATTTACCATTACCAAACATAATCTGGGGCACACAATTGCATTTTTAAGATAAAAAGTATGCTTGTTTTTCCTTAGTTCATTTTGTGTACTAAAAACTTACACTTATGCTACAGATACATGTGTCTACAAAATTTTCTTTTTGCCAGCATGATGTTACTTTTTACCACTTTTTGTATACAAAAAAATATTCTGTTTCAATCCACTGTACTTTGTTCACAAAAAAGATTTTGGGCATCAAAATATATTTTGGTGCTACAGTTTTTTTTTGTTTTTTTTAACTAAATGTATGTTTTGGTACTACCAAATTTCTTGTGGTTGACTAAATATAGTTTTCCCACCAAAACTTTGTCTTTTGTTGACTACTGGTAATGTATTTTATTACCACTGAATTTCTTCTTGTTGACTAATATAGTTTTTCCACCAAAATATTTGTTTTGTTGCTGATTCAATTTGTCTTGTTACCACTGAATCTCTTTTGGTCAATAACGTGTGTTTTTTTTTTGTTACAAATGATCTGGAAACAAATGGCACCCCATTAAACAAACTCCCCTCGTACCCCTGTCCCAACTGAAACTTCCACCAACCATTCAATGGTATAACTACTTGGCCCTACACCAGCGCGGGGGGTTGGGGGCAAGAAGGCCCACAATCCGTGCACCAAGGTTCGTGATTAGCTGTTTTAAACAGCTAATCACTTGTATGCATTAAAATACCACAATCGCTGTTTAAAAGACTGGAACCAAACTGGAAGTTTGTATCTTTACTGCATATGCATGATAAGCTGTTTAAAATCAGCTCAACGTGGACTTTGGTGTGCTAGGGAGGGAGGAGGAGTGTGTATCAGGGCCCAGTCAGACAGTTGCATTTAGGTCTTCTCAAGAATCCCTGGCCTCAGCACAGATACCTTGCACTCTAAGTCCTTGTAAGCACGTCTAGCCTCCCAACAAACACATTTGATTTTAGAAGTCCATGGGTAAGCTTGAGACTATTCTTATTATGCAAATTTAACAAATAATCTTGGCTGATAAGGATCACTGTCTTTTAAAAGAAAAAACTTTGAATGGCACCCCAAATTTGATGCTCTAGATGTTCGTCTAGTCGCCTATGTCTAGAAACGGCCCTGTTATAATCATATACTATAATCATTCTTTCTATGTTTGAAAGTTACATTTGTTTTCATTTTGTATAGAAAAAAATGAATTCTAGTATAAAGCGTGGAGATTTATAGCATTAAATATAATTTTTTATACCAATTCATAGTTTAATATTATTGTCTTTCCATTAATATGTAGCCGTGTTCTAAGACAGCAACATTATTATAATCCATATTAATTTAGAAACTTTATCTAGCCCACTTTTGAAGCTATTCAATGAGCTTGCCATACCACATCTGCTGGAAGACAGTTCCACAGTTTCACTGTTCTTGCTGTAAAAAATAAAGAATGAACTTCTTCTCTTGCAATCTTAAAGGATTTTCATAGTCCTCTGATATGACCTATTAGTAAACAATGCACCAGAGAGTTATTATATGGCCCATTAATATATTTATACAAAGTAATTCTATCCCCACACTATCACCCACTTCTCAATGTAAACATCTCTAGCCTGTCTAATTGGCCTGCCTAGTCAAGCCCACCCCATTCCCCTTATTAAGTCATGTGCATTGTTTTTTTCGCCTTCCAATTACATGGATAAGGTGGTTTAATTAAGCCTTATGTACCAAATACCTTTATGACTGCTGAGGTTAAATTTGAATTATGCCTGGTTGACTATATTTCTATTTATAAACTTGTAACATTTCGGGGGACCTCAGCCACCCTTCATCTGATGAAGGGTGGCTGAGGTCCCCCAAACATTACACAGTTGCATATCCACTAAATAAATGGGTTACGGACCCAATCCGCTGAAGGTGTGGCGGTTCCAATTCACTCTTTCTTGATACTGTTTTTTTCCAAAACCAGCACTCAAGCAGAGCACCCCCACTGCACATGCTATAGATGCAGGTACATTTCAATAAATGGCAGAAAAATCAGTTCACTGTTTTGTATTGCTCCAGGAAGGCTGTCACAATTTATGCTGGTTGGTAAATAAAACAGACGTTGCTAAATATAAAGTTTGTACAAACATTCTTTGTTACAGAATCTACAGTATTACTTACATATACTAAATGCAACTTACTAGAGAAGAACTATATAATATGGCAACCTGTATAAAGCACCACAAGAAAATATATAAGATAATGACCATGAGTAAGTCCCATAGGTAACTCCAAGCTATGTAATATACAAATAATACCTTTAATATGTAGATACACGTAATGTACTGATGAAACGTATAGGCTGGCCGCCCATATAAAAACCTCTATAAATATATAACTATAAAATAGACTAAAATGTACAAAGACTATCTAATAGTGAAACATTAAAAATATATCTCTACAGATAGAATAACAAAGATACAATCTGTGAGTAAAAAAGTCCGCCGCAAGAGATAGTACTATCAATGTAATCCGGATTATAGAGTAATTGTATATATCTGCAAAGATAAAATATATCCTGCGGGTGGAAACGGGGGAAACCTTCCAATATAGATGATCCAGTTCTATTAGCTTTCACAGAGGTAAGTATAAACATATGTTAAACATCAGCAAATCTATCCTGCGGATGATAAGAATCCGTTCCAATATAAGGATCCAAGGTATGTTAACTTTCACAAAGGTAAGTATAAGCATGTGTTATACATCACCGCATTTTTATCCCTTCAAATCGGTATGTGGAGCGTTATTCCCTCAATCCCCCAGACCAAATTGCACTGTAGTCTGTGCCGTAGCACTTGGGATATCTCTTCAGGGTAACAACAAAAGTCTCTCCGTTCCGATACTCCATAGGGTTAATCCACAGCCGCGTGGTGTAACGCTTACTTCCTGGGGATGATGTCACTACTACTGTTTCACTCAGAGAGCTTCATCAGGCAGATGAAGAATCTTTCATGTATAGGTTTTCTGGAGAGAAAAGCTTTCACATTAGGATTTAATCATTTTTAAAAAGTTTAGTTGTCCTTTACAGTAACTTGATTATTTATATTACCAGTTATATTTATATTCAAGTTTTATCTTAAATCACTGATGTTTTTAAGGTATTACTCTTTAATAAATTGGGTCCTCTTTATTGTCTGACTTTTATATAGACAATTCTTTTTTAATTTGGATTGATAATTATATGAATCTTCATACAATGAATGGCAAATATATCTGTGGCGCTGTCTTTCTAATATTTGTTTTGAGCTTTTGGATTCAACGTGAAATTTCCATGGTAAGTATATATAATATAGTTTTTATTCCTAATAACTTCCCTTTTAACATCTTGTCATTAACTCATTTTCATTAAAATTTGAACACATACAGTAAATAGATTAATTAGATTGTAAGCTCTATGGGGCAGGGACCTCCTTTCCTCTTGTGGAATATATCTCGAAGGAATACCTTTATAATTGGCAATATCCCTTTTGTGCTCCCCTATTCTCGTTCTGGCTTCTCTTTCAGTCTTCCCTACATAGCCCCATCCACATGGGCACTTAAATAGATTACAACTCCTTTGTGGAGAGGTGGCGAAGTCCCTTAATTAATTTTAGTTCCTCTGGTGGGATGGTATGTCGCCTCTCTCATATAAAATCGAATTGCAGACTCCACATTTTCTGCACGGTACCGTACCTGGTTTAGTGGGCCTAATAGCAATATACCGTTTCTTTTTCTGGGGGACTAATATCCATTTTAAATAACCTGATCTCCTATACTCCGGGATCTCCTGTAAGAGAATAAGGGTGGTTCCATGAATAGTTCCCCAAACTCCACATCTGATTTGTAATACTCGCCAGTTCTTTTTTCCCATTTTCCGTATTTTCCCCGACTGCATACTAAATTTTGTAATCAAGGGAATCCTCTATTATCCCCTGCACTCTTTCCTTCCTTGTCCTGCAGTAGGCTTGCCCTTTCAATACGTACCACTTTTTCACAGTCTGCCTTAAGATTTTTAGAATCATTCCCCTCCTCAGAATTTTACACATCTCTGATAGTCTAATCCTACACTGATCATCATCACTCACGATAGCCGTACCCTTAATAACTGACTGGGAGGCCCTTCATGTGCCTTCCGATGGAAGCTTTTAGCCTCCGTAACTTGTTCTTATCAGTTGGCTTACTGTAGAGATCAGTGATCACAGTATATCAGTAACCTTCACCATTACATCCAAATAGTTCATTTCATTTTGACTGTACTCAATAAACCTTAATGTGGAGTGGACTCCATTCATATACTTTTCCATTTCCTTAAGGGACAATAAGTCCCCTTCCCATAAGAAAAGATGTTGTCTACGAAACGAACATAACCTCTCATGCCTTTGTTAAGGACCTCATTATGAAACGTACTTACTCTGAATGGCAACCGATAAATTAGCATATGTGGGTGCAAAGGGTGCGCCCATACTTGATAGTAATACGTTCGGTCAAACCTAAAGTAAATTTTTTTTAAAATACGTTTTATTTATTGTTTCCAATGTAGTTCAACATCACATTCAGTTATCTATCAATGAAGTAGTACAGGCATGTTGAATAAAACAGTTTTTATAATTAATCAGTTGTTGTTTCATTGGTTTTTTTTCTTGCTATTGGTGTAATGGTGATCCTAGATATTTGAAATGGGAAACGATGGGGATTGGTGTTGCGGTGTTAAGGTTTCTTGTTTTTATATTGTCTATGGGGAATATTGCTGACTTGGTCCAGTTGATCAGTATCCGAAGTATTTCCAAAAGTGTTTATTACTGAATGCCATTTGGATGTGAGGTGTGTGGGTTTTCTAAAAACATGATCAGTCGTCACATATAGGCCATCTTTTCTGTGTATTGTTCGATTCGTAGACCTCTTATGTTATTGTTTGCTCGCAGTTGTATTGCCAAAGGCTCAATGGCCAGTGCAAACAGGTATGGGATAGGGGGCAACCCTGCCGTTGCCCCTTCCAGGTGAATCTGGGGGACACATTGCCGTTCACTAGGATCTGTGCTGTGGGGCTGCATACAGCATCCTCACCCATGTTATAAATCCCGTTCCGAATCCAAATGTTTAATACTTCTATCAGTATGGCCATTCTATAGAATCAAACGCCTTACAGGCATCGAGCGAGACCACTACACCACCATTTGGGTTTGTATTAGAGTTCTCCTTATGTTTGTTGTGTTAGATTTATTAGGCTAAAGCCAGTTTGGTCCGGGTGGATAACCGTTGATATTACTGATCTAAGTCTGCGTTAGTGTTTTTGCTAAGATTTTATAATCAGTTTGAAGTAGTGAAATGGGTCTGTAGGACTCACATTCCTCCAAATTTGTACCTGGCTTAGGAGTACCACTATTGTCGCTTCATTTAAGAAGCAGGCAGTGATCCAGTAGAGTAGGATTTATTATACATATCTAGAAGGGGGGTAGTTAATTGTTCATTATATCTTTTATAAATTTCTGTTGGTAGTCCATCTGGGCCAGGTGCTTTGTTTTTTGGCATATCTTGGATGGCTAATTTAATTTCCTCCGTTGTGTGAGGGTTTGTCCAGTTCCAGTCGTTTGTTCAGGTAGTAGTTGGGGGAATTGTTTTTGGTTGAGATATCTGAGATTTGTTGTGGGGTGTATGTCACTTTGGGAGAGTATAGATCTTGGTAGAATTTGTAGAATAGTTCCAGTATCTGAGGTGTGAATGTGCTAGTTCACCCGGTGCGTTTCGGGTTTTTAATATTGTGTTGGTTTGGGAGTGATCTTTGACTAGGAAAGTTATAGTTTTGGCTGTGTGGGATCCATGTTCAAAATGGTTTTGTCGGATGAAGAATTGTTTCCTATTGCTTTTCCTGTCAGCATGTTATTATAATTCTTTGTGCTTGTAGCCAGGCAGTTTGGGTGGGGATGTTTGGTGGAGTATATGTTCTTTTGGCTTGCACAGGGTCTTTTTGTATGTGTGTGTCGTTTTGTTGTGAATTCTTTTTGATGATGAGATAGTGGAGTGTAGCTTTCCCCTCAGGTATGCCTTCGGGCATCCCACACCAGTTTGGATCCGGTGGTGAGGTGTTGAACTGCAAATATTCCTCCAGATATTCTGGTATAGGATCTGTGTTCGGAAATTGTTTAAACCAAAATGGATTAAAGTTCCAGCGTGTAGTGTGAGTTGCTGTGTTCGGGAGAGTGATTTGTAGTTCCAGTGGAGAATGGTCTGAGATTCCTCTTGGGAGTGGTGTTACTTTTGATACCAGAGGCTGTCTTTCTGGATAGAATATATAGTCAATACGAGACAGGGAATGATAAGTTGTGGAGTGGCATGTGTATTCCTGGGTGTTTTGATGTCTATATGCCATATGTCTATCCAGTCCCATGATTCTGTTAACAGGGACAGGGGTGAGGTTTTTGGTAGATTACTTCTATTGTGTCCGGGTGTGTACAGTCTGTCTTTCATGGGCACATAACAGTGTAAAACCCCCATACAAATTATGTGTGCGTCTGGTATTGTGTTAGTAGTGTGGCTGTGTTTTTAAGGATATTTAGTCCCATAGCAGGCGGGTTGTATATCCCTAGTAGGATTATTTGGTTGGAGTCTATTTCTGTGGCTACTAGTACGATTTTCCATTTGGTCCGTTTTTACCTGGAGGATTTTGTATCTTACACTTTTCCTTATTAGTATTGAAACCCCTCTGGAGTATGCTGAGCACAACTGTGCGCTCGCCCACACCCATGGTTTCTGTAGATATCTGGTATTTTGTCGTCAACAAATGTGTTTCCTGCTGGCAGACTATGTCAGCATATATTGATTGATAAAACCAAATATCTGTAGACGCTTGCTTGGCTGATTAAGACCTCTCACATTCCATGTAGAATCTTTAGGTCTTGTTTTTGCCTCACCCATTGCCATTCACCCGGACGAGAGCAGACGGCCAGACCAGGAACTAAAATTGCAAATAAAAACTTGTAAACACAGTTTTTTGTAACATAACTTAATATTTATATATCCCAAATATTTAAACTTTAAACTTCAAACTGGCGAAGTCACTGTGACTTCACCTAATAACAAATAGATAGCTCGGAGACGTTGATCTCCCTGAGCTATTGTGGCGTGGGGGTTGGGCACTAAAACCTTACGCTTCCCATGAAGCGTTTGGGGGGGGGGGGGAGTCACCAGAGTGGCTTGTTTGGTAGGTATTGTCTGAGTCGCTGTTGTGTGTGCTCCAATCTATCCCCTATTTGTATCTATTCACTGTTTTAGCTAGGTGTCGTGTGCCCCGATGCCCTCCCCGTCCCATCTAGTTTGCCTAGTGTATCAGTGGGGTGGTGTATGGTTGTTGTATTTGGTGCTGTCATGTGGTGTGTGGAGTTTAAGTCTTGGGTAGGGGATAACTTTTATACAGTTATGGGGGGGGGTGTCCAGGTCTCTTCTGCGGCGTCTTAGTTTCCCTCTATACATTCATCTGTGCACATGTCTGACGGGCCAGGGGTTGTAAAGCTAGGCTCTGGGCAATAGTACAGTACATCATTTTGCGCCCCTCGTCGGTTGATCACATCACATTCTTACTATTTTCTAGTGTTCATCGGTGGTGTGCACAGTGGAATACACCAGAACAGCAATCTTAGCAGTGCACAGTAAGAAATGTCCAAATAGACGGGAGGTGTTTGTGGTAGAAGCGATAAATAGTATCAAACAGGACAGAACAGGCCCTCAACCCAAACAGTGGAATACACATCCAGCTCCAAGTCCCGCTTCTCTAATGCTAGATCTCTTGATCAGGATTGTGTTTGCTCGGAGTGTATTTAGCCAAGAGCGTACTGCACTGCCAGAAGCCCTCCAATTCTCAGGGGGTGTTTCCCCAGAGCTTCCTCTGAATCCATTACATTAAATCTGTAACATTTTTATATCATTAGTCAATTAGTATTGGTAAAAAAAAAAAAAAAATGTAATTATAGCCATATTATACCATCCTGCTCAGGGGATCCAGTTTTTGGTACTAGTTTGTGGAAAGAGAGATATTTTCAGTGCCCACTGTACGCCATCCCATCCAGGGGGGGACGACTAGCTCCGGTGCCAGTCTGGGGGGGGAAGAGAGACATTTCAGGACACACAACAATCCCCCCCAGGGGAGCCAGTTTTGGTACCAGTCTGTGGAAAGAAGACTTTCAGGACACATAATAAACCATCCCACTAGGGGAACCAGTTTTTGGTACCATTCTGTGGAAAGAGAGACATTTCAGGACACATAATACACCATCCCACCTAGGGGAACCAGTTTTTGGTACCAGTCTGTGGAAAGAGAGACTTTTCAGGATACATAATACGCCATCCCACTCAGGGGAACCAGTTTTGGTGCCAGTCTGTGGAAAGAGACTTTTCAGGACACATAATACACCATCCCACCTAGGGAAACCAGTTTTGAAACCAGTCTGTGGAAAGAGAGACTTTTCAGGACACATAATACACCATCCCGCCTAGGGAAACCAGTTTTGAAACCAGTCTGTGGAAAGAGAGACTTTTCAGGACACATAATACACCATCCCACCTAGGGAAACCAGTTTTGAAACCAGTCTGTGGAAAGAGAGATTTTTCAGGACATATAATACACCATCCCTCCCAGGGGAACCAGTTTTTGGTACCAGTCTGTGGAAAGAGAGACTTTTCAGGATACATAATACGCCATCCCACTCAGGGGAACCAGTTTTGGTGCCAGTCTGTGGAAAGAGACTTTTCAGGACACATAATACACCATCCCACCTAGGGAAACCAGTTTTGAAACCAGTCTGTGGAAAGTGAGACATTTCAGAGCACATAATACAGCGTCCCACCCAGGGGGACCAGTTTTGGTGCCAGTCTGTGGAAAGAGAGACTTTTCAGGACACCTAATACACCACCCCCCTAGCGGAACCAGTTTTGGTGCCAGTCAGAGAGTTCCATTGTCGACCCTTTAGTTATGTTGATATTCCTTGTTTTAAGGGAATCGACTGTTTCTGGTTTCGTGCCTCAGGGTGGGCTCCATACTGTGTATCCAGCCATACTGTGGCCTCCGTCGGGGTTCAAAAATTTAGCAGTGTTGTTATATTGGATCCTCAGCTGGAGGGGTGTTGCATAGCGTATGGCACTTTAAGATCTCTGAGGCGTCTTTTTACACTGAGAAAGTTGGCGCGTTTCTTCTGTAGGTCAATTGAATAATCTGGGAAGATCATTATGAGGAGTTATCAATTTGTATTTGGCCTTTTTTTCTGGCTAGGCATAGGTATTGTCTCTACCTTTGTCAGGCATCCAGGTAGCCCCCCGGGATTCCCACTAGGAAAATGTTTTGGCGCCGCGACCTGTTCTCCAGTCCTCTGCCCTTATTTGTTGTGCGTGTAGCTGTTGTCTGAGTGTCTCGAGTTCACCCCAAGAGGCCTCACCGTATCCTCGGTTGCCGTGACTGGAGGACTCAGGACATGGACGATCTGTATAGGATTTCCTGTGTAAGGAGATTGGGTACAGAATCGTCCATGTCCTGAGTCTCCATGCAGGTAGAGCCGAGTGAGGTGATCGCAGAGTGAACAGACAGTTCAATGATAAGTTCTGTCCCAGTCACTGACAGCACGGCAGAGACTTCACCTTCTGATTTACTGTCATTCTGTTACAGCAATGTTCAAACCTGTACCAATAATGACTGGTCTTCATTCCAGCAATGTCTGGGTAAATGACAGTGCAGGTTATTCCCCATAGGTGTCGGTGCAGGAATCAGTAGCAGCTCACAGCATCAAGGGAACTGTGCTTTTCCTCTTACATGGGCTTCCTTGGTAAGACTGGAAGGCAGAACTACAGGTAGGAAAAAGCTTTGTAATGTTTAAGTGGTGCATTATATGTATGTATAATTTTGTTAAAGTGTGTGTTTGTTACTGTGTCTGACTGTGCCTCTGTATTAAAGTGTGTGTGTGTATGTGTTAAAGTGTGTGTATGTTGTGCCTGTCTGTGTGAGGGTGGTCTGTGTCTGTCAGTGTGGGCTACCTGTGTGAGAGTGTGTCTGCCTGTCAGTGATCTGTCTGTCAGTGTGTCTGTCAGTGTGAGTGTCTCTCTGTCAGTGTGTTTGTCTGTTGTGAGAGTGTGTTTTGAGTGTGTCTGTGTGTGGGAGGGTGTGTGTCTTTCAGTGTTCTGTGTGAGAATGTGTCTGTCAGTGGTCTGAGTGATGGTCTGTGTGCATGGGAGTAATACCTGTTGGTGTGTGTGGGAGTAGTTCTATCAGAGTATGTGCCAGTTGGTATGAATGAAAGTAGTGCATGTAGGTGTGGCTGTCGGTATGTGTCGGAGTGGCGCCTGTCGGTGTCATGGGAGTACTGCCTGTTGGTGTGCGTAGAAGTAATGCCAGTCTGTGTGTATGGATGTGCCTGTTGATGTGTGGGGGGGATAGTGCCTCTCGGTGTGCATGGGAGTAGTGCCCGTGCATGTGGTGTGGGTGTAGTGCCGTCATGTGTTGTGGAGGTAGTGCCTTTCGGTGTGTATGGGAGTAGTGCCAGTCGGTTTGTGTGGGAGTAGTGCCACACGTTGGCTTCTGCTACATTAAAACACGACCGGAACAGCCGGCAAGTTGTATTCCGATCACTAAAAACAGGAACATTAAAGCTGACTGCAATTTTTGGTTTTTATATAGTGATCCATAATGTAACTTGCAGGGTGTTCTGCTGATCTATATTTTCATTCAGACATCCTCAGCATTGGCAACCCAAAAGCAGGTAGGATTTTTGGGTACACTAGTGCAGTGGGGGGGGAATAAGTGTCAGGTCTCTTCTGCCCATTACCCTGTAAAGTCTTCTGCCCATTGCCCTGTGCTGCTGTTTAAGGGAGAGATATATGTGACAGTGTGACTAGTATAATAGATATTATCCTGAGCTATGGGGGTGGCAGAGGAGAAACTGGGTGCATTATTATTTAGGTACATCATGGTACAGAAAGGACAGTGCTGTACAGGAGGACAGGAGATGCACATAGCAGTACAGTGAGGATTACCGGTGCACTTGGAAGGAGTTATTAGGGTGCAGGGATAAGCAAAGGGTGACAGTGCACTGTTATTATTGCAAGGGATATGGGAAAAGGGTAGGAATGGGTAACTGGGGTGTGCTGGAAATGGAAATGGGTGGCTGGTAGCACTTAAGGGCAGTTGAATAATATAGAACCAGGCACATGCCCTGGGTGTAATGACTGGTGCCCCAAGTGTCGCCATGGCTGAACAAACAAAGCCGCAGCCTAAACAAAAAAAAAAACACTGCTTCGTGTGAATCTGTGTGTGTTGGTCCACGACTTCATTTTCTTTTGTCCATCTGGAAGTTGTGTTACTTTTAGAGGGTACGTCACTGGTGCCCAGAACCCACCTTTCAGCTTGCTCAGTAAAAAGTTGGATTTTGCTTTCCATATCACTGGTGCAGGTGCCTGTACCATAGTGTTACATTGTTATATAAATGTTGCATCAATTTTTAAAATGTTTATAGAGCCACAGTGAACAACTGTATCTATTTTCTAACTATAGTATAATGAAACAGCTTTCTTGAAGTAAGCCAGCTAGGCAAAGAGCTGGGGCACCTATGTTAAACAAGGCTGCCCAGCGTTCTCCCTACATCTCCCTGTCAGCTTTTACTTGCTGTGTTAGATCTTGCTCTCCCTGTTCTGCTGTAATTTGTAACATTGTAGTGAGTAGAGAGCCTGGAATCCACATAGCTACTTGGAACAATGTTACAAATTAACTGAAAGTGAAGGAAAGTAGGAGGATGAGCTCAGCTAAAATAACTGATGAGACCATTTAAAATGCCAAGTAAAAGCTGATGTGGACTTTATAACAGTGGCCCCTGTGACTAGCAGCCATGAGATCCCTATCCCTGCTCTTTCTTCCATCCATTCAACTCTCCATTAGAACTTAGTGTAGGTGAGGAGTGAACAATTCAATGGAGGAGACATGGAAAGCAGGTACATACTGTATATCATGTCAATGCTGGCACTGAAAGGTTAAAGTAATACTGCGCTGGTACTGAAAATATGAATAGCAATACTGTAGGAAAGTGCTGGCACGTAGGGCTAATGGCAATACTCTGGGAATGTGCTGGCACTGAAAATATTAGTAGAGGAAAGTCTGCTGGCACTGAAGGGTTAATTGTAACACTCTGCTGGCACTGAAACGTTAATGGCAATACTCTGGGGAAGTGCTGGCACTAAATGTTAATGCCAATACTCTTGGAGGGATTGCCCACACTACTGCACTTTTGAAACGACGGGATTGCGATCTGATTATGCTAGGGCAACAAGATGGGTAGAAAGAACGGCCCTGTATATGAATAACTTTGCCCACAAAATTGCCCTTATGTGACCAGAACCACTGGCTTATACATGCAATACAGCCCCATAGAGCCATGAATCTGTATCTTGCACTGATGAGCAGTGCGTATCTACGTAAAACATTCGGGCATGTGCCCCGGATGTTTGGCAAAGTGCCCCGAATGTTTTAACTGCCTGTGCCCCCTATAAGTGCCCCGAACTTCCGGCGTTGCGAGAGAGAGAATCAGGGAGGAGTCCAGATAGGTAGCACCGTAGCAGTACTAGCAGCAGAGCCAAGATAGATAGATAGAGATAGCAGTTACTTGATAGATAGCAAGAGTTAGAGAGATAGATAATAGGATAGCAGTAGATAGATAGATAGCAAGAGTTAGATAGATAGATAGATAGATAGGATAGCAGATAGATAGAATAGATAGATAGATAGATAGATAGATAGATAGATAGATAGATAGATGATAGATAGATAGATAGATAGATAGCAGGTAGAGAGATAGATAGATAGGATAGCAGATAGATAGATAGATAGCAGAGTTAGATAGATAGATAGATAGATAGGATGCAGAATAGATAATAGATAGATAGATAGATAGATAGATAGATAGATAGATAGATAGCAGAGTTAGATAGATAGATAGCAGAGTTAGATAGATAGATAGCAGTTAGATAGATAGATAGATAGATAGATAGATAGATAGATAGATA
Source organism: Hymenochirus boettgeri (assembly GCA_019447015.1). Lineage (NCBI taxonomy): Eukaryota > Metazoa > Chordata > Amphibia > Anura > Pipidae > Hymenochirus > Hymenochirus boettgeri. Next base: position 139,810,410 of record CM033475.1, on the reverse strand, counting down.
GATAGCAGTTAGATAGATAGATAGATAGCAGTTAGATAGATAGATAGATAGCAGTTAGATAGATAGATAGAAGTTAGATAGATAGATAGATTGCAGTCAGATAGATAGATAGCAGTTAGATAGATAGATAGATAGCAGTTAGATAGATAGATAATAGCAGTTAGATAGATAGATAGCAGAGCGTTAATAGATAGATAGCAGAGTTAAATAGATAGATAGCAGAGTTAGATAGATAGATAGATAGCAGTTAGATAGATAGATAGATAGCAGTTAGATAGATAGATAGATAGATAGCAGTTAGATAGATAGATAGATAGATAGATGGATGGATAGATAGATAGATAGATAGATAGCAGTTAGATAGATAGATAGATAGATAGCAGTTAGATAGATAGATAGATAGCAGTTAGATAGATAGATAGCAGAGTTAAATAGATAGATAGCAGACTAAATAGATAGATAGAGGTTAGATAGATAGATAGATAGATAGCAGTTAGATAGATAGATAGATAGCAGTTAGAGATATAGATAGATAAGTTAGATAGATGATGGTGCAGTTAGATAAGATAGATGATGCAGTTAGATAGATAGATAGATAGATAGATAGCAGTTTAGATAGATAGATAGCAGTTAGATAGATAGATAGCAGTTAGATAGATAGATAGATAGCAGTTAGTAGATAGATAGATAGATAGATAGCAGTTAGATATATATAGGTAGCATTAGATAGATAGATAGATTGCAGTTAGATAGATAGATAGATAGATAGCAGAGTTAGATAGATAGCAGTTACATAGATAGATAGATAGATAGATAGATAGATAGATAGATAGATAGATAGAGAGACACAGAGAGATAGACAAGAAGCAGATAGACATAGTTAAATAGATAAACAAGAGGCAGATATATAGATAGAGATAGATATACAGAGAGAGAGAGGGACAGATAGAGATAGATAGGGGCCGAGGTCCATGTAGAAGGTACAAGAATGTCTCCCTGGCCAAAGGTGTGGGCAAGCATCTGACTAGAACTGAATGAACAGTAAGTTTAATATTACCAGATTGCTACCAGTATATAATGAAATTGCCAGTTTACTGTGCCTTTGTGTCATTAATTTGTGTCTCTCTGTCCAACTCTCTGATCTCTATCTCTGTCTGTCTATTTCACTGTCTTTCTGTCTGTTTATCACTATCGGCTGTGTGTCTATGTTTGTGGTTGTCTATCTGTCTGTATCTTTTTGGCAATCTCTATAAGTACATAGTGGGTGTGGCCTAATTGGGGCGGAGAAAGGGGCATGGCCTAAAAAATTTCGCCGCATGGAGTGCCCAAAAGTGCCCCTGATCTTCTTAGACCCTAGATACGCCCCTGCTGATGAGATCTAACAAGACACTGCAGGTCAGTCAGATGAATGGCTCTGTACCATAAGGCTTTAGTGCATGTTATAAGCCAGTAGTTCTGATCACATGTTTTAGCCCAAAGTGAAATTTTCCATATCTCCGATATTACTCTGGGAAAACATGGGAGTGTATTTGTTAAAGCTGGGTACACACCTTCCAATACTTAGTCCAGACCGACTGTTTGGCACTTACAACCGGTCGGCCAGGATGAAGGACTGTTGCAACAAAAGTTCAGCCGTGGTTTTCAGACACATCTGATCACTCTTTCTTCCAGTTTGAATGAAAGAACAGTTGGACGATGGTCACGTCCAACATTGCACATGTTTTCGGCCCAATCGACCAATATTGCATAATTTGCATATTGCGTTGTGTGTACACAGCTTAACTGGTGTTAATCATGGCATGTAGAAAATATATAATATTAATAAATAATCAGTGTGAGAGGGAATGTTCAGTGCATGCTATTGTGTAGCTATTGTGTGTTCAGAGTGTGCAAGTGTGTATGTACAGAGCGCAAGAATGTATGTTCATTGTCTGTGAGTGTGTACATTCAGTATTAGAATATTTGGTTTCTGAGAGTGAATTTTCACTGCGTGGTAAGGTAATTACTGCGAAAGAAGGGTTTGGGGGGGAGATTAGTGTGGGGTTAAAAGTTCATTCTGGTGGTGTCTATTAGAGATGTCCGAACTTTGCAAAATCTGGTCCGCTCAAGGATCCGCGAATTTTCAAAAAAAATCAAAAATCTGAAAATCCGCGAGCGGACCCATTAAAATGAAAAATATCCTCGAAATTACGAGATTTCTTGTAATTTCGAAAATTTTTGAAAATACGAGAAATCCTCGTAATTTCGAAAATATGTATTTTTCGAAAATACGAGTAATCCTCGTAATTTCGAAAATTTTCGAAATTCGAATTTCGAAATTTTCGAATTTTGCGGAAATACATAATTTCAAAAATTTTTGAAAATACGAGAAATCCGCGGTTCGGAAGTTCGGAAGGCAGAAAATCCGGAAAAATATGCTGTTCGCGAATGGGATAAATTCGCGGCGGATCCGGGTTCGGATCCGCGAACCGGCCATCCCTAGTGTCTATACCCCTTAAGTCATTGGCTGCTATGTTATTGGCACATCCATGACTGACAGCTGCACTGGAAGAACCAGGAAGAAGGAGGAGTAGTAACAGAATATCAGGCAGCATTTCAGGTTAGACTTACATCTCTCAGATTTTTAACTATTGCAGGTTTGGGGTTTGGGTGGTTATTTACTTATATAAATATTTTCATTTGAGGGAAAATCCTCATTCCGGCAGGGTTCTGCCTGCCAGAACAAGAGTTCCCAGGGTGTAGACGTACATTTTAAGCAAATTTTTAAAGTGGTGTAATTTTTCAAACTTTCAATAGTTGGCGCGGTTATTTTTTTGTTCCGGTTCTGGCGACTGTTCCGGTTTTATCTAGTCCCACTATTGTTCATGAGAGAAAACACACTTCCTAAGTAAGGAAGTGTGCTCCCCTTGACCGATGTGGGGATCAGTAAGGAAGTGTGCTCCCCTTAACCGATGTGGGGATCATGAGATTTAACCCTTTCACTGCCAGGAGATTTTCATTTTTTTTTGCGTTAACTGCCAGAAGAATTTTCAGGATTTTGTCCTTAATCGCTTTAGACTAATTTTACAGTAGGAAACCTTGCAGTAAATCAGGAATATTATACATTGTTTTTTTCAGCACAAAGTGTACTTTAACATGGTAACAAAATTTTGTAACTTTTCTGGAAATTTTACTGGAATTATGGGTAAAATATGTAAAAAAAATGAAAAATTTGTTACGCACAAAAATCTTACTGTTTCTAAAAGCTCAGATACTCCCGAGTACAACAATACCAGATGTATGTAGGTACCCCACTTTTCCTGTACAGGAGACCCCCCCAAACTAAAACTGCACCAAATTAAAATGTATAACCACTACTGACAGTTAACATAGAATATCTACCAAATTATCTAAAATATCCCCACAAGTGAGATATTTTTAAAAACTACACACCCACAGGATTTTACGAGTGAGGTTACTTTCGATCAAAATGCAGATACCCGGACGCAGCTCTTCGTCAAATTGTAAGTTACTTTCTCACATTTTCCTTTTTTTCCTCAACTGTAAAATCGGAGACAAAATCAAATGCGAATTTCAGCTAAAAACTGTGGAGGAAAGTTCAAACGCATCTTAAATATGAAAGCCTAACCCCTCCCTAATAAAACGGTATGCCACATTCATCGGTGTACCCAGAGACATGGCTACCAACTAACCCAGAGCGTGACCAGTGCCAAATGTCAGTAGCAGCAAAAAAAAAAATTAGCCAGTTTTGTATTTGAACAGTCTGCAGTTTTTCCACAAAACACCCCCCCAACTCAAAAATACCCCCCACAATCTATATATTCCTGAAATCTACACACCTTCAGCTATGTAACGCTGTAGTTCGTTCATTCATATCATCAATGGTGTGGGCGCAGTTCTTCGTAGAAGTTTGCACTTTTACCAGATTTTCCAAAAAAATGAACATCAAACAACGTTCAAAAAGGTAGAAATCATGCCAAAACCCCATGGAATGTAAAAAAAAGTTACCAAATATCAATCTCCCAAATGTCCTAAATCAAACGGTATGCCATATGTGTGGTTACACACGCAGACGTGGAAGCGAAAAGCCACAAAGTGAGACAATGCACGATGGCTCAGAAACGGCGAAAATATTTAGCCAACTCCGAATTTGGACAGTCTGCAGTTTTATCCACAAAACACCCCCGTAACTTAGAAATAACCCGCATAAACTATATATTCCTGAAATCTACACACCTTCAGCTATGTGCACTGTAGTTCTTTCATTCATCATCAATGGTGTGGGCGCAGTTCTTCGTAGAAGTTCGCATTTGTCTGAAAATGAACAAAAACAAACAACTCAAAAGGTAGAAATCATGCCAAAACCCCATGAATGTAAAAAAAGTTACTAAATATCAATCTCATCTCCCAAATGTCCTGAATCAAACGGTATACCATATGTGTGGTTACACACGCGGATGTGGAAGGAAAAGCCACAAAGTGAGACAATGCACACGATGGCTCAGAAACGGCGAAAATATTTAGCCAACTCCAATTTGGACAGTCTGCAGTTTTTTCCACAAAACACCCCGTAACTTAGAAATAACCGCCACAACTATATATTCCTGAAATCTACACACCTTCAGCTATGTAACACTGTAGTTTGGTTCATTCATACCATCAATGGTGTGGGCGCATTCTTGTAGAATTTTGCATTTGTCTGAAAAAATGAACAAAAAACAACTTCAAAAGGTAAAATCATGCCAACCCTCATGGAATCTAAAAAAAAGTTACTAAATATCAATCTCCCAAATGTCCTGAATCAAACGGTATACCATATGTGTGGTTACACACGCGGAGTGGAAGCGAAAAGCCACAAAGTGAGACAATGCACGATGGCTCAGAACAGCGAAAATATTTAGCCACCTGAATTGGGACAGTCTGCATTTTTTCCACAAAACACCCCCGTAACTCAGAAATAACCCCCCACAAACTATATATTCCTGAAATCTACACACCTTCAGCTATGTAGCACTGTAGTTCGTTCATTCATACCATCAGGGTTGGGCGCAGTTCTTCGTAGAAGTTCTGCACTTTCTGAAAAAATGACAAAAAACAACTTCAAAAGGTAAAAAATCATGCCAAAACCTCAATGAATCTAAAAAAAAGTTACTAAATATCAATCTCCCAAATGTCCTGAATCAAACGGTAATCCATATGTGTGGTTACAAACGCGAGTGAAGCGAAAAGCCACAAGTGAGACAATGCAGATGCTCAGAAACGGCGAAAATATTTAGCCAACTCCGAATTGGACAGTCTGCAGTTTTTTTCCACAAAACACCCCCGTAACTCAGAATATCCCCCACAAACTATATATTCCTGAAATCTACACACCTTCAGCTATGTAGCACTGTAGTTCGTTCATTCATACCATCAATGGTGTGGGCGCAGTCTTCGTTAATTTCGCATTTTCTGAAAAAATGAACAAAAAACAACTTCAAAAGGTAGAATCATGCCAAAACCCCATGGAATGTAAAAAAAATTTACTAAATATCAATCTCCCCAAATGTCCTGAATCAAACGGTATGCCATATGTGTGGTTACACACGCGGATGTGAAGCGAAAAGCCACAATGAGACATGCACGATGGCTCAAACACGCGAAAATATTTAGCCAACTCCAATTTGGACATCTGCAGTTTTTTCCACAAAACACCCCCCGTAACTTAAAATAACCGCCACAAACTATATATTCCTGAAATCTACACACCTTCAGCTATGTAACACTGTAGTTTGTTCATTCATACCATCAATGGTGTGGGCGCAGTTCTTTGTAGAATTTTGCATTTTGTCTGAAAAAATGAACAAAAAACAACTTCAAAAGGTAAAATCATGCCAAAACCTCATGGAATCTAAAAAAAGTTACTAAATATCAATCTCCCAAATGTCCTGAATCAAACGGTATACCATATGTGTGGTTACACACCGAAGTGGAAGCGAAAAGCCACAAAGTGAGACAATGCACGATGGCTCAGAAACAGCGAAAATATTTAGTCCAACTCTGAATTGGGACCGTCTGCAGTTTTTCTCCACCAACACCCCCGTAACTTAGAAATAACCCGCATAAACTATATATTCCTGAAATCTACACACCTTCAGCTATGTAGCACTGTAGTTCGTTCATTCATACCATCAATGGTGTGGGCGCAGTTCTTCGTAGAATTTTTGCATTTGTCTGAAAATGAACAAAAAAACCAACATTCAAAAATGTAGAAATCATGCCAAAACCTCCATGGAATGGTAAAAAAAAGTTACCAAATAGATCTCCCAAATGTCCTAATCAAACGGTAAATCCATATGTGTGGTCAACACGCGGAGTGGAGAGCGAAAAGCCACAAGTTGAAGCAAATGCATCGATGGCTCGAACACGCGAAAATTATTTATCCAACCTCGATATGGGACAGTCTCAGTTTTTCCACAAACACACCCCCAACTCAAAAATACCCCACAACTATAAATTTATTCCTGAAATCTACACACCTTCAGCTATGTAACGCTGTACGTTCGTTCATTCATATCATCATGGTGTGGCGCAGTTCCTTCGTAGAAGTTTGCACTTTTACCATTTTCCAAAAATGAACAAAATCAACAACTTCAAAGTAAAATCATGCCAAAACCCCATGGAATGTAAAAAAAAGTTACAAATATCAATCTCCCAAATGTCCTAAATCAAACGGTATGCCATATGTGTGGTTAACACCGGACGTGGAAGCGAAAAGCCCAAAGTGAGACAATGCACATGGCTCAGAAACGGCGAAAATATTTAGCCAACTCCAATTTTGGACAGTCTGCAGTTTTTTATCCACAAAACACCCCCGTAACTATAAATACCCCATAACATATATTCCTGAAATCTACACACCTTCAGCTATGTAGCACTGTAGTTCGTTCATTCATACCATCAATGGTGGTGGGCGCAGTTCTTCGTTAATTTCGCATTTGTCTGAAAATGAACAAAAAACAACTTCAAAGGTAGAAATCATGCCAAAACCCCATGAATGTAAAAAAAAGTTACTAAATATCAATCTCAACCAAATGTCCTGAATCAAACCGGTATCCATATGTGTGGTTACACACGCCGGATGTGGAAGCGAAAAGCCACAAAGTGAGACAATGCACGATGGCTCAGAAACGGCGAAAATATTAGCCAACTCCAATTTGGACAGTCTGCAGTTTTTTCACAAACACCCCCGTAACTTAGAAATAACCGCCACAAACTATATATCCTGAAATCTACACACCTTCAGCTATGTAACACTGTAGTTTGTTCATTCATACCATAATGGTGTGGGCGCGTTCTTTGTAGAATTTTGCATTGTCCTGAAAAATGAACAAAAACAACTTCAAAAGGTAAAAATCATGCCAAAACCTCATGGAATTCTAAAAAAAAGTTACTAAATATCAATCTCCCAAATGTCCTGAATCAAATCGTAACCATATGTGTGGTTACACAGCCGGAAGTGGAAGCGAAAAGCCACAAGTGAGACAATGCACGATGGCTCAGAACAGCGAAATATTTTAGCCAACTCTGAATTGGGACAGTCCTGCATTTTTTTCCACAACACAAAACCCCCGTAACTCAGAAATAACCCCCACAAACTATATATCCTGAATCTACACACACTTCAGCTAGTAGCACTGTAGTTCGTTCATTCATACCATCAATGGTGTGGGCGCAGTTCTTCGTAGAAGTTCGCACTTTTCTGAAAAATGACAAAAACAACTTCAAAAGGTAAAAATCATGCCAAAACCTCATGAATCTAAAAAAAGTTACTAAATATCAATCTCCCCAAATGTCCCCTGAATCAAACGGTAATCCATATGTTGGTTACAAACGCGACGACGTGAAGCGAAAAGCCACAAGTGAGACAATGCACGATAGCTCATAAACGGCGAAATATTTAGGCCAACTCCGAATTTGGACAGTCTGCAGTTTTTTTCCACAAACAACCCCGAACTCAGAAATATCCCCCACAAACTATATATTCCTGAAATTCTACACAACCTTCGAGCTATGTACACTGTAGTTCGTTCATTCATACCATCAATGGTGTGGGCCATTTCTTCGTAGAATTTCGCATTTTCTGAAAAAATAACAAACAACTTACAAAAGGTAGAAATCATGCCAAAACCCATGGAATCTAAAAAAAGTTACTAATATCAATCTCCCCAAATGTCCTGAATCAAACGGTATGCCATAGTGTGGTTACACAGCGGAGTGGAAGCGAAAAGCCACAAGTGAGACATGCACGATGCTCGAAACGCGAAAATATTAGCCAACTCCCATTTGGACAGTCTGCAGTTTTTTTTCCACAAAACACCCCCGTAACTTAGAAATAACCGCCACAAACTAATATTCCTGAAATCTACACACCTTCAGCTATGTAACACTGTAGTTTGTTCATTCATACCATCAATGGTGTGGGCGAGTTCTTTAGAATTTGCATTTGCATTTTCTGAATACAGAAAAATATCACAAACAACAAAATAACCCCAAAACCCCATGAATGCTAAAAAAAGTTACTAAATATCAATCTCCCAATGTCCTGAATCAACGGTATCCATATGGTGGTTACACACCGAAGTGGACGACAAGCCACAAAGTGAGAAACACGATGGCTCAGCGAGGCAAAACAGCATTTGATTGGGTCCCATGATTTTTCCACAACAACCCCCCTAACTCAGAAATACCCCCACAAACTATATATTTCCTGAAATCTACACACCTTCAGCTACTACGCTGTTATTCGTTCATTCATACCATCAATGGGTGGGCGCAGTTCTTCGTGAAGTTCGCACTTTTCTGAAAAATGAAACAAAAAACAACTTCAAAAGGTAAAATCATGCCAAACCCTCATGAAATCTAAAAAAAGTTACTAATATCATTCCCCCAATGTTCCTGATCAAACGGTATGCCATATGTGTGGTACAAGGTCGGACGTGGAAGTCAAAACCACAAATTGAGACAATGCAAATGAGCTCAGAAACGCGAAAATATTTAGCCAACTCGAATTTGGAACAGTCTGCTGATTTTTTCCACAACACCACCCGTAACTCAACCCCACAAACCATATATTTCTCGAATCCTCACACCTTTATCTACGAAATTCTGTAGTTTGTTCATTCGTACCATCAATGGTGTGGGCGCAGTTCTTCGTAGAAGTTCACAGTTTTAGCAGATTTTCTAAAAAAAATTGAAAAAAAACACCCTCAAAGGTAGAAATCATGCCAAAATCCCAAGTAATGTAAAAAAAAGCCCAGAGTAGAGAGATAGATAGATAGGATAGCAGATAGTAGATAGATAGCAGAGTTAGATAGATAGATAGATAGATAGGATAGCAGATAGATCGATAGATAGATAGATAGATAGATATAGATAGATAGATAGATAGATAGATAGATAGCAGAGATGATAGATAGATAGATAGCAGAGATATAGATATAGATAGATAGCTAGATGTAGATAGATAGATAGATAGATAGATAGTAGATAGATAGATAGATAGATAGATGATAGCCAGATAGATATAGATAGATAGATAGATAGAGTTAGATAGATAGATAGATAGCAGTTAGATTAGATAGATAGATAGCAGTAGATAGATAGATAGATAGTGATTGCAGTGCAGATAGATAGATAGCAGTTAGATAGATAGATAGATAGCAGTTAGATAGATAGATAGATAGCAGTTAGATAGATAGATAGCAGAGTTAAATAGATAGATAGCAGAGTTAAATAGATAGATAGCAGAGTTAGATAGATAGATAGATAGCAGTTAGATAGATAGATAGATAGCAGTTAGATAGATAGATAGATAGATAGATAGATAGATGATAGAGATAGATTGCAGTTAGATAGATAGATAGATAGATAGATAGATAGCAGTTAGATAGATAGATAGATAGATAGCAGTTAGATAGATAGATAGATAGCAGTTAGATAGATAGATAGCAGAGTTAAATAGATAGATAGCAGACTTAAATAGATAGATAGCAGAGTTAGATAGATAGATAGATAGATAGCAGTTAGATAGATAGATAGATAGCAGTTAGATAGATAGATAGATAGCAGTTAGATAGATAGATAGGTAGCAGTTAGATAGATAGATAGATAGTTATAGTAGATAGATAGATAGATAGCAGTAGAGAGTAGATAGAGTTAGATAGATAGATAGATAGAGTCATAGATAAGTACAGTTAGAAGATAGATAGATAGCAGTTAGATAGATAGATAGGTAGCAGTTAGATAGATAGATAGATTGCAGTTAGATAGATAGATAGATAGATAGCAGAGTTAGATAGATAGCAGTTACATAGATAGATAGATAGATAGATAGATAGATAGATAGATAGATAGATAGAGAGACACAGAGAGATAGACAAGAAGCAGATAGACATAGTTAAATAGATAAACAAGAGGCAGATATATAGATAGAGATAGATATACAGAGAGAGAGAGGGACAGATAGAGATAGATAGGGGCCGAGGTCCAGTAGAAGGTACAAGAATGTCTCCCTGGCCAAAGGTGTGGGCAAGCATCTGACTAGAACTGAATGAACAGTAAGTTTAATATTACCAGATTGCTACCAGTATATAATGAAATTGCCAGTTTACTGTGCCTTTTGTGTCATTAATTTGTGTCTCTCTGTCCAACTCTTGATCTCTATCTCTGTCTGTCTATTTCACCTGGCTTTCTGTCTGTTTATCAATACGGCTGTGTGTCTATGTTTGTGGTGTCTATCTGTCTGTATCTTTTTGGCAATCTCTATAAGTACATAGTGGGTGTGGCCTAATTGGGGCGGAGAAGGGGCATGGCCTAAAAATTTCGCCGCATGGAGTGCCCAAAAGTGCCCCTGATCTTCTTAGACCCTAGATACGCCCCTGCTGATGAGATCTAACAAGACACTGCAGGTCAGTCAGATGAATGGCTCTGTACCATAAGGCTTTAGTGCATGTTATAAGCCAGTAGTTCTGATCACATGTTTTAGCCCAAAGTGAAATTTTCCATATCTCCGATATTACTCTGGGAAAACATGGGAGTGTATTTGTTTAAAGCGGGTACACACCTTCCAATACTTAGTCCAGACCGACTGTTTGGCACTTACAACCGGTCGGCCAGGATGAAGGACTGTTGCAACAAAAGTTCAGCCGTGGTTTTCGCACAATCTGATCACTCTTTCTTCCAGTTTGAATGAAAGAACAGTTGGACGATGGTCACGTCCAACATTGCACATGTTTTCGGCCCAATCGACCAATATTGCATAATTTGCATATTGCGTTGTGTGTACACAGCTTAACTGGTGTTAATCATGGCATGTAGAAAATATATAATATTAATAAATAATCAGTGTGAGAGGGAATGTCAGTGCATGCTATTGTGTAGCTATTGTGTGTTCAGAGTGTGCAAGTGTGGTATGTACAGAGCGCAAGAATGTATGTTCATTGTCGTGAGTGTGTGTACATTCAGTATTAGATATTTGGTTTCTGAGAGTGAATTTTCACTGCGTGGTAAGGTATTACTGCGAAAGAAGGGTTTGGGGGGGAGAAGTGTGGGGTAAAAGTTCATTCTGGTGGTGTCTATTAGAGATGTCCGAACTTTGCAAAATCTGGTCCGCTCAAGGATCCGCGAATTTTCAAAAAAAATCAAAAATCTGAAAATCGCGAGCGGACCCATTAAAATGAAAAATATCCTCGAAATTACGAGATTTCTTGTAATTTCGAAAATTTTTGAAATACGAGTCCCTCAATTTCGAAAATATGTATTTTTCGAATACGGTATCCTCGTTTTCGAAAATTTTCGAAATTCGAATTTCGAAATTTTCGAATTTTGCGGAAATACATAATTTCAAAAATTTTTGAAAATACGAGAAATCCGCGTTGGAAGTTCGGAAGGCAGAAAATCGAAAAATATGCTGTTCGCGAATGGGAAAATTCGCGGCGGATCCGGGTTCGGATCCGCGAACCGGCCATCCCTAGTGTCTATACCCCTTAAGTCATTGGCTGCTATGTTATTGGCAATCCAGACTGACAGCTGCACTGGAAGAACCAGGAAGAAGAGGAGTAACAAAGATTCAGGCAGCATTTCAGGTTAGACTTACATCTCTAGATTTTTAACTATTGCAGGTTTGGGGTTTGGGTGGTTATTTACTTATATAAATATTTTCATTTGAGGGAAAATCCTCATTCCGGCAGGGTTCTGCCTGCCAGAACAAGAGTTCCCAGGGTGTGACGTACTTTTAAGCAATTTTTAAAGTGGTGTAATTTTTCAAACTTTCAATAGTTGGCGCGGTTATTTTTTTGTTCCGGTTCTGGCGACTGTTCCGGTTTTATCTAGTCCCACTATTGTTCATGAGAGAAAACACACTTCCTAAGTAAGGAAGTGTGCTCCCCTTGCCGATGTGGGGATCAGTAAGGAAGTGTGCTCCCCTTAACCGATGTGGGTCATGAGATTCCACGCCAGGAGATTTCATTTTTTTTTCGTTAACTGCAGAAGCCAGAAGAATTTTCAGGATTTTGTCCTTAATCGCTTTAGACTAATTTTACAGTAGGAAACCTTGCAGTAAATCAGGAATATTATACATTGTTTTTTTCAGCACAAAGTGTACTTTAACATGGTAACAAAATTTTGTAACTTTCTTGGAAATTTTACTGGAATTATGGTAAAATATGTAAAAAAATGAAAAATAATTGTTAGCACAAAAATCTTACTGTTTCTAAAAGCAAGTACATACATCCCGAGTACAACAATACCAGATTATGTGGTACCCCATTTCTGTACAGGAGACCCCCCAAACTAAAACTGCACCAAATTAAAATGTATAACCACTACTGACAGTTAACATAGAATATCTACCAAATTATCTAAAATATCCCCACAAGTGAGATATTTTTAAAAACTACACACCCACAGGATTTACGAGTGAGGTTACTTTCGATCAAAATGCACGATACCCGGACGCAGCTCTTCGTCAATGTAAGTTACTTTCTCCATTCTCATTTTCCTTTTTTTCCTCAACTGTAAAATCGGAGACAAAATCAAATGCGAATTTCAGCTAAAAACTGTGGAGGAAAGTTCAAACGCATCTTAAATATGAAAGCCTAACCCCTCCCTAATAAAACGGTATGCCACATTCATCGGTGTACCAGAGACATGGCTACCAACTAACCCAGAGCGTGACCAGTGCCAAATGTCAGTAGCAGCAAAAAAAAAAATTAGCCAGTTTTGTATTTGAACAGTCTGCAGTTTTTCCACAAAACACCCCCCAACTCAAAAATACCCCCCACAATCTATATATTCCTGAAATCTACACACCTTCAGCTATGTAACGCTTGTAGTTCGTTCATTCATATCATCAATGGTGTGGGCGCAGTTCTTCGTAGAAGTTTGCACTTTTACCAGATTTTCCAAAAAAATGAACATCAAAACAAGTTAAAAAGGTAGAAATCATGCCAAAACCCCATGGAATGTAAAAAAAGTTACCAAATATCAATCTCCCAAATGTCCTAAATCAAACGGTATGCCATATGTGGGTTACACACGCAGACGTGGAAGCGAAAAGCCACAAAGTGAGACAATGCACGATGGCTCAGAAACGGCGAAAATATTTAGCCAACTCGAATTTGGACAGTCTGCAGTTTTATCCACAAACACCCCCGTAACTTAGAAATAACCCGCATAAAACTATATATTCCTGAAATCTACACACCTTCAGCTATGTAGCACTGTAGTTCGTTCATTCATACCATCAATGGTGTGGGCGCAGTTCTTCGTAGAATTTCGCATTTGTCTGAAAAAATGAACAAAAAACAACTTCAAAAGGTAGAAATCATGCCAAAACCCCATGGAATGTAAAAAAAAGTTACTAAATATCAATCTCCCAAATGTCCTGAATCAAACGGTATGCCATATGTGTGGTTACACACGCGGATGTGGAAGCGAAAAGCCACAAAGTGAGACAATGCACGATGGCTCAGAAACGGCGAAAATATTTAGCCAACTCCCAATTTGGACAGTCTGCAGTTTTTCCACAAACACCCCCGTAACTAGAAATAACCGCCACAACTATATATTCCTGAAATCTACACACCTTCAGCTATGTAACACTGTAGTTTGTTCATTCATACCATCAATGGTGTGGGCGCAGTTCTTTGTAGAATTTTGCATTTGTCTGAAAAAATGAACAAAAAACAACTTCAAAAGGTAAAAATCATGCAAAACCTCATGGAATCTAAAAAAAGTTACTAAATATCAATCTCCCAAATGTCCTGAATCAAACGGTATACCATATGTGTGGTTACCACGCGGAAGTGGAAGCGAAAAGCCACAAGTGAGACAATGCACGATGGCTCAGAAACAGCAAAATATTTAGCCAACTCTGAATTGGGACAGTCTGCAGTTTTTTCCACAAAACACCCCCGTAACTCAGAAATAACCCCCACAAACTATATATTCCTGAAATCTACACCACCTTCAGCTATGTAGCACTGTAGTTCGTTCATTCATACCATCAATGGTGTGGGGCGCAGTTCTTCGTAGAAGTTCGCACTTTTCTGAAAAAATGAACAAAAAAAACAACTTCAAAAGGTAAAAATCATGCCAAAACCTCATGAAATCTAAAAAAAAGTTACTAAATATCAATCTCCAAATGTCCTGATCAAACGTATGCCATATGTGTGGTTACAAACGGGACGTGAAGCGAAAAGCCACAAAGTGAGACAATGCACGATAGCTCAGAAACGGCGAAAATATTTAGCCAACTCCGAATTTGGACAGTCTGCAGTTTTTTCCACAAAAACACCCCGTAACTCAGAAATATCCCCCACAAACTATATATTCCTGAAATCTACACACCTTCGCTATGTAGCACTGTAGTTCGTTCATTCATACCATCAATGGTGTGGGCGCAGTTCTTCGTAGAATTTCGCATTTGTCTGAAAAATGAACAAAAAACAACTTCAAAAGGTAGAAATCATGCCAAAACCCATGGAATGTAAAAAAAAAGTTACTAAATATCAATCTCAAAGTCCTGAATCAAACGGTATGCCATATGTGTGGTTACACCACGCGGTGTGGAAGCGAAAAGCCACAAAGTGAGACATGCACGATGGCTCAGAAACGGCGAAAATATTTAGCCAACTCCCAATTTGGGACAGTCTGCAGTTTTTCCACAAAACACCCCCGTAACTTAGAAATAACCGCCACAACAATATATTCCTGAAATCTACACACCTTCAGCTATGTAACACTGTAGTTTGTTCATTCATACCATCAATGGGTGTGGGCGCAGTTCTTTGTAGAATTTTGCATTTGTCTGAAAAAATGAACAAAAAAACAACTTCAAAAGGTAAAAATCATGCCAAAACCTCATGGAATCTAAAAAAAAGTTACTAAATATCAATCTCCCAAATGTCCTGAATCAAACGTATACCATATGTGTGGTTACACACGGGAAGTGGAAGCGAAAAGCCACAAAGTGAGACAATGCACGATGGTCAGAAACAGCGAAAATATTTAGCCAACTCTGAATTGGGACAGTCTGCAGTTTTTTCACAAAAACACCCCCGTAACTCAGAAATAACCCCCACAACTATATATTCTGAAATCTACACACCTTCAGCTATGTAGCACTGTAGTTCGTTCATTCATACCATAATGGTGTGGGCGCAGTTCTTCGTAGAAGTTCGCACTTTTCTGAAAAAATGAACAAAAAACAACTTCAAAAGGTAAAAATCATGCCAAAACCTCATGAAATCTAAAAAAAGTTACTAAATATCAATCTCCCAAATGTCCTGAATCAAACGGTATGCCATATGTGTGGTTAACAAACGCGGACGTGGAAGCGAAAAGCACACAAAGTGAGACAATGCACGATAGCTCAGAAACGGCGAAAATATTAGCCAACTCCGAATTTGGACAGTCTGCAGTTTTTCCACAAAACCCCCCGTAACTCAGAAATATCCCCCACAAACATATATTCCTGAAATCTACACACCTTCAGCTATGTAGCACTGTAGTTCGTTCATTCATACCATCAATGGTGTGGGCACAGTTCTTCGTAGAAGTTCGCCTTTTCTGAAAAAATGAACAAAAAACAACTTCAAAAGGTAGAAATCATGCCAAAACCTCATGGAATTAAAAAAAAGTTACTAAATATCAATCTCCCAAATGTCCTGAATCAAACAGTATGCCATATGTGTGGTTACACAAGCGGACGTGGAAGCGAAAAGCCACAAAGTGAGACAATGCACGATGGCTCAGAAACAGCGAAAATATTTAGCCAACTCCGAATTTGGACAGTCTGCAGTTTTTTCACAAAAACACCCCCGTACTCAGAAATACCCCACACAAACTAAATATTCCTGAAATCTACACACCTTCAGCTATGTAGCACTGTAGTTCGTTCATTCATACCATCAATGGTGTGGGTGCAGTTTCATAGAATTTCGATTTTCTACACAATTTTCTGGAAAAATAGAGAAAAATACTTTTCAAAGTTACAAAATCACACAAAACCCCAGTAAGTAAAAAAAACTTACCAAATATCAATCTCCTAAATGTCTGAATCAAACGGTATGCCATATGTGTGGTTACACACACGGACGTGGAAGCGACTAGTCAAAATGTAAAACAATGCGCAGTGAGCCAATAACAGCATTTTCCCAGATTTTTCAAACTGAACACCCCTCTAACTTGGAAATACCTCCGCAAAACTATATATTTCAGAATCACTACCTTCAGCTACATACGCTGTAGTTTTTTCATCATACCATCAATGGTGTGGGCGCAGTTCTTCGTAGAATTTCGCATTTGTCTGAAAAAATGAACAAAAAAACTTCAAAAGGTAGAAATCATGCCAAACCCCATGGAATGTAAAAAAAAGCTACTAATACAATCTCCCCAAATGTTCTGAATCAAACGGTATGCCATATGTGTGGTTACACACGTGGACGTGGAAGCCACAAAGACACAAAGTGAAACAATGCACATGGCTCAGAAAAAGCAAAAATATTCAGTAAATCTGAATTTGAACAGTCTGCAATTTTCCCCACAAAACAACCCCACAAACCATATATTTCTCCGAATCCTCAACCTTTATCTACGAAATTCTGTAGTTGTTCATTCGTACCATCAATGGTGTGGGCGCAGTTCTTCGTAGAAGTTCACAGTTTTAGCAGATTTTCTAAAAAAATTGAAAAAAAACACCCTCAAAGGTAGAAATCATGCCAAAATCCCAAGTAATGTAAAAAAAAGTTACCAAATTCAATCTCCCAAATTTCCTGAATCAAACGGTATGCCCTATGTATGGTTACACACGCAAACGTGGAATCAACTAGCCACAAAGTGAGCCAATGAACAATGGCCCAATTACAGCAAACTTTTCAGATTTGTCAGACTAAACACCCCTCTTATTAAAATACCCCCCCAAACTATTATTCTTGGAATCTACACACCTTCAGCTACACAATGGTGTGATTCCTTTATGCATACCACCAATGGTGTGGGCGCAGTTTCATGTAAAATTTCGCTTTTTTACAGATTTTCAGGAAAAATTATAAAAATACAATTCAAAGTTAAAAATCATGGCAAATTTCCATGTCATGTAAAAAAAACTTGTCAATTATCAATCTTCCAAAGCCCTGAATCAAACGGTATGCCCTATGCGTGGATGTACACAGGGAATGGCCACTAACTAGCTCAATGGGACACATGCACAAGTGTAATTACAAGAAAAAATCAAAGTGCTCTGTAATTTCAAACAGCCCCAAAACTTGGAAATGCCCCCACAAATAAAACCTCCAACTAAATATCAATCTCCCACATGTTCTGAATCAAACGGTATCCCTATGGTGGATGCACAGAGACATGGCCACCAACTAGCTCAAATGGGACGCATGCACAAAGCTATTACAAGAAAAAATCAAAGTGCTCTGTAATTTGAACAGCCTACACTTTTTCTAAGGAAACAGTCCAGAAACATGGAAATTCCCCCCACAAACTATATATTTTTGGAATCTACACACCTTCAGCTACGTTACGATGCCATGCTTTCATACATACACGAAGAATTCCAGACCCAGTGATCCAAAGAACTCTGTGTTTTTAGGAGGTTTTGTGAAAATAAAATAAGATGATTCAAGGATTGAAATCCTACCTAAACCACTTGACAGAAACAAAAAACACCCACTAAATGTCAATCTTCCACATATCCTGCATCAACGGTATGCCATATGTGTGGGTGACACAGAGACGTGGCCACCACTAGCTCAAATGGGACACATGCACAAGTGTAATTACAGAAAAAAGTCAAAGTGTCTGTAATTTCAAACAGCTCCAAAACTTGAAATGCCCCCCACAAATAACCCACCACTAAAATCATCCCCCACCTGAATCAAACGTTATGCCATATGCGTGGATGCACACAGAGACGTGGCCACCAACTAGCTCAAATGGGACGATGCACAAATGCAATTACAAGAAAGAATCAAAGTGCTCTGTAATTTGAACAGCCTACACTTTTTCTAAGGAAACAGTCTCCAAACAGGTAAATTCCCCCCACAAACTATATATTTTTGGAATCTACACACCTTCAGCTACGTTACGATGCCATGCTTCATACATACACGAAGAATTCCAGACCCAGTGATCCAAAGAACTCTTGGTTTTTAGGAGGTTTGTGAAAAATAAATAAGATGATTCAAGGATTGAACATCCTACCTAAACCAACTTGACAAGCAAAAAAAAACCCACATAATGTCAATCTCCCACATATCCTGCATCAAAACGGTATGCCATATGTGTGGGTGACACAGAGAACGTGGCCACCAACTAGCTCAAATGGGACACATGCACAATGTAATTACAAGAAAAAAAGTCAAAGTTGTCTGTAATTTCAAACAGCCCCAAAACTTGGAATGCCCCCCACAAATAAACCCACCCACTAAATATCAATCTCCCACATGTTTCTGAATCAAACGTTATGCCATATGCGTGGATGCACACAGAGACGTGGCCACCAACTAGTCAAATGGGACGCATGCAAAAATGCAATTACAAGAAAGAATCAAAGTGCTCTGTAATTTGAACAGCCTACACTTTTCTAAGGAAACAGTCTCCAAACAGGTAAATTCCCCCAAAACTATATATTTTGGAATCTACACACCTCAGCTACTTTACAATGCCATGCTTTCATGCATACATGAAGAATTCCAGACCCACTGATCCAAAGAAATCCGTGTTTTAGGAGGTTTTGTGAAAAATAAAATAAGATGATTCAGGGTTGAAATCCTACCTCAACCCTTTTGACAAGCAAAAAACCCACTAAATGTCAATCTCCCACATATCCTGCATAAACGTGATGCCATATGTGTGGGTGCACACAGAGACGTGGCCACCACTAGCTCAAATGGGACACATGCACAAGTGTAATTACAAGAAAAAAATCAAAGTTCTCTGTAATTTCAACAGCCCCAAAACTGGAAATGCCCCCACAAATAACCCCACCCCCACTAAATATCACTCTCCCAACATGTTCTGAATCAAACAGTATGCCATATGCGTGGATGTACACAGAGACGTGGCCACAACTAGCTCAAATTCGGACGCACGCACAAGTGTAATTACAAGAAAAAATCAAAGTGCTCTGTATTTCAAACAGCCCCAAAACTTGGAATGCCCCACAAAAACCCCCCACTAAATATCACTCTCCCACATGTCTGAATCAAACAGTATGCCATATGCGTGGATGTACACAGAGACGTGGCCACCAACTAGACTCAAATCGGACGCATGCACAAGTGTAATTACAAGAAAAAAAATCAAAGTGCTCTGTAAATTCAAAACAGCCCCAAAACTTGGAATGCCCCCCACAAATAAAACCCCCCACTAAATATCAATCTCCCACATGTTCTGAATCAAACGTTATGCCATATGCGTGGATGCACACAGAGACGTGGCACCCAACTAGCTTAAATGGGACGCATGCACAAATGCAATTACAAGAAAGAATCAAAGTGCTCTGTAATTTGAACAGCCTACACCTTTTCTAAGGAAACAGTCCCAAAACATGGAAATTCCCCCCCAAACTATATATTTTGGAATCTACACACCTTCAGCTACGTTACCACATGCCATGCTTTCATACATACATGAAGAATTCCAGACCCACTGATCCAAAGAAGTCCGTGCTTTTAGGAGATTTTGTGAAAAAATAAAATAAGAGGACTCAATGGTTGAAATCCTACCTAAACCCACTGGCAAGTAAAAAAACCACTAAACGGCAATCTCCACATGTCCTGAATCAAATGGTATGCCATATGGGTGGGTGCAAATAGAGACGGGGCCAAACTAGCTCAAATGGGATCCATGCGCAATTGCAATTACAAAAAAAATAAAAAAACGCCACCACAACCCAGCCCCCACACCTATCCCCACTCCCCCTTTTAGTGAAAAGCAGTTAGTACGGAGAGGTCCCACAAGTTTTTGCACACTTTTACTGATCCTAAAAGAAACGGTCTTTTTTTGGTACCTCTGCAAAATTCCCTACTAAAAAAGGCTTAGTTTCCCTGAAATCGAACAAATAATGATCGCTTTACTTAGCGATATTCACCGGGGACATTGGGAAGCTTGGAGAAGATAATTATTTTTGCTAATTTATAGTTTTAGGTTAAAAAAAAAGGGTGTGTATCACTTTAAGATTTTTTTTGTGTGCATTTCCCCTATTTTGGGATCATTCCCAAAGATGATCATCAAATCATCTTAGGGAATGATACCGAACTTGGAATACGGCATAAATGCCCGTTTTCCAATTCGAAATCCGTTGGAAAAATCACTTCCCGAAAATCATTTTCAGAAGGTGATTTTTCATTCATTGGCAAAGATCAATAATTGGTGATCAGAAAGTGATCACCAAATTTTGATCTCTGTCCCCTAAGTAGCAAAGACTTAGAAAAAATCCTATTGTGAATGGAACTTTGAGTTCCATTCACAAAATGTATAGTAAAGCTGTCAGCATGACAGCTTGTACTATACTAGGTACTGCAGCATGATCTATATGAGAATCACACTGCAGTAGCTCCACTGGACCACCGGGGGCAGCAGTGTACCTCCATATGGGAAGACCCCGGTGAGGAGGAAGTTCTGTGATGTCACCGGGGTCTCCATTCAGCTTCCTCCTCCAACTCCACGTGGGAACGGCAGCTTCAAGGTAGGCAGGCTTCATTAATATCTCCCGATCCCCCCCTCGGATTTGGACGAAACCGAGGGGGGATCGAGGGGACTAGGGGGGCAGTGAATTGCTGCCCCCCGATCGGCCCTTGCAGGGGGGGAAAAAAATGTTGGAGGGGGGAAGCCACAGATCGTATATTCACGATCTGTGGCAGTTTGTGCATTCACTGCACAGATCGTGAATATACGATCTGTGGCAGTGAAAGGGTTAAACCCATTTTTTTTCTGATCGTACAGCTGAGTCAGTTCTCCGGCTTTCTTCCATAACCGCACGGTAAGGGAGACCTTGGTGATATCAGAGGAGTTCCTCTCTACACCAAGTCTTTCCTTGGCTTTCCCCCTGCTGCCCCTGGTAGTCTATGAGTGACAGCTTACTATACTATTTGTGAATGGAGCTCAGTGTTCCATTAACAAATAGGATTTTTTTTCTAAGTATTTCCTAAAAATTGGGCCAGAAATCAATGTTAGGTGATTATTAACTGAAAAATCACAGATTTCGACACTGAAAACGGTTATTTATTTCCATATTCCAACTTTGTTATTATTCCCATTAAAGATCTGATTATTATCTTTTTTTTTTCTCTCAATAAAACCATTATTAGTGAAGAAATTGCTTGTCTCCAAGATGCCCAAAGTCTCTGGGGAATCTTCAAAGTAAATGCAAATATGATTTCTCCAAATTCAAGGGAAACTAAGCCTCTATTACTACACATACTAAAAAGAGACCATATTGAATTTTTAGGATAATTTAATCTGAGGCCACACTGCAACATGCCACAGCGGACCAAATGTTGCACAATAGGAGCGATTGCGCAAAAAAAATGCTTATTGCATGCAATACAAATAATTGATCATGGCGCAGTGCACCTAGTGTGGCCACAATTGCGCAACATCTAGTTTGCACTTTTTAACATCCATCGGATTGGCGGTTAAATACTTGATGTGGTCTAGCCTCAAAAACTATTTGACGCTCTAATATTTTATAACCAATAGGACTTTAGAAAGTAAAATCAATTGTTTGAATCCAAAGAGTGACCTTATTGTGCACTTTTGAGTGAGTATCCTATATAATCAAACCTCTAGTGCTGCGTCCGGACCTCGTGTTGCCCTTTGGCATACTTCTGCGCATATGCGGACCTCTGTACATTCACAAATTAGACCGACAATCCCCAAGGCATTACGCTCCCTCACATCCAGTAACTTTCCTCCTGCCATGGCCAGAGAACGAGCTGCTGTTACCTCAACACGTGCCGACCTATCCCAATACCTTGTTGTACCACTGTGTGTGCTTCCTCAATTTTCAGCAAAGGGCTGGGCAGGGGTTAGACTGGGACAGCAAGCAGCCAGGTTTGGATCCATGAGTATGAAGCTGTGTCCCTTGAAGCTGGGGTGTGTGTATGTGTGTTGGTATGCATGTGTGTGTCTGTATTCATGTGTGTCTGTCTGCAGGCATGTGAGTGTTTTCATGTGTATGTTTGTGTGTTTCTGTCTGTATACATGTGTTTGTGTCTGTCAGTATGTGTATGCATGTGTGTCTCTATATAGATGTGTATATGGATGAATGTGTGTGTTTGCATGAAACATGTTAATGTCACAAGCTTACTGTCTAGCGCCTGTTACTGTACCAGGCTTAATTGTCTAGTTCAGTGGCGTAACAATAGGGCCCATAATGGCGGGGGGGAAACACCAATAAGCTGTATCTATGTCACACCTCCCCCCTTCACATGTTTATTTTTGGGGGGGGAAGCTTTTTGGCAATATACACATTAGAAACAGGTTTCTCTCATTAGCTAGATGTTCTTATGTGATAATATCACATAAGCCTCTATTACTACACATACTAAAAAGAGACCATATTGAATTTTTAGGATAATTTAATCTGAGGCCAAGATTAAATTATCCTAAAGGGTAAGGCCTCATTTGGAATATGCAGTGCAATTTTGGAATCCTGTGTACAAAAAGGACATCTTTGAAATGGAAAGGGTTCAGAGAAGGGCAACTAAATTAATAAGGGGATTGGGGGAGTGAATATGAAGAGACTGGAAAAGTTACAATTATGTACGCTGGAGAAAAGGCGCTTGCGTGGGATATGATTACTGTGTATAAATACATTAACGGGCCATACAATAAACTATCTGGGGCATTGTTCACCAAGAGAACATGTCAAAGGACACGAGGACATCCTTAGACTTGAGAAAAAAAGGTTTAGCTTCAAGCTCGGAAAGGGTTTTTCACATGTGAGAACGGTAAGGCTATGGAACTGTCTTCCAGTGGACGTTGTAATGGCAGGTTCATTGGTCAGTTTCAAAAAAAAGCTGGATGAGTTTCTGCAACACGAATGTTGCAAGTTACTGGTATTGATACATAAGTAGAGTTGATCCAGGGAAATTTCCGATTGCCACTTGGAGTCAGGAAGGAATTTTTTCCCCCTTCAAATTTGGTGGGGTTTTTTGCCTTCCTCTGGATCACAGTTAGGCAGGAATGAGGATATTGCTAGATGGGTTGGACTGGATGGACGTATGTCTTTATTCAACCTCAATACTATACTATATCCTAACCTGACACAGGCAGTTATTGGGTAGAACACACCCCTTCCCTTTTAAAAGGTAGTAGTTGACTGAGAAAACAGAATTTTGTAACTTTTTTGGAAATTTTACTGGAATTATGGGTAAAATATGTAAAAAAAATAAAAAATTTGCAAATTTTCATGGATTTTTCCCATTTTTACTTATAGTTATCATACAGGTTACACACAAAATCATTACTGTTTCTAAAGCTCTGATACTCCGAGTACAACGATACCAATATATGTAGGTACCCGACTTTTCCTGTACAGGAAACCCCCAAACTAAACTGCACCTTCTAGAATATTACACCAAATTAAAATGTATAACCACTACTGACAGTTAACATAGAATATCTACCAAATTAACTAAAATATCCCCACAGTGAGGATATTTTTTAGAAACTACACACCCACAAGATTTTATGAGTGAGGTTAGTTTCAATCAAAATGCAGATACCCGGACGCAGCTCTTCTCCAATTGTAAGTTATTTTCTCACATTTTCCTTTTTTCCTCAACTGTAAAATCAGAGACTAAATCAAATGCGAATTTCAGCTAAAAACTGTGGAGGAAAGTTCACACGCATCTCAAATATGAAAGCCTAACCCCTCCCGGATAAAACGGTATGCCACATTCATGGGTGTACCCAGAGACATGGCTACCAACTAACCAGAGTGTGACCAGTGCCAAATGTCAGTAGCAGAAAAAAAAAATTAGCCAGTTTTGTATTTGAAACAGTCTGCAGTTTTTCCACAAAACGCCCCCCCCCCGTAACTTAGAAATAACCCCCACAAACTATAATTCTGAAATTACACACCTTCAGCTATGTAACACGTAGTTTGTTCATTCATACCATCAATGGTGTGGGCGCAGTTTCTTCGTAGAAGTTGGCATTTGTCTGAAAAATGAACAAAAAACAACTTCAAAAGGTAGAAATCATGCCAAAACCTCATGAATCAAAAAAACGTTACAAATATCAATCTCCCAATTTACTGAATCAAACGGTAGGCCATATGTGTGGTTATACATGGGACTGGAAGCGAAAAGCCACAAAGTGAGACAATGCACGATGGCTCAAAACAGCGAAAATATTTAGCCAACTCCAATTTGGACATCTACAGTTTTTTTCAACAAACACCCCTGTGTAACTTAGAAATAACCCCCACAAACTATATATTTCTGAAATCTACACATCTTCACTATGTAACACTGTAGTTTGTTCATTCATACCATCAATGGTGTGGGTGCAGTTTTCGTAGATAGTTTGCATTCGTCTGAAAAAATGAACAAAAAACAACTTCAAAAGATAGAAATCATGCCAAAACCTCATGGAATGTAAAAAAAGTTACTAAATATCAATCTCCCAAATGTCCTAATCAAACGGTATGCCATATGTGTGGTTACACAGTGGACGAGGAAGCGAAAAGCCACAAAGTGAGACAATGCAACATGGCTCAGAAAAGGCAAAAATATTCAGCCAAATCTGAATTTGAACATTCTGCAATTTTCCCCCCAAAACACCCCCACAAACCTTATATTTCTCGAATCCAACACCTTATCTACAAAATTCTGTAGTTTGTTCATTTGTACCATCAATGTGTGGGTCGCAGTTCTTCGTAGAAG
This sequence comes from Hymenochirus boettgeri, assembly GCA_019447015.1. Classification (NCBI taxonomy): domain Eukaryota; kingdom Metazoa; phylum Chordata; class Amphibia; order Anura; family Pipidae; genus Hymenochirus; species Hymenochirus boettgeri. Next base: position 139,784,962 of record CM033475.1, on the reverse strand, counting down.
TTCACAGTTTTAGCAGATTTTCTAAACAATTTGAAAAAAACACTCTCAAAAGGTAGAAATCACGCCAAAATCCCAAGTAATGTAAAAAAAAAGTTACCAAATATCAATCTCCCAAATGTCCTGAATCAAACGGTATGCCCTATATATGGTTACCACCGCAAACGTGGAATCAACTAGCCACAAAGGGGCGCAATGAACAATGGCCCAATTACAGCAACTTTCAGATTTGTCAGACTAAACACCCCTCTATATTAGAAATAACCCCCAAACTATATATTACTTGGAATCTACACACCTTCAGCTACACAATGGTGCATACCACCAATGATGTGGGCGCAGTTTCATGTAAAATTTCGTTTTTTAACCAGATTTTCAGGAAAAATTTATAAAAATACAATTAAAAGTTAAAAACTATGGCAAATTTCCATGTCATGTAAAAAAAACTTGTCATTATCAATACTTCCAAAGCCCTGAATCAAACGGTATGCCATAGCATGGATGTACCAGGGACATGGCCACCAACTAGCTCAAATGGGACACATGCACAAGTGTAATTACAAGAAAAAATCAAAGTGCTCTGTAATTTCAAACAGACCCAAAACTTGGAAATGCCCCCCCACAAATAAACCCCCAACTAAATTCAATCTCCCACATGTTCTGAATCAAACAGTGTGTGACATGCAACACCGAGCCTGCTTCGCACACAAACTAGCTCAATGGGACGCTAATGCACCAATGCAATTACAGAAAGAATCAAGTGCGCGAACTCTGAATTATACCCACCCTTTTCTAAGGACACAGTCCAGAACATGGAAATTCACCCCGCAAACTATATAGTTTTGGAATCTACACACCTTCAGCTACATTACAATGCCATGCTTTCATACATACATGAAAATTCCAGACCCACTGATCCAAAGAAGTCCGTGTTTTTAGGAGGGACCGGCTGATGCACCATAAAGGTACTGTTATCTCCGATCCCCCCCTCGTATTTGGAAAACAGGGGGGATCGAGGGGGCTAGGGGGGCGATTGATATGCCCCCCGATCAGCCCCTAGCGGGGGGCAAATTTTTTTTAGGAGGGGGAAGCCACAGATCGTGTATTCACGATCTGTGGCAGTTTGGCATTGTCACCAGCAGATCGTGAATATACGATCTGTGGCAGTGAAGAGGTTAAAACATTTCTATGTATAATTAAAATTGTGTGTAATGTAAAAGTGCTATGTTTATGGCTTAAGTAAAGTGCAAATGGAGGAAAAGCACAAGAGAGAGGAAAGGTTTGGCGTCCAGGATTATCCCAAGGATAACATCAAGACCAGAGGACAGAGGAGACAATAACAGGAATGGGACCCTGGTGGTAATATATCTAATTGTGAATTGTCACCTATGCAAATTAGGTGTTGGAAAGGGGATGTGGATTTGTTCCTACACACAGGGGTAATCTGTTTGACTTTAAAGTGGATGTGCACAGTTTATACGCCAGGTTTTTAAAGTTAAAGATGTCTTTTTGCAAAAAGGAGACTTTCAAGCCAAAACGTCCTAGAGGGGAACTGCGGATCTAGAAGAAGTGACAAGTGGTTCTTGACACAGAAGAATCCTCCTTAGAAATGCCATCGTTCACCGAGCTGCCGTTGGGGTATGACAAGTGATGTATCAAACGGAATTAACCGCTCTCCTTTTTCGGTACCAACCCCAGGGGAGAAACCCTCAGATTATAAAAAGGCAGCTCGGAAAACGGGCCCGCTATCCGACCCAACCTAACCTCATTCCTTAGCCAACTCGGGTGCCTCCTTGAAAAATTTTAAATTATGGGAAAAAAACCCATAGATAGATAGATAGATACATAGATAGATAACAGATAGATACAAAGATAGATAGATAGATAGATGATAGATAGATAGATAATAGATAGATAGATAATAGATAGATAGATAATAGATAGATAGATAGATAGATAGATAGATAGATAGATAGATAGATAGCAGAGTTAGATAGATAGATAGCAGTTAGATAGATAGATCGATAGATTGATTGATAGATAGATATCAGAGTTAGATAGATAGATAGATAGATAGATAGCAGAGTTAGATAGATAGATAGATAGATAGATAGATAGATAGATAGATAGATAGATAGATAGATAAATAGATAAAGTAGAGTTGATCCAGGGAAATTTCCGATTGCCACTTGTCAGGAAGGAATTTTTTCCCCCTTCATAAATTTGGTGGTTTTTTGCCTTCCTCTGGATCAACAGTTAGGCAGGAAATGAGGATATTGCTAGATGGGTTGGACTGGATGGACGTATAACTTTATTCAACCTCAAATACTATACTATGAGATAGATAGATAGATAGATAGATAGATAGATAGATAGATAGATAGATAGATAGATAGCAGAGATAGATAGATAGATAGATAGCAGAGTTAGATAGATAGATAGATAGATAGCAGAGTTAGATAGATAGATAGATAGATAGCAGAGTTAGATAGATAGATAGATAGATAGATAGATAGATAGATAGATAGATAGATAGATAGCAGCGGAAACCAGTTTTGAAAACCGTCTGTGGAAAGTGAGACATTTCAGAGCACATAATACAGCGTCCCACCCAGGGGGACCAGTTTTGGTGCCAGTCTGTGGAAAGAGAGACTTTCAGGCACCCTAATACACACCCCCCTAGCGGAACCAGTTTTGGTGCCAGTCAGAGAGTTCCATTGTCGACCCATTTAGTTATGTTGATATTCCTTGTTTTAAGGGAATCGACTGTTTCTGGTTCGTGCCTCAGGGTGGGCCATACTGTGCCAAGCCATACTGTGGCCTCCGTCGGGGATTCAAAAAATTTAGCAGTGTTGTTATATTGGATCCTCAGCCTGGAGGGGTGTTGCATAGCGTATGGCACTTTAAGATCTCTGAGGCGTCTTTTTACACTGAGAAAGTTGGCGCGTTTCTTCTGTAGTCAATTGATAATCTGGGAAGATCATTATGAGGAGTTATCAATTTGTATTTGGCCTTTTTTTCTGGCTAGGCATGGATATTGTCTCTACCTTTGATCCAGGCATCCAGGTAGCCCCCCGGGATTCCCACTAGGAAAATGTTTTGGCGCCGCGACCTGTTCTCCAGGTCCTCTGCCCTTATTGTTGTGCGTGTAGCTGTTGTTGAGTGTCTCGAGTTCACCCACAAGAGGCCTCACCGTATCCTCGGTTGCCGTGACTGGAGGACTCAGGACATGGACGATCTGTATAGGATTTCCTGTGTAGGAGAGAGGTACAGAATCGTCCATGTCCTGAGTCTCCATGCAGGTAGAGCCGAGTGAGGTGTCGCAGAGTGAACAGACAGTTCAATGATAAGTTCTGTCCCAGTCACTGACAGCACTGCAGAGACTTCACCTTCTGATTTACTGTCATTCTGTTACAGCAATGTTCAAACCTGTACAAATACTGACTGGTCTTCATTCCAGCAATGTCGGGTAAATGACAGTGCAGGTTATTCCCCATAGGTGTCGGTGCAGGAATCAGTAGCAGCTCACAGCATCAAGGGAACTGTGTTTTCCTCTTACAGTGGGCTTCCTTGGTAAGACTGGAAGGCAGAACTACAGGTAGGAAAAAGCTTTGTAATGTTTAAAGTGTGCATTATATGTATGTATAATTTTGTTAAAGTGTGTGTTTGTTACTGTGTCTGTAACTGTGCCTCGTATTAAGTGTGTGGTGTATGTGTTTAAGTGTGTGTATGTGTGTGCCTGTCTGTGTGAGGGTGTGTCTGTGTCTGTCAGTGTGGGACATGTGTGAGAGTGTGTCTGCCTGTCAGTGTATCTGTCTGTCAGTGTGTCTGTCAGTGTGAGTGTCTCTCTGTCAGTGTGTTTGTCTGTGTGAGAGTGTGTTTTGAGTGTGTCTTGGTGTGTGAGGGTGTGTTTTCAGTGTGTTGTGTGTGAGAATGTGTCTGTCAGTGTGTCTGAGTGATGGTCTGTGTGCATGGGAGTAATACCTGTTGGTGTGTGTGGGAGTAGTGCTTATCAGAGTATGTGCAGTTGGTATGAATGAAAGTAGTGCATGTAGGTGTGGCTGTCGGTATGTGTCGGAGTGGCGCCTGTCGGTGTGCATGGGAGTACTGCCTGTTGGTGTGCGTAGAAGTAATGCCAGTCTGTGTGGTATGGATGTGCCTGTTGATGTGTGGGGGGGATAGTGCCTCTCGGTGTGCATGGGAGTAGTGCCGTGCAGTGTGGTGGGTGTAGTGCCGTCAGTGTGTGTGGAGGTAGTGGCTGTCGTGTGTTATGGGAGTAGTGCCAGTCGGTTTGTGTGGGAGTAGTGCCACACGTTGGCTTCTGCTACATTAAAACACGACCGGAACAGCCTGCAAGTTGTATTCCGGATCACTAAAAACAGGAACATTAAGCTGACTGCAATTTTGGTTTTTATATAGTGATCCATAATGTAACTTGCAGGGTGTTCTGCTGATCTATATTTTCATTCAGACATCCTCAGCATTGGCAAACCAAAAGCAGGTAGGATTTTGGGTACACTAGTGCAGTGGGAGGGGAATAAGTGTCAGGTCTCTTCTGCCCATTACTGTAAAGTTCTGCCCATTGCCTGTGTGCTGTTTAAGGGAGAGATATATGTGACAGTGTGACTAGTATAATAGATATTATCCTGAGCTATGGGGGTGCAGGAGGAAAAACTGGGTGCATTATTATTTAGGTACATCATGGTACAGAAAGGACAGTGCTGTACAGGAGGACAGGAGATGCACATAGCAGTACAGTGAGGATTACCGGTGCACTGGAAGGAGTTATTAGGGTGCAGGGATAAGCAAAGGGTGACAGTGCAATGTTATTATTGCAAGGGATATGGGAAAAGGTAGGAATGGGAACTGGGTGTGCTGGAAATGGGAAATGGGTGGCTGGTAGCACTAAGGGGCAGTGAATTAGATAGAACCAGGCACATGCCCTGGGTGTAATGACTGGTGCCCCAAGTGTCGCCATGGCTGAACAAACAAAGCCGCAGCCAAACAAAAAAAAAAACACTGCTCGTGGTGAATCTGTGTGTGTTTGGTCCACGACTTCATTTTCTTTTGTCCATCTGGAAGTTGTTACTTTTAGAGGGTAACGTCACTGGTGCCCAGAACCCACCTTTCAGCTTGCTCAGTAAAAAGTTGGATTTTGCTTTTCCATATTCACTGGTGCAGTGCCTGTACCATAGTGTTACATTGTTATATAAATTGTTGCATCAATTTTTAAAATGTTTATAGAGCCACAGTGAACAACTGTATCTATTTTCTAACTATAGTATAATGAAACAGCTTTCTTAGAAGTAAGCCAGCTAGGCAAAGAGCTGGGGCACCTATGTTAAACAAGGCTGCCCAGCGTTTCCCTACATCTCCTGTCAGCTTTTACTTGCTGTGTTAGATCTGCTCTCTCCCTGTTCTGCTGTAATTTGTAACATTGTAGTGAGTAGAGAGTGGAATCCACATAGCTACTTGGAAACAATGTTACAAATTAACTGAAAGTGAAGGAAAGTAGGAGGATGAGCTCAGCTAAAATAACGATGAGACCAGTTTAAAAATGCCAAGTAAAAGCTGATGTGGACTTTATAACAGTGGCCCCTGTGACTAGCAGCCATGAGATCCCTATCCCTGCCTCTTTCTTCCATCCATTCAACTCTCCAATTAGAACTTAGTGTAGGTGAGGAGGTGAACAATTCAATGGAGGAGACATGGAAAGCAGGTACATACTGTATATCATGTCAATGCTGGCAGCTGAAGGGTTAAAGGTAATACTGCGCTGGTACTGAAAATATGAATAGCAATACTGTAGGAAAGTGCTGGCACTGAAGGGCTAATGGCAATACCCTGGGAATGTGCTGGCACTGAAAATATTAGTAGGAAAGTCTGCTGGCACTGAAGGGTTAATTGTAACACTCTGCTGGCACTGAAACGTTAATGGCAATACTCTGGGGGAAGTGCTGGCACTAAAAGTGTTAATGCCAATACTCTGGAGGGATTGGCCACACTACTGCACTTTTGAAACGACGGGATTGCGATCTGATTATGCTAGGGCAACAAGATGGGTAGAAACGGCCCTGTATATGAATAACTTTGCCCACAAAATTTGCCCTTATGTGACCAGAACCACTGGCTTATAACATGCAATACAGCCCCATAGAGCCATGAATCTGTATCTTGCACTGATGAGCAGTGGCGTATCTACGGTTAAACATTCGGGGCATGTGCCCGGATGTTTGGCAAAGTGCCCCGAATGTTTTAACTGCCTGTGCCCCTAAAGTGCCCCGAACTTCGGCGTGCGAGAGAGAGAGATCAGGGAGGGAGTCCAGATAGGTAGCACCGTAGCAATACTAGCAGCAGAGCCAAGATAGATAGATAGATAGATACAGTTACTTAGATAGATAGCAGAGTTAGAGAGATAGATAGATAGGATAGCAGATAGATAGATAGATAGCAGAGTTAGATAGATAGATAGATAGATAGGATAGCAGATAGAGTAGGATAGATAGATAGATAGATAGATAGATAGATCGATAGATAGATAGATGATAGATAGGATAGATAGATAGATAGCAGAGTTATAGAGATAGATAGATAGGATAGCAGATAGATGATAGATAGCAGAGTTAGATAGATAGAATGATAGATAGGATAGCAGATAGATAGATAGATAGATAGATAGATAGATAGATAGATAGATTAGGATAGATAGATCAGATAGCAGAGTTAGATAGATAGATAGCAGAGTTAGATAGATAGATAGCAGTTAGATAGATAGATAGATAGATAGATAGATAGATAGATAGATAGATAGAGATTAGATGCAGATAGATAGATAGTACAGTTAGATAGATAGATAGATAGCAGATTAGATAGCTAGATAGATAGCAGTTAGATAGATAGATAGATAGATTGCAGTCAGATAGATAGGATAGCAGTTAGATAGATAGATAGATAGCAGTTAGATAGATAGATAAATAGCAGTTGATAGATAGATAGCAGAGTTAAAGATAGATAGCAGAGTTAAATAGATAGATAGCAGAGTTAGATGATAGATAGATAAGCAGTAGATAGATAGATAGCAGTTAGGGGGGGGGCGTTTTGTGGAAAAAACTGCAGACTGTTCAAATACAAAACTGGCTAATTTTTTTTTTGCTGCTACTGACTTTGGCACTGGTCACACTCTGGTTAGTTGGTAGCCATGTCTCTGGGTACACCCATGAATGTGGCATACCGTTTTATATCCGGGGGGTTAGCTTTCATATTTGAGATGCGTTTGAACTTTCCTCCACAGTTTTTTAGCTGAAATTCGCATTTGATTTAGTCTCTGATTTTACAGTTGAGGAAAAAAAGGAAAATGTGAGAAAATAACTTACAATTGGACAGAGCTGCGTCCGGGTATCTGCATTTTGATTGAAACTAACCTCACTCATAAAATCTTGTGGGTGTGTGTAGTTTCTAAAAATATCTCACTTGTGGGGATATTTTAGTTAATTTGGTAGATATTCTATGTTAACTGTCAGTAGGTGTTATACATTTTAATTTGGTGTAATATTCTAGAAGGGTGCAGTTTTAGTTTGGGGGTTTCCTGTACAGGAAAAGTCGGGTACCTACATATATCTGGTATCGTTGTACTCGGGAGTATCAGAGCTTTTAGAAACGAGTAGATTTTTGTGTGTAACCTTATGAATAACATATAAATGGGAAAAATCCATGAAAATTTGCAAATTTTTTTTTTTTTTACATATTTTACCCATAATTCCAGTAAATTTCCAGAAATATAACAAAATTATTCGTTTCTGTTTTCTCAGTCAACTACTACCTGTTTAAGAGGGAAGGGGTGTGTTCTACACCATATACTGCCTGTGTCAGGTTAGGATATGTATAGTATTTGAGGTTGAATAAAGACATACGTCCATCCAGTCCAACCCATCTAGCATATATCCTCATTTCCTGCCTAACTGTTGATCCAGAGGAAGGCAAAAAACCCCCACCAAATTTATGAAGGGGGAAAAATTCCTTCCTGACTCCAGTGGCAATCGGAAATTTCCCTGGATCAACTCTACTTATGTATCAATACCAGTAACTTGCAACATTCCTTGTTTGCAGAAACTCATCCAGCTTTTTTTTGAAACTGACCATAACCTCCATTACAAACTCCACTGGAAGACAGTTCCATAGCCTTACCGTTCTCACAGTGAAAAACCCTTTCCGAGCTTGAAGCCTAAACCTTTTTTCTTCAAGTCTTAAGGGATGTCCTCGTGTCCTTTGACATGTTTCTCTTGGTGAACATGCCCCAGATAGTTTATTGTATGGCCCGTTATGTATTATACACAGTAATCATATCCCCACGCAAGCGCCTTTTCTCCAGCGTACATAATTGTAACTTATCCAGTCTCTCTTCATATTCAAGTTCCCTCAATCCAATTATTATTTTAGTTGCCCTTCTCTGAACCCTTTCCATTTCAAAGATGTCCTTTTTGTACACAGGATCCAAAATTGCACTGCATATCCAAATGAGGCCTTACCCTTTAGGATAATTTAATCTTGGCCTCAGATTAAATTATCCTAAAAATTCAATATGGTCTCTTTTTAGTATGTGTAGTAATAGAGGCTTATGTGATATTATCACATAAGAACATCTAGCTAATGAGAGAACCTGTTTCTAATGTGTATATTGCCAAAAAGCTTCCCCCCCCAAAATAACACTGTGAAGGGGAGTGTTGACATTATCAGCTTATTGGTGTTTCCTCCCCCCCCGCCATTATGGCCCTATTGTTACGCCACTGAACTAGACAATTAAGCCTGGTACAGTAACAGGCGCTAGACAGTAAGCTTGTGACATTAACATGTTTCATGCAAACACACACATTCATCCATATACACATCATATAGAGACACACATGCATACACATACTGACAGACACAAACCATGTATAACAGACAAACACACACAAAAAACATACACTGAAAAACACTCCCATGCCTGCAGACAGACCACCATGAATACAGACACACACATGCATACCAACACACATACACACACCCCAGCTTCAAGGGACACAGCTTCATACTCATGGATCCAAACCTGGCTGCTTGCTGTCCCAGTCTAAACCCCTGCCCAGCCCTTTGCTGAAAATTGAGGAAGCACACACAGTGGTAACAACAAGGGTATTGGGATAGGTCGGCACTGTTGAGGTAACAGCAGCTCGTTCTCTGGCCACTGGCAGGAGGGAAAGTTACTGGATGTGAGGGAGCGTAATTGCCTTGGGGATTGTCAGTCTAATTTGTGAATGTACAGAGGCCCATATGCGCAGAAGTCATGCCAAAGGGACGCACAGAGGTCCGGACCAGCAGCTACGGGTTTGATTATATAGGATACTTCATCCCCCCGTAACTTAGAAATAACCCCCACAAACTATATATTCCTGAAATTTACACACCTTCAGCTATGTAACACTGTAGTTTGTTCATTCATACCATCAATGGTGTGGGCGCAGTTCTTCGTAGAAGTTTGCATTTGTCTGAAAAAATGAACAAAAAACAACTTCAAAAGGTAGAAATCATGCCAAAACCTCATGGAATCAAAAAAAACGTTACTAAATATCAATCTCCCAAATTTACTGAATCAAACGGTATGCCATATGTGTGGTTATACATGCGGACGTGGAAGCGAAAAGCCACAAAGTGAGACAATGCACGATGGCTCAGAAACAGCGAAAATATTTAGCCAACTCCAAATTTGGACAGTCTACAGTTTTTTCAACAAACACCCCTGTAACTTAGAAATAACCCCCACAAACTATATATTTCTGAAATCTACACATCTTCAGCTATGTAACACTGTAGTTTGTTCATTCATACCATCAATGGTGTGGGTGCAGTTCTTCGTAGAAGTTTGCATTCGTCTGAAAAAATGAACAAAAAACAACTTCAAAAGATAGAAATCATGCCAAAACCTCATGGAATGTAAAAAAAGTTACTAAATATCAATCTCCCAAATGTCCTGAATCAAACGGTATGCCATATGTGTGGTTACACACGTGGACGAGGAAGCGAAAAGCCACAAAGTGAGACAATGCAACATGGCTCAGAAAAGGCAAAAATATTCAGCCAAATCTGAATTTGAACAGTCTGCAATTTTCCCCCACAAAACACCCCCACAAACCTTATATTTCTCGAATCCACACACCTTTATCTACAAAATTCTGTAGTTTGTTCATTTGTACCATCAATGGTGTGGGCGCAGTTCTTCGTAGAAGTTCACAGTTTTAGCAGATTTTCTAAACAATTTGAAAAAAAACACTCTCAAAAGGTAGAAATCACGCCAAAATCCCAAGTAATGTAAAAAAAAAGTTACCAAATATCAATCTCCCAAATGTCCTGAATCAAACGGTATGCCCTATATATGGTTACACACGCAAACGTGGAATCAACTAGCCACAAAGTGGGCCAATGAACAATGGCCCAATTACAGCAACTTTTCAGATTTGTCAGACTAAACACCCCTCTATATTAGAAATAACCCCCCAAACTATATATTCTTGGAATCTACACACCTTCAGCTACACAATGGTGCATACCACCAATGATGTGGGCGCAGTTTCATGTAAAATTTCGCTTTTTTACCAGATTTTCAGGAAAAATTTATAAAAATACAATTCAAAGTTAAAAATCATGGCAAATTTCCATGTCATGTAAAAAAAACTTGTCAATTATCAATCTTCCAAATGCCCTGAATCAAACGGTATGCCATATGCATGGATGTACACAGGGACATGGCCACCAACTAGCTCAAATGGGACACATGCACAAGTGTAATTACAAGAAAAAAATCAAAGTGCTCTGTAATTTCAAACAGCCCCAAAACTTGGAAATGCCCCCCACAAATAAAACCCCCAACTAAATATCAATCTCCCACATGTTCTGAATCAAACAGTGTGTGAATGCACACAGAGACGTGGCCACCAACTAGCTCAAATGGGACGCATGCACAAATGCAATTACAGGAAAAAATCAAAGTGCTCTGTAATTTGAACAGCCTACCCTTTTTCTAAGGAAACAGTCCAGAAACATGGAAATTCCCCCCGCAAACTATATAGTTTTGGAATCTACACACCTTCAGCTACATTACAATGCCATGCTTTCATACATACATGAAGAATTCCAGACCCACTGATCCAAAGAAGTCCGTGTTTTTAGGAGGGACCGGCTGATGCACCATAAAGGTACTGTTATCTCCCGATCCCCCCCTCGTATTTGGACGAAACCGAGGGGGGATCGAGGGGGCTAGGGGGGCAGTTGAATTCTGCCCCCCGATCGCCCCTAGCGGGGGGCAAATTTTTTTTAGGAGGGGGAAGCCACAGATCGTGTATTCACGATCTGTGGCAGTTTGTGCATTCACTGCACAGATCGTGAATATACGATCTGTGGCAGTGAAAGGGTTAAAACATTTCTCATGTATAATTAAAAATTAGTGTAATTAAAAGTGCTATGTTTATGGCTTAAGTAAAGTGCAAAAGTGGAGGAAAAAGCACAAGAGCAGAGGAAAGGTTTGGCTTCCAAGGATTATCCCAAGGATAACATCAAGACCAGAGGACAGAGGAGACAATAACAGAGAATGGGACCCTGGTGGTAAATATATCTAATTGTGAATTGTCACCTATGCAAATTAGGTTGTTGGAAAGGGGATTGGGATTTGTTCCTACACACAGGGGGAATCTGTTTGACTTTAAAGTGGACTGGCACAAGTTTATACGCCAGTTAAAGTTAAAGATGTGCTTTTCCAAAAAGGAATTTCAACAAACAGCTCCTGTGCTTAGAAAAAAATCTGTGGTTTCTTTCACACCACAGATACAGAACAGCACATTAGAGGTATTTAACGACCTGGTACTAAGTGAGGTTAAATCTTTGGATTGGTTACACAGGGGTCAAGAGAACCTAACCAAAAAAGAACGGTTGGCCCTTAAGGAGCTTAAAACAAACCAGAGTATTGTTATTAAAAAGGTGGACAAGGGGGGCGCCATCATAATAATGGACAAAACAGAATATATGGCAGAAGCCTATAGACAATTGGGAAATGACACACATTACAAGAGAATGGACAGTGATCCCACTTGGGTAATTAAAAAAGACATAGATATGATGTTGCAGGACGCCCTCACACTAGATGTTGGATTTTTTAACTAATGAAAACCCACGTGTACCAGTTATTTAACTGTTACCTAAAATCCATAAGAACTTGAATAAACCCCCAGGAAGACCAATAGTGTTACTAATTGACTCTGTGCTACAACCTCTGGGTAAATTCATTGACTATTACTTACAGCCTTTGGTTAAAAGTAATAAGACATGCCTGAGGGATACCACTCAATTTTTAAAGTATATACAAACATTGAGAAATGTTAAAGAAGGGGCCTACTTATGTACCATGGACATTGAAGCCCTCTATACCTCCATCGCACATGCGGAAGGAATTGAGAGTATAGAGGGAGCCCTTATTGATTGGGGGTATGATATAAAATTGGTCTATTTCCTTATTGATCTACTGAATGTATGTCTAACTAAAAATTACTTTGGGTTTGACCGAACGTACTACTGTCAAGCTCAGGGCACAAGTATGGGCGCACATTTTGCACCCACATACGCTAATTTATTTGTTGCCGCTTTTGAGAGTAAGTACGCTCTCAATAATGAGGTCCTTAACAAACACATGAGAGCTTATGTTCGTTTCGTAGACAACATCTTTTTCTTATGGGAAGGGGACTTATTGTCCCTTAAGGAAATGGAAAAGTATATGGAATCCACTCCACATTAAGGTTTACATTGATGTATAGTCAAAATGAAATGAACTATTTGGATGTAATGGTGAAGGTTACTGATAATATGTTGATCACTAATCTCTACAATAAGCCAACTGACAAGAACAATTTACTGGAGGCTAAAAGCTTCCATCCGGAAGGCACAATGAAGGGCCTCCCAGTCAGTTATTAAGGGGTATCTCCACTCATACTTTCAAGGTTCGGGAATCCAATTCTATTGAAGAATGGGAGGTAAGGCACAGCTCCTTTACCTCCCATTCTTCAATAGAACTGGATTCCTAAACCTTGAAAGTATGAGTGGAGATACCCTTTAAGGGTACGGCGTATCGTGAGTGACGATGATCAATGTAGGATTAGACTATCAGAGATGTGTAATAAATTCTTGAGGAGGAGATATGATGCTAAAAATCTTAAGGCAGACTGTGAAAAAGTGATGCGTATTGAAAGGGCAAGCCTACTGCAGGACAAGGAACCACCCTTATTCTCTTACAGGAGATCCCGGAGTATAGGAGATCAGGTTATTAAAATGGATATCAGTCCCCCAGAAAAAGAAAAGGTATTGCTATTAGGCCCACTAAAACCAGGTACGGTACAGTGCAGGAAATGTGGAGCCTGCAATTCGATTATATTAGGAGAGGCGACATACCATCCCACCAGAGGAACAAAAATTAAATTACGGGACTTCGCCACCTGCTCCACAAAAGGAGTTGTATATCTATTAAAGTGCCCATGTGGATGGGGCTACGTAGAGAAAACTGAACGAGAAGCCAGAATAGGGGAGCACAAAACGGATATTGCCAATTATAAAGGTATTCCTTTGAGATATGAAACCTGAAACCCCAGTGAGTAGACATTTTTTTCAACATAAGCATTAAAAGCTCACAGTTAAAATGGCAGGTGCTGGAGGCTGTAAAGAAAAAAGCCAGAGGAGGTAATTATAAAAAAAATTTATTAAATAGGGAAGCATACTGGATAGACCTACTGCGCACAATAAAACCATGGGGAATGAACAGTTTCTTATTATATCGAAGTAGGCTCTCTACTGCTAGAAATAACTGGATGGAGAGAAATAGTGAGTGAAATTATGTATCTTAAAATAAGAACCTGTTTTAGTTGAAGGATTTGATCTTGCTATAAGAAATATTTCTCTGTATTATTTCACCCAGGTACACAGCGCCATCTATGGACAAGAAATCGTATAAGCTAATGATTTTTGAAAGTAAATGAGAAATCTTACTGAAAATTGTAACAATGTTATTATGTATTATGTTAAATTTTATGAATGTTGCTTTTAAGGGACTATGCAACTTTGAACACTTCACAATACACTGATATAATAAATGTTAAGTGCACTTTTTTAATGAAACACGTTCAGGGAGATGCAGTAAAAATTCTTATTGTTTAAAATGGTGTTAATTTTGCCCCAACCAAGATGTTAGTTTTCAAATGTTAAAAAAGATCTGATTGGTTGGGGCCAAATTAGCACCATTTTAAACGATAAGAACTTTTATTAAATAACCCTGTAAGTATTTTAAGATTATATTGTTATAACATACAATATGCACTTGGCACTTTATTTAATTGGCACTTTATTATATAATGTTTTTTTGTGTATCGTTTTGGGATTCTCTAAAAACGATATATTGCATATATTATAACACTTTTGCACTTTACTTAAACCATAAACATAGCACTTTTAATTACACTAATTTTTAATTATACATGAGAAATGTTTTAATGTGTGTATTGATGTTAAGATGTTTTATTGATAATGGTGTGTTATATACCTACAAGAAAATGTGAAATTGGTTGTAAGCTTTGGACCTTACGATTTAATTATTGTCACTTATGCCACATCACAAATGGGTGGGATTTAGGGTATATAAGGTGGAAGGGGTGTGTACACAGTTATACCTGAGGAAGGGGAAGACATATCTCCTGAAACATTGTATGTTTTTTGCTAAATAAACCACTGAAAATGAAGTAGTGTGCTCCTCCAACTTATTTGCATTGCCGTATTGCTGTGGCCCTTAAGGTGGAGGGCTGGGAGGATTGCACCTATTAATCGAAGGCCGTGCCAAAGGGGGTGTGCTTGAGTGTACTCTATTTGAAGAATTTTGATTATTTTGTTACTGTACAGAGCTGCGTCCCGAAGTGGCGCTTTATAAATGAACTATACAAACATACATACAGAAATTCACTCAGTCTGAACTAAATTTTGCTGTTATCTAAGATATCAATAATAAGGATTCATGAATCTTCTGGGGTTCCAAAACCACAAGGTCCTCACCCTTGGGTTTGTAGTATTTGCCTGAAATAAAGCTGTAAAAAAATCCCTTGCCACTACCAGTTCTCTCTCTTCCTCATTAAAAGCCCAAGATTTTCACTATTTTTCCCATTGGCAAGCTTAGGAACAATCCAAGACTACGAAAGGGGCAAGGCAATACCTACATTAGAAGGGGGATTCAAATTTCCTCTCCCTGGGAGAGAGACGTAGAGACACAAAATAGAATATAATTGCCTTTAAAAAACTTTTTTTTTTTAAATTTATTTTAGTGTAAAACTTTTGCTACCCAATGTAATATTGGATTAACGTGGGCTTACCATACCCTCAAAAGGGAAATACCGGCTTGTACTGGGTGCCTGTGTGATTGATTGAGGGGGTGGATTATACTAAATAATGCACCCCCTTTAGATAAGATTGTTCGGATATTAGATGTCACCTGAGAGTTCCGCGCCCTGTATAAAAGGCACTCCTCTGTAACTTCTAATATCCTTATAATTTACAGTAGGGGGTGTATTATCTACTATATTATTTATCTGTCTGACTGTTTATCTATCTTTGCCTCTATCTTTGTAGCTATCTGTTTGTTGCACATGAAATAAAGTTAAAGTATTTGCACGTTAGTGTCTTGTGGCTTGATCTACGGTTGGATATTTATCTCTGTATCTATCTTTCTCTGTATCTATCTTTATCTCTATCTCTATCTATGTGAAAATAAAGAAACCAAGCCTAAATAGAGGTGGGGAGGTTCGACACCAACTGTCTGCCATGTGCAATGCTGTTTTGACACTTTACCCTGGGCGTTCCTATAACACCTATTAGCCACTATCCAATCACCCCCTTAACACCTGGCTGTGGGATTTTCCAGGGTACATAATTGCCACAGGTTCTTGTACAAGTCATTCTGAATTGAGAAAGCCAGTTGGATGACTAGCGAAACGTCTTCAAGAACTAAACTTCAAGTCCAGTTGATCTAATTCAATACATCAGATACAACTAACCCAAAGCGTTAAACAGCACATTAAATACAAAATTCTTCTCCTAACATTTAAATACCTTCACTCTGCTCCTCCTCCTTATATTTCCTCTCTAGTCTCCCCATATGTTCCTGTCCGTACACTCCACTCATCGCTGAACCAGCTCCTGTACAGACCCCCCACTCGTACTGCTTCCTCTTGCCTTAAACCTTTCTCTTGTGTGGCTCCCACCCTCTGGAATTATATTCCCCTCTCTCTACATCAAGAAACCTCTATTAGCAGGTTTAAATCTAGCCTTACATTCTACCTATCTGGTAACCAGCACAGTCTATGATTGTTTTATTTGCACTGCATACGTCTCACTCCAGCACTTTTATCCATTCCATTATATCTGTGTGTTACCCACCTAACTAGATTGTAAGCTCCAGGGGTCAGGGACCTTCTTACCTCTTGTGGCAAAGCTCTAGCACTTCCATTTATCTATTTATGTACTGAGCTATCTATGTATTTGTATATATAATGTCAAATGGCAGTAACAGATATTTTTTTTTTAGCCAGCTCTGTATTTAAACAGTCTGCAGTTTTTCAACAACCCCCCCCAACTCATAAATACAACCCACAAACTATATATTATATATAGAATCTATGGAATCTACATACCTTCAGCTACATAACGCTATAGTTTGTTCATTTATACCATCAATGGTTTGTGCGCAGTTCTTTACAGAAGTTTGTACTTTTTGCAGATTTTCAGAAAAAATTAACATAAAACAACATTCAAATTGGAGAATTCATGCCAAAACCCCATATAATGTAAATTAAAAAAGTTACCAATCAATCCCCCAAATATCCTGAATCAAACGGTATGCCATATGCATGGTTACACACATGGACATGGAAGTGAAAAGTCACGAAGTGAGACAATGCACGATGGCTCAAAAACAGCAAAAAAATTCAGCAAACTCTGAATTTGAACAGTCTGCAGGTTTTTCCACAAAACAACCCCCTAACTCAGAAATACCCCCACAAATTAAACCTGGATTCTACACACCTTTAGCTACGTAATGATGTAGTTTGTTAATTCATACCATCAATGGTGTGGGCGCAGTTATTATTATGGATTTAAATAGCGCCAACATCATTCCATGGTGCTTTACAATTACATAGTCATACATTACATACAGGGTAATACATCTTATACAAAGTCATACATATTAGATACACAGGTAATACATAATGTAAGTAAACAGAGTGATGAGTGAGAGAGGACCCTGTCCAAAGAGCTTACAGTCTAGAGCAAATGGGGGTGAGACATAAGGTTATGGGAATCGGTAGGCTGTAAATAGATTGGCAGTGGAGTGTAAAAGGCGGGCTGGATCATATTGGGTAGTCAGAGAGGTAGTGTCTAGGCCAGGTTATATGCTTGCCTGAAAAGGTAGGTTTTAAGGTTACCTTTGAGGGTATTTAGGGATGGTGAATGATGGGCAGACGGAGCAAGAGAGTTCCAGAGCAGAGGGGTAGCATGAGCAAAGTCCTGAATATGGGCATGGGAAGAGGAGACAAGGGTAGATTAGAGGAGGAGATTGTTTGCGGAGCGGAGGTTGCGCCTGGGATTATATCGGCGGATCAGTTCTGAGATATATGAAGGGGCTGTGTTGGATAGTGCTTTATAGGATAGGGTAAGCAGCTTGAACTGGATCCTTTGCATGATGGGCAACCAGTGGAGGGACTGACAGAGAGGAAAGGCATTAGAGAAGCGAGAAGAGAAATGAATGAGCCGGGCAGCAGAGTTTAGGATGGATTGAAGCGGTACCAGGCGGTTGTTTGGTAAACCACATATGAGTGTGTTGCAGTAGTCTAGCTGGGATATGATTAGGGCATGGACTAGGATTTTTGTAGCTTCATTAGAGAAGAAGGGTTGAATGCAGGAGATGTTTTTAAATTGGAGCTGACAGGCAAGCGAAGGGTGGGAAAAGTTCAGTCTTGTCCATGTTGAGTTTGAGGAAGCGGGAGGACATAATGGCAGAGATGGCACTAAGGCAGTCTGGGACCTGGGATGTCATTGTAGGGAGGTCTGGGGCAGAGATGTAAATTTGGATATCATCCGCATACAGGTGATACTGGAATCCAAATGAACTAAAGAGTTGTCCAAGGCCATAGGTATAGATGGAGAAAAGAAGAGAACCGAGTACTAACCACAGAGAGGAGGCGAGGGGTGGAGCTAATTCCAGAGTGGAAAACACTAAAGTTCCTACCAGAGAGATAGGAGGATAGCCAAGAAAGTGCAGTGTTCTGGATACCTAAGGAGGCCAGGATCTGAAGAAGTAGAGGGTGATCAACAGTATCAAAACCAGAGGACAGATCAAGAAGAATGACCAAAGTATCATTGGTCACTTTAGGGAGAAAGGCTGGTAGTTAGAAAGAGCAGACGAGTCGAGGGAAGAGCAGACAAGTCGAATTTTAGGGGATACAATGGCATGTTTAAATGAGGAGGGGAAAATACCAGTGGATAGGGACAAGTTAAAGAGGGTGTTTAGGGCTGGTATGAATGAAGAGGAGAGAGGGGGAATAAGATGAGAGGGAATGGGGTCAAGGGGGCTGGTGGTGAGACTTGCCCTGGATAGGATAGCTAAGAGTCCCTGTTCTGTAATAGTGGTGAAGCTCGTTATGGTACAATTAAAGGGATTAACTAATGAAGGGAGTAAGCCGGTGCAGTGGTAGGAGTTGGAAGCTGTAGGGAGGAGGTAGGGTGTACAGGAAAACCATTTAGGATGTTTTCGATTTTTTTTCTGTGAAATATAAAGCTATTTCATCAGCTGATAAACGGCATAGGCAAAGGAGGTGGCGAACAGATCAGGGAGTTGAATACTTTAAAGAGCTGTTTGGGGTTATGGAATTGTGTGGATATAAGTGAAGGAATGTTTTGTTTGGCTAAGAATAAAGCACCTCTGACCTGATAAAGGGCACTTTTAAAGTCTCTATTATTGTTACTCTTGCGCCAGCGTCGTTCGGCTATACGGGATTGCCTTTTCAACTTTTTAATCTGATCCATAAGCAGGGTTCTTGCAACTAAGGCGATGGGTGGAGGGCGTGGAGATAAGTTGTTGGAGGGGGACAGAGAGTGAATGGGGGTCAAGATTACACAGGTCCCTGCATCTGTACGCTTGTTTGTTAGGGGTTACGGCTGGGACAGATGATTCAAAATTTAATTTGAGAAGATGATAATCGGATAGAGGAAAGGTAGAGTTTGAGAAGTTTGATACGAAGCAGAGGCGGGTGAAGACCAGATCCAGTGTGTGTCCATTACAATGGATCTGAGCAGAGGACCATTGGTAAGGCCAAGGGAGAAGGTAAGAGAGAGAAGTTTAGTGGCAGCAGAGGTGTTGGTATCAATGGGAATATTGAAATCCCCTAATTGAGGGGATAGTATAGTATTTGAGGTTGAATAAAGACATACCTCCATCCAGTTCAACCCATTTAGCAACATCCTCATTTCCTGCCTAACTGTTGATCCAGTGGAAGGCCCAAAAAAACCACCAAATTTATGAAGGGGGGAAAAATTCCTTCCTGACTCCAAGTGACAATCGGAAATTTCCCTGGATCAACTCTACTTTATGTATCAATACCAGAAACTTGCAACATTCCTTGTTTGCAGAAACTCATCCAGCTTTTTTTAAACTGACCAATGAACCTGCCATAACAACGTCCACTGGAAGACAGTTCCATAGCTTTACCGTTCTCACAGTGAAAAAAACCATTACGGCTTGAAGCCTAAACCTTTTTTCTTCAAGTCTTAAGGGATGTCCTCGTGTCCTTTGACATGTTCTATTAGTGAACAATGCCCCAGATAGTTTATTGTATGGCCCGTTAATGTATTTATACACAGTAATCATATCCCCACGCAAGCGCCTTTTCTCCAGCGTACATAATTGTAACTTTTCCAGTCTCTCTTCATATTCAAGCTCCCCCAATCCCCTTATTAATTTAGTTGCCCGTCTCTGAACCCTTTCCATTTCAAAGATGTCCATTTTGTACACAGGATTCCCAAATTGCACTGCATATTCCAAATGAGGCCTTACCAATGCTTTGTAAAGAGGGAGAATTACATTTTCCTCCCTTGAATCCATACCTCTCTTTATACAAGGCAATACCATGCTGGCTCTGGCTGTTGCCGCCTGGCACTGCTTGCTACCTTTAAGTTTGTTATCCACCAAAACTCCAAGATCCCTTTCCAACAGGGATTCACTTAACACAGAGCCATTTATAATATAAGCAGCACAAGGATTTAAGTCCAAAATGCATCACCTTACATTTCTCAACATTGAATTTCATCTGCCACTTAGCAGCCCAATGTGACAATCTATCTAGATCCCCCTGCAAGGATTGCACATCCCCTGAAGTTTTTAATGGTCGACAAAGTTTTGTGTCGTCAGCAAACACAGAAACCTTGCTGACAATACCCACTTCCAAATCATTAATAAATAGATTAAATAGAAGCGGCCCCAACACAGAACCCTGTGGCACCCCACTTAGCACTTTAGTCCATAATGATGAAGCCCCATTTACAACTACTCTCTGCATCCTATTGATTAACCAATTTTCTATCCATGTACAAATGTGACTCCCCAGACCAACAGACCTTATCTTATACATTAGTCGCCTGTGCAAAATCCAAGTAAACTACATCTACTGCTATGCCAGAGTCCAAATTTCTATTTACTTCCTCATAAAAGCCAAGCAAGTTAGTTTGACAAGATCTATTCCTCCTAAATCCATGCTGGTTACTACTTGGTTACTAATGTCAGTCCTTAAAACATACTCTAGAACATGTTCCCTTATTAAACTTTCCAGGATCTTCCCCACCACTGAAGTTAAACTTCTGTACTGTAATTACCCGGCTGTGAATGACTACCCTTTTTGAATATTGGAATAACATCAGCCTTTTTTCCAATCCAGAGGCACACCACCGGACATGACGGAATCAGCAAAAATAAGAAACAATGGCCTAGATAAAACTGAACTTAGCTCCCTAAGTACCAGAGGATGTATTTTATCTGGTCCAGGAGATTTATTAATATTAACCTTATTTAGTTCTTTCTGTACCATATCCCCGGTTAACCAAAGTGCACTTGAATCTTTTATACCATTATTGCTACTATACTCTATGATATCTGTAGAAGATCCAAGTATAGTGTATATAGAGGAAAAAAAATTATTCAAGACATTTGCTTTATCGCCATCCCCTGTAACTAACTTATCCCAATTAATTAATGGTGCCACATTTTCAGTACTCATCTTCTTACTATTAATATACTTTAAAAATATTTAGGCTTAGTGATGCTTTGTTCAGCTATCCTAACTTCATTTTTAATTTTAGCTAGTTTGATTGCTTTCTTACACTCCTTGTTACAGTTTTTATATTCACTAAAGGCCCTTTCCGTTCCCTCGGCCTTAAAGGTTTTAAATGCCTTTTTCTTTTTGCCTCTTTACATCAGAATTCAGCCACAAGGGCGCGGATTTATTTTTTCCCAAGGTTATAAATTTAGATGTAAACTGGCTTAAAATCCCCTTGAACACAGTCCACTTCTGTTCAGTACCTTTTCCTGATAATACATTATCCCAGTTAACATTCTAAAGAGCTGCTTTTAACCTGGGAAAATTTGCCTTACCTAAATTAAAAGTCTTTGTTAACCCAGCACATTTTTCCTTTCGATAACAAAGTCCAAACGCCACTATTTCATGGTTACTATTCCCTAAGCCTCCAGTTACCTTTATATCTATAATGTGCTCCACGATGTTAGATATTACCAGATCTAACAGAGCTCCTTTTCTAGTAGGAACCTCAACCACCTGTGAGAGAAAATTATCCTGCAGCAAATTTAGGAACTCATCGCCTTTTTCTGTGATGGCAGTTCCACCACACTAATCAATGTCAGGGTAATTAAAGTCCCCCATAATGAGCACACTCCCCAAACTTGCAGCCCTTGCCAACTGCATATGAAGTTGACTTGTCAGTGGATAGAAAGTGGGACAACCAAATAGAGAAGTGGTCGAAGAAATAGGTGGTCGGGCTGGGTGGTCGATACATAACCGCAATCTGTAGGGCTGTGTGAGAGTAAAAACGGACTGAGTGGGACTCAAAAGATAGACCGGAGAGGGCTGGTAAGGGCGTGATGGGTAAAAGTTCACACTTTTCACAGATTTTCTGAAAAATTAACGAAAATCAACATTCAAAGGTAGAAATCATGCCAAAACCCCATGGAATGTAAAAAAAAGTTACCATATTTCAATCCCCCAAATTCCCTGAATCAAATGGTATGCCATATGCATGGTTACACACACGGTCGTGAAAACAAAAAGCCACGAAGTGAGACAATGCGCGATGGCTCAGAAACAGTAAAAATATTCAAACTCTGAATTTGAACAGACTGCAATTTTTTCCACAAAACACCCCCCTAACTCAGAAATACCCCCCACAAACGATATAATCCTACGTAATGCTAGTAGCTTTTTTCATTAGTTTCTTCATTAATACCATCAATTGTGTGGGCACAGTTCTTCGTAAAAGTTTGTACTTTTAGCATATTTTCTAAAAAATTAATAAAAGAACACACTCAAATGTAGAAATCACGCCAAAACCCCAAGTAATGTAAAGAAAAAGTTACCAAACATCAATCCCAATTCCAAATGTCCTGAATCAAACATTATACCATATGTATGGTTACACATGTGGACGGGAAATCGACTAGCCACAAAATGAGCCAATGCACAGTCGCCCAATTACAGCAACTTTTCAAATTTGGCATACTAAAAACCCCTTTATATTAGAAGTACCCCCCCAAAACTATATTTTCTACACAGCTTGAGCTACGCAACATTGCCAATATTTTATGCATACCACCAATAGTGTGGGATCAGTTCTGTGTAAAATTTCGCACTTTTACCAGATTTTCTGTAAAAATGTAAAAATTCCCATATAATGTAAAAAAAAACTTGTCAAGTATCAATTTCCCAAATGCCCTGAATCAAACGGTATGCCATATGCATGGTTACTACACAAACGGACGTGGAAGCCACTACTCACAAAGTGAGTCAATGCACAGTGGCCCAATAACAGCAACTTTCCAGATTTTTCAATCTAAACACCACTCTAATTTCAAAAATACCCCCCAAAACTATATATTCTCGGAATCTACACACCTTCAGCTAATTAACTGTGCCATTTTCATTCATACCATCAATGGTGTGTGCGCAGGACTTTCACCAAATTTTCTGGAAAAAAAAAAGGAAAAATGTCCTGAATCAAACGATATGCTATATGCGTGGGTGCACACAGAGACATGGCCACCAACTAACTCAAATTTGAAGCATGCACAAGTGCAATTACAAGAAAAAAACAAAGTGCTCTGATATTTGAACAGTGCACTCTTTTTCAATGGAAACAGCCCAGAAACTTGGAAATTACGGTGCCATACTTTCATACATACATGAAGAATTCTAGACATAAATCCATAAAACTCCGTGCTTTTAGAAGATTTTGTGAAAAAATAAAATTAGATGATTCAAAAGGTTGAAATCTTATTTAAACCCGCTTGACAAATAAAAAAATAAAAACACTGAATGTTAATCTTCCACATGTCCTGAATCAACCATATGCGTGGGTGCACAAGAGACATGGCCACCAACTAAGTCAAATGGAATGCATGCACAAGTGCAATTACAAGAAAAAATCAAAGTGCTCTGTAATTTGTACTGCTCTGTTTATCCAGTAATGCATACACTATTGTCTTCTGCTTTAACAAGAAAGCCATACTGGAACAATCATTGAAGTAAAGTTATTATCTACTCTGATATTACATAGAGTAGTGGAAATTCTTTTCTCTTATTATGGTTCTCTTATTGTGGTTAATCTGGCTAGTTCTCTTGAGGATGGTCTTTATGGAGTGGTGTAAGGTGATTTATGCAGATATTGCAAGTAACTGTCCTTTTACAATTTTTGGAGACATGGCCAACTCTAAGACAACCAAAGTACATATTGTTGTCCATGACAAATTTCTTCCTATCTTTAATAGGCATTGCTGCAAATGTATCACATTTATATATGAAGTGATTTTGATGACAACATATTTAACTTTTTTCTTTAGTTTGAATGGAAGAGAAATTGACCTTTGTATCCTTCTTATTTTCTAATACATTTGAAGTATTTTTGTGTTCTGAGACACCTTTACTGATGTTACCAGAGGGCTTGAGATGTTTCTGGTCCTTTGTTGGCTTTTCAGCTGCATTTTTTAAAGCATGTAGTGAAGAAACTGGATTTCATGCAATGCGTGCCTCCTCTGCTACAAAGTTAGTAAACTCGTTGAAGCCTGGATATAGTTTTCCTTCATCCAGTGCCTTAGTGACTTATCAATTCCACTGAGCTGACTTGTGGTATTTTTAGAGTCAAACTCCTTTTAATTTTCTGAAAAAATAAATATAAAACAGCATTCAAAAGGTAGAAATCATGCCAAGACCCCACAGAATGTAAAGAAAGTTACTAAATATCAATCCAGAATGTCCTAAATGAAACGGTATGCCATATGTATGGTTTCACATCCAGACGTGGAAGCGACTAGCCACAATGTGAGATAATGCACAATGGCTCAAAAACAGCAAAAAACATTCAGACAATTTCGAATTTGAACAGTATGCAGTTTTTACCACAAAACACCCTCCTAACTCAAACATGCCCCCCAAACTATATATACACCTTCAGCTACATAACACTGTAGTTCGTTCTTTCATACCATGAATGGTGTGGCCCCAGTTCTTCGTAGAAATTTGCACTTTTTTGCAGATTTTCTGAAAAAATTAACAAAAAAACAGCTTTCAAAGATAGAAATAGAAAAAGTTATCAAATATCAATCTCCCAATCAGTGGCCCAATTACAGCAACTTTTTAGATTATTTATTCGTGGAATCTACACATGCAATGATGCCATTCATTCATACCACCAATGGTGTGGGTGCAGTTCTTCGTAGAAGTTTGCACTCTTTCCAGATTTTCTGGGAAAATGTACAAAAATAAATTTCAAAGTTAAAAATCATGGCAAATTCCCATGTAATATTAAAAAACCTTATCAAATATCAATCTCCCAAATGCCCTGAATCAAACGGTATACCATATGCATGGTTACACACACGGATGTGAAAGCTACTAGTCACAAGGTGAGCCAATGCGCAGTGGCCCAATTATAGTAATTTTTCAAACAGCTATAATACATGTAAAGTTGCATTCAAAACCGTATTTGACGAAAAACAAAAAACTAATCAAAGAAACTATCAAGAATCATTGGCATATATTTAAACAGGACCCTATACCTAGACCTTTCATCCCAGATAAACCACAATTCTGTTTTCACAGAAAGAAAAATATAAAAGAAATCATAGTTCCCAGCCATATGAAAGATAAGAAGAAATCAGATAAAGACACTAATTGGTTAAAAAAATGGATTACAAGGTTTTTATTCATGTTGGAAATGCATTAGTTGTCTAACATTGAAATCACACAAAAAAAAGCATTTAAAAGCAACACCAATCAAAAGGAATATACCATCAAAAATGTTATTACATGCAACACCAAAAAATGTAAGTATGGAAAACAATATATTGGAAGAACAGGACGATCCCTTAAAATAAGAATTAGAGAACATCTAAATGGCATTAAAAAGAATAAAATCCTGACAATACCAAAACATTCAAATGAATGCTAAGCGAACGGAAAACTAATTTCTGACTTTTGGGCAATAGACACTATAAATCTCCCATAAAGAGGAAGGAATATCCAGGCAGCCCTATCCAGAAGAGAGACATTTATGAACTTAACACATTAACATTTTCAATGTATTTTTAGAGTCAACCCCCTTTTAATCACTGTTTTATTATTATAACTTTTTATGGGTCTAATCTTTGGTCTTGTTTTTGATATATTGAAGATTCCTTTTATTCATTTTTTTTTTTTAGAGTGTTTTCAGTTTATATCTATCTATCTATATATATATTTAGGCTTGCTGTTATTTTAACATACCTGCTAATTTATCCATTATAATTTCCACCTGTGGAACGCAAATACTTCCAGTTACACACTTCCAGTTATGCACATCCAGTTTTGGACTCTGTTAATTCGAGCAATACTATCGGCTTTTAGTAATGTGTAGGACCAAGGGAAAGGGTCTCTAGATATAGGTAAAAAGAAGAGAAGGTGATGAACCCTTAGAAAATACCCATATAACTTTGATCCACAAACCCTAATGGCTGCTGCACTTACAATGCGTTTCACAGGTGGAATGCATACACTACTTCCAGCTTTGCAGCTCGCAAAAATAAAAGGCACACACAATTTGTGCAATGATTCATTTTTGATCCTGAGGATGCCTGTATAAAGGTGAAACGCGTTTATCTAAACTAACTTATGTTACTGACTTGGTTCACTGTTGTATTTAAAGTGGAATAAAAAAATGTAAAAAAAAATATACTAAAGTGTGAACCAGCCCATCTTTGCATTGGTGGAGTTAATAGGAACACAGAAGCTGTGAATTAAAGGGCATGCCCACCCCCAAAACTATAATCCCCCCCAGTAATGGCCCCATCATGTAGTGTAATAAAATCCTTACCTCACATCCCAGCTCCATATGGTTCTCCTGTAGTCCCCCCCCAAAGTCCCAAAAACTGCCCACCAGGAGGATAGCAGAGTCCATATAGCACTCTGCCTCCTGTCTTGCCTCCGGGAGAAGTTTGGCATGCGTACTGCAGCCCTTCTTCCCCTCCCTCTCCCTCCCGATTAGGATTCCCTCCCCCTAGCATAAAACCCTTTACATATAACATTCCCCCTGTCCCCCCAGCCCCAACCGCTATATTTTTAATTTTAGAAAGTGCCCCAAACATTACTTCCCAACCTGGGTGTTCCTATAACACCTCTTAGCCACTATGCAATCACGCCCTTAACGCATGGCTGTGATATGCTAATTGGGATTTTCCAGGGTACATAATTGCCACAGATTCTTGTACAAATCATTCTGAATTGAGAAAGCCAATCGGATGATTAGCAAAACGTCTTCAAGAACTAAACTTTAAGTACAGTTGATCTAATTGAACAGATATACCATGGAACAGATATACCATGACCTGGATGAATGAGAACCTTCACAAGCGTAATATGTGTAACTTTATATAAAATGTATCACACTTTTATGTAATGTATGACTGTTATTGTAAAGCGCCACAGAAGATGTTGGCGCTTTATACTGTAAATCCTGAATATATTACTTTGATTTCAGGGACCCACCATCTGTTCTAAAAACGGTTTTAAATTTCCCTTTGGGCAGTAGTGGTACAATCCCACAGTGGCAACTAGCTATAATTTTTTTGTTACTGTGTAAATCTATGGATGCAAAGTGTGTGCATATGCCCTACAGTTGTCTTCAATAAATACAGGCTTAGCTATTATCCTCATATTTCAGAAAGGGATTAAGTCTACTTTCCATATGCTTGACACAGAAAAGGGGAACTGTGGTCCAATTTAGCTAAATTGACAGGAATTCCTTTCCCGAGTATTATTGCCATTTACTTTCATTATGTTTTACATAGTTTGGATTATATTTACATTTTTGTGTGTGATATGGTAGCAGCATCAACAGATCCCTTGCACTGCCTGCTTTTAAATCATGTGACATTCACTTTGCCTGTGTCTCCTTGCCCCTTGCAGCCCCCCTCCACTTGCAAGCCCCCTGACACCTCCCACTCATGGGCCCCATGGCCCAACCACTTGCAGTCCCCCCTTGGCCCCTTCCCGGACAGCCTCCCTTGCAGCACCCCCTTGGCCCTTTCATTCATAGACCCACTTGGCCCTGTCCACTAGTGGGTGCCATGTCCCAATTATGGGTCTGTGACCCCACCTACTCATGGCTGAAGTGGCCCCTCCCAAACTCAGACCTCAGACCCATACCCCCTCTACAAAAAATAATGTGAAAAGGCTGTTTTCACACAGTGGGGGTTAGGGTTGTAGGTTCCTTTTCTGTGGGGATCTTCACACAGCAGGGAGGGGGATGTCCTGTTTCCCTCACACACTGTGAAGTCTGAGGCTGTGATCGCCGGTGGCCTGATGGAGGAGCAGCCTTTGGAATGTCACATGTCAGCCTCCCACCCATTAACTTTCTGGTCAGTAATTTCTTGGGCTATGGAGCAAGTAGAGAGGTGGTTGATGATGGTTCATTTTAAAGGTATGAAACTGGCAATTCCTTTAAAATCAACTTGGCTGGAGACTACAGTTCCCCTGACACCATAGAATACAACTGTTTATTTAATCAACAGATAAGTGTTACAATATATAATGATTCAGGGGTAAAAAGTAGTCTTGCTTAGGTGATAAAATGTGATAGTGTTGGAAGTGAAATATTCTGCCGTAATGTATAGTATAGCTTTTAGGGACCCTCGGAGGAAGATTGCAAGGTAAGTTTAACATGGCAGGAGCCTTTAGTTCTTATCCCAAAGTTTATATTTTCACAAAGTTTATTTTCGCTATACTTTCATTTTGTATGATTTTGGGGAGCAAGTCTTATAAGCATATTATCTAAATCTCCATTACATAAATAGATACGGTTGTTAGAGGTGAATACAGCTGGCCTTTTGCTTGTGGAATGGGTCAGAATAAAGTTTTTAAATTTTTCTTTAATGTTGAAATTCAAAATTTATGCAACATCTGCAATATCTTGAAGCTGGTAGTTCTGCCTCGAAACTAGGTTCATTTTGAAATTGGGACTCCTCACTGGTTGTTACTGTAGCAAATGTAATATACCATCAACATTATATCAGATAAAGCACCACAAAACAGCATCAATCTTACTAAGTACAAATACTATAAGGTGAATGCTTATGTTAATCATTTGTTTGTTAATTTTAGAAGAAGTTCCCATCTTTTAGAAAGATACTTTTACAAGGGGAAGATATGTCTGTAAGAGAGAAGGAACTTCAAAATAAAGAGAAACAACTTCTGAAAAGTGAGATAGAGCTTCTGAACAAAGAGACAGAACTTCAAAATAAAGAGACAGATCTTCAGAAAAGAGAGAAAGAGCTTCAAACCCCTGAGTCTGGGTGTCAGAAGAAAGAGACAGAACTTCAAAAAGACATTAACAAAATCTTTCATGAAGTAGACAGCAAAATTCTAAAGATAAGCTTTACCCACATTGATAACACGACCAAAGCACAAAACAGCAAAGCAATAATTATTGATCCCAAAGACAAGTACTGTGTTGGTGACTCTTTAATTGTCCAAGTTGATATGTTTGATTATTTAGGCAAAAAAAAGACCTTTGGGGGAGACTTCATAATGGCAAGGATATATTCTCCTGATATTAAAGCTAGTATCTCAGGAAGAGTAGAGGATTTAAATAATGGGAGCTACCATATATATTTTACTCTTTTCTGGGAAGGCACAGTTCATTTCTCAATCCTTTTGATACACCCCAGTGAAGGAGTGTCTGCCTTGTGGAAAGCCAGAAATAAAGGATATGGTTATACAGCTCATACAGGGCGTTTTGTGAGCCAAGGCAAAGACGCTCAAACACAATGTGCATTTAAATTAAACATATCACAGGAACTGTGTGAATATTCAAATCCCAAAGAAGAGGAGTATTTTTACTGCAAGAAACCAGCGAATATGTCATGTGGATCAATGGTGCAACTAATGAGTGTATTTGTAGATTCTCACTCTTTTTTCAGTGAAAAGGAAAAACAACTATTTGACAGGTAAGTCAGAACTGACAATTCACTGGCTTCTAAAGCAGTCTGCCTCCCCTTTATTAATATGTGCTTGCTAATCTTAGAGATGGGAGGACAATTATTGAATCTGACTGAGGAAAAAGCCAGATAGCAGTCATTTGCTACATGAGAATACTGTTCCTTTAAACATCTACAGATGTATCAGATGTACATATAAAATAATGATATGAGACACACAAGCAAATTAAATATAATGAAAGGCAATCAGTGTAAGGCTGAGGCCATACTGTACCGCGCTCACGTTTGCACATGCGTTCCCAGCGTGCGAGCGCACATTGGCGTGCAATTGCAGTTACGATAGCCCAGTGATTTAAGAGAGTCAAGGCACACACGCTGCTGCTCTGTGCTCAGCATAATGTACGGCTCCTATTCAAGGAAGGAAGTCAGTGGAAGTCACTCAGTGGAACCAATCAAAATGCTCCAATAGTGCACAGCTCTATTCATTCCTTGCTGCCTATTTGTACTCTGAGACTCCTCTCTTGTGTCAACAGGTGATTAATACTCAATTATTGTTAATTGACTGTCTGAGGAACACTATATGTACGGGGAGATTCAATACAGGCCAGCGGCGTTGCTTACCTTAGCCCAATCCCACGATACAATAACTGACGTAAACGAGATTGTCAGTTATTGCATTGCGGGATCGGGCTAAGGTAAGGAGCATGACCTTAACGCTCCTAAACCTTTACCGTTAAGTTTCGCGCTACGAGGTAGCGCAAACCTTAACAGCAGAGGTTTGGGATCGTTAGCACAGCGATGTTTCCAAAAACATTTGGAAATGGCGCTGTGCTCTAAATTCCGTCTAAAACCCACATTAACCCGAAATTTTTTCAGGTTAACGTGGGTTTTAGACTAAAAAGGGCTATATTGGATCTCCCCCTTAGTGTGCTAGGGGGAGGGGCTGGGTGAGTGACAGTTCTTCATTGACTGTGCCCCGTCCTCTTTAAAATGTAAAACTCCCAGAGCCTCCTCTTCACATGCTCAAGTTTATAAAAAGCTCTTTGGGCAGAGGAAGGGGGCAGATACTTTTGCCAGAGAGGAAGATAACTTATCATTAAATATCTGGCTAGAACTGCATGTATAACTCAACAGTCACCAGGGTAGATATGCCCTTTAAAGCTATAACCATTTTTAAATATGCCAAAATCTTTTTGAAGACTCACATGCTATTGACAAGCTCTCCTAGGTGATTTTCCAATATTTGACATTACCATTTACAGTGTAGCAGACTTACGTTATCTTTTACGTTTGTCTACATTGGATTTTACATGCCACTTAGACATCCAATCTTTACTGTAAATGCATAGTAAATACGAGTTTGCCTAATCTTAATCTATAAACAAATACATGTAAGTAGCCCTTAAAGTGTGTGTGTTGCTGCATGCTTTCAATCCAAAACCTTCCCTTGCCTACACAAACAATTATTTCAGAACTTTGTAAGGAATATTGGAATCCAAGCATCTCCTGCTCTGAGGTGCCCGGGTCTCACCTTTTTCTGACCTAATGAGAGCCTGATCAAGGACATTAATTAGTCCCGAGAGGAAAATAGGCCATAGTTCTGGGTGGATCAAACAACCTCATTGAAGCAGCATAAAAATATGACACATAGCCAGGCTCATCTATTTTATTGCACCCACACAGACTTAACCGCAACTATGACCTCCATATACATATATAATATACTATCTTCACGGAGGCACTCC
Source organism: Hymenochirus boettgeri (assembly GCA_019447015.1). NCBI lineage: Eukaryota > Metazoa > Chordata > Amphibia > Anura > Pipidae > Hymenochirus > Hymenochirus boettgeri. The sequence goes on along the minus strand of CM033475.1, from coordinate 139,753,369 downwards.
AGCTTCATGAGCCATCTGCCTGGGTGCTTTTCAAAACATATGAATACTGTATATTGATCAAAGATAGCACTCACGGGACTTTGACTAACTGGATAAATATTAATTACACTTGGTACACTTAACACGTTTCTGCTCTCACAGGAGACGTCCTCAGTACACACCACCTGTATAATTGTTGGTGGTTGGGGTGGGGGAGTTTATATATATATATATATATATATATATTTCAGTAGAGGGTTATTTTTCATCTTAAAATAATTTATGAAAAAAAGTATGTAAATATTGTCTTTCTTTTCAAGTACCAATATCTGCCTTGAAATATCAAAGAATTTTGAAACAATATCCGTTTCCCAGTGTAATAATGGTAAGTGTAATTTTTTTGTAAATACAATTTGTTTAGCTTAATTTAAAGGGTATGTACACTGTAAAAATAACTACCTTACTGGGTAGCTGTGGCATTAAATATAAACAGGGAGATTCTTATCATTTAAAATCGTGCTAATTTTGCCCCAACCAATCAGAACTTATGTAACATTTGAAAGCTAACATCTGATTGTTTGGGGCAAAATTAGCACCATTTTAAACGATAAGAACTTTTATTGAATAACCCCAAAAGTTTTTTTTTGTTGTTGTTCTAAAAGCTTCCCATACCCTACCTTTACTGTTTGAATCCTGCCGGCTTCCTGCTCCACTCATTTTTGGGACTGCCCCATTAGATTGTCCAAATGTACATCATTTCCTTTGCCAGGTAACATCACAGTGAGCCGTTTCATTGGCATGTGCACCTGGGGACATTAGCGAGTGCACACCGATGACGTCATTGTGTGCGCCAGCTATAAGAAAGACAAATCTCATGCCTTCCTCCAAAAAAATGCGAGAGGAAGGTGTGAGATTTGTCTTTCTTATAACCGGCATGCATGGTGATGTCATTGGCGTGCGCACGTGAAACGGCTGTGATGTTACTCGGCAAAGTAAGTTATGGAAATTTGGACAATCTCATGGAGGCTGCCCCCCTCCCCCCCCCAAAAAACCTTTATATTTTTACAGTGTACATATTCTTTACGGAAATCAGAAATTTCAGTGTTGCACTAATGACCATCATTTTCCACTGGTGACACTATTATGTCAGCTGACCATTGTGCTCCTAGGTTCATGCCTAGTGTTTCTTATTGTCAATTCTTCCCAGTGAAGAGATCTTCAATGTATCCTTTAGGCTAGATATAGTATAAGGTATTGTATATTAACAGTAGGTAATGTGTATTTATTGTTCATTATATTCGATATCATTACTTTTCTGCATTATTAGTATTGCTAACTGTGTAAAGGTCAAATCTTTACTCTTTTGCAATATGATTTTTTGTCCCCAACATGACATACTGGATCCAGTGGTTCTCAGTCAGCATTGGAAAGTCTGTTATGACCTAGGCCACACCAGCTCATTTTAACACGCTATCCGATCATGTGACAAAAAGTTGTACAAACATCTTAAAACTAATCCAATCATTGATATTCCTCACATTTCTCATAGTATAGTGGGAAGGACTGGCCCAGTAGGCTGAAGGGCAAATGCCCCCCGGGCTGGTCTCCAATAAATAAATTTGGGCTGCCACAGAAGCTTTTAGTAAGTTAGCTACTTAAACGGCACAGTGTGTGCCCCTATTTCTAACATGGGCACGGAACAGAAGACTCCTCTGCTGCTGAACTTCTCTCCTTTACTGACACTGGGAGCTGACATGCACCACCGCCTAAACTAAAATGATTTATTAAAATGGGAGGTTATAAATAAGGTTTTAGAGGCACTGCCTCAGTTTAAAGCTTAACTATGTGCTGCCTGCCTTGGCAGACATGCTATAAGGTGATTGGAGGGGAGAGGGGTTAGCATGTTTTTTATCTATAAAACTACATACATTGTTATGCTCTTGGCTCCATTCAAACTCCTGTCCAGACTGTCAGATTAATAGAAGCAGCACAGCAGTGTCTAAAGTTTAGTAGACTACATACTGACAGTCTGGGCAGCACATTGAAGGACGCTAAGAGCAGAGCAATATATGGTGGTCTCAGGTATATAATTACATTTATTATTAGTCAGCACTCCAGTTCATTAGTCAGTGTTACGTCAGCCCTCTAGTTTATTAGCCAGTATTACATCAGCCTTCCAGATCAATTGCCAGTACTAGTCAGCCCTCCAGTTCATTAGCCAGTGTTACGTCAGCCCATCAGAACCTTAGCCAGTGTTGTCAGCCCTCTAGTTAATTTCAGTGTTGTAATCCCTTCAGATCATTAGCCAGTGTTATCATCCCTCCAGATGGTTAGCCAGTGTTATCAGCCCTCCAGTCTTATCCCTTGTACACACTTAAAGTTTTACCGCCGACAAACGACTGGCGAGCACAAGGCACACAAGGGACAAACGCCCATTTTGGCCGATAATCACACGTGTATGCATTAGGTAGATGTTTTTCATTGATACACCAGACCGAACGCATACACACGTGTGATTATCAGCTGAAACGGCCATTTGTCGTATGCGTGCACCTGCTCGCAGGTTGTGCGTCAGCGGTAAAAAATGGACAAACATTTTGCGATCTACCTTGAAAGGGCCACTTGGTTGTATTTGCCCCCCAGGCCAAAAGGTCCCAGTCCTCTCCTGATAATATTTGAGGTTGAATAAAGAGATGTCCATCCAGTCTAACATACTTGGATAGTGTACTTAGCCACTATCCAATCACGCCCTTAACACTTGGCTGTGATATGCTAATAGGGATTTTCCAGGGTACATAGTTGCCACAGATTCTTTTACAAGTCATTCTGAATTGAGAAAGCCAGTCGGATGACTAGCGAAATGTCTTCAAGAACTAAACTTCAAGTCCAGTTGATCTAATTGAATATTAAAGATATACCATGACCTGGATGAATGAGAACCTTCACAAGCATAACATGCGTTTGTGAACTGGAGGGCTGAGTGTAACACTGGTTTGCGAACTGAAAGGGCTAAATTAATAGGGGTTCGTGAACTGGAGGACTGACCGCAACAAAGGCTGATGAACTTGAGGGCTCATTGGCTGCAACAATGGCTAGCTTGTAGACTGGAAAGCTGGCCTGGCAATATGTACTAGTTGCTGGACAGATGACACTGTGAATTGCAGTATGTTTAAACACAGGGATTCGATAATTAGAGAGGAAAAGGAGTCACAATCTGTGAACACCATTAAAACCAGAAGTTAGAGCTGCTTCCTATCTTTGGTGTTTCCTGTAGTTGCAGCCATCCATTAGCCCCCCCTTTGCACTGTGCCTAGAATGCTAGACAGTCCCTCTGCAGGCTCCTGCCATCCGGACTCCAGGCACATTCCTTGGCTGCCTCTTCCATAATCCGTCTGTGCCTGCAGCTGTTCTCCACTGCCTGCTCTCCTACACAGCTAGACATCCTGCTGAAACAGGGGAGGACTGGAACCTTTGGTCTGGGGGGCAAATACAACCAAGTGGCCCTTTCAAGGTAGATCGCAAAATGTTTGTCCATGCAGACTTTGCTACGATCACACACTTTGTTTAAGTTACGTCCATTTTTTACCGCTGATGCACAACCCGCGAGCGGGTGCACACGCACGACAAATGGCTGTTTCAGCTGATAATCATATGTGTGTATGCGTTCGGTCTGGTGGATCAACGAACAACACCTACCGAATGCATACACATGTGTGATTATCAGCCAAAATGGGCGTTTGTCCCTTGTGTGCCTTGCACTCGCCAGTCGTTTGTCGGCGGTAAAACTGTACGCTTGTACGGGGGATAACACTGGAGGGCTGATAACACTGGCTAACCATCTGGAGGGCTGATAACACTGGCTAAGGTTCTGATGGGCTGACGTAACACTGGCTAATGAACTGGGCTGACTACTAATAAACGTAATTATATACCTGAGACCACCATATATTGCTCTGCTCTTAGCGTCCTTCAATGTGCTGCCCAGACTGTCAGTATGTAGTCTGCTAAACTTTAGACACTGCTGTGCTGCTTCTATTAATCTGACAGTCTGGGCAGGAGTTTGAATGGAGCCAAAAGCATAACAATGTATGTAGTTTTATAGATAAAAAACATGCTACCCTCTCTCCCCTCCAATCACCTTTTAGCATGTCTGCCAAGGCAGGCAACACATAGTTAAGCTTTAAACTGAGGCAGTGCCTCTAAAACCTAATTTATAACCTCCCATTTTAATAAATCATTTTAGTTTAGGGGGTGGTGCATGTCAGCTCCCAGTGTCAGTAAAGCAGAGAAGTTCAGCAGCAGAGTAGTCTTCTGTTCCTTGCCCATGTTAGAAATAGGGGCACGCACTGTTCCGTTTTAGTAGCTAACTTACTAAAAGCTTCTGTGGCAGCCCAAATTTATTTATTGGAGATCAGCCCGGGGGGGCATTTGTCCTTCAGCCTACTGGGCCAGTCCTCCCCTGTGCTGAAATAAAGCTCTAAACATATGCACTTTTCTTCCCAGTGTTGCCAGTAATTACAACATTGGATCCTCTTTTCAGAAGTGGTGCTTGCTAATCATCGCCCGAAGCAGTCGATACAATGTTGCTAATATCGGCTGCTCTGAGAGGGGGTGTGTGTTTATGGTTTATAGTTAATTTGCTTCAGCAGAAAGCAGATTTTCAACTGGATAGGAGATCTGGACATTTTTTTTATTGCATGTCTCAGATTTTTATTTTAGATTGGACAGGGCATATAATACAAAAATAATAGAAAATGGTGTTACAATAAAATGACATACAATATAGGTACAAACAGTTATATAAAATAAAAAGGGTAAAAAGTGTCACAGACCCTAACTACTCACTAGAAGTCCTGTGTTCTCAGGGCAAGAAGGAAACATATGATTAGAGATGTAATGTGGGTTCGAATAGAACACAGTTTCGAATCGAATCTGAGGTTTTCGAAGTCCTGGCGAAAATTTTTTATTGAAAATCTAAAGTAGACTATTATCGAAAATCAAAAGAAGACGATTATCGAAAATTGAATCCTCAAAAGTTATGATCTATTTCGGTAAGTCACGAAAATGGAATGTGGAAGCTTTCCAATCGTGAGGAAAGATAGTTTTAAAATAAGTTTTGGTTATATTTACGGGTTCCCCAGACCATTCCCCAGGTCTCTGTGTCATTTACAGTAACCTGCTATTACTATTTGTCACTCAAAATGGACAGAAACTTTCAAAAAATTTTCTCCCATAGACTTTTATTGGTCCGTTTTATTTTCAAAATTTCCGGAAATTCGAAAACGGAATGAAACTCAACAATTTTGAACATCTCTACATATGACCCATACCCATTCAGCATGCCCCCTCAGTATGAACAAAGTTATAGGGGGTAACAATAATTTTTAAACCCATTGTTGTAACATCCCCCTTCTTAGCTATGCATGAGTTGGGAGTGTCCAGGAATATCCAGATTTACGACTTGTCACAACAGATTCCATATAAATTTAGATATGTACATTGTACTGGGATATAGACCACACATTCCTGTAGTAATTATTCACTCCTACAATGCCAAATATAATATTGGTTCCTGTATCACATATTCCAATACAATAATATATTTATTTTATACATATGGCTGTCCTTAAGGTCCTCTTTGTAACCACCAGACCTCGTTGGCTGAAGAGAATACCAGATACATGGTTCAGCCCCACATTGTCTAGAAGAGAAGATCTGGCTCTGTGCTCCACTAACCCTAACATAAACACTGGGGACTGTTTTCAGGGTGAAATGGCATTTTTATGAGTCCTTTGAAGGGAATACCAAGATTTAACCCAAGGCCAAGTCACTGAAAAAATCTATTTTGCCTTCAATTTTATAACAATGTATCTTTATTAATAGGTCTCAAAAATGTTATGTATCAATTTTTAGTTATAGAATATTTATAATATGCCTAACAAGTTACAAAATGAGTGCAGATTTTCCAATAAATGGTTTCCAGGATATCATTACTTGTTTTTCAGGGCAAGATTGTCCTATGCCTTTCAGTCACCCATCTGGCAATAATGTGTTGTTGTTTTATTATTATTATATTTTCTTCTATTTCATTGTTAGAAAGCAAAAAAGAGGAAATGAAGAAATGCAGCGCAGGAATGAAATACAATTATCCTAGTGGTTATTTCTATCAAAATATGTGGAACCCCCTTTATTGCAGTATATCAAGATACCGCACCATGGACGCTATCAATGAATGTATGAAAGGAAAGATTATATACATGATAGGGGATTCCACAATGTTTCAGTGGGTGACATACATCAACAACCATGTCAATAGTAAGTCAAACTATCCAATAATATATAAGACAAATTATGACTACCGTATATACTCGAGTATAAACCGACCCGAGTATAAACCGAGGTACCCAATTTCAGCTAAAAATCCTAATAAAGTTATTGACCCGAGTATAAACCGAGGGTAGAAACTTGGCATTCAAGATGTTTGGAAACTACAACTCCCAGCTAATAAAGCATGCTGGGAGTTGTAGTTCCCAAACATCCTGGACTCTTCTCCCTGTGGACTCTTCTCCTGGACTCTTCACCCTGTGGGCTCTTCCTCCATCCAAGGGCTTCCTTGCAGGTACGGTATCGGCATTCCGGCAGCCGCGCGCCCATTCCTGTACCGGCGCGCCGGCTGATGTCACTGCCCGGCGCCGGGCAGTGACGTCAGGCCGGCGCGCCAGTGCAGAAAAAGACCGCGCGGCTGCCGGAATGCCCAGGTAAGCGGTTGACTCGAGTATAAACCGAGTCCGAGTTTTCAGGCTGATTTTTCAGCCTGAAAAACTCGGTTTATACTCGAGTATATACGGTATATCCTGTTTTCGAACATCACATCTCAATTTTAGACCATTTGCTTGATAAATTTCAACTTGTATATAAATATGAATCTCTATTGCATACTTTCTATATGTACAGTTAATATAGAGTTCAATCAGTTCTGCATAGACCAGTAAATGTTTCCCAGTGGAGGTGGCTGATATTTTGCAAAAAAGTTCAGGCTAAATACTCTGCCATTGACCCTCCTGTAATCCCTAGCAAGGTATATTGCCTCAATACAGTACCTGTAGAAACAACTGGGAATGTAACCCAGAAAGTGCTTACACATTTTAGCAGCAGGAACAACTGGGAAGGCACACCCAGCTAAGTGTAAGCTTTGGTTAGTAGATGCTGACAGACAATCATGTTACAGCTCAGAGGTCATCCCTCCCTCTGACACAGAACAGAGATTTCAGGGCAGTATTTTGTAAACATTTTAAAATGCTCTTAATAAATTTCATACAAAAAAAGAAGTCATCTTTATTACTTACCTAGCATGGATGTTAAAAACATCATATTAACACTTTAGTAAAAAACAAAAGTTAGTCAGGGGAATCAAACCGGCAACCTCATATATTCTGTCTTGCTAAAAGCAGAACTTTCTATAAATAAAAAAAAATGAACAACAGAGTAAAAAGCAGCTTTCAAAGTCTTATCAGGGACTTACTGTATATTGATGTAAAGACATTGGTATAGAAAATACTCTGTATATAGAGACAGAGAATACTGAGGTCAGAGGGCGGGACTTTTATAAGACTACAGCTGTGAGTTCTACTGGCAATAACATGGAAGCCTTCTTTGTTACAGAATTTATTACTTTCATGTACAAAATGCAAATTATTAGAGAAGATTTATTTATTTATTTTAGAGAAGATTATACTTATTACAATATATAGGTGTTCCGGGGAGAAAAGCTTTCAAATTAACAATAAGAGAAAAAGTTCTCTTTTAAAGGGAGTTTAGTTCTCCTTTAAATTGGTGACTTGTTAGTTATCTGCCCACAACTACAACTGCTATTTTTACCAGTTTAGTATATGCATTTGCAACCAGACACTCAATTTTAAGTTCTTTTTTGTTCTGAAAAAGGCAGGGGCATCTCTAGGGTCCCCCAAAAAAACCGGGGGGTTACAGCTTCAAACAATTTTAAGGCCAAACCCCAATTAGTGTAGACAGAGATACAGAAATGACAGATGTACAGTATTCCTTTATACTGGTAGCAAAGTGGCAATGTAAGTATATACTGGTAGCAAAGTGGCAATTTCAGTGTATATACTGGTAGCAAACTGTCATTTTCACTATATACCAGTGGCAAAGTGGCATTTTCATTATATACTGGAAGCTGCTTGTGAAGGTTCTCATTCATCCAGGTCATGGTATATCTGTTGTATTCAATAAGATCAACTGGACTTGAAATGTAGTTCTTGAAGACGTTTCGCTAGTCATCCGACTGGCTTTCTCAATTCAGAATGACTTGTACAAGAATCTGTGGCAATTATGTACCCTGGAGAATCCCAATTAGCATATCACAGCCAGGTGTTAAGGGTGTGATTAGATAGTGGCTAAGAGGTGTTATAGGAACGCCCAGAGTAAGGTGTTAAAACAGCATTGTACATGGCAGACAGTTGGTGTCGAACCCCCCCACTCTATTTAGGCTTGGTTTCTTTATTTTCACATAAATGGCCTCCTTAACACCTCTCTTGAACCAGTCACGTTCCTTCGCCAGTATGTTAACATTACAATCTTCAAAGGTATGTCCTTTATCCTTAAGATGCAGATACATGGCTGAGTCCTGACCCGAGGAATTGGCTCTTCTGTGCTGGGCCATACGTTGATGCAGTTGCTGTTTGGTCTCCCCCACATACAAATCAGAGCATTCTTCACTGCACTGCACCGCATATATGATGTCGCTTTCTTGTGTTTTGGTATTGGGTCTTTTGGATGTACCAATTGCTGCCTCAGCGTGTTGCTCGGTTTAAAGCAGACAGGGATACGATGTTTTTTGAAAATTCTTCTTAATTTCTCGGAGACCCCTGCTACATATGGGATACCATGTTCTTCCTCCTGTCTTGCTTTTCCCCTTCACTGTTGGTATTTGTGTTCTTTTCTTTCCTTCTACTTCTTTTGACAAAGGCCCAGTCTGGATATCCACAAGTTTTAAGGGCTCCTCTGAGATGTTTCATTTCTTTAGCCTTCGCCTCTGTGCTAGTGGGGATGTTCTCGGCTCTGTGTTGCCGAGAACATAGAACTATATATATATATATATATATATATATATATATATATATATATATATATATAGTTCTATAGTTCGGGAAATTAACCAATTAAAGTCAATGGGAGTAAATTGTTTGAAAAGTTCTAGTTAAAGGGGAATTGTGGTCCAAAAATGACTTAAGGTAAATTGATAGGAATTGCTCTCCTGAGACTTTTTGCAATTTATTTTCATTGTTTATTTTGCATAGTTTTGAAGATATTTACATTTTATGGCAGCAGCTTTACCAGGTCCCCTGCACTTCGTGCTTCCTGCTCTGAAACCATGTCAGTGGATGGCAGTCAATCTGTTCTGTGTCTCCCCTTGCAGCCCCCGTCCTCTTGCAAGCTCCCCTTGTCCCTCCCACTCATGGACCCCATGGCCCCTCCATTTGCAGGCCCCTCATGGCCCTTCACTTACACTCGCGGGTGCCGTGGCTCTGGCCACTCGCGGGGGCCGTGGCTCTGCCCACCTGTAGGTGCCGCTGCCCCGCCCACTCGCAGGTGCCACTGCCCTGCCCATTGACGGCTCGTTTTAAAGGTAGGAAACTGGCCTTTCATTTAAACTCAACATGTTTGGATACCACAGTTCCCCTTTAATTACAAATAAAATAGCAATGGCTATGGCTCTGGCACCTGGGAAATGGTCTGGGGAACATGTCTATATCATCAAAACTTGTTTAAACACTACCTTTCTCCACAATCGGCTATTTGTCGGGTTTCAACATTGAGTTTTTGCTACATTCAAGGGTTATGGCCAAATTCAAGGGTTGCCAAACAATACATTCAAGGGTTACCAAACAATACATTTGAGGGTTACCGAAATTGAAAGCTACATTCGAGGGTTACCGACAGAATTCGATAATTATCAAACTTTTGCTAATTATCGAAAATAAACCAGCGAGTTTGAAAAACCCGAATTTGAGTTTGGGCTCTGTTCTAGTCCATCTCTAGTAGCAAACTAACATTTTCTTTATATACTGGTAGCAAACTTGCATTTTCAGTATATAATGGCAGCAAACAGGCAATTTCAGTACATACTTGCAGCAAACAGGCAATTTCAGTACATACTGGCAGCAAACAGGCAATTTATCACATACTGGTAGCAAACCGGCAATTTCATTATATACTGTTAGCAATTGGGCTATTACCTACCCCATGTGCAGCGCAATCCAATCACTATAACAGGCAGGCAGTGGCAGCATTTCGTAATGTGCATTCACTACGGCAGAAAGGAACTACTTAATATTTGGTATTGTGGTCAGAGTATACAATAGCATTAACCCATTCATTACATAACTTCAGTTAGCAACCCATAGCAGTAATACATTCAGTGCCCTAACTGGTATTTGTATTATCTCCCAGAAGAATTAACCCATTTATTGAATTGCTCCAGTTAGCAGCCGCATAACAGCCTAAGGGCTGGGGGGAAGTGAGAGAGCCTGTTATGGATCCAGTGTGTAAGAATGAGAAATGCAAAAGTTTACTAATTGTAATTGAAGTAAAATAAATTTAAAGTCTAAATTTAAAGTCTAAACGTTAAAATCTAAAGTTAGGACCTTCCAGACTGGGGTTACCTCGATGTGGTTGGAAGGCTTTTCATTCATGTGATCACAGTAATGTATACTAAAACCCCTTTGTTTATAACGTATGCCAGTGTGCAGATAATATGATATTATATGGGGCCTAGGAATGCGCATTGATTATCTTTTCTATGTTTGTATAAATGTTTGACCAGATCAGTAGCACTTCCACTAAATGTAGTTGTAAATTAGCCTAATTAGAGTGCTTCCACAATCCTTGTATTGTAACATTAACCCATTCATTACATAACCCCAGTTAGCAACCTCATAGCATTAACCTATTCAGTACCAAAATTGGTAATTGTATAGAAAAAGAAATAGGGCACTATGCAGATATAGATATGTAGCTCATTTTGAGTAGAGGTGCAAAACCTACTTTAGTCACTATAGATCAGAAAGCAAAAAGGAGAAAAGGATATAGTCTGCAACACTGTATTGATTGTGTATAACTGAAAGTCCTTTATTTTTAGGGTTTACACCTCTCCATACTATGACAATAGTACTATACTATTGTCACAGTATACAATAACAGATGCTAAGACGTATTATACATAGTAGATAAGTCAGTGCAATCCATGTGGTGTATGGAGTTGGACCATGTGAAGTTCAGAACAGATGGGACACATTTCGATCCTCCTTCGAAGTAGAAGGAGCTTTCTCAAGCTTGCTGCCCACTTGAATGGTCCTTTTATCTTAGGCCGAAAACGCTAAAGTCCATGCGGCTGGAGTGACGTCACTCCACTCATTGGTCGCTCTTGCACATGTGTAATACGTCTTAGCATCTGTGTTATTGTATACTGTGACAATAGTATGGTACTTTAAAGAGATGTTAACCCTGGTTTTTTAGATGTTTTTGAAGGTATCCCTTCTGAAAATAAAGGACTTTTAATTATACACAATCAATAGAATATTCTTTTTTCCTTTTTGCTTTATGATCTATAATTGGTATTTGTATCATCTCCCAACAGAAATAACCCATTCATTACATGACTCCATTCAAGTAAAATTCTTTACAAATGTCTCCTCTCCATCCTGACTGACTAAATGACAGATGTGCAGTGGAGTATTACGCATACTGTTTTAACTTGCAATGGAAAATGAAAACTTGTTTTCATTTCTGTGTTCTCTATATGAACTTGTTATGTATGAATGTTAACAGCCTAATCCTACAAAACAACATTATTTGAGATGTAATTGAACAATCTTATTACTTTGCATTATGTTATTTTCCTCAGTACCTTAACCATTCTGCATCCCAGTAAATGTCCCATGATGCACTGCTATTGCCTTTTAATTATATGCTTCACCTTCATATTGGCAAAATTAACTGGCCGAGAGATAACAATACAATGCTTTAAAGATAGCGCAGGGGCAAAGTTTTCCCAGTAGTACATTGTGGCTGTGTGATGACATTATCACGCAGACATGCCCAAGTGCATCGTGACACAAAGCCACAAAGTACTACTGGGAAATGGAAATTTGGGGCACTTACATTATATAGCTTGTGTTAAAACATTCAGGGCACTTTGCCAAAGATCTGGGGCATATGCCCCGAATGCTTTAACATAGTGATGCAATTGAGAAAAGGTATCTGCCTCCTTCCTCTGCTCAATGAGCTTTTTATAAGCTTGAGCATGTGCAGATGACGCAGCAGGGAAATCAGCAGTCAATCAGTGGTTGTGATCTCAGCAGTCAGAGCCTTGAATGACTGCATGGAGGGAGGAGCCAGCTTCATCTGCCAGAATGGGGGAAATAAATATTCCTTAATATATTGTTAATATTGCATCTAATAATGTGCATCAGTTGGGGTTGGGGTCAACATTTCAACATTTTTTTTGTTTTAAAGGTGAATATGCCCTTTAAATATTTCTCTTTCACAATTCTCATACTTTCATATTTGTATATATAAATCTATTTTATGCACATGTATTTTTGAAATTAAATATTTTTTTGGCTGTTTTTCTCTATCTTGTTCTATGAAGAGGTAATTCCTAGCTAAATTCACTCATACCAATGGGTGCTTTCTGAATTACCTAATCAGTTGTTCCTGCTGGTATTAATGCAGATTGTTTGGCTCTGGGAGTACATGTCTGCATAACTCTAGGTGAATAATGGCTTAGTTATGTAACCTTGAGATAAATCTAAAGCAGCCTATATACCTTTAGATGGTTGCATGGTGCCGCTGATCAGTGTACTTCCTGATTAAAACTTGATAAAAAAGTACCAATCAAACTGCACTACTATATATCATCTATCTTTTTCAGCTACAAATCCACTTATGATAATGCAGATGCTGATGGGAATGTTAAAGATTTTCTCTACAGGTCAAATCAGCTTTTGATTTTTCAATAGACTGCCCTGCATAGGTGGACACTATCAAAGGAACACCACACAAAAAAAACTGCCTATCAGTATACGCAAGCCTTAAGACATATTACATTTAAAGGAAAACTAAACATTTTTTAATCCAAATCTGAACCAATACATTGAAAGATTCTTCTCTAGTAAGTTGCATTTAGTACATGTAATATATTCTGTAACAAAGAAGGCTTCCATGTTGTTGCCAGCACTACTCATTGCCCATGTGGGCTTCAAAGTGCTACACCCCCAGGATTCACTGTCTCTATGCACAGAGTTTCTAGCTTCTGTTTCTAGTGAAAGTTTATAAATGTACCTGTATTCATTGTTGAGATACTGGTGGCGCACCATGTAAATGCTATGTTGTTAAGGAACACAGCCGCCCAAGACAACACAAGTTCAAATCCAATAGCTTACTTATAAAACAATACAATATAGTCTACTACCTGCATTTATTTTTTGTTTGTTACCATTATGTTTTAAGAAAAAAAAATATACAAAATGTATATATAGCAGCTCGGTTTTTTTTCAACCAACCAGTGTGAATTGCTGACAGCCGTTCCCTAATATAAAATAGTGAACTGATTTTACTGATATTTTAATGAAATCTACTTGCATTGATTGCATCTGCAGTGGTGTTGCACTGCTAAACTGCTTGGTTTGGAAACAAACAGACCATTGAGACACAGGTTCAATTCCCCAGGCTTTTTTGTTTCTAGCAAAAGATAGAGACTCTACATGGACTGATTTTCCACCTAGTAGCTCTTGTGGCATAGAGGTAGAAAGCTTTACATTTAGAAAGACACAGTATAGAAAGTTGCAGCTTTGATTCCCCACAGTGTACTTACTTTTATTTTTTTAAATATTTACTTTTATTTATTTTTTTAAATTTAAACTTGTTTCTTATATCCATGCTAGCAAAGAAATAAACTGCAAAGGCATTTAGAATTGTTGGAGACAGGAGCATTTGTAATGTGTTTACACAAAAATTGCACTGAAATCTGTGTTCTGTGTTAGAAGGAGGGATGATCTATGAGGTGTAACATGATTGGCTGTCAGCTTCAAGGAAGCAAAGTTGCAGCTTCCTGTGAAGTGTACTGAATACTCTTAACTGGGTGTCCCCAGATAAAGTGAATTATGGGAGCTGACCCCTAGTTTATTTTCATAAATCTCCCAGCAAAGGGAGAGGTGAGACACAGCTTTTTGTATATTTGTAAAAGTGCTCTTTCTATTTGTCATATGTTGTCTGGACACTTTTGTTCCTCTTTAACCTACCATTTTCTTCAACAGGCATCTACCATTTCTGCCAACTGACAGTACATTTTTCTCTCAGTCAGAACAGCTCTCTATCACGTCTGCACATCAAATTCCTGTCAAGGAATAAAGGATACATTGAGACAAATGTTATTATTATTTTCCTTTTATGAACTACATTATTATGTTCTGGAAATGGCTTACATAAATCTACTTAAAGGACAATTATACTCACCTTCCCTCTTCCTCTTCTTAGGTCAGTACCTTTTACCCAGGGTGAGGACCTGAACCGCTAGGTCCTCACCCCTGGGTTCGCGAAAGTTAAAGCACAGCGTTACTGAAACGCTGCTCTGGCAGACTCCGCCCCCTCCTCTCGTCGGTGACGAGGCCAATAGGAAGGCACGCTCTGCAACGAGTTTTCAGGTCCTCACCCTGGGTAAAAGGTACTGACCTAAGAAGAGGAGCAGAGGGAAGTATAATTGTCCTTTAACCTGGTGTATTTTACTTATAAAAAAGAAATTCATTTATAGGTGCAGATTAGGTTATTAGTGGTACTTTCGATTTGAATCAGCCCAAGAGGAGGTAACATAAAGAAGAGGTAATGGGACTTTTGGGCTGAAATAAAAAAAAAATCATCACTAGAATAGGTTGTCCTATTTGTTCACTCTGACTTACTTTAATAGTTTAATGAGATCTATTACTGTATAAAAGTAGTTGCACTGTCTTAAAACCAACAGGGTTATTCAATAAAAGTTCCTATTGTTTAAAATGGTGCTAATTTTGCCCCAAACAATCAGATGTTAGCTTTCAAATGTTAAAAAGTATCTGATTGGTTGGGGCTAAATTAGCACCGTTTTAAACGATAAGAACTTTTATTGAATGTCCCTGTATGTGTAAAGTGTACAAAACTAAAACGATACACAATATTTTTTTTTATACGGTTTTATAAAAAAAAAAATGTAACAAAATGTAATCAGAATATTAATTTTCTGTTTCTGTCATTTTAGGTCTTAAACTGTTTAATCTATACAATGAAAACTGGCCAATGACACGTTTGTATATAGATACAGAGAGAAATATTAAAATTGAATGGAGAAAACATGCGTTTCCTTTTATAATGCTGGTATTTCACACCTTTAAGGAGGAGTTCACTATTCCCCAACAAATTGACCAGATTCCTGGAAACCAACACACTGTTGTTGTGTTTACCCTGGGAATGCATTTCCGTTTGTTTCCTCTACAACATTACATACGAAGAATAATTAACATCAGACGTGCCATTGAACGTCTACATTTACGGAGTCCTGAAACCAAAGTGGTTGTTAAAGCTGAGAATACTAGTGACCTGCTTGATCGTTTAGAAATATTAAATAATTTCCATGGATATTTGCAATATTCTTTAATGATGGAAATTTTCCAAGGCCTTAATATTGCAGTGGTGGATGCTTGGGACATGTCTATTGCTTATGCAAGTCAAAAAACACATCCTCCTGAAGAAGTAATAGCAAATGAAATAGATTTGCTTTTAACTTATATGTGTTAGTAGGATATTTTTGTATATTTTTACTAATACAAAGCGTTACTTATTCTTAAATAAAACTCACAGATGTTGTAAATTAAGGTTCAATACCAGACATCTCACCCTACATTCGAGGCTTCTGGGCAGGGTGGGGGAAGGCAGCCTAGCAAAGTGACGTCATGTCTGTGACGCCACTTAGGGGTGGAGTAAGGCAGGGTTAGAGGTGTTCTGTGGGCATGGCAAGCAAAAGGGGGCATGACTGGGAAGGAAATTAGTCTCCTCTCGGTTGCAGAAGTCTGAGGTGACTTCTGGGAGTCGCCCCAGAATGCGGGCGACTCCCGCAAATCGCGGGAAGGGTGGGATACCTGCAATACGGACTTTCAATATTATTTTAAATTTCTGTATAAATAATGAAAGAAAAATATTAAATTATTTAGGTAATGTTTGGTTAATGTCTCTTCCTATAATTAAGTTCCCTTGAGGTACGAAACGCATCAGGGGGCCGTTTGGTCCAGATATTTATGGATTACCAATAAAGTATGATTTGATTTTACTACACTGGAGTTCCGTTCTTAAATTCTCAGTGTGCACGCTCTTACTTGGTGGATTTCATGGACTGTGTTGGGCCATAGCGACAGGCTCGGGGCAATTTGCACCTGAGCCACCATATACAAGTGGTGAGTTACTGCTATACTCAAATTACTGTATGATATTGCTGGGATATTTTCTGTGAAGGGTCTGGGGCATGTGCACCCAGACTACTGAAGTTTGATTGTGAGTGTGTTTAAACACCTTTTTTCACGCTGGTTGCCTTTTACTTATCCCTTAGAGAGAGCTAATAAATAGTTAGCTATTTTATGTGTTTATAGATCATACGTTTGAGACAAACAGTGCTGTAAGCCACCCTGTGTTTGGGAACGGCTCATTGTGTTAAAAAGGTTCAGAAGAGTCTGTGCACACATAACCTTTTCTGCTTTTTTCTGAATGTTTGGTTATTGTCTAGTTGAGGCAGAAAAAATAGTAAAAATACCTTTTAACCCCTCTCCAAATGATCGTATTGTTTATACATCTACCTTAATCAGCATAGGATTTGTTAAGGGATGCTGGGCTTAGTGTGAAAAGTCTAACTAATAACAAGAAAGAGCCAGGGTTTTGTGTAATATGTATAGTTCTGGTTGATCCAGGGATATTTTCCAATTGGTTTCTCAGTGGGAGGCACACTCAGAAATAAACTTCAAAATTCAATATTTACTGAGGTGCTGAAACCAAACACACACAGCATTTCAGCAGGCGTTTCCCCCTTCCTCGGGTGTAACAAACTACTGAAACGTGCAGGCCTTTTATAATGACACCATTATACAGTGCAATAACTCCACTCCTTCATTATGGGGGTTAAAGTCCCAGTGCAAAAAGTGTACATAGTGCAATAATATTATAGTTCAACAACATACTGTGAATCATGTTCCCTAATAAAAGCATACTATAAAATCTGTATCATATAAAACAATGAACAATTAATCAAGTGACATAAGTGTAAAAATCGAATTCTTGCTAAAATATATTCATAAAAAATGTTAAAGAAACCATATCTTGTGGCCATTCATTATAAATGTGATCTAAAATGACAATAAATTATCTTCTAATAAATATATACAGTCCTTGAGGATTAACAATACTTTTACATGTCCCATGGCCAGTTCGAAAAAGTTCCACTAGATGGTGCAGAATTTCCTTTAAAGAAAAACAAAAAGGGTTATTTAATAAAAGTTCTTATCGTTTAAAATGGTGCTAATTTTGCCCCAACCAATCAGATGTTAGCTTTCAAATGTTAAATAAGATCTGATTGATTGGGGCAAAATTAGCACCATTTTAAACGATAAGAACTTTTATTGAATCTCCCTGAAAGTGTCTACCAGACTCGGTACAAGATTAAAATTTGTATACAATGTTTACATATTAAAAGAACTCCTTCTAAAAGGCCATTAATTCAATTATTACTTTGCAGAGTCTGCGTCTTATGATACATATAAATGGATTTTACAATATGAGCTCAGAGGAGCTACATTCAAAAGAAGCAGGTTAAATTGAACTCCTCGCTAAACATTTAGGTGATAATGTTTGCAAGTAATCAATCCACCAATATTCCCATTGAGATAGTATCTGTGAGAAATTGCCACCACTGATTGGTTGCTTTACCAACTCTAAAACTTGCCACCGTAATTGTGTGGCATTATGTTTGAATTCATGAAAATGCCGTGCTACTGGGGTATCATTCTTGGGTACTCCTGGTTTATAATGCTTTATGTCCCTTTTGTGCTCACTCAATCTAATCCATATTTCTCTCTTGGTCTGTACTACATATTCCGAGACACATATTACCCCCTGGCTCATGCATGAGGAGAAATCCCTATCTGTCTGTTTTTAAGCCTCCGAAAGCAGTG
Source organism: Hymenochirus boettgeri (assembly GCA_019447015.1). Lineage (NCBI taxonomy): Eukaryota > Metazoa > Chordata > Amphibia > Anura > Pipidae > Hymenochirus > Hymenochirus boettgeri. The sequence goes on along the minus strand of CM033475.1, from coordinate 139,735,130 downwards.
TCAGTGTGCCATTGTGGTGCACGCAACAGAAGTATCTTCATTTTGGGGGTGCACATCCCTTTACATAAAGGAGACTTGTACCACGGTGTTACAGCCTAGCTGTGTGTATCTGCAATGACCCAGCAATAAACTATATATACAATAAAGCTATAGCAGTGAAAGAGTCAAATTAACCCACAAAAGTTCAGTTCTCAATCCCATTTTTGGACTATAGGCTATGGAAGTGAGATGGTTGAGTGGAACGTCAAATAAAAGTAAGAGGAGCACAGTACGTTAGTGTATCAAATGTATAGTGCATTAAATGTTTTTTGCACTGCACAATACATTTTGATTCATGTATGTATTGTTCTCCTCTTACTTTAATTTGACATCGGATTCTATCAACCCCAAGGGGGTGTTTGGAGGATTGCACCAGCTGATTTTTGCCAATTGCCATCCTTGGTGAACTAGAGTGGATCTCTTCTTGTTTGTAAGTTTTGAGTGGACATTCCTTGTTTAGAGAGTCATACAAAATAGTCAGCCAAGCTTTGGTACATAAATAAGGCTGAGGCTAGAATGTAGCGGCTACAAGTGCTCCTGAATTGGAAACCAAAGTGTTCGCATTACCGTGCATTGTGATTGCACAGTGTTGCGCAATTGGAGTGCACGCGATTGCACAAAACATGTGGATCGCATGCACTGATTAACAGATCGTAGCACAGCAGACATCAACCGACTAATGTGGCCACCCCCACTGCCTTACACTAGTGTACGCTTTTGAAGGCACCAGAGGTGTACTTGCAAAGGCCCGGGACCCCCCAGAGGTCCGTGATCAGCTATTTTTAAAAGCTACTAGTATTGGGTTTCAATGCTCTGTCTCAAAGAACAGTCAAATTTTAGACTAATTTTCTCAGTAACTGGAAATTAGAGCAGGGATTTTCAAATGGTGTGAGATATATGAAAACTAGGGATGGCTGAAACTCACAAGTCTTCCGAAAATGGAACAAATTTTTGATTATTATTGAATGCTCAAGGCTATTTTTGATAATTTTTAAAAATAGCCTCTAACATATCATAACCCTCCAAAATACGATTGGAGAACTTTCGAGTTTCCGATCGTATTTTCGAAGGTTATCGAATGTTCAAGGCTATTTTCGATGATCCTCGAACGTTCGATAATTATAGAGAATAGGCTCTGATGTTGCGAAATCCGGATCCGGACCATTTGGGTTTCGGAACCAAGGGGTTCCTTGTCGGATCCTGGGTCCCATCTCTAATGAAAACAACAACAACAATTTCACTTCTGTTTTGTATTGCACTAGCGCTTTCTGTGAGGTCCATAAGATTATTGAATGCCGGTAATGTTGTAATAGAACACAATATCATAATGTATATGAGTGCTACTGATGCAATTATTACCGTATGTATAGTATTCTCACAAAAAATCAGTGCCAAGGGTTTAAAGGACAACTCCACCCTCATAAGAAGATCTTTTAGAAAGAATGGCCTCTTTAAAATATGTTGATATATCCTCCTTTGTCCTATGAATGCATTACTATATGCCTGCTATGCTTCTGGATGCCTCATGGAAACTGAGCAATTTAGAAACCTGTACTGAGCCTGTACTGAGCCTGGACATGCTCAAAAGAGGCAGACAGGGGATTAACATTCAGTCATTGGCTGTGATGTCAACTGTCAAATCTATAACTGACAGTTACTAACTGGAAGAACCAGGAAGCAGAAACTGGGGCAAAAGGACATTGTGCAGGATTTCAGGTTATATATTTCAGATTTCAAACTTACTGTTTAAGGTTTTGTGGTGTGATTTAACTGTATGTAAGTCTTCATAGGGGATAAAGCTTAATAAATTTTATTTGTTGTTGTTGTAATAAAGTGCTGGCATCTGAATATATACAGTACATGGATAGAATCCTTTGTGTGATTAGTAACGATAGCTTCAGCCCCTCTAGCGTGACTTCTCACGTGCTTACAATTATTGTGATCTATCAGCGTGTGAGAATCTCAGAGTAGTGCATGTCAATGTGGGTGGCCAAATTTCCTATGCAGCAATTCGTTTTCAGAGAGCATGTGATCAACATTTTGTTTTGTGAATCGCATGTGCTCCGGTTCCACAAAATTGCACAAATCGCAGCGCAAACAGACAATGACGCATTTGAAATGCATACCAATGCTACTCCATTGTAGAGTGGCCTAAGCTTAACTGTATTGGCCCCATACATGCAGCATAATCCCTGGTCAGTCACCAACCTGAATGACTCACACAAAAGCTGAAACATTTTACAGTCCTTTTTTTTAAATTGTAAATATGAAATAAATCTTCATTCTATTATGTCCCAATCTTCTGTTAAGTCCAATGGAATCACCCCTTTATCATTAAAGCGTGTTGCACAGAAACAAGCAGTCCCAAGGCCAATCACTGCCATGGCTGCATTTTGGCCCCTTCTTGCCATTTTGGCCCCTTCTTGCTTTCATGCACGGAAAAGGCTTGGAAGACAGGCAGAAGGCAGCCATGGAAATGAGGGCTGGTACAGTAAGTATATTAGGAAGCCGAATTTAAAGGGTATGTCCACCATAAAAAAAATGTTAATATCTTGTAGGCCACCCCTGCCCACACTCAACCGCCAAGTTACATTTCTAAAAAAAGAATCAGAGACATAATTACAGTCCCTCGCTCCTGCGACTGTCTACCATGGCTCCCTGTTTATGGGAACTTGCAAACAGGGTCCGACCCGCCAGCGACGTGTGGCTTCTGGCTTTGAAGACAGTCACGGGAGCGAAGGACTGTCAGTATGTCTCCGATCCTTTTTTTTTAGAAATGTAACTCTGCGGTTGGGGGTGGGCAGGGGTAGCCTACAAGATATTAAATGTTTATTTTATTAAAAAAGTAAGGTGGAAGGGCAGCCATAGAGGGATCCGAAGGGTGGGAGGGAGGTGGGGAAAGGGCTCCCCTGCACATGCCATTGTCCTCTCAGAGGAAAAGGAGGAGGCAGAAACACAGGAAGACAGCACCTACTCTTCAGTTTCCTGTTTTTGTTTCACCTCTCTTTGCAGTAATTGGAGACTGGACAGCCCTTCATTATTTATTTTGGACTGGACCATATCATGTCTGTTTGTCCAGACTCTCCTAAAGGCAGGTGAATGACCCCATTTTATAAAGGAGGCTTGACTCTTCCTGGCTCAGAAAGCTTCAAGTGTTAAGGATTCAGACCTGAAAGGATACCCACCTGCCTCAGGAGAGACTCAAGGCCAGCGCCCACCAAATATATATCATATCCCCTTCCTCTCACCCACAGAGTTTAACCAAGTGTGCCATGTGGCATGATGAGAGAGGTGATTACTAGAGATAAAAAAATGAAGTTTTCAGGAGAACAATGAACAAAGAAACACATGGTTCCCAACATCCTTTTCTGAACAAAGTTACTTAAAGGGAAAATGTTGTCTCCAAAGTTTAACTGAAAGGCCAGTTTCCTACCTTTAAAACAAGCCATCAACCACCTCTCTACCTGCTCCACAGCCCAAGATATAAAGAAATCACTGACCAGAAAGTTAATGGGTGGGAGGCTGACATGTGACATTCCTAAGGCTGCTCCTCCACCTCACCGCTGGCGAGCTTGGCCTCAGACTTCAGTGACAAGACAGGAGACAGGAAGTCCTTCCCCCTCCCTGCTGTGTGAAGATCCCCACAGAGAAGGTAAAGGAATCTACAGCCCTACTCTCAAACTATGTAAAAACAACCTTTTGAGGCAGAGTTCTCACACTGTTCTCACTCTGTTTACACAAAGTTTTCTGTAGGGGGAGGGTTGTGAGTAGTCCATGGCACCCATGATTGGGCAGGGCCATGGTACCCATGAGTGGGCGGGGCTAAGGCATCTGCGAGTGGGTGGGGCCAAGGGGGGCCTGCAAATGGAGGGGCCATGGGGTCCATGAGTGGGAGGGACCACTGGGCTTGCAAGAGGAGTGGGGCTGCAAGGGGAGGGGGAGGCACAGGGCAGATTGACTGTCATCCACTGACACGGTTTCAGAGCAGAAAGAAGGAAGTGCAAGGGACCTGGTGATGCTGCTGCCGTATCACACACAAAAATGTAAATATCTTCAAAACTATGCAAAATAAACAATTAAAATAAATTGCAAAAATTCTCAGGAGAGCATCATTTCCTATCAATTTACCTAAAGTCACTTTTGGACCACAGTTCCCCTTTAATATATAAAACAATTTTTTTTTTTAAAACTGTTCGGACAGTAAGGGATTCTGAGAAATGTAGTTCAGCCATAAACTTACAATCATAGCCGTGCGTTTTGCTGAGAACTAGTCATCTTGCAACTCTTCTGTTAAGCAACTTTGTCCTTTAAGGAATACAGACATGGGGGTTTACTGGTAAAAGATATAAACAAACCACAACACTTAAGGTCAGAATTAGACAGATGACTGCCCAAGTCTTAAAGGTGGGTGGGCATGCAGCTCAGTCACTCATACCCTCAAAACAGTCCCAAGATGGTCCCCCCAAAGTGAGCACACCCAACCTAATAAATATATCCCATTCCTCACAGGGCTTAAGGAATAAATGTAAAAAAAAAAAAAAAAAAAAGAAAACAGCAGGTAGCACCAACAACAACCCACCCCTTTCAATGGCACAGGGCTTATGCAGGGATAGGCAACTAGATCTCCATATGTTTGAAATTCCCAGGATTCCTCTACAACCACTGTTTGAAAACTACAACTCCCAGCATTTCCTAACATCTGCCGATCTACTTGTTGTCTATCCCATGTTTAAGAAATAAAAAAATACCTAGCAGGGGGCATTTACAACAACATACCCCACTTTTACACTGTCCCCAGGCACTGGGACTAAGAAATAACAAAAAAACAGCAGGCAGCACCAACAACAAGAAAGAAACATGTAAGAAACACATCCACGAGCCATGGGTGCAGACTCTTCCAACCCTTACCCCTAAAGGGTTAATAATATCCAATATACCGTAGGTAGAAGAATTTTGAAGGAACGCACACCTTGCAATTGAGAACAAACTTTATTGAACCATCAACACAACACGCACAACGTTTTGACAGCAACAAAGGGAATCCAGGCATAAAGTTTAAAGGCAAAGAACCAACAGGAACACCAGGAAAAGGCTAAGAACAGGAATAGCAGGAGTCTAAGAAACAAATAAAGGAGAAGGGAACCCAACACAGCTCTTCCTAAGCGATGCTATTTTCAGGCATCAGGCATGGATTTTTATTAAGTGAAAATGCTATTATAAAGTAGTGGTATTTCTAAACTGCGAAACCAGCTTACTGCACCTGTTAGTAGTTACACAAGAAAGTAGGAATTGTCTTTCGACTTTAAACCCGAAGAGATTTATCCTTAAATCTCGTACACACTTACGATTTTGGCACTGACCCACTGACCCAGCATTTACATCAGGTCCTGCCCCAAAGAGCTTACAATCTAAGCACATTTTGTTTGGCACATACAACCTATCAATATGTCTTTATACAGTCTTTATCCATATGGGACCTTAATAAGAAGGATAGATAGAAAATCAAAAGAGTTACAGAATTTTGAAAAGAATATTTAGAAAGCTCTATTAACATTCCATGGCGGATCAATGAACAACCCCCGACCGAACGCATACACACGTGAGATTATTGCCCGAAATAGCCATTGGTTGCAGGTGAACAAACAAGAAAAGAGATGATCAATGCACATTCCTGGGCCCCATATATCATAATATCTGTGCTAGTGCAAACAGTAAAAACATGGGGGGTTTATAGTTACAAGTTTATGTATTAAAGTGAAAAGCCTTCCAACCATGTCAAGGTTAGAGATGTCCAAACTTCGCAAAATCCGGTCCGCTTGAGGATCCGCGAATTCGAAAATTCGAAAATCCGCGAGCGGACCCATTAAAAGAGAAAAATATCCTTGAAATTACGTGTTTTCTCGTAATTTCGAAAATACAAGGATTTCTCTTATTTCCATACATACGTATTTTCGAAAATACGAGAAATCCGCAGTTCGGAAGTTCGGAAGGCAGAAAATCCGGAAAATCTGGAAAACGCCGCCGTTTGCGAACGGGAAACATCCGCGGCGGATCCGGGTTCGGATCCGCGAACCGGCCCTCCCTAGTCAAGGTAACCCCAGTATGGAAGGTCCTAACAAATTACCTTGGGTCATTTATCTGGGCTTACACTCCCTGCTTGGTTGCATTTTCATGGGAAGATTGTCTCCCTGACCTTACATTGGATTAGTATTGAAGGCTATCACTTCCCCCCGCCTACTGGCATTGGTTGCAGGTGTGCGTCACGGACGGGGGTCGTGGGTTGGTGCCAAGATCATACATGTGCACGAGCCTTTAGACATATCACATTTAGTCAAACAATAACTTCAATGGATTATTATCCAATAGTATGTATGGGGCTTACATCAGGGGAAATTTTGTTTTAGGATGGGCTTCTTTTATAAAATGGGATCCCAGCCACAGTCACATTATTCATAATGCAACCAAGGCTTCTGTCTAGGGCCTCGGAAATATCAGGATGCCTAGTTTGTAAGTTTCTAGGGACCACATTTATAAATCCGCAATATTGCTTTTTATCGATACCGCCGGTTAGTTAATGTATGACACCGGTTGTAAATGTAGGACCTTGATCATATATAAACGACTGAACGTTTGTTCATTAATTAACAAAATGTATGATTATCCCAATTCTAGGTAAAATAAGGAGAATAGACGTTTTGTATTAATACCTGTTTTAATTTAAGAGAATTAATTTAAGAGAAATTAATATTATGAAAAACCAGGAACATTGGAATATTAGAATGTACATGTAAGGATATATTTGATACAATGAATTATTATGTTCAACTTTGCAACTTAGAAAGAATAATATTTTACTAATCTTTTAACTTGTAACAATGTTGCAATCTCCTTACAAGAAATAACCACTAGATGGCAATATGGAGTGGTTACAAAAGGAGACCCGGAACATCAAAATGGATGCCTATGATTAAGAGCATGGCAGTAACGCTCGAAAGTCGAAGTCTCATTGCATTGTTATCGGGATATCCAGTAGAGGCGGACCAAGCAAAGAATCCGGGGCAGTACTGCACCCGGACCACCATCGACAAGGGGTGAGTCCAGCACGGGTAATTTTACATTTAACCCAGTTCCTAATCTGAATGTACTAGTGTGAATAATGTGGGTGCTATGAGAAGGGGGAGTGACCAAACAGAAAAGTTCGCAGCCTAAGCGAACTGTTGGGGGTATATACACCCAGATCTCCCCATCTAAAGAAGTGAGTGTATAATCCATAAAATATACTCCAGGATAAGAAGTTTAAAGTTTAATATAAAAGTATTTGAGACACACATCTTAGATCATTTTAATATTAATTACAGATAAGGGCTGTTTATTACATTCTAACAATGTTATATTCGAATATATCTTATTAAAATAATTCAATTGCCTAAGATTCTATATACAATACAACATTCTCCAATCTATCTACCTAAGTAGCTATTTGCAGATATCAACGGTTCCCTAACTTCATTCATGTGGGCCATTGGAAGTGCTTGTTTGAAACTTAGCAAACTTCAACAGCCTAAAGACGAGGCCGGACTGGCACTACCCATCTGCCTTTACTACCAAGTCTGATATTTAAAACAATGGGTGGAACCTAACAAAGTCCCCACTTCAGCAGAATTAATGTTAGCATCTTACAGTTCGGGACACCCCTTCGCCACAATTGAAGCCCCAGGAAGACATTTGAGTGGCGCAACCACACCAATGCATACCCAGTCACACAAAATATGGAAGGAAATAAATGAAATCCTGCAGTACTCAGGCATACCACATGAGGCCCCTTTGTGGCACAACCAAACATATCCCCATCTAGCAACATTTCCTACCTCAACCAATTGGGAGGATAAAGGGATCCAGAGGTTTGGACAAATCATAACTGGTGACCTCCTGAAAACATATGAAGATCTAGGGGCAGAGTTCGACCTGCCAAGCACATACCTCTATAGATATCTCCAATTAAGGCACTGCTTACACACTGAATTCCCAAATAGAACAATACACCTGACAAAACAACCCATCATTGGTATTCTTAAAACCCAATGTCTACCAAGGCCTTATATCTATATCGATCTATGTGCATAGAAGACAGAGGGATTTAATTTAAGAGTTATTTCCAGCAAGTTATGCTTTGTTTTAATCTTTCAAACTACTGGAGTCTCTGTTATATGTCACAGTGTCAGCCCTGCAGATCCAAAATCAATGTTTGTCACCCCAGCAGACCAGAAATCATGTTTGTCAGCCCTGCAAATCAAAAATCAATGTTTGTCAGCCCTGCAGATTAAAAATCAATGTTTGTCAGCCATGCCGATGAGAAATCAATGTTTTTCAGCCTAGCAAATCAAAAATCAATGTTTATCAGCCCAGAAGATCAAAAATCAATGTTGGGCATAATTAACCAGTCACTGTGACTGTGGGCATCTACCAGTCACTGTGGGCATCATTTACTAGTTCTTGTGCGCCACACCCCACTTCCGGACAAAGCACCACCCACTTTCAAGGTTCAATTAAGGCAAGGGGTGGTTTAAAGCATTTGAAATTTTGTTTCGGGTGCCAAAAAGTTTAGAGACAGCCCTGGGTGGGATGTCTGTATATAGCAGGTAAATAAATTACAATCATGTGAGCTTGCCTCTGTCCTGAGTTAGTGGGGTTCATATTACCCACCATTTGCTTTATACCTAGCTTGGCATTATATCATCAATTTTGTAGCAGTAGCTTCCATTTTACTTTACAGCTTTAATCTACAAGTATGCCTTTGTTTTATACTACAGTAAATCTTGGTATAAGTTTCCTGATGTTGTTTCTCACTGCCATGAACATTTTTACTCTCATGAGAACATACATACTTGTTATACTCCCATTTCACTACCATGAGAGAACATGGAATTTTGTTGGTTTTCCAGCATATTCAAGGTTTCCTTGAAGTACAATGGATGTAGTATCATCATAAAGGAACACCGTGAAACGTCATTAATTTCTCTAGAAACGAAACCTAACAAAATTCTGTATTTTTCGATTTCTTGTGACTATGTGCTTATTTTATCTATATAACCCAGTGCTACCTAATGAATTAGAGAGAATGATTTCGGACTTGCAGACTCCTTCAGGGTTATTCAATAAAAGTTCTAATCGTTTAAAATGGTGCTAATTTTGCCCCAAACAATCAGATTTTATTTAACATTTAAAAGCTTACCGTACATCTGATTAGTTGGGGCAAAATTAGCACCATTTTAAACGATAAGAACTTATTAAATCTCCCTGCTTGTCTTTTTCTTATCCTAAATCACTCTCCCGGGGCTCCGACCGGATCATCTGAGGCTCATTCGTTTACTTGGTAATTGTGGATACTTAGATACATCTGATACAACTGTCCGGTTCCCTTACAAGCACTCAATGAGCAGGTTCTCTCTCTTAGCTTCCTCTAAGGAAATTAATCTATGAATGAAGGTTGTGTGTTGCAATCACTTGATTCACCACCATATGGCAGCACATCAGCTAGATCGCATCCCCCATTAACTTATACATGAATGAAAAAGGGTAAAATAAAAGGGGGTGGGGAGTGGTAGGGGGGTGTTTATAAAAACTGTAAAGTAGCTTGTGTTTTTTTCTGGGTCCTGGTATGTTTCATAAAAATTGTCTCAGCTCTTCAGAAGTTTTTCTGAAAACATACATACATAAATTGACTTGTATAATATATATAGATGCATTCAGCCAATGCCATACTCATCTCCAGTATTATGCTTGGTATAGATATAGGATCAGCAGCTAATAGTTGAATAGACTACTCAGATACATAAAATATTCTGTCTGTTACCTTTAAAAGATAGGAGTAAACTTACAGTTACAAGAGTTCTCCCTATATAATGTATAGGGAAATTGTTAGTGACTGGGCTGTGTGTCTATATTTGTGGTTGTCTGTCTGTATCTTTTTGGCAATCTCTATAAGTACATAGTGGGTGTGGCCTAATTGGGGCGGAGAAAGGGCGTGGCCAAATTTTTTCCGCATGGAGTGCCCAAAAGTGCCCCTGATCTTCTTAGACCCTAGATACGCCCCTGACAGAATCTATTACTTATATCTACTAAATGTAACTTACTAGAGAAGAATCTTTCAATGTATAGGTGTTCTGGGGAGAAAAGCATTCACATTAGGATTTTAAAAATGTACCTTTATTTCTTTAATGTTTCCAAATACTTTTCTCCATAATGTGGTGAACAAGTTTATCCATTGTGGAAGTCAACAAAAGTGTAGGGGGTAGAATTGGATAAGGATACTCTTTCCCTTCTATCCCATGGTTTATCTTTTGCTCCTTCATGTAAACTGGATAAATTTATGGCGATTAAAGACTTTATTTGCGAGAAAGCTATTGTTAAAAAAGATTTTCGCTAGGAAAAGCAGAGATTTGGCTAATGTGAATGATGCGTTGGCGTTAAAAAACCTCCTTGATTTGTTGAATGAAAATCCCCCTTTACCTTCACAGGAGGAGGATTCTCCAAATAAAGGTGAAGGCCTTTCAGGGTTAAAAAAGAAATCTTCCTGGTACCCATCATTATGTGGGTTTCCCAACATTGAACTGTTTGTAAAATTGGTGACTAAGGACATAGAAGCCCTCCCTTTTAGAAATACTTGTAAATATAATTTAACAAAGGGGGAGTTTAAGGCAATTCAGAAGTTAGAGAAACAGGATGACCTGGTAATTAGGGTTGCAGATAAAGGTGGTAATGTTGTGATTATGTCTAAAGAACAATATAAAATCGAAGCGTTGCGTCAGTTGACTGATAAAACTCAATATGAGACCTTGAGTTAAAACCCGTTACCAAAAATTCAAAGCAGGCTAAAATGGTTGTTGGACTCAGGTCTGGAGGATGGTGTGATTTCTAAAGATGAATATAATTTCATGTGGAATAGACACCCTAAGATTCCGACATTCTATTTGATTCCCAAAATCCATAAAAAAAAGAAATTTCCCCCAGGCAGACCCATAGTGTCAGGTCTGGGGGGACCTACCGAAAATATGTGTAAATACATTGATAAGATCTTACGTCCATTCTTGTGGTCTTTAAGTTCTTTTGTGCTGGACACTGGAGATGTTCTACGTAAAATAGCAGACATCACGGTGGATGATGATGTAATACTTGCTACTCTTGATATTGAAGGACTATACTCCTCTATCCCCCATGAGTTGGGACTGAATGCAGCAAAAAAGTTTCTTGAGACTCGGGGGCTGGAGTTTAAACAGCATAGTGAATACATCATACTGTTGTTATCATTCATTTTGATGAACAATGTGTTTGTGTTTAATAATAAATACTATAGGCAGGTCCAAGGGACCGCGATGGGGGCGGCGTGTGCTCCGACATACGCTTGCCTCCATCTTGGCCTATGGGAAAGGGATCATGTAAATGAGATGATATGTGGCCTGCAGGAGGGGGAGGATGTCGTCCTATGCTTAAGATATGTGGACGACGTCCTCCTCCTATGGAAAGGCTCCCAAATGGGCTTGCATAAGTTTATAGCTAGCCTTAATAACAACAGTTATAATATAAAAATCACATCAGAAATTGATCCAGTACAGGTGAGCTTCCTAGACCTAAAAATCAGGAAAGTTGGTAACTCCCTGCAGACTGAAACATATAGGAAGGAAACAGCTGTAAATGCTCTGCTGGATGCACAAAGCCATCACCCACCCAACGTTATCAGGGGTATTCCGATGGGCCAATTTCAAAGAATAAAACGGAATTGTTCCAATAAAAAGAGGTTTGTCCAACAGGCTCAGGAGTTGACTGACAGGTTCCAGAATAAAGGGTATACTGAACATGTGATTCAGAAAGGATTTCAAAAAGCATGCAGGGTTAGCAGACAAGCCTTATTACAGAGCAAAAAGAAAAATGAGAATTTGATCTGTAGTGAGGATACAAAAATTCGTTTCATTACAAGGTACAATCAAGAATGGGAATCGATAAGGTCAATTTTAAAGAGCCATTGGCCACTATTATCCTTGGATAAGGAGCTAAATAAGGTGGTTGGAAAGACACCATCTTTGACAGCGAGTAGAGCCCCCAGTTTAAGGGATAGATTGTCTCCCAGGCCATTTTTTGGAACCCATAAAAGAGGGTTGTAATTGGTTAAATTCCAGAAAATGGCAGGGGAATAAAAAATGTGGAAGATGTGTGATGTGCCCGTTTCTGCTTGAAACGAAGACATTTAAAGGGATAGAGAATAGTACACACACTATCAATGATTTCATAACATGTCACACAAAATCGGTCATCTTTATGTTGGAGTGTAACTGTGGGGTTCGTTATGTTGGAAAAACCCTGAGACCATTATCAGCCCGAATTAATGAACATAGGAGAGCAGTGGCTAAAGGCCAGGTGGAAAGATCAGCCTTGGCCAAACATATAGTAGAAAAGCATGGGGAAAAACCCGATGTGGCATTGTCTGGGCTTAGAAATTGTGTCTATGGGCATCAGGGGGGGCAATTTACCCCGCCTGATTCTTCAAAGAGAACTGAATTGGATATATAGGTTGAAAACATATATACCCTTTGGGTTGAACGACGAACTTCAGTTCTCCTGTTTCTTGGAGTGAGACAGGAAGTCTGAATGATGTATTTCTTTATGGGGAGCCATGATTCCGAAAAATTTGTAAATAATAAAATTATGTATGTATGTTGCCTGTGTAAAATGGGAAAAATCAGGTATAAATCATATTGCTGGGGTAACACTTTTGTATTATTTCCGACCAGAGTTTGTATGTCAGTTGTGGGTTTAAAACACAGCTGAGAGGTGTATTTGAAAGCATAAACGTCAAAAACATGTTGCTGTTAATGTATATGTAGGTTTGAGACTTTTACGAACGTCTTCCCCTTTAAACAGTAGGAGGAGGCTTGTTGAGCCCAAGGTTGATTTAAGGGCCCTCCCCCTATACAGACCTCGTGACCCTGAAGAAGCTATGGCGGATATTGCTTAGCGAAACACGTGTCGGTCGGACACGTGTGGAGAGGAAGCGCTTTGGAGCCGTGTTCGAGCGTAAGGTGCAACTAGAGAAAAGGGAGCCGGTGAGATTGGATGAGGATCCGGTAAAGTTGAGGAACAGGATATGGAGGACCTGGGATCGGAACATGTGTTTGTGTGAAGACGCTGCATGGGTGAAGAGTGTTGGTCCGTCCACGGGAATGATAAGTATTATCAGTCTGGTGTGACCTGGCTTCTCACGGAAAGCCCCATGTTAAAATTGTTTATACTCTGTTAGCACTGGAACCATGACTTTTTTGAGCTCTAGGTGACTGTGATAATTCACGTGGCTAGTGGTCGAGCCACCGCTTCCTTTCCACGGGGGTCTACACTTGTCCGGGGACGCCTGGTTTTTGAATTGTTGTGTGGGGTAGCTATTTATCATGGGGGGGATTGTTTGGAGGGTGATTAGTATTTTTTAGGGGAGGTATGTTATATGCTATAGGAGATTATTGTGATCTGGTTTTGGATCAGTAATACTTACCTGGTATATTTTGCATTTTGGAGTGGTCAATAAACACATTTTTCTATTTTTGTAACCATATGTGGTAGTGCTGTTTGTGGGAGGTCTTGTTTTCGGGTGGGGGAAGACCTTTCTTTATCTTTCCCCTCCCTATGTTTTTTGTATTTGTTAACACCCCCTGGGTACTTATTAGTATTGAGAAACACTCTACAATGTACTGACACCTTCCATGGACCCATTGGCAGGCTAAATAAATGACCACTTATGCGTTTTCACCACCTCAGACCTGGCGAATTTGAATGGTTGAACTTAACGCAATAAAACACTTTTCATCATTTTATAAATATGCATGAGAGGTTACCGCAGCAATGTATGGCGAAAAAAGAAAAGCAAAAAGTAGTGGTAATGACCTTTCACCGCTGGTTATAACTGCTTTATAAATAGCGAAAAGTCCAAATTTGGCGAAAAGGCGGCAATAATGTTATATATATATTCATTTGTTAAAGTGAGAGACTTTGCTGTTTATAAAACTGAACAACAAGATTTGCCAGTGTGTTGGAAGAAGATTCATTTCCACAAGTTACAATTGTAAAAGTGACTCCTCATGCAGTAAGGTATTTGTGCTGGAGCTGCCAGACAATAACAAGTTAAACCAACCAGTTCACAATAATTCATTGTACAAACCTAGGTCAGACTGCATTGTTAAAAGGTAATGTAATGTCATTTTTATTTGTTCATGTTATATTAATTATTCAAAATCCTTGTAGCCCCTATAACTGTGTTCATACTAAGGGGACATGCTAAAAACGTGTGTGTGGACCCAATGTTTCTTCCTGCCCCGGGATACAGGACTTCTTCTAGTGAGTAGGGTCTATGAATATCCTTTTTATTTTATATAACTGTTGTACCTATTGTATGTCATTTTTATTATAACACCATTTTATTTTATTTTTGTATTATATGCACTGTCCACCTTTTGGAATATTAAATCTAAAATTTAATAAGTTTTGTCTTTGATGCTCTAAAAGAACTCAGCCTCTAATAAGTTTATATGTGTTTGAATGGAGTGTGCAGTGTAAATGCTAATTAACTCTGTGACTGCTTGTGAAGGACTGATGCTAATTAACCAGTTAGTTGCTGGAGTGAATGGTGTAGTGTTAACCATTTAGCTGCCAGGACAGGGGTGTGCATAGTCAGTAAAAGTCAAGAGTGGTTTTGGGGCGTCTTTAAGGCCGTAACTTAAAGTGGTGGCAGCGAGTACCGATTGACTGGTCAGATCACGTGCCCAGCGAACGGGCGTTCATGACAAATTGGCTGGCAGCGTTGGGATAAATTATTTTTTATTAGAGCATTAGTGCTTGGTTTAAGTAGTTAACCCTTGTACTAAAGAACTGTATCCTTACGAGGGTATCAGTCTTCAAAGACAAACTCAGCGCATTTATTTTTAAAAGACATACGTACAAACAGTTGTTCCCCCCCTTCTCGGTTTTTCTTTTCTATCTTTTATTTGGCAAGGTTAGCTTAGAATGGCAACCTTTTACAAGAGACAAACCAAGGAGGTCCTGATCAACCTCTGTGAGGAAAGAGGTATTGATGTCCTGGACAAGTCCAAGGAGCTGCTGATAAGGGCATTGTTGGAGAGTGACCAGGAGCAGCAGCACTACACAACTGAGTCGGGAAGCGATGTGGATTTAGCTATCCCAGAAAGGACTGTTAACCTTGGATCTTCTCAGCATGAAAATACTACAGTGCAGGAAGACCGTACTTCTTCCCTGCAAAAGGATTTACAATTGTTGGGTTCACATGACCCCCAGCTACGTTTTCAATTGATCTTGCAGCATCAGGAAAGGGAGGCAGCCGCAGCTGAGAGAGCTGAACGGCAAGCCCAGCGGGAAGCAGTTGAACAGCAAACACAGCGTGAAATAGAAGCTGCAGCAGCTGAGCGGCAGGTGCAGAGAGAATTCGAAGCTACAGCCGCAGACCGTGCATTTCAACTGGATCAGACCCAGTCTCCACAGTCCATTGAGTCCAGAGAGGGTCCGTTTGCTTTGCATAGTTCACCCAAGTTTCCTGTCATGGACAATGATAGCAATTTGGACACTTTTTGTTGAGTTTTGAAAAGTGCTGCAGGCAGTATCAGTTGCCACAGGAGCAGTTGGCGAGATACTTGACAGCTGGATTAAAGGCAAAGCCTTAGATGCCTTTGTTGAACTACCACCAGAGTTTGATGGGGACTATGATGCTTTGAAACAGGCTCTGATTAAGAAGTTTAACCTCACGCCAGAGGTGTATCGCAGAAAGCTCCGAGCATTGCAGAGAGGTCCCACTGACAGCTACGCAGATGTTGTGAGTAATCTGAGAACCAGTTATCTCCATTGGATTAAAGGACTGTTTGTTACCAAATTTGAGGAGCTGGAGGATCCAGGGGTGTCCCTAAGGTTTTTGGCACCTGAAAATACTTTTGAATGCCGCCTCTAGACCATGCCGCCGCTGTGGCAAAGCAGGCGTGGCTTAACGTGTGGGTGTGGCTTAGTTTGTGGGTGTGGCTTAGCGTATGGGCCTGGCACATTTCATAATTTTGTTTTTGAAAATGGTTATTTATACACTTCTCTATTTTTAGAAAACACTAAAAACATGTTGGTGCAATTGCTACATTACATTAGAAATCCCTACCATACTCTGTAGAACAAAAGATGTTGGCCAAAAGATTTGTAAGCCCTGCTACCACGTCAAGGTAGACTCTTTCAGCAGGGCCCTAACTAACCTAACAAATTCTAAATAAAGCTAACCTGACCATATGAACTTAAACAATATCCAACACATCTTTAGTGGAAAAAAAATACATTTTAAAGACATCTACAGCAAAAAACATCTTTGGAATTGCAATCTGATGAAATCTATAGTCTACAGTTTTATCTATCATTAGTCAAAAACTTTCAATACCATGAAACAAAAAAAAATAGAAACAGGCTGACTATACTTGATAAACTAATCTTACTAAATTACATTACTTATTCAATGCAACTTAAAAATATTAGGTTAAAATACATTCTTATCTGGTGCCGTCTTCTCTTCTCTTCAGCAAGAGGGCATCAAGTTGTACCATTGCTACCGATTTCATCTTATTCAGACCATATCCTCAGCTGTGTTGATTGGAGATTGCAGCTTTTCTTGTTCCAAGACATGGCAGTTGAAAACTTTGTTGTGGTCAGTTCCAGGAAATGTGGACACCCTGGAAAAGAAATACATGAAGCTCAGGTCATGAAGTTGGTGTTCAAGTGTGTGTATTTTAAGAATGTAGAACTCTTACCATGATTGTGAACAGTGAAGGGGATCTAGTGTTTGCCATTTGAATAATCTTTTTTTAAAGATTGTTTTTGTGGACAGAGTACAGAAGACTGCACTGCTGCTGAAATGAGCTGAAAAAAGAAACATTCAGTAAAGCAATAGGTAGGAAGAAAGCAAAGCTTAGGCAAATAGTTGAAATAAAAGTGTGTATATAATATGTAAGAATGCCAAACTCTTACCTTGATTGCATAAGGGATTCCGCCTTTACTAGCCACATGAACTCCTGATGGGATTGGAGGTTGCAGCTTTACTTTTGGATTCAAAGACACAGCAGGTGGGGCACCATAGACTGTTCAAGACTTCAAAATCCGGATACCCTAGAAAAAAAGGAGGCAAAGTTTAAATAGTTGATGTACAAGTGTGTGTATGCATGTATGTAACAACGTAGAGCTTTCTTACCTTGGTAGCATAGGGTATCCAGCATTTACTAGCCACATCGGCTCCTGATCGGATTGGAGGGTGTAGCTTTTCTTGTGGATAGGAAGACACAGCAGGTGGAGCAACTTAGACTGTTCAAGACTTTAAAATCCAGATACCCTAGAAAAAAAGGAGGCAAAGTTTAGTTAAATAGGGGATGTACAAGTGTGTGTATGCATGTATGTAACAACGTAGAGATTTCTTACCTTGGTAGCGTAGGGTATCCAGCCTTTACTAGCCACATCGGTTCCTGATGGGATTGGAGGGTGCAGATTTTCTTGTGGATGGAAAGACACAGCAGGTGGAGCAACTTAGACTGTTCAAGACTTCACAATCTGGATACCCTAGAAATAAAGGAGGCAAAGTTTAGTTAAATAGGGGATGTACAAGTGTGTGTTAGAGATGGCCGGTTCGCGGACCCGAACCCGGATCCGCCGTGGATTTATCCCGTCCGCGAACGGCGAATTATTCCGGATTTTCCGCCTTCCGAACTTCCGAACCGCGGATTTTTTTCCCCGAAAATTTTCGTAATCACGAGGATCTCCGTATTTTCAAAATATGGAGAAAATGGAGGTCCTCGTAATTACGAGAAATTCTTGTAAATTCGTGGAATTTCCTCATTTTGGGGATTATTTTGAAGACGGAGCAAGCCACATGTCCCAAATTATCCAATGGCAGCTAACATGATTATTGCCAGCCCCCTGGGTATAAAAGGCTGCTTCCCAGGCGCCATTTTGTCAGTGTATTGGAGTGTGTTTAGTGGAGACCTGACAGTGTAGGAGTTGGAGAGAGTTTTTTGTGCTTTTTGAGCTTTTTTTGAGCTTTCTGTGTGTGGATTTCAGTATGGTGGTTTAGCACTTGTTGTTAACCACCCCTGTATTCACACATCTTGAGACCCAACAGTCCTTTTAAGGACTTACCTTGTTGTAATGGAGAGGAGGACCCATCTCTCCACTGAGAATGTGGACCACCTTACATTCATCAAGATGAATGAGGCGTGGATCACATCTCAGTACAGCACCCCTATTGCTGATGCTGATGCCCGTGACTGAAGGCCTCCTGCCCCTGGCCACCCGTACTGCTCCTTCCGCCTCATTTTCCACCTAGAGGATTAGCTGATGCCAGCTTAGCTGGCAAATGGCTAATTTTTCTTATTGGCAGGGCCATATATGGTCTTACCTTGCTCTACTGCATTCAAGTTGTGAAATAACAAATGCTCTGCAACAACAGCTACTTTGTGGCTAATTTTTCTAAGATTGGGTTGATCCTACTTGGCCTGAGAGCAGTACTTTGTTCTTCCTTCTCTCTCCACAAGGCACCTTTGTGGTGTCACCTAGTCTGACCATCTCATACAGCCGCAACAGCTACTCTGTGGCTAATGTTTTCAGCTCTGGGTCAATCCTGCCTGGCCTGAGAGCAGTACTCCATATTTTTTCTTCCTTCTCTCTCCACGAGGCACCCTTGTAAGCGATATTATTGCATCATGGGGATCACTGATAAACAGCAGTAGGTAATGCTGGCATAAAACATTACGTTTATTGCTAAATTGTATCAGAACATTCTTGGTTTTGTATCACTAGGACTGTGCTACATACAAAAAGTGGTGCAGCCCCCATAAAAGCATTGTCAAACCCACAGTACACAATGTTGCTTCATGTGGCATGGATTTTACACTGGAAAAAAATACAGATATTAATAGTCTTGTATATAACATTTCATTAACGTTGCATATGATTTACTTACGATTTTCAATCATGTTTGCCAGAGGGACTGGAGAGGCTGGAGGTGCTAGAGGGGCTGGAGAGGGTGGAGAGCTTGGAGGGACTGGAGAGGGTGGAGGGCATGGAGAAGGTGGAGGGCCTGTAGAGGCTGGTCCAATCCATTAGTAATATATTACATGTATAAGAACATTTCCTAAAAGGCTATGTAGTGAACATTTCTTGGATAATTTTGGACGTTTGGACCGAATTTCGTGACTTAAGCTCAAAAACTGAGGGACAAGATACAGCCCAGAGTCGGGGACAATAAATGGGAATGAGAAATGAGAAGAACTGTGATCTGTCTCTCAAGCCAAATCAATAGATTTGTTGCATTTTTTTAACAAAAATTTTTATCAGTGAAATAATAAAATTCACTTAATTATGACTGATAATTTCACTAATTATTTGCTGACAATCAAGGTCAGCAAATAATTAATAATAATTAAAAAGATAAAAAAAATTGCTTAGGATGCACTTACGTGTCTGGCTTGTGCCAGGTGCCTCCACTTGGGGCGGTGGACTGCCCGGTGGGGGCAATGGAGAGCCCGGAGGGCTAGTTGGTGGTAGTGCTAAAAAAAAAAGGAAATTTATTTTAACTCTCACTGTCATTAAATGTTCGAATACATTTACTAAAACAATTCTCGGAGAAGTTGTCAAAAAATATGCAAATATTTGTATAAAGGGCTTGGACACATCAACGTGTTAAAAAGCATACAATAGTGTGGCACAATTAATGTGATCCTCAATTTTTGCACAATTATGCTATCGTACTGCACTCGCACGGCAATACACATGAGCGCACCGGAAACACGTGCTTGTATGCTTGTTTCTGGAGCGCTCGTGTGCTCTGTAATGTGGCCTTGGACAAATGAAAAATTTAGAATTTTTTTTTTTTCAATAGGCTGCACTTACATTCTTCCTCTGGCGGCGACGGTGGTGGGGGTGGGGTTTTGGAGGAAGATTCCGCTGCAAATTAAAATAAAAAAATACATAATGAATGATATATCTAAAGGATATATTTAATTATATACTTTGAATTCTGCTTGAAAATACAGATTAAATAAGGCAATATCTTATAGTTTCTTTAAAAGTCAATCATATTTCTATGGCAATAATTTCATACCTTATTCTGGCTAAGTACTTTTATTGTGTGTATTGTAGCTATGGAAAGGGAAAAGTTGGTTGGGTGTAGGGGAGCATCAGTAGCTGTGTGTACTTGTATCTGTATAGATTTTGTGGGTAACACAACATTTTTAATTTTGGAGTGTAAAAATCTGAATTGAGAAAGCCAGTCGGATGACTAGCGAAACGTCTTCAAGAACTACATTTCAAGTCCAGTTGATCTAATTGAATACAACAGATATACCATGACCTGGATGAATGAGAACCTTCACAAGCACAGTGTAAAAATCAATTTTTAATAATTGATAAACATTTTATTTTTGACTTTACTTTCCCTTCAAATAGGGCTGCCATGTAACTAAAAGGGTGGGTCAGTAAAGTGTTTTTAACTATGTCTATGTGTGGGTATCAGTGTGCATTTATAAGGTAAAAAGAAATCAATTTTTAATGATCGATTTCATTTTTAACTTTACTTAGCCTTTAAATAAGGCTGCCATGGAAATGGAAGGGTGGGCCACCAAGTGTGTTTACCTGTGTCTATGTGTGGGTATCATTTTGAATTTATAGGTGTTATGTTAAATAAAGTCACTTTTCAGTGATTTATTTTTTGACTTTACTTACACTTTAAATAGGGCTGATATTGAATAATATCAGAAAAATAATAATGTAATAATAACCAGTGAATGAGAAATACAAAGAACTTGGATCTTTCTCTCTCAAGCCAAATTTAAGGATTATTGATGTTTTTAAAAATATTTATATAAATATGTTTTTGTCAGAAGTGAATTAAAATATTTTACTACTTATTACAATACAGTAATATGATAAAAAGTATACTTGCCTTCCATCAGTTGCCGCATGGCTTGAACATAATGAGGCCTCTGCCTCTTCAGATCAGACCACTGTCTCTGGAGGGTAGAGACAGTGGTCTGGTAGCCGAAGAGGCGCAGGAGCCGGCGCTGGAGACCCTCCATAATCGTGCACTTTCGGCGACGCACATGATAGGTGCCAGGGGGGGAAATCATCGTACCCCCTGGCCAGGAGGTACTGTGTGGCATACATCTGCCTTACAGAACTCACCATTGTGCAGGCAGGAAGTTCCGGTTCCTCGTTTTTATGAAAATCCTCGGTTTTACGGGAATCCTCGTTTTTACAGAAATCCTCGTTTTTACAGAAATCCTCGTTTTTACGGAAATACTCGTTTTTACAGAAATCCTCGTTTTTACGGAAATCCCTGTTTTACGGAAATCCTCGTATTTTCGAAAAATACAGTTTTTTTAAATTCACGCTAGCGGACTGTAATTTTTAGGTATTGTAGGCATTGATACGTGTTTCTAAGGTCATTACCCAGGTCCCTGAGTGATTAAGTGTACATTACCAAGGCTATTTAGACCACTTTTAATGCGGATTTTGCCGAACTTTCATTTTAATATGTTTTAACAGGTCCGCTCGCAGATTTTCGAATTTATAGATTTTTTTGAAAATCCGTTTAGTCAAACAGATAATGCTCAAGTGTGTGTATATATGTGTAAGAATGCCAAACTTTCTTACCTTGGTAGCGTAGGGTATCCAGCCTTTACTAGCCACATCGGCTCCTGATGGGATTGGAGGTTGCAGCTTTACTTGTGGATTCGAAGACACAGCAGGTGGAGCACCATAGACTGTTCAAGACTTCACAATCCGGATACCCTAGAAAAAAAGGAGGCAAAGTTTAGTTAAATAGTGGATGTACAAGTGTGTGTGTATGCATGTAAGAACGTAGAGCTTTCTTACCGTGGTAGCGTAGGGTATCCAGCCTTTTACTAGCCACATCGGCTCCTGATGGGATTGGAGGGTGCAGCTTTTCTTGTGGATTCGAAGACACAGCAGGTGGGGCACCATAGACTGTTCAAGACTTCAAAATCCGGATACCCTAGAAAAAAAGGAGGCAAAGTTTAGTTAAATAGTGGATGTACAAGTGTTTGTGTATGCATGTAAGAACGTAGAGCTTTCTTTTTTTATACCATTATTTTTTTATTGAATTTTCAGTTTTCAACAAGGTAAAAAACAAAACATTACAAATGTGATCTTGAAGTATAAATCCTATACATAGAGTTGAAGATTATCACTTATTTGGTTTGAAACATGTATATTCTATCAAAATGTATGAATATCAGAACTTTGTTTACATAGTATACCTTAGAGAAGTATTTTCTAGTGTTACAAGGATGGGTTTAGTTAACATCTTATTGATCTGTTATCTATATACCATGCTTCCCATTTCCTATAGAATGTTGGGAATTTTAATTGGGTGATTGCATATGATTTTTCATATGTCATATAGTAATTTAATAGGGGTAGGATTTCTTCCATTTTTGGATTTTTTTCGGTTCTCCAGAGTTTAGTTATGAGGCATTTCATGGCCATGAGTGCATGGTAAATGATTGTAGCCATATTTTCCGGGAATTGGTTTATACCTATGTTTAGCAAGGCTAGAGTAGGTTGAGGTGTGATTGGAACTCCAAAAAGGTTGGACAGAAATTTAAATAGCTTGTACCAGCATTTCTTAATTTTTGGGCATGACCACCATATGTGTTCAAATGATCCTATTGCCGTGCAATTCCTCCAACATTGGGGGGAGTATGTTTGGAACCATTTAGATAATTCATAGGGGGTTAGATAGAATCTATAAAAAATTCCCATAGTGAGAGGGATCTAGTCATTTTAAAAGGTATGTTTAATGATTCTTTCCATTGGTCTGGGTTAATATTTTTGTGTAGTTCTCGTTCCCATCTGTTCATGCATGGAAGTTGGATAATCTCATTTTTTTGATGCAGTAGTTGGTAAATTATAAATATTGATTTCTTCCTATTTTCTGGGTTGGTAGAGTGATCTAGTAGGGCATTAATGGGTTCCGGTTCTAGTGTAGTTTTGTTTCGAATAAAACTTATTATTTGGTTGTATTTCAACCATTCTGACTTCTGTATGCCGAATTCTGTTTGACATTCTGCAAATGTTAGGAACTTATCATTTTTAATTAAATCTGAGATAAGTATTGTTCTGTTATGGTTCCAGTTTTGAATATGTAGATCTGGTATGTTGTAGGCTATCTATTGTTATGAGTTGTATGAGGGTTTTTTTTAGTTTGTGTGAGCTGTGAGTTGATAACTTCTCTCCATATCTTCAGTGTGGTCTCCACTGCAGTGAGAGGGAAGCATGGAAATTTTGGATTGAACGCTAACGCTCCAAGTAGAGCTGGTAAGTTTTTATTATCAATGATGTTTTCTTCTATGTTTACCCATTTTTTTTGTTCATTTTTTTGTGCCCAGTAAAATCTGGCTTGGTCCATTACTGCTGCTACATAGTAGTCTCTAAAGTGAGGGAATGCAACTCCTCCTGCTTTCTTTGTTTTCGTCATAGACATGATATTTATACGTGTTTTCTTTTTTGACCACATGAAATTATTTATCATTCTATTTAGTGTTTGGAAGAAGGTGTTTGGGATTTGGATTGGTAGGGTTCTAAACTTATATAGTAGTTTGGGTAGAAGGATCATTTTTAGCATGATGGTTTTGTTAAGCCATGAAAGGTATTTGGTAGATCAGTGTGATAAGGTCTTTTGAGTTTCTACCAATATACGGTCAAAGTTATGTTGGTATAGTTTCGAGGAATGGTTGGTTAATTTGATTCCCAGGTATGTTATACTTTCTAGATCCCATTTATATGCATATTTGGCTTTTAGAAATATTTGTAGGGTATTTGATATTTTTATGGGAAGGATTGAGGATTTTGTTTCATTAATTTTATAATATGAGATGTGGGTAAATTGTTGTAGTAAGTTTTGCAAGTGTGGAAGGGAGGTGAGCGGTTTAGTAATTGTGAGGATAATGTCATCTGCATATAGAGCAATTTTGTGTTCTGTGTCTCTGTATTGATTCTGCTAGTGGCTCGATTGCTGGGTTGAATATTAATGGGGAGAGCGGGCAGCCCTGTCTTGTTCCGTTGGAGGCGTTGAATGATTTAGATAACATGTTCGCAATATGTACTTTCGCTGTTGGATTTGCATATAATATCATGATCGCTCTTTTCAGCCAACCTGATATATTATATTTGTCTAATATGTTGTCTAAGTATGTCCAGTTGATTCTGTCGAAGGCTTTTTCAGCGTCTAGTGTAAGTATGATTGTTGAGATGTTTTTGTTGTTTGCCCAATCTATTATATTTATTATTTTTCTTGTATTATCTCCGGGTTGTCTTCCTTGTATAAATCCTACCTGGTCTGATGGTATTAATTTCGGTAGGTATGGTTGTAGTCTTGTAGCTAAAATTTTTGGGCCTGAAATTTGAAGTATTGGTGGGTTCTTTATCTTGTTTTGGTATTGGGATGATAATGGCTTGGGTCATTTCAACTGGGAATTCTCCTTTCTCGATTGCATTGTTATAGACTTTTAATAAGTGTGGGGTTAGTATGTCTATATATGCTTTGTAGTATTCATTTATAAAGCCGTCTTGGCCTGGTGATTTGTTGTTTGGAAGTGCGTATATGGCTTTATTGATTTCAGATTTTTGAATGGGGTTACTGAGGTTTTTTAAATGTGAATCAGTTAGTGGGTTTAGTTTTAGAGTGTTTAGAAATGACTGTATATTTTCTTTAGTTGGTTGTTTTGTATTGGGGTCCGAGTTAAGGTTGTAAAGTTTGGAGTAGTAGATTGCAAATGCATTAGCTATGTCTTGGGGGTTGTACAGCTTCCCCTTTTTTTCCATCTTGTATGAAGGAGATTTTTGTTTTGGTTATATGGTTTTTAAATTTGTTTGCTGAGAGTTTGTTTGCTTTCGGGCCTTGTGAATAGTAGCTTAGCTTCAGTCTTCGTGTAAATTTGTCAAATTCGTACATGTTATGTTGGTGTAATTGATGATTTAGTCTTTGTAATTGACGGTTTGTTTCTATTGTTGGTGTGGTTTTATGCGTTTCTTCTAAGGATCTTATTTGATCGCAGATTTCTGTTCTATGTGCTAATGTTTTTTTCTTGAGTATCGATGCTATTTTAATGAGAGTGCCTCTCATATATGCCTTGTGGGCATTCCATACTGAGAATGGGGATATGTCCTCTGTGTCGTTTATTTCAAAGTATTTTTTGAGTTCTGAGCTTATCTGTTCTTTGTATTCTGGGATGCTAAGGAGGTAAGGGTTTAGTTTCCATAGGAATATGTTGTGGTTTTCATTGTTTTCTTTGATTGATATTATTACTGGTGCATGGTCTAAGATTGTTCTTATGCCTATTATTGCGTTTTCTGTTTTTTGTCTAGCAGTATCATATCGATTCTAGAAAAGGTATTGTGTGTTTTGGAGTATATAGTGAAGTCTAGATCTAGAGGGTGAAGTGATCTCCATGAATCATAGAGATCTTCTGTTTTGAGGATGTTTTTAAGTGTGTTGTCTGGGTTTCTTTTTTGTTTACATGTTGTGTCTATTTGGTTATCGAGAGTTAGGTTGAAGTCGCCACATATTATTAAGTTTGGGTGTGTTTGTTTTTTAATTTTATTGATTATTTTTGTAATGAATTTGGGTTGTCCTTTATTGGGTGCATATAGATTTACTATCGTATGTCGTTTGTTGTTTATGATGCAATCTCATATTATAAATCTTCCTGCTTTGTCTATTGTTATTTGGTTTTCTTGAAAGGTTATGGAATCTTTAATTATGATGCAGGTACCTCTTTTTTTTCCTCATGAGTAGAGTGGTATATTTTTGAATATTTTTTATGATGGAATAAGTGTGTATGTTGTGTTTGTAAGTGGGTTCCTTGTAAACAGATGATTTCGGCTTTGGTACTTGTAATTTCTTTCCATGTATTATATCTTTTAAAGGGAGAGTTTAGTCCTCTAATATTGTAAGACATTATTTTCATTGTCATTTAATTGTATTTGTGGATCTTGGTTAGGGCTTCTTATAAACTTGAGTGCGATTCTCTTGTTGGTATACAGATTATGATTTGAGGGTTGCGTCTTTTTTTTTTGTTTAAGTATGTATAGAATTGTTTGTGTAGAATAATAATGCATAAACATTTTTCTTTTACATTGTCTAATTTAGAGCAAAAAAACATATAAAAATCAAAATATAAAAAAACATCAAACTAACTGTCGTTGTAGACATTATAACATTTAACATGAGAGCATGAGGTTTAGCCACTGTTGTGTGGTAAATTTGGAGCATTATACTTTGCTTACCTTTAACTATTAATTGTTAACTTCCTCTTCCCCAAATCCCCCTTCCCCCCTGTACATTCTATATACTTGTACTATTAAGGCATGTTAAGATATATTTTCCATATAGCTAGTGAAGAGAGAAGGAAAAAAAAAAAAAAAGGGGGGGGGGGGGGAAAGTTGCACATTCACGATTTGGACATTACCAATCCTATTCATTGCCCTTAGGTGCTTATAAAATGCAGTGCAATACACAATTACCGTTTGGAGAATGCCTATCTTATTTATTATCATTGGTTTGCATAATAAAGACTGTCTAGTATATTCTAGTATATCACGTATTCGCCGTTTAAACATTACATGCCTTGTTTATTAGCTTTGGTTTGCACAAGATGGTTCAGTACCATCAAACTCGTTACCCTTGATTTGCCTAGAGAGAGGGGAAAAAAAAGGGGGGGGGAAGCTGCACATTCACGATTTGGACATTACCAATCCTATTCATTACCCTTAGGTGTTTATAGAATGCAGTGCAATACACCATTACCGTTTTGAGAATGCCTATCCCCTCCCCCTTTCTTCCCTCTCTCCCTCCCTTCTCCCCCCCCCCCCCCCCCCCCCTATTACATCTTTGACAGCAGTTTTGGGTATTAAATATACACTTACTTTACACAAGTGGATATAGGAGATTTCTCATGAACAGTGTTATCCAAGTACTGGAGTTATTGTGAAATTAACCTTCAGGGAACATTTGTCTTTAAATGGGAAAATGGAGACAAAGGATGTGGGCTGCTTTAAAGCAACCCTGTAAAAGAATATTTACCTTTGTGTGGGATTCTAGGAATTAAAGGGACTGTCCATCCCTCTGGGTAAAAATCAGTATCTTGTTTAAAATCATTAATAACCCTGATTAATACTGCATAATGTTTATGCAATGTGATATGGTTTTGAGAGATGCTTTGTTAAAGCGTCATTGTAAAAATAGGAATAAGAATGTAATATTGCTTTAACGGTATATTTCATAAAATTAATAGTATTGTATTTTATTTGTTTTAATTTTCACTGTGTTTCAATGGTGTTCATGGTGTTTGTGTTGTTATTACATCTTTGACAGCAGTTTTGGGTATTAAATATACACTTACTTTACACAAGTGGATATAGGAGATTTCTCATGAACAGTGTTATCCAAGTACTGGAGTTATTGTGAAATTAACCTTCAGGGAACATTTGTCTTTAAATGGGAAAATGGAGACAAAGGATGTGGGCTGCTTTAAAGCAACCCTGTAAAAGAATATTTACCTTTGTGTGGGATTCTAGGAATTAAAGGGACTGTCCATCCCTCTGGGTAAAAATCAGTATCTTGTTTAAAATCATTAATAACCCTGATTAATACTGCATAATGTTTATGCAATGTGATATGGTTTTGAGAGATGCTTTGTTAACGCGTCATTGTAAAAATAGGAATAAGAATGTAATATTGCTTTTACGGTATATTTCATAAAATTAATAGTATTGTATTTTATTTGTTTTAATTTTCACTGTGTTTCAATGGTGTTCATGGTGTTTGTGTTGTTGAGAGTGTTGCTAGGGAGAAGTTTAACACTGAGCACTCTAGCTCTTTGCCTATGTGGTCTATGCCTAAATACAGCCCTGCTGTTGAATCGAGTATTTTATCTGTGCCAGAAAGAAAAACTTTGGGAGCAGTTACACAGTGTTACACGGTACAGTGTTATTAGGTATGATGTTATATGGTTCAGTGTTGTATGGTACAGTGTTATATGGTTCAGTGTTATTAGGTACAATGTTATATGGTACAGTTTTGTATGGTATAGTGTTGTATGGTACAGTTTGGTATGGTACAGTGTTACCTAGTACAGTGTTATTAGGTACAGTTTATATGGTACAGTGTTATTAGGTACAGTGTTATTAGGTACAGTGTTATATAGTACAGTGTTATATGGTACAGTGTTATTAGGTACAGTGTTATTAGGTATAGTGTTATTAGGTATAGTGTTATATGGTACAGTGTTATATGGTACAGTGTTATTAGGTACAGTGTTATTAGGTATAGTGTTATTAGGTATAGTGTTATATGGTACAGTGTTATATGGTACAGTGTTATATGGTACAGTGTTATATGGTACAGTGTTATTAGGTACAGTGTTCTTAGGTACAGTCATAGGCGGATTTTCCATAAGGCTTAGGAAGGCTCTTTTTCCGCGACGTACAAGCGACGCGCTTGTGACATCATGGGCGCGATGCCCGCACGGCACTATGCACAGGACTGTTGGGACAGCAGGAGCCAGAAGACGCACCTCCAAACCCAGAAATTGGAAAATCTGCAGATTTGGGAGGGTGTCAGTGCACATCTGCAGATTTTTCAATTTCTGGGTTTGGAGGTGCGTCTTGTGGCTCCTGCTGTCCCGACAGTCCTGTGCACAGTGCCGCGAGGGCATTGTGCACATGATGTCACAAGCGCGGCGAAAAGAGCGCGCTAATGCCTCTCTCTTGTGCTTGGCAATGCTCATGCGCCGGTGACGTCACACAAGCCAACTGTCTACACTATATAAAGCGGCCATTAATGCGCCATCATCCTTTCTGAGGCCTGCGGGAGAAGGATAAAGAGCTGAGCTGAGTTGTGTTGTCAAGGTACAAATAGCCACATGGCATATTGGCATTACTAAAAATGATTTATACATAAGACATAACTATAATATATGTTGCTTGAGGGGGAAAATAAGCCTGGCTGTGACTGAATTTAATTTTTTTAAGTTTACAGATTCTGGCTGCCTGTGCCTGGCAATTTCAGACTATTCCAGCTATAATAATATTATTTGTTATATATATGATATAGATCATTTTGGTGAGTTGGATTTCTCCTAATATTTACTCTACCTAAAATGTTGTGTAATTGTAACACATCATTTTTAGGTAGAGCAAATAGGGAGGGGGGGGGGAAAATGCCAAGCATATTGCCCATTTCTGTGTGCCAAGCATATTGCCCATTTCTGTGTGCCAAGTATATTATTGCCCATTTCTGTGTGCCAAGCATAGTGATGCCCATTTCTGTGCCAATCATATTATTTCCCATTTCTGTGCCAAGCATATTGCCCATTTCTGTGTGCCAAGCATATTGCCCATTTCTGTGCCAAGCATATTATTGCCCATTTCTGTGTGCCAAGCATATTATTGCCCATTTCTGTGTGCCAAGCATATTGCCCATTTCTGTGCCAAGCATATTATTGCCCATTTCTTTGTGCCAAGCATTTTGTGTAAAATATAAAATTAAAAATTAATACTTTATGATGTGTAAAATACAAAGTGGGTGTGACCTGGGGCGTGGAAAGGGCATGACCTGGGTGTGGAAAGGGGCACAGTCTAAATAATTCCGCAGCGCGATACGCGTGGTGATAATAATTTGTTTACCTTCCCTATTCAGAAAGTCACCCTTCGCTCATGGGTACAGTCTTATACGGTACAGTGTTATTAGGTACATTGTTATTAGGTACTGTGTTATTAGGTACTGTGTTACATGGTACAGTGTTACATGGTACAGTGTTATATGGTACAGTGTTATTAGGTACAGTGTTATACAGTATGGTACAGTGTTATTTGGTACAGTTTTATATGGTACAGTGTTATAAGGTACAATGTAATTAGGTACAGTGTTATTAGATACAGTTTTATATAGTACAGTGTTATAAGGTACAATGTAATTAGATACAGTGTTATTAGATACAGTACAGTACGTTGTTCACTTTTGTGGTAAAATAAATGGGCTAAGTGCACTGCACATTTGTTTGTTTAGTGTGTGCTCTCTCCTTTCTTTTTCCTTATTTTGTAGTGTTAAATGGTACAGTGTTATATGGTATAGTGTTAAATGGTACGTGGGTCTGGCATGGGTGGTCCAAGGAGGGGCATTGGTGGTACAAGATGGGAAATTGGCTGTACAAAGCAGAGCCAAACAGTGCCCATACTATTGCACCCCTGTATTATGCAATAGTTTTTGCTTAATAAAGTGATCCTCCCCTGCAAGTTTCATGGTGGGCTCCTGTAATGCCTCTGGCTGACACACCCCTCCCCAGCGGTTGGCCATGTACCATCTTTTCCCCCAATATTTTTTATTAAATGATAAATATTGAATACAGTTATATCAAGAAGTATCGATTTAAACAGTAGTTTATCATAATTCAACTTTTACATTTAGTTTTTCCCTTTTCCTCCCTCCCCCCTCACATTAAATCACATTCAACTTTTTACATCCCCCCCTCCCTCCCGCCCCCTCCTCCCTCCTGACCCCCCCTCTCCTCATTGAGGAGTTTTTCTGTATACATATGGTCGTATATATATGTATTCTGAGTTTTATCTACTATAATATATATATATATATATATATATATATATATATATATATACTATATACTGTAAAATGGATTTTGAACTAGGGGGTGGGAGTCCTAAACGGCGTGCCGTCGAAGGGATTGGCTGGAGCAGATCTCGCGAGGCCGGGTGACGTCATGGGCAGCAACATCACCATAGATGTTTAAGGTAGAAGATCTGGCAATTTGACCACATAATTGTTTGTGTCAATAAAAAGCTGTGGCCTTTCGTTTCACTTAACATTTGTTGTCAGCCTGCACTTAACACTTGTTGTCAGCCTGTTTATTTCAAAAGTATTTAAGAAACAAGTAGGGCGATGCGCTGAGCGCCGCTATCGGCAACCCGGTGCAAACAGACCGGCGATGTTATATGACGATAGCGGCGCTCGGAACATCGCTACTTGGCGCTGTTCTATTCCGGCACTTTCAATGGCAGCTATTAGCTGGCGTTGAGAGTGCCGCAATAAAATGTCGATTTCGGCATATAACATCACTTGCGGCGGCTGCGCTGTTAATTATCGCGTTAGCCACGCAGCCGCCGCAAGGAAGGAGTTAAAGTCACGCTAACCGATATAACATCGGTTAGCGCAACTTCAACTCCAAATCAGGAGCAATGCGCCCGTTGGTGCATCGCCCTGCAAGTATTTAAGTTAACTTGCATGCACTTAGTCCAAACGAGGTCTGGCCACAATTGTTAGAGTGCTTTCAGTGGGTTCTGGAGGCAGTGTTTCTGTTTTTTTACAGTACCATCCTAGCAGGATAACACAGGCATTTATAGTTACAATTAGGACAGTGCGTTAGACTTTTTTATGGTAAAAGTCAGCCCTGCCCGGGACCCAATTTGATCTTAATCCATCTCTGGGTAAAACAAAAAACCTATATTATTAAATTAATGATAAAAATGATAAAAACAACAGAAAATAAAATCATTAGGTTTCCTCCTACAAAAAAAAACCTTTTAACTGAAGAATAACCATACATATTTTTGATAAAAATATGATGTCAAAAAAAAATTCAATAGCTGCCGATTTGCTTGTATATCCATTTGTGGTTCAGCAGTTGGCTCTGCTTCTAGACATAAAGTTACACCAGGACATAAAGTTACCAGGCTTTATAGGGAACACACTGATTTATTGGCTATGAACAGGGTAAGGCAGGAATAATAAGGAGATAATAAACAGAATACAAATAAGTGCAAGTAATAAAAGGGTTCCACACAACATCGTGCCCTAGCCAATCACAGGAGCAGATGCAGGTCAAGCCCCTCCCGATTGACTTCCGTTAACAGAAAGACACGGAAATTAAGCAGAAGGCAGCGGGGGAATGAAGGCTGGTAAGTACATTTGGGGACAGCTCTGAGTGCTATAAACCTTGCAAGGTCGAGGTTTATAGCAATTACCTGCAACATATCAAAATTTTGTTTAGGGGATGGACATACCCTTTAAGCACACTTCAATGTGCCAATGAAATAAATAAAATCCCTTTCATTAAATGGATGCATATACATGATCTAAAATCTATTAAAAACATATATAAATCCCTCTATTCCTGGCAAAAGACATCACCCCAAGTCTGTCCGTATAAATGTAAAAACTTATCTTTAACTATACTTATCTATCCATAGTCAGTATATAAAGTCAGCATTTACATGGAGAGTAGACATAGGACATCTTTAAGTAGGGCTGGCAAGGAGTGGGACACAGAGCAGCTCGATGTGTTTTGCCCGGATGGTTTTTTTTGACAGCGTGGTGAGCACCATTTTAGAGGTGCCAGTTAAAGCTTCCCTGAATACAGAAGTCTTGTGATATGTGCGAGATAGTGTAATAGACCTAAAGAATCTCATACATAATACTTGCCATGTGTAAAAGGTTCGGGACTTCAAGTCCAGTTGATTGAATAAATACCACAGATTTCTAAAGCCTGGATGAATGAGAACCTTCACAAGCATGAAACATAGTAATTTTATTATACTAATATAATAATTTAATGATTATATTCAGATCTGACCAACATCTCTAGAGGGCATAGATAGTATAGTCCAGGCCCTATCTGTCATGAAGCCTCCACTGAGTACTCAAGTTCCTAATCATTCTCCTCTTGCGCCTTTGTCTACCACCACAGGAATATTATTGTACCCTTTTATAGGAGGTATTGCACCAAGAATCTCTCAGTTCTGGTATCCTGGCCAGAACTGACAGAAACCATTATACAGACTGTGCTGTGATAACTGTTTTTTACACTTCACTAAATATTTTTCTGTTGTCATGCAATACTACCAACTTAATGTTTTTAACTTACTATGAATATAATTATTTTTTAAATCTGTACTACGTTCCCATTAACTTACAGAAGTATTATATCTATAGGGTTAAGGAAAGCAGAGAGGGAAGAAGTGGTTGGTTAGAACAAACTTCCATTTGGTCACTATGGACACCTAATCTATCACTGTTTTGCACTTGATAAAGGTTGCATGACAACCGAAACGTGAAATAAACAGTTATCACTGCACAGTCTGTTTAATTATTGGTTTCTCCACAACTACTGGTGGACTTCAACCAGTATTCAGCCTCAACCCTTTAACAATAGCTGTTTTCTTCCTCTGGAACCAGGAAAAAAATGCATAAAAATTGCACGCTGATAAAATTTGTCAAAAGCTAGGTTGAAAATTTTTTAAAAAATTAAGGAAAATACTAGATTCATTGTTATTAATTCATAGCTGCTGTGTTCTCTCGGATTTGTGGAGAAAGTTGATTTTTCTTGTATTTTTTAATATAAACACTATTTCTGGTAATAAAATGTGTGTGTTTATTTTTTTTGGACATTCTGTATTACTTATGTAATTTCCAGGGTCCCTATGCAATTTGTATAAAGTTTATGTTGGCATTAGACAATATATTAAACAAGCAATGGTTTTATAAGCAACAGTGGGTAAACTGCAACCTCTACTATATTCCCAATGGGTTATTTATTCATATACATATGCCATGTTAAATGTTAGATCCCAAGAGTTGTACAGCTGTTGCACTGCATTATTGCCATGAGCAACAGGTCTGGGAATATGACCCAGAACTATTTATATTATGGGTGCTTTAATCTTTATATTATGAGGTGCTTATGTGCTTGTCACCATTTCAAAAATTTTGAAAGATTGAGCAACACACGTATTTTGTGATTAGTTTAAATAACTGAATATATGAGGTCCCCTCTGCTCTACCAGTTTTTGTCAAAAATATTGAATGATTGCATCACTTTCTGTATGGCTACTTTCTTTAAGTGTAAATATCCTTGATAACTAATTCTTGATTTTTTGTTGGTGTCTTTAACAGATACAGTATCCATGGGAACATTTACAATGAAGTTTGGATGGTTTGTAGCGGTGCTATTTACAGCTTTTCTTCTGTTAAGCTTCTGGTTTTACTCTAAACCACCAATGGTATGAAAAGTTCATCTTAATATATAAATGTTTGACAATTCTGACTTCATTATATTACAAAAAGAAAAGGCTCCCAAGAAAACATGTATATCTCTAGTCTCAAAGTCCTAAAACCTCTTAAGAAATATAAGTGCCCAAACTATGTTCATAAACATGACAAATAAGTCTTGCAGAAACAAAGGCAAGTTTTAAAGTTCAAAAAAATCATTATTATTTAAATTATTTATTAACATTACAAATACCTAGGTATTCTATATATTTGGGAATATTTAAGTTTTCGCTGCCATTTTTTCCAGAATTACACTTAGCATAAATAATAAAGCAGCAATAACTGGTGGTGAAATATTTTCGCCATATAAAATCATTCATTGTGGCAATAACAATCGGATTTATAAAAAAGCAAAAACTTATTAATGGGCATGTCCACCCCCAAAAGGAAAATTTAACCCACTACAGGCCCCACTGTGTATTTTTAAAAAATCCTTACCATACATCTCTGCTCCAAATGGTTCTCCTGCAGTGCTTGTCCAAACTCCCAGAAACTGAAGAGTACTGTAGGAGCTGTCTATGTGTAATCTGATCCCTAATACTTCTTTGTCCTCCTGGAGGACTCTGGCATGCACAGGCTACCCATGACTACCACTATGTAATGAAATTCCCATGACAACCAGTATGTAATAAAATGCCCATGGCTACCAGTATGTGAATAAATGCCCATGGCTACCAGTATGTGATAAAATTCCCATGACTACCAGTATGTGATAAAATTCCCATGACTACCAGTATGTGATGAACTGTCCATGGCTACCAGTATGTGAAATGCCCATGGCTACCATTATGTAATGAAATACCCATGGCTACCAGTATGTGATGAACTGTCCATGGCTACCAGTATGTGAAATGCCCATGGCTACCAGTATGTGATGAAATGTCCATGGCTACCAGTATGTGATGAAATGTCCATGGCTACCAGTATGTAATAAAATGCCCATGGCTACCAGTAGGTGAAATGACCATGGCTACCAGTAGGTGAAATGCCCATCGCTACCAGTAGGTGAAATGCCCATGGCTACCAGTAGGTGATTAAATTCCCATGGCTACCAGTATGTGATGAAATGCCCATGGCTATCAGTAAGTGATAAAATTCCCATGACTACCAGTATGTGATGAAATGTCCATGGCTACCAGTATGTGAAATGCCCATGGCTACCAGTATGTAATGAAATGCCCATGGCTACCAGTATTTGATGAAATGCCCATGGCTTCCAGTATGTGAAATGCCCATGGCTACCAGTAGGTGATGAAATGCCCATGGCTACCAGTATGTGAAATGCCCATGGCTACCAGTAGGTGATGAAATTCCCATGGCTACCAGTATGTGATGAAATGCCCATGGCTACAAGTAGGTGATGAAAATGCCAGTTTACCACCAGTATATATTGAAATTGCCAATTTGCTATCATTATAATGGAATAATTAGTGGGTGTGGCTTAATAAGTGCGAAGAAGGGCACGTGGCCTAAACATTTTTTTTGTCGTGCTGCGTGCTGCACAGGGTGCCCAAGAGTGCCCCTGATCTCCTCAGACCCTAAAGATGGCAAAAAGTCTTGAAATGCCCCTGCAAATGAACATCTATATTTAAATAATTCTGGGGATATGGTTGACAGAAATTATTGAATTTCTCTGATATGTCTGGTAAGAAATGTTGAAAAGAGTAGTTCAACTATTAACTAAGATAATTTTAACCATTCATTCATTGCTATCCTGAATGATGCAGTTTATTATTATTGTGGATTTATATAGCGCCAACATCTTCCATAGTGCTTTACAATTGCATGTATACATTCACAATAAGCCCTGCCCTGAAGAGCTTGCAATTTAAGCACATTTATTTGACACATACAACCTATCAGTATGTCTTTATGATTGTGAGGGAAACCAGAGTGCCTGGAGGAAACCCACACAAGCACAAGGAGAACATACAAACTCCATGAAGATGTGTCCAAGGGTGCTAACCACTGAGCCACCATCATGGATGGCTAGGCCACATCAAAACATTTGATCGCATGTTTAAAAATGCACACTAGTGTGACCCAATTGTTGTGGCCACAATAGGTGCGCTGCGATCCGTTAATTGTGCCTGCAACCCACATTTGTTACGCAATCGCATGCACTGCAATTGCACAATCATAACTTATGTGCACGCCAAAGTGTTAAGTATAAAAACTGCATATCTTAGGGAAGCAATAATTATGTAACAACAGCACATGAGTAAAATGATATTGAACTACTAACCCCAGCATCCTTTACAAGAAAACATTATTTAAGAATTTTTTTTAAAAAAAAATGCATTTTTCAGTAATGAAAAGTTCATTTATGTTGACAAATGGCTGAACTATAGGTCCCACCATCCTTTACCATCTGATTATAAATACCCTCCAACATTCCTTTTTAAATAACTACACTATTAAGAATTGCATTGAACAGAGCTGTGCTACCATCAGGTTCATATTATTACCCTCCTTCTGCAGCTCTGCACTAAGTTGTTTCTATAAGTGTAACTTTTAAAAGGGAATGTTGGAGGGTATGCTTATTTAAGGATGATGTTTTAACATTAAATTGAGAGATTGTATTCAGTCAAACAGCTTTGAAACTGACCAAATGAACTAACACAGATGATATTGAAATAAATCACATTTATATATATCTATATATATATATATAGATATATATAAAAACATAGAAAAGATAATCAATGCACATTCCTAGGCCCCATACAATATCATATTATCTGCACACTGGCATACTTTATAAACAAAAGGGTTTTAGTAGAACTACAAACACAAGTTAGATGCACTCACATAAATCCAAAGTAAAATCGTTGCACTCTCCTCATAAAATCTAAATGCACATAGAAAAGAAGAAAGGAAAGAGGAGATACGGTGCAAATCATATATATTTATTCATATTCATCATGAATAAATATATATGATTTGCACCGTATCTCCTCTTTCCTTTCTTCTTTTCTATGTGCAAAGGGGTTTTAGTATACATTACTGTGATCACATGAATAAAAGCCTTCCAACCACATCAAGGTAACCCCAGTCTGGAAGGTCCTAACGTCTAACCTTTTCAATTTCTTTTACTTCAATTACGATTAGCAAACTTTTGCATTTCTCATTCTTACACACTGGACCCATATAACAGGCTCTCTCCCTCCCCCCCCCCCCCCCAGCCCTTTTGCTTTTTAAATGAGGGAAGAGGCCACCAGTGCTTTATATTAAAGGCAAAGGACCTCCCATAAAAGGGGCGTGTTGGGGGTGCTATTACCACATGGAGGCTTATAAACCCTGGAAAGACTATTACTATTGGTGATATGAATGACATTTATATAAAAATATAAACCCTGGAAAGACTATGTTACTATTGGTGATATGAATGACCATTTATACAAATATAAACCCTGGAAAGACTATTACTATTGGTGATATAATGAAATTTATATACAAATATAAACCCTGGAAAGACTTTACTATTGTGATATGAATCACATTATATACAAATATAAACCCTGGAAAGACATTACTATTGGTGATATGAATCATTTATATACAAATATAAACCCTGGAAAGACTATGTAATTATTGGTGATATAATTCACATTTGCGGTTATTGTCATGCTAAAAAATTTAAAGCAGAGCCTCCTGGAATGTGACCACTCCCCCAGATATTGCTGTCACGGCCACACCGCCAGACATCATGGTCATGCTCATACCCAAACAATCAAGGCCATGCCCCCATAGATAACTGCCAAGCATTGCAACCATGCCCCAAATGTGTGACCACGCTACCAGATATTGTGGCCCCCCCACAAAACATTATGGTCTGCCCCATACTCATGGTCACACCCTAACACCCCAGGTCTGTTCCCGAATCACACCCACATACACAAACATCACAGGCACACCCCTAAAACACAACACCCACGCCCCAAAAATGGCACGGTCACGCCTCCTGGACACCACAACATCACAGACAAGACTATTAGGACTTAACAACACAGACAAAGAGACGCAGTCACATTCATCATGCTTTAGAACACTCAAGTGCAGCAATATCATTTGAATCAAACTGTTTTCCCAACGGCAAATTCCATGTAGCGTGTTCACGAGTATGTTCACCACAACATTTGTATATGAAGTTTGCAATAAACGTGCTATATGTCCGTCAAGCAATGTCACCTCCTCAACTCATAACTATTATCACCAGGGACTGTCATCTCTAATAAAAGGGAGGATGAACTTAGGGTCAGGAAGGCTAGACAGGTGGTTGTGGTAGGGGACTCCATTATTAGAAAGTGAAAAGGATCCTGTGCTGCCAAGACCCTACATGCCTAACTGTGTGTTACCTACCTGGTGCTAGGGTTTGGCATGTAGTGGATGATGTAGACAGATTATTGGGTGGGGTCACATTGGTGCCAAAGTTAGGGGAGGAGGATAGGTCCTTAAAAATGCTAGAGGCCAGGTTAAAAGCAAGAACCATCAGGGTAGGAGAATTATTGTGTGGCTAAGAGGTTCGTGTAAGGAAGAAGGATTTGGGTTTTTAGAGAAATGTGCAGACTTTTATTTTGCTACAGGCTCTTTTATTTATGGTTTGCACCTCACTGAGGGTGGTGCAGTTGTTTTGGGGGAAGGTGGCTAGAGGGTGGATCAGATATTAAATAGGCTTGGGTAATATCAATCTCACTGGGATAGATAGCCCAGGGGGTAACCAGTGTGTAGAATGTGGGTGGAATTTTTGACACCTGAAAGTGAGACATTGCTCACTCACTCCTGCAAAGAGAACTAAGTCCCTCCTGCAAAGAGAACTAAGATGGATCTATCAGCTAGGAACAAAATGTCTGGAAGGGGTGAATGAGGATGTGAGCTTTAAATGTTTCCTGTAATAATAACCTGATTTCATGGGATGATGTGGTGCTGGTGTTATCATCCAATTTAAAGGTGTATAGCCTATGCATGCATTTAGACTATACATACCAATAGCTAAAGGCAAGGTTAAGAGTATGAAATATCCCTTTAAATAAAATTAAATATTTTAAAATATTAAACATTATCTATTTGAGCACACTAAAGATATGCTCTTTTATAGAGTAGGTAACACTCAGCAGTCATTGGTTGCGCAAAAGTTAACAGTACTGTGTGGGCTGAGTTAAAGTCGCGCTTCTTTCCTTAGCCCGATCCCCCAATGCAATACCTGGCGTAAACTTGTTACGTCAGGTATTGTATGGCGGGATCGGCTAGGGAGCAGGTAGTAACGTGGCTTTTCCTTATTGAATCTCCCCGAAGCACTTTATCTAAGGCACTTTTTTTGTTATGTATTATAGACATTGACCACTAGATGGCCATCTTGACTGTTTGAATTTTAGTCTATATATAGCACGTGGCACTTTGTTACTTCATAACTGTCTAAAGAAGGAACCACATCGGTTCCGAAACATCACAAATAAAAATTTGATTCACTTAGACTAGTGTGCCCAGCTACATTCATCATTCATACAATTTAAGGGGGCCGCCACATAGCAAGAGGTGCAACTTCAACAACTGCTAATGGACTGTTTCTGCAAGGTGTTTATTGCTTTTTATTGTTTTTAATTGCTATAATAAAGTTTGCTGGCACCTTATTCATGTGTGCAGAGGTTTTTGGGAGCTATACAGACCAAGCATCGAAAAAGCACAGAATAAATCCTGCATTACCCCTAGAGGTGTATAGGCACGAGTGTTTTAAGAAATTTAATATATGGAAGTGTCATTTTAAACTGCTTTTTTACAGAGATCTTGATCTTAAAGGACAATTATGCTCACCTTCCCTCTGCTCCTCTTCCTTGTTCCTTAGCTTTTACCAAGGGTGAGGACCTGAACCGCTAAGTCCTCACCCCTGGGTTCACGCAGCCTACAGCAGACACTCAGAGCAACGCTGCTCAGGTAGGCTCCGCCCCCTACTCCCCGTCGGCGACGACGCTCACGTGCCTTCCTATTGGCCTCACGCCGACGGGAGGAGGGGGGGGCCACCTGGCAGCGTTGCTCTGAGTGTCTGTTGTAGGCTGCGCGAACCCAGGGGTGAGGACTTAGCGGTTCAGGTCCTCACCCTTGGTAAAAGCTAAGGAACAAGGAAGAGGAGCAGAGGGAAGGTGAGTATAATTGGTCCTTTAAACCTATTTAATTTTTACTTTTTGTTTAAACTTCTCCTCATACCTCCAAGATATAGGATATTTAAAGATTTAGTGGACAACTTGCAGTGCAGCCACACTCAAGAGACATTCCCTACCACACCATAGAGTCGAAGTAAACCCTTCTACTATAAAAAAATCCCCTGGACCAGATAAAATAAATCCTCTGGTCATTAGGGAACTAAGTTCAGTTTTATCTAGGTCATTGTTTCTTATTTTTGCAGATTCCCTTATGTGAGGAAGTATGCCTCTGGATTGGAAAAAAAGCAGATGTAATTCCAATATTCAAAAAGGGTAGTTGTTCAAATTCAGAAGGGTTGTCATTCACAGCCAGTATTACAGGCCTGTAAGTTTAAAGGGCATCTATATGAAAAAAAACACATTGCCCCTTAGCAAAGTTAAATTCATGTACTTGTGCTGCCTTAATCCTACTATGTCAGTGACTCTGTTTAACCATGGTGTCAGATCTGTGTGCAGCACTCCCCCCTTCCCCCTCCTGTTACCTACTCCATGTCTCAACTCCGGCTAACCGACAAGCTTTCATGTGCAGTAGGAGTTAAAGTTCAACATCCTGAAAAACACACCCACGCACATTGGCCAATAGAAAGCAAGCTGTCCTGGAGACACGGAAAAAGGAGAACAGTACAGTTTACAATCTCTCACTTTGTGACCCATCATCAATCAGTGAAAGCTATTAAGAAGGGGGGTCAAGTGCAGTCTTATATCTAACATCAAAGCTAGCTCTCTCCCCCTGCTAATGCTCGTATCTCTATGTTTATTACAGAGCAGGGAGGGGGGATCACAGGGATTTGATTGACAGTCCAAGTAGGAGTAGAGGAATGCAATCACGTATACTTCTAACTGATGTATCTCAGGACAGAGAGGGAATCTGAAAAAACTGAAGACACTCTAGGGGTTGTGGGGAATTATAGAACACATGGAAAGAAAGAAAAAAAAATTCATTTTCCCACTATAGATGCCCTTTAACTTTTGAAGTGGGGAAGATACTGGGAAGTTTGATACGGGAACATATTCTAGAGTATGTTTCAAGGACTGAACTTACATGGAAAAAATCAACATGGATTTAGGAGGAATAGATTGTCAAACAACTTGCTTGGCTTTATGAGGAAGTGAGTAGTAATTTTACAGGCAGATTCAATCAAAGTTCTTATCTCTTTAAAATGGTGCTAATTTGCCCCAATCTATCAGATGTAAGCTTTCAAATGTTAATAAGATTGATTGGTTGGGACAAAATTAGCACCATTTTTAACGATAAAAACTTTTATGGAATCTACTGTTAGTGTCTTTGGATAGCAGTAGATGTAGTATACTTAGATTTTGCTATGGCTTTTGATTCAGTCCCCCATATGAGACTAGTGTATAGCTAGGTCTGTTGGGCTGGGGTGGCATATTTGTAAATGAGTTACAGTTGGTTGATGGATAGAATTTAGAGAGTAGTTTTTTAATGGGGCTTCATCAATATGTACTAAAGTTCTAAGTGGGCTGCCACAGCATTCTGTGTTGGGGGCCACTTCTATTTAATCTGTTTATTAATGATTGGAAGTGGGTATTGTCAGCAAGGTTTCTGTGTTTGCTGACGACACAAATACTGTCGACCATTAAAAACTTCAGAGGAATGTGCAATCATTGCAGGTGGATCTAGAAATATGATATTAGAAATGGGATAATTACAGTACATCCATGCAGAGTGCAACTAGAGACCAAATTAATTCAATGCATACAAAAAGAGAAGCCTAGTGCACATCCAATCAATTTGCTTACATTTTACTTTACCATTGTAATGCAACTTAAAACGCTGCCTTTCTCTCTGGATAAATTAAAGCAATTAGTTCAAAACTTGGCCAATTTATTTTAAGCTCAGCAACCACTTCATGGTTTGACTTTATTCTGCGGGAGTCCTAACTTATAACCTTTTTTTACCATAGTAACTTTTTACTTCTTAGGAGATGTAATTCTCAAACTTTGGGGCATATTTATAAAGGATTGTCTTTTTCGACAAATAATTAGCGCAGCCATCGCAGCGAAAATAGCGCCATTTGGGGCTCGTTTAGCCTTATTTTAAAAAGCGAAAAAAAAAAACACTTCGCGGCTGAAAAAGGCGAACGGGCGCGATAAAGAGTGAAAAGTATCGCAGCGAAAACTTAACGCATCTAAGAAGACTGCATTGTGAAAACCATTCGAAACCAGAAAAGCCCACTAGAAATGATGTCAAGTTCAACATGGCCACCTCACATTTACAAGAAGTCAGCCTGTCTATTATCAATCTTCTAGAATTTCTCAATTGGAATACCGTTTTCTTTGCACGCACATTCACCTTTCTAATGCGCGTTCGCCTTTCTAATGGCGTTCGCCTTTCTAATGCGCGTTCGCTTTTCCAAGGCATATTTCCATTATATGTGCGTTCGCCTTTCTAATGTGCGTTCGCCTTTCTAATCGCGTTCGCTTTTCCAAGGCATATTCCATTATAATGTGCGTTCGCCTTTCTAATGTCGCTTTTCAAGGCATATTCCATTATAATGCGCGTTCGCCTTTCTAATGTCGCTTGTTTCCAGGCATATTACACTCTAATGCGCGATCGCTTCTAATGCGCGTTCGCTTTTTCAAGGCATATTACCCATTAGAATGCCTTTTCGCTCAACAAAGACTTTTCACCACCTTCAGGGTCGCGCTAATCTTTCGCTCTTTTTAACAAAAAACCACCTTTGTCGCTTTTTATAAATCGCGTATGCCTTTTTGCTCCTTTTCCCTAAAATTACCCTTGCGAAGTTAGGCGAAAAGGGTTAGCGATAGCTCGCGGAACGGTTTCGCCCATTCGTTAACGCTACCTTTATAAATAGCGTTACACTGTCTTTGGCGAAAACCCATGCGAAAAGACGAATGCGAAAAACATTTTCGCTACTTTTCGCTCTTTATAAATATGACCCTTTGTCTTTATATCAGTACCCTGCCTTTTATGGAGTGAAAGTCCCTGCTGCTCTTTCGCTTGCTAAACTATTTTTTAGTTTTAGAAAATTAATCCAGGCCTTTTTAAAGCTATTAATGAATGAATGTCTGTGTGTATTATATGGCCCACTAATGTATTATACACAGTATCATATCCTCGCAAGCGCCTTTTTTTTAGTGACATAAATGTATCTTATCCAATCTATCTTCATATCAACTCCCCCCATTCCTTTTATTATTTTAGTTGCCCTTCTGGACCCTTTCTATTTCCAAGATGCCCTTTTTGTACACAGGATTCCAATATTGCACTGCATATTCCAAATGAGGCCTTACCAATGCTTTGTAAAGAGGAAATAACATTTTTTTTTTTCCTGAATCCATACCTCTCTTTAAGACAATACCATTCTGGCTCTAGCTGTTGCTGCCTTGCACGCGTGTTAGCTTTAAGTTTGTTATCCATCACACTCCAAGATCCCTTTCAACGGGGATCACTTAACACTGAGCCATTTATAATATAAGCAGCACCAAGATTTTTTAAGTCCAAAATGCATCACCTTATATTATTGTCATTGAATCTCAATCTGCCACTTAACAGCCCAATGTGACAATATTATCTGATCCAAAATTAGAAGCCTGATGCACATCCAATCAATTTGCTTTCATTTTACTTTACCATTGAAATGTGACTTAAAAAGCTGCCCTTCTCTATGGAACATTAAAGCCAATTCATAATGCTGCCCCTTATCAAAATGGCAGCAGAATGGCGATGAGAATTCAATGTTGATAAATGTACGGTGATGCATTTGGGATT
This sequence comes from Hymenochirus boettgeri, assembly GCA_019447015.1. Taxonomy (NCBI): domain Eukaryota; kingdom Metazoa; phylum Chordata; class Amphibia; order Anura; family Pipidae; genus Hymenochirus; species Hymenochirus boettgeri. Next base: position 139,690,936 of record CM033475.1, on the reverse strand, counting down.
TAATAATCCCTGTGCCACCACACATAAATAACTCTGTGTTAAGTGCATCGAAATGGAAAAAGATTGGGGGGTTCTGGTAGATAACAGATAGCTGTAGCAAACAATGCCAGGTAGCAACAGCTAGAGCTAGAAAGATAGTTGTCTTGATAAAGAGGGGAATGGAATCAAGAGAGAAAAATATATTCTCCCTCTTTACAAGGCACTGGTAAGCCCATTTGGAATATGCGGTGCAGTTTTGGAATCCCATCTACAAAAGGACATCTGGAAATTGAGGCAGTCAGAGAAGGGCAAACTAAATTAATAAGGGGAATGAGGGCTTGAATATGCAGGCAGATTAGACAAGTTAGGCTGTTTTTTACATGAGAAGCGGCGGTGGTGGGGACCATGATAACCTTATACAAAATATATAATGGCCCATACAGTGAACTCTCTGGTGCATTGTTCACGCAATAGGTCATATCGGAGGACTCGTGGACATCCTTAAGGTTTGGAAGAAAAGAAGTTTCATCTTCAAGTTAGGAGAGGTTTCTTTACAGTGAGCAGGTGAAACTGTGGAACTGTCTTCCAGCAGAGGTGGTAATGGCAAGTTCATTGAATAACTTTAAAAAAGGCCTGGATAAGTTTCTAAACTAAAGAATTTGAGAATTACTGGATATAATGCTATAGGATCTGGTTGATCCAGGGATACTTCCGATTGCCGTTTGGAGTCAGGAAGGAATTTTTCCCCCCTTTTTTAGCTGGGTTTTTGCCTCCCTGGATCAAAACTGTTAGGTAGGTGGTTAAAAAAAAAAAAAAAAAAAAAAGGCAAGGTTGGACTTGATGGACGAAGTATCTTATTCAACTTAATTACTATGTTACTTGTTACTATTTACTAATTAGTTCAATAACTTGGCCAAATTTTTAAGCCCCATCAACCCAATCCACGGTTGCTTTATTCTGCTGGGTCCTAACTTTTAACCTTTTTTACAAATAAGTAACTTTTTACCTTCTTAGAGACAGATATCTCCAACTTTACTTAATCAGACCTCCTTCTCAGCTTTCAGTACTTGAACACATGACCCACTGTGGGTAGAGGGCACGTTAACAGAGGCTTAGTCAAACCCCCAATGCAACAAGCATATATATATAGAAATGGGATAGTATACATCCATGAAGAGTTGCATTGGGGGTTTGACCAGCCTCTGGAAATGTTCACTCCACCACAGTGGGTCATGTGTTCAAGTACTGAAACTGGAAAGAGAGCAGGGACTAAAAATATTGGAATTACTTAGAGTTAGAAATATAGACGGTGATCCGGGAGACTTTCAGATTGCCGTTTGAAGTCAGGAAGGATTCCCTTCCCTTTTTAGCGTGTTTTTTTTGCCTTCTCTAGATCAATGGATCAATAGTGGGACTGATGGACGTATGTATTTTTTACCAATTACTATGTTAAGAATGAAGAAAAGAAATTCTTCAATCTCTGAAAGTGTTTTTTCAATGGTGTTAAACAAAGGTAAAACTATGGAACTGTCTTTATTAGAAGTTGTGATGGCAGGTTCATTGAATACTTTCGAAAAGAATGCTGGGAGGTTCTGAAAACAAGGAAGCAGAGGTTCCTGGTATTGATACATAAAGTAGAGTTGATCCCGGTGTATTTTTTCAAATGCACTTGGAGTCAGTAAGAATTTGTTTCCTCTTCATAATTCTGGTGGGTTTTTTTTGCCTCCTCTGGATCAACAGTTAGGCAGGAAATGTGGGTATTGCATGAGTAAGTTGAACTTGCATGGACCTATGTCTTATTTGGTATGCTAGGGGAGGGGACATTTCAAGTTGGGACATGGCTGGTAGACAACAGGCCTGACAGAGTGTAAATACCAGGGCTTCTAGAAATGGAGAAAACTATTAGCTTGCTAGAAGGGTAAATAACATACCTCAACTGTTACTGCAATGTGGGCATGCAGATTAAAAAATCTATAGTTTAGGATAATCAGCAGTTGAGGAAACGCAGTCTCCACAAAAAATTATGACTGCGTACAAAATCATTTACTAAATAGTGGGGAGGTATGAAAGCCTATAACGCTTGCAAGGCAAGCTCATACCCCATGCTCGCGATAACGTGATGTATCCTATATTACAAAGTTAAAAACAGAAATTGCTTAGTGTCTTGAGCGTCCTGTACAATGCCTATGTAGAGATACACTTAGTAATAATGTTAAATATAGATAAAGTGCAACCTAACATCTAGATAGGCAGGATATTATCCATTTTATATTTGTTTGCATAACATTCACTTTTTTCTGTTTTTTTTATCCTTTTGTCAAATAATTTTTTCCAGGCAGATATTTAATCCAGGGTTTTGAGTTTTCTTAACCTAGTTATATAACATTGTTTTGTTACAGATCAGTCCAAACAACACAGTGAATTACAAATGCTGTGCAGAGCGGATTTACTTCACCCTCAAATAGGAGATCTATTGGAAATATCATAATAAAAGTTATCAACCTGTCTTTAAATACACACCCTAACCAGTGACTCATAGCTGTCTCCAGGGAGTCTGCCTAGAGAGAGATCACTATTAGAAAATCTGAGGTCCTATAAAGAACACAGATGATCCTGCCATTTTTCAATCGTGATAGATTTCATTATACAGGATACAGGTTCATGGTTCTATGGGGTAGGAGCACAGATACCAGACAGCTATATGATAAAGTGAGGTGGCTTAAAGGGGGAAAAGTCATCCACAGAGCGTACAAGACCTCTTACCAAAAAGGTACTTCACAGCCTCAAACTTGTAAAATAGCATTGCTTAAACAATAAATGATTAACAACCTCCCTCCCAGCATTCTCAGAGAAATGGGCTGCATGTTTTTTTTCTGTCCCCCTATAATACACTACAGCACAGTAGATATGATTTCCGCTTCCAGCAAACAGCAGCTCTACTTTTTTTTCCTACATCATTTGTAGCCTCTAAAAACTCAATGCCATCTCAGTAAAAATAGAAATAAATTCTTATATATAGGAGGGTATATATCTGTAATATCAACTCAAACAGGTTTTCTATGCCTGCTGTGGAGATATATTTAATGCCAGCAGCACATTACGGGTCTGGTTCTTATATAATCATTACTAACAAGTGTAATGTATGTATTGAAACCTACGTATATCTTGTCATGCAGTCTCTCCTTTACACAGTTTCATTCACAACGGTCAAATCCTTATACTATGTTCAATCTACAATATTCGTGTACCTAAAAATGGCTTTTGTCATGATCGAGTTCCATGATCTAAAAATACTTCAGACTAATTAGATGTATTACAAGTTTTTAATAACTGAGATTTCCATTTTAGGAGGCCCTAAAAATAATCACAAAATAACATTAGAATCAGGCTTTATGATGTAAACATTGGTACATTGCTTGCAGGTCTTCATTTAAATAAGCCATCACCACTCTCTATGAGCTGTAAAGCCAGAGTATGAAGAAACCAGATCAGAAAATTTGGATGTGAGGTTCTGATCTGCGTCACAAATACTAGTTCCCCCTCAATCTGCGGTTGGCCCACGCTCATGCAGGAGAAAGGATAAGAACCAGGAAGAGATAGAGTTTACCACAGTCCTGAAGGAGGGTGGGGAGGGGCCACAGGGGTTCTAAGGGACTGTAAGGGGAGGGCCCACAGGAGGAGAAGACACTAGAAGAAGGACTGTCAATGGTTCAGTTGCAGGAAGCAGGAAGTAGTGATGCTGCTTCTATTCACACAGAAACATGTAAATATCTTCAAAACTATGTAAAATAAATATGAAGTAGTAAATGGCAAAAATCCGAAGGCAATTCATGTCAATTTTAAACTAAGTCATGTTTGGAACACAGGTTACCCTTTAAACACATTAACAGAATTTAAAACATTTTAAGAATCCGCATTTGTGTTGCCATGTTCTGCAATGTGCAATGTTGCACAATCTGAGCGCATGCCAAGTGCGAAAAAATGCTGATCAAATGTGCTATGATAAGCGGATCGTAGTGCAATGCAGTGGGAGCGCACTAGTGGGACCAGGACAAATGGATAACGGGATATACACTACAGAGCAATTTGGTGCGGTAACATTGCCTAAAATGCTGTGCACTATAGGAAGAAGTGGCACCATCACACTATTGAGCTGCCGATACAGCGCACTGCGTGCAACACACTTACAGCAGCAGTTTGGTGCATAACGCACAGCAGTGCCATGAAAATTAATGTCTGCACATGCGTTAATGCAGCGGAACATCCAATAAATTTGGTTTCCAAAGCACGCGATCGGTTAGACATGTTCAACTAGTGTTTTTTTTCTAACACGCGTGGATTGGGTGATTTAAATGTATGGTGTGTCCAGCCATTTTTGAGGCACGGCAATCTGATACTACTAAATATTAATTTTTGGACTTCACTGTGTATTATATTAACATTTGAATTTTAAGTATATCTTACAAAAGTATGCCAGTATTTGACACTCAAAATGGAACACATATGTATATACGTATTTGTAAGGGGCTAGGGCCCCACTAGGTCTATTTTCTATACTCTACTGTGAGTGCGTGCGTTGCGCTAGCCTGTGCGCTAGCGCATGCCAATGTAAACGTGTATTGATATGGCAATATCAAACGCAGACAGCAAGTGGACGTAGTGCAACAACCATCACTCATTATTGCGATCTTCGCTGCATAGCGCAATTCATGCGCGCCTCACCTACAATGTGTATGGGCCTTGCCCTCAGGTTTTCTAAAAATAGTTTATTTAAACCTTAGACATAAATAGAGCCACGCAAACCTTTTCAGCAAAAACTTTTTTTTTTATGTCCAGAGCTTCAAACACCTTCATCGATTGAACCATATCCAAAAAATGGAATGAGAGAAGACAACGAACTCCAGAAAGAAATAAACAAAATCTTCATGAAGTGGGACAATTCAATTCCAAAGATCCATTTATCACTTTAGTAATTCAACAGTGCTAAAATAGCAAAGCCAAGATTCTGAATCCTAGAGAAGTCTGATAGGAGACTCTTTGCTTATCCAGCTGATATGTTTGATCATTTGGGTAAAAGAAGTCACTACGGAGGCGACTTTTTTAATGGCAATAATTTTCTCTCTCCCGATGTTAAGCTTTTGCATCAGGGAGGTTGTTGATTTAAACAATGGAGCTTACCTATATCTTTTACCTTTTTTGGCAGGCAGGGTACATTTTTTCAATCGCTTAATTCATCCAGTGAAGGAGTATCAGCATTGTTGGCAAGCGAGAAATAAAGGTATGGGGTTAGTATACTCCATCAAGACTTTTTGTAAGCACAGGACGCCCAACTGAAGCCAAATGGGGTTCAAATTAGACAGAACACGAGAATTGTTGAGTATCTGATCCTAAAGAAGAGGAGTACTTTTATGTGGAAAGCCTGGAGATATGTCATGTGGATCATTGGTGCAAATGAAGAGTTCATGTATAGATTCTCACATCAAACTCAGTGAAAATGAAAAAGCCCTGATCTACAGTCAAGCTACAGCCACGGGAATATTGGTTGCGCAGTTTTAAACCTGTACTAATGCAATCTTGGGATGGAATATAAACATGAATTACTAGAGTATCTCTATTAGAGAAATATCCCTCACTGTAATTACATATATTACAGTGGTTTGCTCTTAAGATCTGATTGCATTCTGTTGTTTCAAGGTGGTTTCAATTTATTTTCTATTTAAATTATCAGAGAAATGAATAGGAAAAGTAAACTTAAAGGATAACTAAACCACAAGATAACAAATAGCTGTTTCTATTATTTCAGTGGAGGTAAGAATGCTTAATTCCCCACTTCCCTGGAATAATATACTGCCCGGAAACAGTGATTACTAACCTTATGGTCCGAATCCCCTTGCGGCTCTTCCTCACGTCAGCCCATGCGCTGAAGAAAGCCTCGCTCCGGATAGCGCATCTGACAGCGAAAGCGAGTCGCAAGTGCCGGTAAGGTAAGTTGTATCCTGTTTCCAGGCATTCTACTATTCAACAGGGAGGTGGGAATAAGCATTCCTACCTCCCCTTGAATAATAGATACAGATTTTACTGTACTTGACCAAGTACATAAAACTTTAGCATCCTTTTATAATGAACATTCACACTAAACGAGAATAGGGATAGTTATCTAAAAGTAGATATATCTACAGGCATGTTAAGATATATTTTCCATATAGCTAGTGAAGAGAGAAGGAGAAAAAAAAAAAAGGGGGGGGGGGGAAGTTGCACATTCACGATTTGGACATTACCAATCCTACTCATTGGCCTTAGGTGCTTATAAAATGCAGTGCAATACACAATTACCGTTTTGAGAATGCCTATCTTATATATTATCATTGGTTTGCATAATAAAGACTGTCTAGTATATTCTAGTATATCATGTATTCGCCATTTTAACATTACATGCCTTTGGTTTGCACAAGATGGTTCAGTACCATCAAACTCGTTACCCTTGATTTGCCTAAAAAAAATTAAAAAAAAAAGGGGGGGGGGGGGAGTTGCACAACGTAGAGCTTTCTTACCCTGGTAGCGTAGGGTATCCAGCCTTTACTAGCCACATCGGTTCCTGATGGGATTGGAGGGTGCAGATTTTCTTTTGGATGGGAAGACACAGCAGGTGGAGCACTTTGGATCGTTCAAGACTTTAAATACTGGATACCCAAGAAAGAAGAAGGCAAAGCTTAGTCAAATATTGAAGTACAACTGTACAAGTGTGAGTATGTAGGTGTAAAAGCATAACTTACCTTGGTAGTGTAGGGACTCCAGCCTTTACTAGCCACATCAGCTCCTGATGGGATTGGAGGGTGCAGCTTTTCTTGTGGATGGGAAGACACAGCAGGTGGAGCACCTTCGACTGTTCAAGTCTTCACAATCCGGATACCCTAGAAAAAGAGGAAAAGTTTAGTCAAACAGATAATGCACAAGCGTATGTATGTAGTATGTGTAAGAATGACAAACTTTCTTACCTTGATTGCATAGGGGATCCAGCCTTTACTGGCCACTAGTCTTACAAAGGTGGCCTCCTGGCCTTCTGAGAAGCAAATTTGTAAATTGCAAGCCCAGCAAGTCTCTCCTGTGTCATCGTAGAGCGTAGGTATGTCTTTATTAATTTTAACTTGGAAAAACTGAGTTCACCACTTGCAACGGTAACAGGAAGCGTTAGTAGTATACGCATGGCAATGCAGACATTTGGAAAGATTGTCCTCATCTTGGTTTTGTAGATATACTCTAGAACAGTCCTTGGTGTCTTACAGTCTGTGGATAGATTTCTACAGACTGCATACAGCACATAGCATAATTCCTCAGCATCAATATCTCTTTGGGCATCATGTGAAAGCACTTTTTCCAACTGATCACATTGCTGTGCTCCTTGATTTGGTCAAATCGATCTTTTAGTGACTCCCATACACAATCTAGAACTCTGTAAAAAAATTCCACCTTAAACTTTTGCTTTGGATCTGTAACCGGTTCATCCCGTGATTCATAGTCAAATTGTCTCTTTGTGTGACGCACTCTACCACATTGTTCAGATGGAAAATTGCCATCAATGCCTAGTTCTTCAGCTAAACATTGAGCAGTCTTGAGGGAGTCTTCAAATTTTTCATCTGACCGATAATCTTGCAAGAACAGCCTGGTATTTTCTATCTGCTCCACTGCACGATGTAGGTCTGCCTCAATTTCCTGAAGTCTTTTACTTGTGAGGTTGACTTGAAATAATATGTCATACCACAGAACTAGTCCACATACGAATTTAAAGTTGCAAATGTGATTCTGGATGCCTCTAGCTTCAGCTATAGTTTTAGACTTAGTTGCTCCCGTTAAAGTTGTGTCTTCCATAGCAGCAGAGAGGGCATCATCTATATTATCAAGCTGGTTTCGGACAGCTTTAACAGCATCAATGCGGCTTTCCCAGCAAGTGGTACTTAATGGTTTAAGTGTAAGCCACTGTTGTCTCTCTGACAGGTGTTGCTTCAAAATGTTCCACCAATGTGTCAACGCAGAGAAGAATACATAAAGGCTCTGGATGATATTAAAAAATTCAACTGCCTTGATACAGCAGGATGCAGCATCACTAACCACGAGATTTAAAGAATGTGAATTGCACGGCACATAGAAAGCTCTAGGGTTTAAGCTTCGAACATGAGCCTGCACTCCTTTGCTTTTGCCTTTCATGTTGGACCCATTGTCATAGCCTTGGCCCCGCATGTCTTTTAAGTTCAATTTGAAAGTTTCTAGATTCTTAAGCAGCACTTTTGTCATCCCTGCTCCTGTTATGTCATCCACTTCAACAAATGACAAAAAATGCTCTTTGATGAAAACTGTATCTGAGCCACTTTCAGGATCTTCAGTCGCTGTAACAAAACGGACCATCAAAGTCATCTGCTCTGTATGACTGATATCCGTGCAGTCCAATATAATAGAGTAATACTTGGCAGCACTAAGTTGTGTCAAAATCTTCTCTCTAATCTGCACAGCCAGTAAATTAATGATTTCATTCTGGAACTAAGATAGTGATTGTGTGTCTCCTTGTTGGTAACTCTTTTCACATGCTTCTCAAAAACGGCATCAAACTCGCTTATTGCCTCCACAAATTTGAAGAAGTTGCCATTGTTTCTTTCATAAAGCTTGTTGGACTTGCCACGAAATGCGATGTTCTGCGTAGCCATAGTTCTGGTAAGTATAATGAGTCTTTTCAAAACTTTTCTCTAGTGCTGTGTTTCAGATTCAATTTGTTCTTTATTTGTGTCAGCAATGGTTAAATGCAGTCTTATCCTTATCTCCAACTCTTTCCATTTGCAGAAGGCCTTTGTGTGGTAATCTACTTTCTCATGATTACACAAATTCCGTTAAATCCAGTTGTGCACAGAACTGAATAAGTAACCTTAGGAGGAAATATCTTACAGCAGAAACAGAAGATGGCATCTCTGCTCTCAGAGTACAGAAGCCATGGTCTATCCGCCATCTCAGAATTTGCCAATTCCCGTCTATAATATTTCCGATCAAAACTTCTCTTTAGCTTGTCCTTTGGGAAACAAAATTGGCTGACCTGCTGTGGACCATGCAATACAAGGAAATGTCTTAGTTCATTGGTCATATCCATCCACAGTGCAGGGTCTCTGAGAAGTGAGGAACTGAATTGTATGCATGGACGACTTGGTTCATTCGGTTCCTCCACAGGCATGTCTTCCTCCTCCACACAAATGGCTTGCTCCTTCACAGGCATGTCTTCCTTCTCCACAGGGATGGCTTCCTCCTCCACAGGGATGGCTTCCTCCTCCACAGGGATGGCTTCCTCCTCTACACAAATCTCCAGACAAATAGCTTCCTCCTCCACAGGCATGGCTTCCTCCTCCACACAAATCTCCAGACAAATGGCTTCCTCCTCCACAGGCATGGCTTCCTCCTCTGTCACAGGAATAATGCTGGATGTAGATTCTTCCATTTCTACTTGTGACGTACTTGGTAATTCTGTGTTGGTATCGCTTGAACTATCATCCACAGAATACACTATAGAAGATGGTACTGTGCTGGTACCAGGAGATTCTGTAAGCGCTGGTTCCAAATCATGACTGCATCCTGCATCCTCCACAGGGATTTCAGATCCTCCTCTGGATGGCACCGATAGAAACGTCCGCATTGCTCCTTTCTGTTTTGCTAAAGCAGCTTCTTTATTCTCACAAAATTTTTTGTATGCTGCTCCAGACAGCTTCTTGCGCTTAAATCCACCCTCAGACATTTTCTTACTCTGAAAAAAACAAAATCAATACATTTCCCACATCTTACAGGAAGATAAATACATTTTGTGCGTACTTTACCTTCGTATGGCAAACACTTATGAGGTGAAGAGGTGTTTTTCCAAGGTAACTGTAACTGTGTTTAACCTGAAACAAAAATGCAAGTACTCACACAGATCTAAAACTTTTATTTATTCTCCTCTCCATTTCCATCAATGTATATTCATGAGCCATTTTATTCAAGAGCAGCGACACATCAATACAACAAAGTGAATATAAAATCAGACATCCGTAGGAAAATTACATCTATATGGCAAACACAGTGTTAAGTGTGGCTCCGCAATAAGATGGTGTGTTTTCCAAGGTGTTTTTTTTAGCCTGAAATGAAAAATTGTGTACTTACAAAACTGTCCCAAAAGTTTCAAATTATTCCATATACACACACGTAACTTCCATGTTCCAGCATGTTCCACCGTGTCTGGGTGCCATTACCATAGATAAGAACAGGTGTGTCAGAACCTTAACCAAAGCGTTTCAGCTACAGTCAAGGCTGGCGCCATGGTCTTGGTTCTATTTTAATCTGCTACTTAGGTGTCAGACACTCCTAATAAAGGGTAAGAGTGATAAATCACCTGAGTAACGCTGCATTATGGAAGATGATGATGGATGAATATGGATGATGATAACTTACCATAAAAAAAAAAAAAGTGTATACTTACAACACAGACCTAAAAACAGCTTGCATTGTTTGTTATACAGATGATCATTCAATTTTAAACTAACACATAATAGGATTACAACCCATGGCAAGGATGTACAACATGTGTCTTTCCAAATGTTGGCAACACCAAAGGGAGCAGCCAGAGAGTATGAGAGGGGATGCTGGGAATTGTAGTTTTCATCTGGACAGTTGCAAGTTGGACATCCTGTTTTGCTCTATCAAATTGTAACAATTGTAAAACTTCTAACTATATAAAAATAATCAGCACTTTAAGTATGAAAATGGTTTTACCTAAACACCTACTATAAATACACACACCAAATCCATGTTACATGGAGGACACGGTGGACACCCTAAATAAATATACAAAGTAGTGTATTAGTGCAAAATACTCAGGTTTCTGTGTGCTTTAAATAATCATTTTACTGATCTGGCAAAACCACGTGTAAATAACCCACAAATTCAACACAAATGACATTTCAGCCCCAACCGCTATATTTATATTTTTAGAAAGCTCCCCAAACTTTACTTACCTCCCCTCTTTCCTCCGCCGTACTGCCGGCCCTCTGCTTGCGAGAAAATGCAAGCAGAGGGGCGGGACCGGCAGTCGAGTCTGTGATTGGCTGAGCATCAGCCAATCACGGACGTGACTGCCGGGTGTTCATTTCGGCGGGGGAAAGAGGGAAGGTAAGTAAAGTTTGGGGAGCTTTCTAAGCATATAAATAAAGCGGTTGGGGCTGGGGGGACAGGGGGAATCCTATAGCTAAAGGGATTTACGCTAGGGGGAGGGAATCCTTAGAGGGAGGGAGAGGGAGGGAGAGGGAGGGAGAGGGAGAAGGGCTGCAGTACGCATGCCAAAATTCTCCCGGAGGCCAGGTAGGAGGCCGAGTCCTATATGGACTCTGCTATCCTCCTGGTGGGCAGTTTTTGGGACTTTGGGGGGGGACTACAGGAGAACCATATGGAGCTGGGATGTGAAGTAAGGATTAAACTACACTACATGATGGGGCCAGTAGTTGGGGGGATTATAGTTTTGGGGGTGGACATGCCCTTTAATAAATAAAACACAGCAAATTCACCGACAGAAAATTCCTGTCCTATTAAAACTGCTCATCAAAAACACCCTACAAACGCATTGTCTAATTTTCATAGTCAACATTTCAGCTACCATCCAGCTAGACAAACAGTACAATTATAGACAGTATTTAAAATACTTTTGCTTGACCATGTCCTATTGCAATTGAACAGACATTCCAGACACGGCACTCATTACATCATTCCAACATCTTTTCTCTGCAGTTTTGAGTTTGACCACTAATTGAAAGCTGCACAATCATTATTAATTTAGACTGCCATGTTAAAGATAAAAAAACCCACATAATTAAGATGTATACAAATTTAAAGGGCAACTATAAAAGAAAAATGTTCACCTGTTAAAATCTATTTCTATAGAAAATCCTATTCCTATCTCCATGGATAGCCACATGCATGAGCGGTGTGCTGTTAAAGTTCAAATCCTGCACACCGCTTCGCTGCCTTGCACAGAGAAATTTAACTTTAAAATTCTGAACATATTTTAAAGTTCACTTGAAAAGTGAACTTTTCCTTTAATGCATTGATTGAAGCCCTGTAGGTTAAAGATTTATATCTCGCCTTCTGTTCTGTAATCAATATCTCAAGAGCCAGGGAGGAAGGTAAGTATATTTACCATTTGTGCTGAACTGAAAATCCCCAACCACTTATTATTACATTATTTTCAGCAGCGCTGGATCGTGCACAAGGTAAATATACTCACATTTGTCCTTGGCTCCTGTACAGAGCACTCCTAGGTCCTAAAACAAACAAATTTTATTAAATCCAAGCAGGTCTGTGAGGCCTACGCGATTCAGCCAGAACATGCAGGGCCGTCATCAGGGTTACAAACCAATTAGCGAATGGACATAAATAGCAAGCAACACACACCCCGCCCGCCCCCACGTGATCTACCAAGTCAAAGTGAATATCTATACAGCATGAAAAGATACCAAGGACCCGCCCCATCACAGGCATCTAATAGGAAAGAGGTAGCCATGAAGAAACGGAGCCCAGTGACAGCGACTAAATAAAGTGCTATTTACAAAGTGCCAGTGCCGCAGGAAAGTAAAGGAACAACAAGCAGCCCAAAAAGAAGGTGGAGCTCCAAACAAAGTAAAACCAGGACAAAGGTGTCCCCGAAAACCTCCCGGGTTTCAATCAATACATTAAAGGAATTTTCAAGTGAACACTATTGCTTTAAAATCACATTTTTCCAGTATAGTTTGTCTTTAACAATACTGTCATAATGCGTTTCAGCCGTAACACGCGGCCGTCATCAGCTGATGACGGAATGGAATTCTGTGGAATTCTAAGGGCAACTAAGCAAAAAACAATACAGAATCAGGAGGATGGTATCTATTGTTAAAACGAGCGTTCTGATCCTGCATTGTTTTGAGGCTTTAGTTGCCCTTTAAATGGACAGCGAATTCCCATACAGTAGTCCCATACAGTAATAGCATATACTGGATTTGGCTATTACTGTATGTGACTACTGTATGGGAATTCTGCTGTCCATTTAAAGGGCAACTAAAGCCTCAAAACAATACAGAATCAGAAGGCAGTAGTGGTCATCATTTCTATCCTCGGTTTATACTCGAGTCAATCACTTTTTGAAGTAAAATTAGGTACCTCGGTTTATACTCGAGTATAAACCGTATATATAAAGCAGCTATATGACATTATAAATTGATATAATCATAAATTCATACCAGACAGCACAGGTTTCCTCCAGGGACCACGCTCCAGCTCCTCCAGATGTCCTCGGCCGGCGTTGCCACATCGTCCACACATCCTTCCTTCCAGGTGTCAGTCGTCCACGCGTCGCGTTGTCCGACTCGTCCTCAGTGAGTCTTGCTTCTTCTAACACAGGCCCCAGCTAGGCTAGTCTCCTCCCCCCAGGTCACACAGCCTCAGATGCCCTCCACAGACAAACACACACACGTGACACTGACACACGCTCACCACAGGCCCAAATAATAGCTCCTCACTCAGCTGAGTCAGGCCAGCTCTCAATTAGGAGAACAAAATTGCCCCAGGCCCAGCACACCACAAAGCCCAGCCACAGCCAGCAGCACACAGACCCTCACCCCCTGCTCCTACCCCTCTCAATTCCCAAAGGTACCCCACCACCAGGGCCCCCCCTCTCTCCCCCCCCCCCTCCCCCCCTCTTCCCCCCCCCCAAAAAAAGAAAAATGCCCTTACAGGCCTCACTCACTCACTCTTGTAAAATTACAAGCAACTGCACTGCAACCAACACAGCCAAAAAGCAACAATCTGCTGCCTTCACGCTCCAGCCAGAAAGCTCAAGCCAGAAAAAGATCAGATAAGTTCAGCTCACAGCCCAAATAAATCCAACTGCTCAGAGAGAGTAGTTTCACCCAGGCCGCTCCGCTCTGCGCCTAACCGCCATTCTCTGCACTGTATTTAGGCTCGGGGGAGGTACCAAGCACTGCGCGGCACAAGTCACGTGACATAAGTGACGTCACTTACGCTCAGAGCGCTGGCCAATCAGAGCGGCAGGATCGGGAAATTTGAAAAAAAATCTGCTCCCCCTGCTCCTATTGGACCCAAACTTCCGGGTTTCTCCGCACTTACACTTGGCAGCCGCAGTGGATGGGCAGTGAATGGGTCCTGGGTCCAGAGACTCCGCGAACATGTTACAGATTCTCTGGTTGTGCTCCCTAAGGTAGCGCTGCGCTTTACAAGGGGGGGGAAGTCTGGGTCTGAGGTGCCGCCATGAGCAAGTTTTTCAACTTGCTTCATGGTAGGAGCAGTGCTAGGAGGATCTTATGATAATGGATCAGTTCCTTAACATCTGTCCTGGAGATGTGCGACAGTTTGTATTGGATCTGGAGCCAAAAACAGCGCAAAAAGCAGCAGAAGTCGCGGACACCTATGCAGCCAACAGGGTGCCAACATATCCGAATCGTCCAACTTTACAAAGATCACCTAGCTGGAAGGAGCGTCACCACAGGGAAGCAGCACAAGGCTGGTGAGAGTTTGTCTGAAAGGCCCCGAGGCACGCAGATGTTTTATATGTAACCAGACGGGACATGTAAGAGCTTCCTGTCCAGAAAGAAAGGGACCAGTGTCACCTGTCAATCCTGTGGTAATGCTCGTATCTGGTAAGACAGAGAATTTATGTCATCATATGCAGACTGTGACTGTGGGAGATAAAGTTACCCAGGGGTTACGGGACTCAGGAGCTAACTTGTCTCTGGTGCTGTCCAGACATGATTAACTTTGGGGACATTATTCCTGGGAAGACTTTATTGGTAAAGGGAGTGGGTGGGAATCATCCACGGGTGCCTGTGGCTAATGTTTACTTGGATTGGGGTGTGGGGAGAGGTCTGAGGGAAGTGGGGATATCCAATGAAATTCCTGTCAATGTGTTACTGGGGAATGATTTGGGGAGAATGGTCTCTGCTTTTGTGCCAAATGATCCGGTCTCACTAAATCCAGCTGCGCTGGAGTGTGACCACCCACTGTAATCAGTAAAGGGAACAGGTAACAAGTGGCAAGGTAACTGGGAGGGAGGGCTGAGAGACCAGAGCTGATGTCCGTCAGTGCCAGAACCAGTATTGCCTAACTGTGTGAATGGAGAGAGAAAGAGAGATCCCCAAGTCCACTCTCTTGTAGAGTCAGGTATATTACCTGTAGGTAGGGATTGTCAAAGTAGCTGGGAGGGAGGGCTGAGAGACCAGAGCAGGTGTCGGTCAGCGCCAGAACCAGTACTGTCTACATGTGTGAATGTAGAGGGGGAGGAAAGGTATCCCCGAGGTGATGTTCTGGGTAAAGTACCCGTAGTAGAGAGGGATTTTCAGAGTAGGATCCCTGATCTGCCTGAGGTCCTGGATAGCAGTCAGGAATTAGTGCAGGAGTGTGTGGGGCAGGTGGTAAGGACTCAGAGCAGGGTCCTAATGGATGTTTCCACTCAGACTGAGGGAGAAGAGGGTAGCTGTGGGCATGCGGTAGCGCCAGTACCAGCCTCAGTGGTGAGTGGAGAAGGAAGAGCAAGAGTTAAAGAGGGACAAATTACAGAGCTAGGAGTGTCCCAGGTAGATGGAAAAAAGGTAGCTATTCCTAAGGACAAAACCATACCAGTAACAGTCACTGGTTTGTCCCAGTCTAACAGGGAGCAGGGATATGGTGAGCAGGAAGCAAGGAAAGGGTTAAGAGTGACCAGTATCTGTCTGAGTTTAGACCCAGGGGATGGGGAACTTTAGACCCAGAGGATTCAGGTAGCAGTGAGTATAAAGGAGGATCTGTCCAGCAGGAGAGTGTATCAGAGGAAGGACAGATGCCTGAGGTTAGGATTGGCTGGGTACAGTCCCCTACATATCATTGTACTCCAGGTGGTGTATACAGAACTGTACCTGTCAGCACACAGAGTGGTCACACAGATGGTAGTATAGGTGGTCTGCTCTCTATATCAAAGTGTGTACAGTCTGAGCATCAAGAGGTTAACCAGTCTACTTGGGTGAGTGAATGTGAACCCAAACCCAGTTCTCATAACCACAGTAAAGAGGATGGTGATTTTGTAAAAATATGCAGGTGGAATCACATCGTGGAGCAATATGATTTACATTCACCGAACAAAGGGTATGCAGGTGGATATTCGTGTCTATCAGAACCACCTGATTATGGACGCAGTAGGAAGTGACCGGTGAGTCACATCCCGTGCGCCAATTTTAAAGGGGGAGGTGTCAGGAAAGTGTGTAGTGACTTGGCAAGAATGGGTTAACTATTGGTATTAGTTCTTGCAAAGGACCAATAAAAATACCATTCCACCCTGGAACAGTCCTATTGTTTATATTACGATTAGTGAAGCATGGAACCAGATCTCCTTTTCCAGACAATGTGGGGCCGAACCGTGCATCTGGAATTCTCTTCAGCTAGGGGTCTGGTGGGTACTAAGAGGTCATTTTAAGGACAGTCATACATGCAAAATAAATGTATTTCGGTATTGGAATGTGTAAGATAGAAACCAATATTATATTTATGAATGGAACAGAATGCCCCTCAAAATGATACCCAACATGGAGCCCTTATTCCCTTGCTAAGGCGAGTTATTAATATCTTGGGAAATATGGATTACACACAGGTCATGTTTGGTATTGGAGGAATTGATAATTAATACAGGAGAGGAATATGTGGTCAATATCCCAATACAATGTACATATCTACATTTATATGGAATCTGCCTAACTGAGGGGGAATGAATGCTTTTGGCTAGTCGTAAATCTGGAAATTCCTAGACACTCCTACCTCATGCATACCAGGATGGGGGTTGTTCATCAAATGGTTTAAAAATTCTTGTAGCCCCTATAACTGTTTTCGTACTAAAGGGACATGCTAAAAACTTGTGTATGGACCCAATGTTTCTTCCTGCCCCGGGATACAGGACTTCTTCTAGTGAGTAGGGTCTGTGAATATTTTTATACTTTTTATTTTATACAACTGTTGTACCTATTGTATGTCATTTTTATTATAACACCATTTTATTTTATTTTTGTATTATATGCACTGTCCACCTTTTGGAATATTAAATCTAAAATTTAATAAGTTTTGTGCTCTAAAAGAACTCAGTTAGCCTCTGATAAGTTTGTATGTGGTTGAATGGAGTGTTTTGCAGTGTAAATGCTAATTAACTCTGTGACTGCTTGTGAAGGACTGATGCTAATTAACCAGTTCGTTGCTGGAGTGAATGGTGTAGTGTTAACCATTTAGCTGCCAGGACAGGGGTGTGCATAGTCAGTGAGAGTCAAGAGTGGTTTGGGGGTGTCTTTAAGGCCGTAACTTAAAGTGGTGGCAGCGAGTACCGATTGATTGGTCAGATCACGTGCCCAGCGAACAGGCGTTCATGACACAAAGTCTCTCCCCCCCCCCACACACACCTTCAAACTCCTACAGCTAAACAAAAATCTTACTTGATTCAAGCTGTGATTACAGCTCCCAGTGTTGCTTACCTTCCCATAGCAAAGCAGTTTTACTTTCACATTCACTATAACACAACATCACTGGGTGAATGCTATTGGCTGTAGTGGGGCACAGATCATCTCCACTGCAAATGCCCCAAACTGTAGCTGTGCCTCAGTTTTGGGAGGGGGTGGATACATAGAGAGGAGACATGCATACTAACTAGGAGATACTAACTAGGAGTGAGCTCAACCGGACATGAGGAGATCTAGTGACAGGGAGCACTGAGAGCAAAAAAGGGATCAAGCATTAAAAATATAGAAATGGATAAAGGCAAGTAATTTTTTTCAGTTTAGTGTCCCTTTAAACTTAAAAGGCATGTCCAACCAAGTAAAAAACTCAACCGCTGTGTCAGAATGTTAAAAAAAGATTTAGTACATTACTTACAGCCCCTCGATTCTCTGGCATACTGATCTGGCTCCCTGTTTTCCAGAACTTGTAAGCAGGGGCTGGACCAGCAGCCCAGGGGCTGGACCAGCAGGCTGAGAGGCAGCCAATCACAGACATGGCGGCAGTCAATGGAGAGCGCCGTGGGAACAAAGGGCTGTAAGTAGGTTTCTAAATCTTTTTTAACAAAATAACACAGCGTTTGGGGGCGGGCACGGATACCCTACACTACAGAAAACCTTTTTATGCTAGGTGAAGTCAAAGCAAAAGTGTATCTTGGGATACCAAAGTACCATTTAACACCATATCCCAAATATGATATGGGCACTCATGCTGCTAAATCGTTATACAAGTCATAAGGACCCAAGTGACCTAAACGGTCATGTAGTTAGTGGTAGATTTAAAACATGAGCTTTATTCGTACAAAAATAAAAACATATAAACCCAACACACCCCAAGGTGTGTTTATAAAAATGCAAATGCAACACACATATAAAGAGCCGGTAATTGGTAGTCTGAAATAGTAAATCTGTCCCAAAGGGTATATACCATCTGAAACTCGCCAATAGCAGCAAATATAAGGTATAGAGCAAAGTTTCTGAGAGTATGTACAAGAACAATGCTGCTAAATAAATAGTAAAATGCAAACAATCTCACCCACAGTGGCCGTTGGAGAGAGGACTTCACCCTCTGTGCTGTAGATAGATAGTATTCCCCAGTCATTCAAATATCCAGGTAAGTGATGTTCCCAAACGCAGCTCTCCTAATAGCCAGACAACTTTCAGCCGATAAACACCGGACTGCTCCCACATGATGAACTCCCATAACACTATACAAGAAGGCCGCCTCCAGTGAGTGGAGGTTAAGTCCGGCAATGAACCATGTCTGGGGGTAGGCTACAGTAATGCCCCTATGCACAAACCTGTTCCTGACCCCAAACCAGACAGGGTCAAAGCCTGCCGCTCCAGGCGGATCGCCGAGCAGGGGACTGCAAAGTAGGCAAATAGTGGAGCGGAGCTTCCAATCAATCAATAGCGGCAAATGAAATGGACATACCAATTACACGTGCACCAAACAAACCGACGTACGTTTTAGGACCATCTTGCCCCTTCTTCCGGGTCACATGACTGGTGCTACCTCCCAATTTAAATACCCAAGTAGCTGTCTATGTGTGTTCACTGATCAAGGATCCCCCATGAAGCAAGAGCTACCAAGTAGCTAGTTCCAGGGGGTGAAACATACTTTAGTTGCAACTTAGAGCATATACAACATTTAATTACATAAAGTGATTCAAAGTATAGCACTATTACAATTAATAATAGGGGAACATGGCTTATCATATATATATAAAAGGAGAAAAGATACATATTGAATAAAAGGTACTTTACTTAGAGGAACATATTAAACATCAGTTCAACATCAGGACCTTACCATCAAAAAGATAGGTAATGGACTCAACACTGAGATCTATAGAAAACAAACTGCTGGCAATTCCCTCTTACATGCAGACAGTATGCATCCGACAAACCTCCTTAAGGGATTTCCAGTAGGTCAATATCTACGGGCACGTAGAAATTGCACAATATTAACAGATTTCGAATATGCTGCAAAAGACTTCAGAATGAGATTCCTACAAAGAGGTTACCCGAATAGTTGGTTAAAAAGGGCATATAAACTGGCCAAATTCTCTAAAAGGGATGATCTGGTGTTTAAAGACAAGGTCAGTAGGTGGACTAGCCCTTAAGGTTAATAACTAACTATAACAATGATTGGCAGTTCATTAAAGCATTACTCAATACATTTTGGCATATACTAAAAGGTGATGAGAACAATAAAAAGCTTGTTCCATCAAAACCTTTGGTGGCCAAGGTGTTGAGCAGTTTCTTCCAAAATAAACAGCCTCCTGGTTAAGAAAAGGAAAAGGCATGTATAAATGTGGTAAATGCAAGGCCTGCCAGTATATAACAAATAATAAAAAAATACCTATTCAAATAAAGAAAATGAGTCATTCAGAATTCATGACTTTATTAACTGTAAAACAAAAGGAGTGGTTTATATGTTAACTTGTGACTTTCAAAAGATATATATTGGAAAAACAATTCGTACACTGGCAGAAAGAACTTTGGGACATGTTCGGGATATCCGCAATGCGAACTCAGAAAGTTCTGTAGCCTGTCATTTCACTGAAGCTCAGGAAACCAAAAAGAGGAGGGGATTAGGATCGGTTGATCCTTCAAAGAGAAGCTAAGTGGATATATAAGATGGGCTCCAGATCACCTCATGGTTTAAATGAGGAACTGATGTTTAATATTTCCTCTAAGCAAAGTACCTTTTCTTCAATATGTATCTTTTCTCCTTTTTTATATATATGTAGAGAGATAGAGAGAGAGATAGAGAGAGAGAGAGAGAGAGAGAGAGAGAGAGGGGGGGGGGGGGGGGGGAGCACATACAGGACTTTGTTCACAGAAAATAGAACTTTATTCAGCGTATATCAACGTGTTTCGGCCATCTTGCTTACAGCCGTCACAAGAATTGTGGAAGCACTCCAATTTGGCTAATTTACAACTACATTTAGTAGAAGTGCTACTGATCTGGTCAAATATTTATACAGACATAGAAAAGGTAATCAATGCACATTCCTAGGCCCCATACAATATCATTATCTGCACACTGGCATACTTTATAAACAAAGGGGTTTTAGTATACATTACTGTGATCACATGAATGAAAAGCCTTCCAACCACGTCAAGGTAACCCCAGTAATATTAATATTAATTGTAATAGTGATATACTTTGAATCACTTTATGTAATTAAATGTTGTATATGCTTTAAGTTGCAACTAAAGTAAGTTTCACCCCCTGGAACTAGCTACTTGGTAGCTCTTGCTTCATGGGGGATCCTTGATCAGTGAACACACATAGACAGCTACTTGGGTATTTAAATTGGGAGGTAGCACCAGTCATGTGACCCAGAAGAAGGGGCAAGATGGCCCCGAAATGTACGTCGGTTTGTTTGGTGCACGTGTAATTGGTGTGTCAATTTCATTTGCTGCTATTAATTGATTGGAAGCTCCACTCCGCTCCTCAAGCTACCTTCTGTAACTTAAACCCAGTAGAAAGGAACATCCCAGCCCAGCATCTATGTGGTTAAACAAATCTTTGTGGAGGAGGATAGAGACATTGGTTATGGAGTGACAGGAAGCAGCTCCAGCAGGTTCTGTTAGTGAAGTTAAACGCTGCAAAAAAGGCTGAGTCCTTGTTCAGGCATGAACACTGGAATGGGAGGGGCAGTGGGATATAAGAAATATAAAAAATTTGTCACTTAGTGACATAGCTGAGTGATTTTTATAAGGATATATACCACTGCAGCTCCGATTTTAAAATATCACACTTATGTATTATACTGTTCTTCAACACAGAACAGCATAAGCGGCCAGACTGGCAGCCGCTTCTGTGATTGGATGAGACTCACCCAATCACTGACATGGCTGCCAGTCCGGCCCCCTCTGTTGTTCCTTTGCGAAATAACATCAGAGGGAGCCGAGGGCGGATGAGTATCTATTGGGGCTGATTTTTGTAATTTAAACATTGCACGCAGAGTGAGGGGGGTGCCCTTAAGGGGCATGTTCACCCTCAAAACTAAAACTTAACCCACTACTGGCCCCACTGTGTAGTGTTAAAAAATACTTACCTTACATCTCTGCTCCAAATGATTCTCCTGTAGTGTCTGTCCAAATTTCCAAAAAGTGAAGAGTAGGAGGTGTCTATGAGCCATCTGGTCCCTCCTGCTGCCTTAACCTCAGCAAGAATCAATATAGAGTGTGTTGAGGCACAAGAAACCAATGTATATATATATAATATGCTCCAGTGAGCTCAGGTGCAGGTACCAAGGGCAAGAACCAAGGGCAAACATGTACACTGAATCAAAACTTCACAAGGACAGTGACATGCACAGTGGAGCCCCCCCCCTCCCAATCTCTCTTTGTTGTATCCTACATATAAATCCTTTTTCTGTAGTGTAGGGCTGTTGTTAAAAAAAAACAGAACTCTACTTACATTCACCCGGGATTCTGCAATGCCGGCAGCCACATTTGTGATTGGCTGCTGCTTGCAGTTCCGTCAAGCAGAGGGCCAAGATCTGAGTGCCAGAGGAATGAAGGTATGTAAGTAGCGTTGTGATTGTTTTTTTCACAAACAAACCTGATAGTAGGGGGTGGGATAGGGTGCCCTACAACATATAAAAAGTTTATGTTAAAGGTGGAGATACCCGTTAACAGAACTATTTAGAAATTTAACGTCAGGTGGTAGGCTGCGGTAAAAGGGATCCGGAGGAAGGGGAGGGGGGAGAGCTTTACTGCGCATACCAGACTCTAAAATGAGCAGGAAGAGGCTGATTCAGATAACATAGATAAGGATCTTTTAACACTACACAGTGGGGCCTACTACAGTGGGGAAAATTTTAGTTTGGGGGGGTAGACATGGTAAACTATGATACAAAAAAGAATGGAAGCGGACACTTCTTCGGTCTTTACAGCTCCAAATCTTTTCAATCCTGACAGACAAAATGCTTGGCGAGGAATTGATTTTAAGATAACACAAATGCCTTTTTTAAACCATAATGTAGTTCCCCTTTAAAAATATTTGTTACCTGTAATAACATTATTCTGATAATTTTAACAGCTTGTCTGTGTTTTTAAAGGATATGTACACTGAAAAACTAAGTTATTAGATAGCTTTTTTTTTTCTATTCCCTTCCCACCCACTACCTCAGTGTTCTTTTCGGCCTGGCTTCCTCCTCCATGGTAAGGTTGCTCCTAGGCCCGCCCCATGAGATAGGGCTTGCCCTTCCCAACAGGTAGGTCCAAGGATCTAGCTGCCGTTTTTTGCGCATGTCTGCGCACGCAATGACGTCAACAAGTGCATGAACACATACAACAAATATCAGTTAGATTCTTGGACCAGTTGCTCTTGACCACAGTTATACTCAGAAGAGATCTGTGCATGTTTGACTCATCCAACAGCCAATCAGTAGAAATTACTGTTAGGAATATTCCAAGGAAGTGGTGCATTCTGGAAAGAAAGACCGTTACAGAACCTGAAATGGCAGCTCACTAATGTCAACAGCAGGGAATAACAAGGGGTATAAATTACACTGATTTTTCAAAATGGAAGAGAATATGTAGAAGAACTTTGTATAAATGCATAATATAAACTAACATTTTAAAAAATATATATATATATTTACCACTGAACTTTCCCTTTAAGAAGTTACAGGCTCTAGCATTTTTCCGCGGAGCTTTCAGGTGAGGGTGATTGAAGACGTGCACCGATTTGGGGTTTTTGCTTTTATACGAGAAATAAAGTGAATTTTACTTAACTGGAATATTGGCTGCTTTATACACTATATAGCATATATATATATGCTATATATACATACACTCTTATATATATATATATACTCTTTCTTCAGTGTATCGGACTAATATAATATTATACTTAAATTTGTCTTTATAAATAATTGAATGTGTATTAATGCCATGTGGCTCTTATTATCTTGACAGACAACAGCAGGCAATGTGCATCCTTCCCCCGTGGGGCTTCAAAAGGAAGAGCAAGCGTTAATGGCCGCATTATATATTGGAAATGCTTGTGACATCACTGGAGCATGCACAGTAAGGTGCGAGCACTTGGAAAGCATAACTCACACGCAGGGTGGATAAAAATCAATGATTTAAAAAAAAAAATTATTTGATTTAAAGGGTAACTGTAATCTTGAATTCAGTAAGAATTATATAAAAAGCCTTCAATCATACCTTCAAAATAAAATCTAAATCACATCTCTAGATAAAATTTGTGAGAAGTTATTGCTGGAAATGTTCAGCAATATTACTTCCTGCTTGAACACTTCCAGTTTTCAATCCTGTGACCAGATTGTAGTCATGTGACCAACCTCTGCCTGCATTAATAGGCTCCCTTCTCAATTTTTTCCCCAGGTACTACCTGATTTCCACAACATTAAGTCTTAACTGAGCATGCTTCTCCCCCGGGGTGAACGGGACGGGGCAGAGGTCAGGTGATGTCACTCAACCTACTGGAAGCAGGAAGTTTGAACATTCATCTCAATGTAATTTCTCACAGGCTCCAGCCAGAAATGTGATTGTCAGCTCATTATAAAGAAAATACTTCAGGCTTTCATTCAACCCACAACTTGTTTTGAGACCACAGTTCCCCTTTAAATTGGATTTTTTTAAATAAAATGCTTTTTGAGGAAAATATATTACCATCCAAAGGTTATTCCATCATGAAATAAAGATTTGTTTTTTAATTATGTAGAATAAGGCTGTATACCGTATATACTTTAATATAAGTCAACCTGAGTATAAGCGGAGGTACCAATTTTTAACTGCTTGACTTGTGTATAAGCCAACGGTAGAAATGATGACCCCTACTGCCTTCTGAAAACCTCGGCTTATACTCAAGTATATACGGTATGTTTAATTTTTTTGATAAATAAATTACATTAATCTATTCACAATGTCATGCTCTTCCAGAGGTTTTTCAAAGATTATTGGGCAGTTTCTCTGCCTACAAGATATTATCACAGATACTTGGTTTACTTTTGCAGTTCTCAAAAATATGGCTCAGCAGAGATCACATGCCTCTTCCTCACAGCAAAAATGTTTTAACATGAACCGAGTTGAGAAAAAGACCTTAATCCTATTGTTCTACAAAACTATGAATACAGAATCAACCCCTTCAGTGCTAAGTTTCAAGAAGTTCAGTGAATAGAAATGCTGTAATGTTATTGTTTCAGTTGAGTAAATTTGTTATTATTTTAAAAATCTTCATCTACTTGCGTATTAAAGTTATACCAGCAAGAATTAGCCTTTATGTAGAAAACTATGGGGCATATTTATAAAGGATTGTCTTTTTCGCCAAATAATTACCGCAGCACATCGCAGTGAAAATAGCGCCATTCGGGGCTTCGTTTCGCCTTATTTATAAAAAAGCAAAACTAACACTTTGCGTCTGAAAAAGGTGAACAGGCGCTATAAAGAGCGAAAAGTATCGCAGCGAAAACTTAACGCATCTAAGAAGACTGCATTGCGAAAACCATTCGAAATCAGAAAAGCTCACTAGAAAACGATGTAAAGTTCAAAATGGCCACCTCACATTTACCAAGAAGTCACCCATGTCTTATTTAGCCAATCTTTTTAGAATTTCTCAATTGGAATACAATTCTCTTTTCCACTGCACATTCGCCTTTCTAATGCGCGATCGCTTTTCCAAGGCATATTCCATTCTAATGCGCGATCGTCTTTCTAATGCGCGTTCGCTTTTCCAAGGAATATTCCATTCTAATGCGCGATTGCCTTTCTAATGCGCGTTCGCTTTTCCAAGGCATATTCCATTCTAATGTGCGATCGCCCTTCTAATGTGCGTTCGCTTTTCCAAGGCATATTCCATTCTAATGTGCGATCGCCTTTCTAATGCACGTTCGCTTATCCAAGGCATATTCCATTCTAATGCGCGATCGTCCTTCTAATGCGCGTTCGCTTTTCCAAGGCATATTCCATTCTAATGCACGATCGTCCTTCTAATGCGCGTTCGCTTTTCCAAGGCATATTCCATTCTAATGCGCGATTGCCTTTCTAATGCGCGTTCGCTTTTCCAAGGCATATTCCATTCTAATGTGCGATCGCCTTTCTAATGCGCGTTCACTTTTCCACGGCATATTCCATTCTAATGCACGATCGCCCTTCTAATGCACGTTCGCTTTTCCAAGGCATATTCCATTCTAATGCGCGATCGCCTTTCTAATGCGCGTTCGCTTTTCCAAGGCATATTCCATTCTAATGCGCGATCGTCCTTCTAATGCGCGTTCGCTTTTCCAAGGCATATTCCATTCTAATGCACGATCGTCCTTCTAATGCGCGTTCGCTTTTCCAAGGCATATTCCATTCTAATGCGCGATTGCCTTTCTAATGCGCGTTCACTTTTCCAAGGCATATTCCATTCTAATGCGCGATCGCCTTTCTAATGCGCGTTCGCTTTTCCAAGGCATATTCCATTCTAATGCGCGATCGTCCTTCTAATGCACGTTCGCTTTTCCAAGGCATATTCCATTCTAATGCACGATCGTCCTTCTAATGCGCGTTCGCTTTTTCAAGGCATATTACATTCTAATGCGCGATCACCCTTCTAATGCGCATTCGCTTTTCTAAGGCATATTCCCCATTAGAATGTGCATTCGCTTTTCGAAGGCATATCCCCCATTATAATGTACTATCGCTTTTCCAAGGCATATTCCCAATTATAATGTTCTATTGCCTTTCTAATGTGCGATGGCTTTTCCGGTGGGTCCCAGCAACCTCAGCAGGGCACAGGGACAATGACCCAATTCCTTTCTTTCCTGTCTTTTTTGGGCAATGGCTCATTCCAGCCTTACATCTTCTTGACAGGAGTCAGCCTTCTTTTTCCAGGATCCTTCCAAAGGTGATGAATGCAATTTGAACCGGGTCTATGGCATACATCACCTTTCCGTCTAGTCAGTCAGATTGGAAAAACATCCAAAGTGATTTTTATCTTAAAGGGTATGTCCACCCTAAAATCTAATTTTTAATATATGATTACCCCTGTCCCCCCAGCCCCAACCGCTATATTTATACTTTTAGAAAGTGCCCCAAACTTTACTTACCTCCCCTCTTTCCTCTGCCGCGCTGCCGGCCCTCTGCTTGTGAGAAAATGCAAGCAGAGGGGCGGGACCGGCAGTCGCGTCTGTGATTGGCTGAGCGGCAGCCAATCACAGAAGCGGCTGCCAGGAGTTCATTTCGGCAGGGGAAAGAGGGAAGGTAAGTAAAGTTTGGGGAGCTTTCTAAGCATATAAATAGAGCGGTTGGGGCTGGGGGGACAGGGGGAATCATATGGCTAAAGGAATTTACGCAAAGGGAATCCTGAGAGGGAGGGAGGGGGAGAAGGGCTGCAGTACGCACGCCAAACTTCTCCCGGAGGCCAGGTAGGAGGCAGAGTCCTATATGGACTCTGCTATCCTCCTGGTGGGCAGTTTTTGGGACTTTGGGGGGGACTACAGGAGAACCTTATGGAGCTGGGATGTGAGGTAAGGATTAAACTACACTACACAATGGGGCCAGTAGTGGGGGGATTATAGTTTTGGGGGTGGACATGCCCTTTAAGGGTTTTTTCAGAAATGCCTATGAGCCATTGATTGTACGCATATTGCGCTAGCACCGCCTAAACAGAGAATGGAAGTGTACCTTAACATAAAACACGGCCATTCTCTTAATGTTCAGGTGGTGTGCGATTCACACCTGCGCATTATGAGTATAATCGGTGCATATCATGGAAGTTGACACAACTCCCATAAGAATAATTAGCACCGGTCAGCTCTCTACCACAAGTTTACCAATGGCCACATGCCTCAGGGTTTTGTTGGCTTTTTGGCCACAACCGATTGTTTGATACTAGCGAGCGTATGGTCAGGACAAATGAGTGTCTGTTGCCACAACAGTGGCTGTTGTTTTTCGGCACCCATCGTGCAGCCCCATAGGGAACCGCACAATCATACCTGATTGGCAAGTCTGAAAAATGGGGGAATGAACTTGTTTGGCCTGCACACATGTTAATCTATTTTTGTGCCACGTAATGATGCACAATCATTCGTTTTAAACAAAATTCTAATATGTACCCAGCATATGATGGCACGCCAATCCTGCTCCAGGGGTGGTGGGGTGTGTCTTCTGGAAACTGGTGGGGATGCTGGTCTTGAGACTGGAGACTGGGGAGAGGGTAGGTGGTGGAGGGCTCTCCTGAGCCGATGGTCCGGCCTCCTCCTCTGGTCATTCCATATCACCTTAAAAATTAGAATAAAGTTCAAGAAGTTGGCAACTATAATGCCATGTTAAGGGGTCTAGGCCACACTAGCTTACACTAGATTGGGACTGTGATTTGGGCTAAAATGGAAATGGCGGGAACATGCAAATTCATGCTATTTACGATGCTTAAAGGGCTAGGCGTTACCAAAATGGAAACGGATGCGCAATCACATGCGCATGGGAAATTGCATGGATTTTTGCGTTCCTGCAGTTTCCATTATAACCAAATCGCATGCGCTTTTGCCAACGCAAAACGCATGCGCAAACGCTTAAAAACGCGTAAGTGTGGCCTAGCCCTAAGTGATTGCGCGTCCGTTTGCATTTTGTTAACACATGCATTCCCCATTTTTGTGGCGTTAACGCATGCGTTGCCATAATGGAAAATGGGAAAACGCACGTGAAAACGCAAAACGAACGCTCACGATTGTGTCCGTGATTTGGTGCGTTGTAGTGTTGCCTTGGCTTAAGGTACGTGATATGTGCACAATTTGCAAAATTACATCTGTCTTTAAACATTGGGAGGATTATATCTGCTTAATGACACATTTTATACAGTTATCAGTTTCTATTCTCAAACTTAGAAAAACAAAAAAGTAGGAATATATTATTTCGGATAATAATAATAATATGCATTATAAAAATACCTGCACGCATCTTGCTCCTAATCTTGCTCAGGCCTCCTTCTCTTTAGATCACTCCAGTTCCTCTGCAGGTCCTGGAGTATTAGATGGATGCCATACTTGCGCCCAATTTTTCTTTGGAGGCTCTCCATTATGAGACGCCTTTTTTTTTTTTTTTGTCTGTGGTCCCCACAGGCAGGCTGTCATAATTTTTCTTGGTGAGCTGCCTCACCATGAGTTTCAGGTACCTCCTCGTCATCCTGAATAGTGCGAAATAGCCCCGCCCCCTTGCTTTGGTGCCAAAACGTCCTCGCTCTTAAATGCGAAAATACATGCTCGCTCTTTGCGTTTGCTCTTCGATTTCGCTCTTTGCTTTTGCTATTTGCTTTCTAAAATAAAAGGGCAATTATGGAGTCTGCATAGGAACATTTTCAGGAAATCTCACCTGGACATTTGGTTAAAGGACCTTAAAATCAATTGGAGCAAATGAAAGACGAGGATACCTGGATTTGTGTCTGACAATGAATTAGTAATTTTTTACATAAAAAATGCTAACCTAATATAATGTGATAGATTAGATGAACTTATTATTTTACAATGATGTATCTAATTCTAAACCTATATAATGCTCCAATTGTCTAAAGACAGATTCCATTGTGCACATCTTGCACATATCATGTGCTTGAAACAAAGACCATTCCAAACCAGATTTGTCCGTTCCAAAACTCATCTAAGATTAGATTATACATTGCTAAACAAATGGAGAAATTTACCACATTTCAAGATGATGTTGGCTCATTCTCCTAGCAGCAGGAGGAGAAGCCACAGGAGGAGGAGTAGGTGCTGCAGCAGGAGGAGGAGGCACAGCAGCAATGAACTCCAATTACTCGGGCTAAATATGGCGGAGTATTTGGAAGTTATTATGGTGGACATGGGCCACATTGCTAAAAGGCTCAAGAGACTGGAGAGGAGGAAGGCTTTTTCATGTGTGCCCAAGTAGTGGCCTGGTTTTTGTTTTTTGGTTTGTAGAATTTCCTGGCTTTTGGTGCGGGGAATCGGATACCGGTAAATGGTCAAATTTTAAGCCCTAAGTCCGAATCATAATCTCTACACGGAAAATATTCCACTTTCATGGCTGCAGAAAACAACAAGGACCACCTAGATGTCCACCTTCCTAAGGGCAAAATACAAATGCATGAGCATGTTTTTTGTGCGAAAAGAAAAGCGCGAAAATGCTAAATACGCAAAGAAAAGCGTGAAAATGGCAAATACGCATGCGCATGTGTTGCGTGCCAAATGAAAAGCGCGAAAATGGCAAATACGCATGCGCACGTGTTGCACGCGAAATGAAAAGCGCAAATACGCATGTGTAGCACGCGTAAAAAAAGACGCACTTTGATCTGTATTGACGCACAATTAGCGCGTCTTTCGCCTGCGAAAAATCAACCAATGTGCGAAAACGCCCTATTTCCCAATCCTTAAAAAGATCACACCCTTCACATACACCATGTGGCCGTAGGTTCTTTTGGAACATGGAAAAAGAACAGCGAGGCGGAGGAAAGAGAACCCAGAAAACCAAACACATTGAAGGTGAGTACCTTTGGAAATCTTGTTAGTTTTAAACACAAACAGGTGTGCTATCTCATTCCTACATTTGTCAAGAAATTATCTATTTGTGTTAGCTTCTTTTTGGCAACCTTTTAGCATACTATTAGTGAGATTAAACCTACAAATCAAATCGTTTGTAATGCTGCTCCTTTGGCCAGAAGTTCATTTTATTTTGAAATGGTAAATCTCATCTATGGAACTAATGTGCAACGTTTGGAACCACAACTGTTTTCCTTACATCTCCCTCTATGTATGTAGGTAATGGCACTATGAATTGGGTAAACACACAGAGAGATAATTCCTCTAACTTAAGCTGGGTACACACGATGAGATATTTCGGTCCGATCGACCGATAGTTCAGTGTATCGGTCGATCGGACCGAAATTATCGCATCCGAAAGTGCCCATGTCCGATCGACCGTTCGTCCGAATCGGACGAAAGGACGATCGGACAGGGTGGAAAACCTCGTCCGATCGTGCGGTCCTCTATGGACCGCACGATCGGTCGCGGTGACTATCGGACGCGGCTGCTTTTGCCGCGACCGACAGTCCTTCCTCCTGGCCGACCGTTCGAAAGTATCGAACGGTCGGTCAGGAGGAAAAATCGATAGGTGTGTACCTAGCTTAAGTTTGTTGTTTGGCTGACCTTAACCCTTGGTGTGTGGGGTGTGCAGTTTGGAGGATTGTCCCTAACTAAATGTAATTACACATTATGCAACAGTCGCTCTGGAAATGTTTACATAATATTGACAATGCGTGTTCCCTTTTTTTTTTGGACTCTTCTTTGCAGTGTCAGGAACTTGCATTAGGTGTGTATCTGCACAAATGATGTTGGATTAAGTCCATGCTGACCCCAAAAAACATACAACATACTTGTGCACAAACACAACAATCCTCCTTACTCCTTAAATGCAAAGATTAGGAGCTATGTCACATTGGTGTAGGTTACAACATGGTTCCTTAGCACACATAGTTAATGTGAAAATAACTCACACATTTTTCCTTTGTGTTCTGACATGATCAGGGCCGCCATCAGGGGGGTACAGGTGATACTTCTGTACCGGGCCCGAGAGGCTTCTGGGGCCTGGAGAGGGAGACCACATGTGGGGCCCCGGGGGCCGGGCCCGGTGGGCCCGCTATGTAATGCTAAACTTTTTATTGCAGCTGCCGCGAACACGCGACACATGTAACTAACTTACTGATACTGAGTGAGTCGGCCGGGACTGGGACTCCAACAACTACATATAATACATATTTTCAAAAATACATGAAAGCTCGTAATTTCGAAAATACGTGAAAACTCGTAATTTCGTAAATTTTCGAAAATACGAAAAATCTCGTTATTTCAAGGGTATTTTTAATTTTAACGGGTCCGCTCGCGGATTTTCGAATTTTCGAATTTTTTCGAAAATTCGCGGATCCTCGAGCGGACCGGATTTTGCGAAGTTCGGACATCTCTATAGATAGCAGAGTTAGATAGATAGATAGATAGATAGAGAGACACAGAGAGATAGACAAGAAGCAGATAGACATAGTTAAATAGATAAACAAGAGGCAGATATATAGATAGAGATAGATATACAGAGAGAGAGAGGGACAGATAGAGATAGATAGGGGCAGAGGTCCATGTAGAAGGTACAAGAATGTCTCCCTGGCCCAAGGTGTGGGCAAGCGTCTGACTACAACAGAACACAGCAGTAAGTTTAAAATAACCAAATTGCTACCAGTATATAATGAAATTGCCAGTTTACTGTGCCTTTGTGTCCAACTCTCTGATCTCTATCTCTGTCTGTCTATTTCACTGTCTTTCTGTCTGTTTATCACTATCGGGCTGTGTGTCTATGTTTGTGCTTGTCTGTCTGTGTCTTTTTGGCCATCTCTATTAAGTACATAGTGGGTGTGGCCTAATTGGGGCAGAGAAAGGGCATGGCCTAAAAGATTTCTGCCGCTCTGCGCGCGGCACATAAGGTGCCCAAAAGTGCCCCTAATCTTCATAGACCCTAGATACGCCCCTGGGAGCTGCCTGCCTAAATGGCTGATGAACCTGAGAGTAAGCGCAGAACAGCCCTGCCTGGCATCCACATTGTATGTAGATATAAAGATATTGATTTTTGCTTTTGCCAACTACTTTGCTTGGGGCAGGGGCTGTAAAGGGGATGGGGGGGTCTCTTGTTGTGGGAACTGGTGTTCCAATGATCTCCTGTGTTGGCGGCCTGGCAGGTATTATGTGTGGGGAGGTAATTACTATGGGGGGGTGCAGCTGGGGCCCAGTAATTTACCTAGTATGGGGCCCTGAAAATTCTGATGGCGGCCCTGGACATGATGCTTAGATGAAAGCAAAAATTAGCTTGTGCAGGGAGATATGAAAAGTCTACTGTTAAATAGGGAAACATGAGAGAACCTCTCAAGGAATTCACACAACTTCAAAGATTCTGAATTTAAAATGTTTCTTCAACACATCAAACAATTGCAGGCAGACTTCCCACCAACCAACAAAATACACAAACCCGATGGAAAACATTTTTTGTTTGTGACTCTATAAAGAAAAATATGTAAAATAACAGAAAACTATGTGTTTTTGCTAATAGATACAGATGTGGCAGCTCCCACCCATTATGGCACACTTCTCGAAGCTAAGCGTGCTGCACGCCTAAAAGCCATATTTGAGCAAATGCTGGAGGAGGACCTTTCAGATTTGGAGCTGAGCTCAGAGGAAGCTCAGGAACTGGAGCAGACTCCGATGTCCCCAACCGAGCCTCAGCATGCCTCCCCTTCGGAGGTTGCCATTCCAGCTCCCAACTCTCCACCTAAAGGGACCAAAAGTAAAAAAAAGGCAACTTTGGAAGAGGGGGAAGCACAAAAACTGGGTAAGATAAATGCAGGTTGGCTCTTAAAACCGTATTTATGTGAATGATAACATTCTAAATGCTTTCACTTCTGTAAGATATTAGGTGGAGGCCTCCGAAATGTGCGTTTCACCTTTGACGAAAAGAGGGCCCTTGTGGAAGCTGTTGTTCCCAAATGGGACACATTATTTGGTGCACAGTCCTTAAAGTTATCAGCTGGCCGGAAGAATCAAATTTGGACCCAAATTGCCAACCAAGTGAATGCTGTGAGCACATACAGAAGGGATGTCACATTAGTCAAAAAACGACTAAGTGATATTAAGGGGTAAATGTTTATTTGGTTACTATACAAACAATTAAAGAGAAGCAATTGGAATATCTTACTCTTTTTAGAAAAATAATAATGTATCTTAGTACAAAGATTGCAACAATATAGTCCAGAAACATACAATTGTGATGTAAATATATTAATCCCTTTGTCCCAAATCTTGTCTTTCTACTTAGGTCCATCAAGAAAAAGTTGGCAAAAAACAAAAATTTGGGCCAAAGAACTGGGGGAGGACCCTATAAGGAGGTTTGCCTCACTGAGTATGAACAGCAACTTTATGCTGCAATGGGAGGAGAGGTCGTGGTTGGTTTAGAAAGACCATTTGCGGACACTGACCAAGAAGGTAAATGTGAAATGTTACATCTGTTATCTAACAATAATATTATGACATTAGTAATGAGGAAGCCAAACAAATAAGAGTTTACTCTTAAGTTTAGCTTCTTATTGAAGGAAATTGTACACAGGCAGACCCATACACAGACATGGAGAGACACAGATACAGACAGACACACAGGGATGGACACAGACACGGACAGACAAAGATAAACCCACATGGACAAAGACAGCTACACTTTTCTAGTAAAATCAACATTTGAGATAGATGACCATAATTGTGTAATTGACTTTGCATTATTTCAATATTTCTCATTTTTGAACAGATGTGCCTCAGATGCCAGCCACACCTGAGGGTCCAGCAGAAATTGCCAGACCAGCAACACCGGAGGGGCCAGGAGATCTCGACCTGCCAGCAGTGGCTTCAGAACCTGAAAATAATGGTAAGTGTCGTTGAAAAAAGACTTATGAGAGAAACAATCTGAGGAAAGAAATAACAAGTTTAGTCCGTAAAACAGACACACTGATTTCTGAGACATGGATCACTACAGATTATATTTCCACAACCCTAAGTCAACTACAACGTCACACATGTCCTATGGGATTAAGTTAGTGTCATTGATCATCTTTCTGTCCTGTTCATCTGTGGTGAGCTTCCAGTCAACCCCATTTCTCTTTACTTATGACTTTAATAATACCTAGCAATGTGGCTAATTTTTCTTTCTTCTTTTTAAATGTAGAGGATACCCCCATCGTCCTCCACCAGGTTTCACCGGCTTGGGAATCCACAGTTCAGCAGACTCCCCCTATTGCTGTGACTCCCTTGACCCAGCCTCCCAGCCCTCCGACTACAGCAGCACAAAGGAGCCAATTACTCCAACATGTGTTGGCCAACGAAACTCTGCTGAGAAGAATCACCAGGCAACGATGCCAAGAAAGACGTCGAAAGTATACAATGTTGAGCAAAATCTATGGGAAGGTGGCAGAGTTTACACAGCAACAAAGCCTGTATCAGCAGGAAATGTTGAAATTAAAAAGGGAGGAGCTGCACCTTTTAAAGGAGCTTAAAAACATCAAGCTCCAAAAAGCAGGCCAAAACTTCAGAAAAACCGTCTAGAAGAAGCAGTCGACTAGCTTCTAGTCAGTAGTATTTTTTGGGTTTTTTTCCTATATTGTTCACATGATTAAATGTGCTTTTGATTTACCAAACATTTCTTTGCCATTTGTCTTCTGTTAATGTCGATGTCCAGATGGATGTGTGGGCGTCCTCAGCAGTAGTAGTGGGGTGTCTGTTGTGGAGGGAGCAGGTTCAGGTCATCTGTGTTTTCTTCCTCCTCAGCTCTTTGCTTCTCATCCTCTGTGATTTGGGAAATACAATATTTTCGGTACAATGTAATGTTAGCGGACGTAAGGTATATGTCATTAATAGATAGTGGGTGTCATTAGCATACATGCTCTGTGCTGAAAATCGAGGTTAAAGTTGAGCTAAACAAGATTAAATTGGATACTGCAAGTTTCATTACATATTAGCACCAGCTGAAGGAGAATTCCTAAAGATATCTATGCAACGGGAGCAATGTATTTAAGAAAGCATTTGCACCACTTTTAACTACACTATTTAACACCAGCTAGCTAATGGCTGCTGTTAAAGTGGCACTGGCCTCAAATCCATTTTGTGATTTCCACACAGGTACAAAGCAGCTTGTAAAGACCAAACTCTTCATTTCACCTTCTAATTAGCACCATTGTAATGCTAGCATGAGGACATTGGCATGCACACACTGATACATTGTTGGGAAAACTGGCACTGCAGAGCCAGGCACTGGTTAAATGCTTGGAACACTCATCATGTTCAAAATGCTTTTGTGCACAGAACACTGGGAAAGCAGTTGCCACACAGACTGGTATTTTCAGAACCTTACCACAAAATGGGGCCCCTTCTTGGACAAGGGCCCTGGTGCATTCGCATCCCCTGCACCCCTGGTAGCTACGCCCCTGTACAATAAGAAACACACAATCATTTAAAATCTTCAAACTTAATCTATATACATTCTAGAAGGTTGCCTCTTTGGAAACATTTGTTTGAGGTTTAACCAAAACAAAATGCATTAATGGTCACTTAAACTAGCGCATATGGAAGGAGAGAAAACGTGACTACATGGAACAGTGACTTGCTATAGTGCGTCAAACCCTCTGTGTGTAATAGAGGGGAGCAGCCTAACGGAGGTGTATGAGGGAGCTATGCAACGAGTATGGGGAGTTGGGGGGGTAACAATACATTCCAATTGATTATTCATTCTACTGGTCCTTCAAAAATAGCATTAGGAAGTAATGAAACACTTGTTAAACTAAATGAGACATACCCAAAAGTAGTAGCAGTCAAACAGTGTCAGTTAGGGGCAGGTCAGCCTTCTTTAGGATCCTAATAAAGGTAAAAGAGAATCAGTATAACATACGGTATGACATTAAATATGTTTTTTTGGACACGTATAACATTGTAAAATACCTTCACATTGGTCATCTCAACTTACCCTGAAAAAACGATGCTATTAATTCTGCCCTTGTCCTTTGTCCATCTTCAGAGGAATCCTCAGCATCTACAGAGGGCCTCTCATCCTCGGCTGCCAGCATACCATCATTGTGCAGCTGTACCCCATGCTTTATTGCTAAATTATGGAGCACAGCGCACACAATGTTGATATCTGACACCTTCCCGGGAGAATAAAGGAGTTTCCCACCGGTAGATGAGAGACACCAGAAACGTGATTTCAAGACTCCAAAGAGTCTTTCAATCACGTTTCTTGTCTGGCAGTGTGCTAAATTATAGCGCCTCTCTGCAGGTGTCCTTGGATTCCTCAGGGGGGTCATGAGCCAGGAATGAATCCCATACCCTGCGTCTCCTATTTGGAAAGGGGAAATACACATTCCCTTGAAAATAGAGGAAAAGAACCACTTACCCACAAGCCAGCCCTCTGGCATCTGTCCGCTGGTAAACTTGCGGTAGAGAGCTGACTGGCGCAAAATATGGGAGTCGTGGCAACTTTCAGGAAACGCACTGTTTATACTCATAATGCGCAGGTGGGAATCACACACCACCTGAACATTAAGAGAATGGAAGGGTTTTCTGTTAAGATATACTTCCATTCTGTGTTTAGGTGGTGCGAGCGCAATATGCGTACAATCAATGGCTCCTAGGCAGTTAGGAAAACCCCCTCTGTGGAAAAATTCTGATTTGATGTTTTGCCACTCTGACTTACTGGATGGAAAGTGGATATATTCTCTGGACAAGGGCAAAATTGCACTCAGAACCTTGGGAAGGATCCTAGAAAAAAAGGCTGACTCATGCCAAGGAGTTGAGACGTCACAGGCTGGAATGTGGCATTGCCAAAAAAATAAAGGACAGACAAAAGCTTTGTCATCCCAATCAATGCCACATTACGCCTTGTTGATGGCTCCAACAAATTGCCCAGTTTGCCGTACAACTCCTGTATGGCTGGGCGATTTAGGTGAAAGTGACGCACAACCTCCTCATCAGACAGCTCGTCCAGAAGACAAAATCTCCTTCGAAAGAAACGAGGCTGTCTGATCCTAGCTGAAACATTTTCCCTTCTCCACTCTCCACGCTGTCTGTGTTCATCCTCATCCAGCAACACAGCAGCTGCTGACGCAATTAGATTGCCACAGGCCACAATCAGGATCTCCTCCTCACTCGTTTTCTCTACCCACAATGATCTGCTTAATCTGCTGGTTTAAATAGTGTTTGTTATCAATCAAACTTTATTGTTCCTGTTTTCTAAAGTCGGTCCAATTAGTGTCCAAATAAGGGAAAACCACATCCGATCTTTGTTAGCGACTAGCCAGCTGTTAAACGTTATTGGCACTATATTTCAATTATACGAAAATTTGGAGAAATATGAGAAACTAAATCAAGAAAGTGAACAACATGCCTATTCACTAGAAAAAACGCCCAGTCGAAAGACGAACGCGCATGTGCATTAGGAAGGCGATCACGCATTCAAAAGGCGATCGCGCATTCAAAACGCAAACAATGATTTTTTTAAAGGGTGAAGCCAAACCAGCGCATTTTTTGCGTTTGCATCCGCGTTTTGGGTTCACGTTTGCGCCTGCTATTTTAGAAACAATGGAAATTGTGGGAATGCAAAAGATCCCGAAATTTCATATTGCATGTCTGTTCGCTTTTGGAGAATATCAGGGAGATTCAATCAAAATTTCTTATCATTTAAAATGGTGCTAATTTTGCCCCAACCAATCAGATCTTATTTAACATTTGAAAGCTAACATCTGATTGGTTTGGCCAAAATTAGCACAATTTTAAGCGATATGAACTTTTATTGAATAACCCTGTATATGCGTTCACCATTTCGGATGCATTAATGCATGTGTTTCCATAACGCCAGACGGAAAAAACGCATGCGCAAAAGAAAGACGTACAACAATCACAGCCAATAGCGCTTGCAATTTTGTGCCCCGTTCCTGTGCCTAGCAGTGTGTCCTGAGCCAGGCTGAGGCCACACTGCAACGCACACGAATCGCACACCAAATCACGAACACTATTTCACACAATTGTGTGTGCGAGCCTTCTGCGTTTGGCGTTTGCGCGTACAATTTCAACTTTTTCGGTTATAGAAATGCATGCATTAATGCCACAAAAATGGTGAACACATGTGTTAACCAAAAGGGAAACGTATGCACAATCGCATGCACGTCAGAAATTGAGGAACTTGATGCGTTCCCGCAATTTCCATTTTACCCAAAACGCATGTGCATTTGCGTGCGCAACCGTGTGAAAAATGCGCAAGCGTTGCCTAGCCCTTATTAACGCTACCAAAAAGAAGAGCATAAAGCACGCACCCTGCGTAAATCAAATCTACTCTGCTCGCACGGCACCCGCACACTGTGCTTTGCATGACGTCATATGCACAACGTCCTTCTGGTAACGTCACACGCACGATGCCCACGCGACACTTCCACCTCCGGCACTTTCGTGTACTATGTATGGGACACCAGCTGCACCCCCCCATTGAAAGATGCACAAAAAAATGGATGCCACATTAAAGGTACACTGCTTTTTTATAGATCTAGTGTACGTATTTTTAACAAAATTGCTTCAGGCTGTAGTCATGAACAGGGCCATTTCTAGCCATCTTGGTGACCAAGCATGATCAGATCACAATTCCATTAAAAGCGCAGTAGTGTGGCCTAGCCCTC
The DNA here is from genome assembly GCA_019447015.1 of Hymenochirus boettgeri. Lineage (NCBI taxonomy): Eukaryota > Metazoa > Chordata > Amphibia > Anura > Pipidae > Hymenochirus > Hymenochirus boettgeri. The sequence continues at coordinate 139,652,176 of CM033475.1, read as the reverse complement.
CATGAATATTGGCATTAACACTTTCAGTGCCAGCTCTTTCCCAGAGTATTGCCATTAACATTTGCTGTGCCAGCATAGTATTTTCCTTTAACCCTTTTAGCTGCCAGCACTGACATGATATACAGTATGTACTGCTTTCCATGTCTCCTCCATTTAAATTGTTTACTCCTCACCTACTCTAAGTTCTAATTGGAGAGTTGGGTGGAAGAAAGAAAGAGGCAGGGACAGGGATCTCATGGCTGCTAGTCACAGGGGCAACTGTTATAAAGTCTGCAGCAGCTTTTACCTGGCATTTTTAAACTGCTCTTCTCAGTACTATTAGCTGAGCTCATCCTCCCTCTCTCCTTCCTTCACCTTCAGTTAATTTGCAACATTGTTTCCAAGTAGAGTAAGCTGAGTACAGGCTCTCTACTCACTACAATATTCTCATGTATATAAAAGGTGTTCCATATATACTAAAAAAATAAATATATGAAGACAATATTTAAATGGGTATGTCCACCCTTCTTACAAACTTTTAATATACGGTAGAGCTTAGTCCATCAGCCCCAACCGCGATATTTTTATTTTCAGAAACTTCTCCAAACATTTCTTACCGTCCCTCTTTCCTCCGCCACACTGCCCGGCCCTCTGCTTGCGCGAAACTGCAAGTAGAGGGGCGGGACCGTCAGCTGCGTCTGTGATTGGCTGAGAGGCAGCCAATCGTGGACGCGGCTGCCGGTAGTTCTGAACAGCGGAGGAAACATGGAAGGTAAGTAATGTTTGAGGAAGTTTCTGAAAATAAAAATATAGCGGTTGGGGCTGGGGGACTAAGCTCTACTGTATATTATAGGGATTTTGAGCTAGGGGGAGGGAGTCCAAAACGGGAGGGAGAAGGAAGGGGAGGATGGCTGCAGTACGTATGCCAAACTTCTCCCGGAGGGGAGACAGGAGGCAGAGTCCTATATGGACTCTGCAGTACTCCCGCTGGGCAGTTTTTTTTACTTTGGGGGGGGGGGATTCCAGGAGAACCATATGGAGCTGGGATGTAAGGTAAGGATTTTTATTTATGGGTGGACATGCCCTTTAAAGTGTATCTAAAAATATAATAAAGTGCATAACCAATGTTAAAACCTTTCCAATGTATATATAAAACATCCATATCATCAAGTAAAACAAAGTTACATATTGATCAGTAATTTTCACAATGTATCTATTTTTGTCCCAATGGTACTTTAATTTTCCCAATTTTTACCAATTCCACTAGAATAAGAACCTACTTTGAAAACCATCAAAGCATAAATACTTTTTTTCTATTCGTAGGTTGTTCCAGAGTATACCACTTATAATTACAGAAAGCTGTTCAGACCCAAGTCCTCATTTAACCCCCAAGGTTTCAATGTATTTAATAAATATATAAATTGTGTGTACTTTTCAAATAAATCTTTGTTAAAATCACCGCCTCTGCTTGCTTTTTTAACCACTTTTAGTATTTGCCAATTAATTTGTAATTAATGTGTTTGTTCTGATGGAAGTGTTTACTTATAGATGTTTCATATTTGGATGTTGTTCCATCATATTTAAGTGAGTAGTATTTTTAATGAGCATAAATCAGCACTGACAAATAATACTTTGCCTCATTTCAATCTATAAAAGCAGCACTTACTCTGATGTGTTTGTGTCATGCAGACTTCAATTCAGTACTTATTTGCTAAAGCTCAGACCCTCAGTTTCTCTGCCCCCTGACAGACTATCCGACTCTCTGTGAGGGCAAGCATGCTCAGTAAGCCTTATGAGCATTGGGAGAGGGAATTTCCCACCATGCCGTTCATATACCAACTGTCGCCGTTCCAGCTACAGCAAAATTATACATAACAGAAATGTTTATGATACTAAGGCACTTGATTGACAGGTAAAATAAAAGATGTTTCAGACTGGATATCTAAAGAAATGGGACAGATCAACAAAACAAATGGTTCAATGATATTTGTGAAAAATTAGAGTTTCCAGTAACGGGCAATTTAAAAAACACAAATTTCCCAGTGTTCTACAAGTAGGGTCCAACAATAAAGGATCCAGGAAGCAGGCAACCAAAGAGCCGTGTAGTTGAATAAATCTTCTAAACTTTATTGAAGGTAAGTTAAAAATCACAATCAAAGAACAGACATCACAATGTGAGAGATATAATAAACACACAAGATGCACACAAAGGAAGCTCCGCCCAATTTCTCAGGGTACATATCATTTAATACATTCATAAAATTAGAATAACTGACAAATTAAAAGCACATTACAAATATTAAAACTGTAACATAATTACGTCTTGACAGTGATTTTTTTATTTGTTTAAATTAAATCCACTATTTATTATATTTCTCATAAATATTTTTATATTTTACTTTACTTTTCCTTTAGTATGAGGAGTTAAAGGGGAGCTAAAGACTCAAGGGTAAATAACTCCCTTCTGCTGTACCTAGGGTGAGCATTTTTTAAAAGCTAGGAATTTGGAAGATCAGGGAATATTATACCTCAAAATTGCAGTTCCTGACTGCTTCTTCCACTGGGCAGAGAGCCACTGCAGATTGCCTTTTCTCATAGTTTGGCCTAGACCAGATAGGATCTGAAATTTAGGGGGCATTTTTCCACTAATCTTCTAAATTCTCAAAGTTAAGAAATGGGTCACCCTTCTCCTGTACCTAGGATGAGGACGTAAAACTTTAGATCCTTATGCTTGTTACAGCAGAAGTAAGAGGGTGTGTTATTAGCCCTTTAAAGAAATAGCTCACTCAGACTGAACTATTCCTTTACTGCATTATTTGAAGAACGGGGGGTATGCCTTAATTCCAGGGGAGGACTGGGACCTTTTGGCCTGGGGGGAAAATACAACCAAGTGTCCCTTTCCCGGCAGATTGCAACATTTTTGACCACGCCCACTTTGCTAAGTTATGCCCATTTTTAAGACTACTTTTGCCAATTTACAAAGTTGCCTGCAAGTGTATAATGTGGTTAAGATAACTAACAGACTAATAATCTGGAAGGCTGATAACACTGGCTAATGCTCTGGAGGGCTCACAACACTGGGTAATGATCTGGAGGGCTTACAACACTGGCTATTGATCTGGAGGGCTTACCACATTGGCTATTGATCTTGAGGGCTGATAACACTGGCTAATGATTTGGAGGGCTGAAAACACTGGTTAATGATCTGGAAGGCTGATAACACTTGCTAATGATCTGGAGGGCTTACAACACTGGGTAATGATCTGGAGGGCTGACAACACTGGGTAATGATCTGGAGGGCTTACAACACTGGCTATTGATCTGGAGGGCTTACAACACATGGCTATTGATCTGGAATGCTGATAACACTGGCTAATGATTTTGGAGGGCTGAAAACACTGGCTAATGATCTGGAAGGCTGATAACACTGGCTAATAATCTGGAAGGCTGATAACACTGGATAATGATCTGGAAGGCTTACAATACTAGGTAATTATCTGAAGGACTGAAAACACTGGCTAATGCTCTGGGGGGCTGATAACACTGGCTACTGATCTGGAGGGCTGATAACACTGGGTAATGATCTGCAGGTCTTACTACACTGGGTAATAAACTGGAGGGCTGATAACACTGGTTAATGATCTGGAGGGCTTACAACACTAGGTAATGATGAGGGAGGGTGATAACACTGGGTAATGACCTGGAGGGCTGACTAATAATAAAGTTGATCATATTCCTGAGAAACCCATATATTGCTCTGCACTCAGCATCCTTCAGTGTGCTGCCCAGACTGTCAGTAATAATCTGTTAAACTTTAGACACTGCTGTGCTGCTTCTATTGATATGACAGTCTGGGCAGGAGTTTGAAGGGAATAAAGGGAGCCAAGAGGAGAACAATATATGTAGTCTCATAGATAAGCACATGCTAACCCCCCCCCCCCCAATCATCTTTTAGCATGTCAGCCAAGGCAGGCAGCACATATTTAAGCTTTAAGCTGAGGCAGCGTCTCCAAAACCTGATTACTGACCTCCAATTCTCATAATGTATTTTAATATAGGCTGTGGTGCATGTCAGCCCCCAGTGTTAGTAAAAAAGTTCAGCAGCAGAGGTGAAGTTTCTGGTTCCTTAGAGCTACAGGCGCATGCTGTGCCATTTAAGCACCTAAATTACTAATAGCTTCTGTGGCAGCCCACATTTTTCATTGGAGACCAGCCCGGGGGGGCATTTGCCCCTCAGGCTACTGGGCCAATCCTCCCCTGCTTACCTCCCATTTTTCAATTAATTTAGAAGAAGCCAGGAACAAAGGGAGTGAAATTAACCTTAACCACGATCCATAGCAGGCTCCACTGACAGGTTCTGACCACTTCCGGTTTCAGTTTAAGTATAGCGTGCATTATTGTTCTTCAGTTAATGCAGTTAAGGATTAGTTCACTTTCTGAGTGGACTATTCTTTTAAAAGTAGACATCCAGGCCCTGTATTTCTCAAGTTTATCTTCTCAACTTGCAAGACCAGTGGTTACCAGCTCACGGCGTATCATGAACTTTGCAAAGTCGGACATTTCAGATTCTTTCAAGTTTGATGATCTATGGCGTCTGGTGCTGTAGCATTTTAGGGTGCAGGAATGTATGGCGGTGCATTTGCACTGCGTCCAGAACAGGATTAGTGAATGGTATTCTCTCTTGCTGCAACTGAAAAGGTGCTATATTACTTAAAAGTGTTTATCTAATAAGTTACTACAATCTTAGGAGCATAATTTTACAATATTAAGTTTTTATTCTATATGATATAGTGTGACACTGTCAAGCAATATGTAGCTCGGTGTAATAGTTCATGCTTTTCAGGGAGATTAACCCAGAGCAGCACATGCTCTGGCCAGATCTAAACTTACGTGCAGGTGAGATTCACCCACAGACTCTGGGACATCTGCTACTGGAGAACTGACCAGAGCAAGAGCAGCTTGTGATTAAATGGACTTCCACTGGGCCAAACGATGTGCCTATGTATGCAATGCAATAAAAACCCACAGTAAAGGTTCGTACACACGTAAGATCATTTTGGCACAATGTGCCCGATGAATATTTAACAACTCGGCTCGTTATACACTAGTTATGCCAACGACGCCTGTACATACATCTACGATAGTGGATAAATAATGTTCGTTGGTAAAGGTGTTACGTGACGTTCAGAATATTGCGTGATCTCGAAATGTTGCACATGTGTATTTTATTCACGCTTCCATCACAGTCTACCGATAATCTGCTGACAATGTACAATATTATGACAATCAGCAGAAGGAATCTGCCAGGCTGATCGTGGGAAAAAGAATAGTCGTTGGTCTTAGAAGATTGTTAAAGCACAAATGTCACTCGTCGGGCAAACGATGGGTCGTTTGTCGGGCAAATTGTGTGAAAATTATCTGACATTTGTATGAAGCTTAACTCTACCCACAGTGGCATAGTACGAGCAAAATTTCAATCCAAAATTTTGGCAGAGACCAGAATTAGCAATGTGGAATACGCACTGACACCATTACAGGCAGGGCCGGATTTCCCACTAGGTCACCTAGGTAGTGGCCTAGGGATGAACAGCTACCAGGGGCAGCAAAATAATAATAATTACATTTTAGTTAGGCGCATTTCATCCCCATATTAAATTTATACAACACACAGAAGTTGGCACACAGCAGAGGCTTTTCTGTTAAATGTGAAATGGGCAGTGATTGCTGATTTGCTAGGGCCGACATGACCCTCTTCCACTCACAAAGCTCTCGCACATCACGTCGTGTATGACACCTACTCTGCATACAAGTCTTTTTGGAGAAAGAAACATGCCCAGTATTAAAAAGCAAGATGAAGCAAGCTGCAAACAAGGAAATCTGCAAGTGGTGTAAGTCTTGTTCTTCTGTGACAGCCAGAGCCTGATTAAGACCAAATGGGGCCCAAGGCACAGATTTTTTGCCCCCCCTAAAGTTCCATTACACAAATATCACTACATGTAACTGTCACGTTATTCGTTAAGTAAAGAAAGTAAAAGCAAGACTGCAAGTATTTTGCACATTACCCTGGCACCACCAGCACATCCCCCTGGCACCACCAGCACCTCCCCTGGCACCACCAGCACATCACCCCTGGCACCACCAGAACATCACCCCTGGCACCACCAGCACCACCAGCACATGACTCCCCCTATCAAAATACACAAAATCATCCCCCTTACAAACATTTTGTCTGTAACTGACATTCTGTTTATGCACTGCATAAAATCCCCATAACCCCCTCCTCCCACCATTGGCACACAACTATTTTAAAAACTAAAAGATTACCTTGGTGTCAGGGCTGTCAACTCAAGCAGATTGGGGTGGGGTGGGTAAAGAAGGTTAGGTTAGCCGCCGTCAGACACTGCAGACAGTCACTACTCCTGCACAGACTGTGCTCCAATTCAAGACAGGATACCCCCATCACCATTGGCACACAACTATTTTAAAAACTAAAAGATTACCTGGTGTCAGGGCTGTCAACTCAAGCAGATTGGGGGGGGTGGTAAAGAAGGTTAGGTTAGCCGCCGTCAGACACCTGCAACAGTCACTACTCCTGCACAGACTGTGCTCCAATTCAAGACAGGATACCCCCATCACCATTGGCACACAACTATTTTAAAAACTAAAAGATAATCGGGGCAGGGCTGTCAACTCAAGCAGATTGGGGTGGGGTGGGTAAAGAAGGTTAGGTTAGCCGCCGTCAGACACTGCAGACAGTCACTACTCCTGCACAGACTGTGCTCCAATTCAAGACAGGATACAATCAAACCAAGGAAAACAGACTCCCTTGAAACCTCTGCACACTCATTATAATTAGTTAAAAATCCTTTAATAGTTTATTATGGGGACAAATAGATCCAAGACTCATAATTAAATAAAAACATTTAAAAACAATCAGTAATACATGCACTATTGAACTATTAAAAGATTTTAAACTAATTATAATGAGCGTGCAGATGTTTTAAGGGAGTCTATGTTTTCCTTGGTTCAATTGCAATATTTCCCTATCTAGCACCTCCCCAACATAACTTTTTTCTTTACTTGGGTTAAGAATTATACTAGTATTACCTTTCAGTCTAGTGCCCTATCTCATATCTGTTTGTTTTCAAAACAGGATACAGGCAGAGGGTTAAAATCAGCCATGTACGCACCCATGTGACTACACACACATGCACAGCAGTGTCTGGTGAGCAGCACGCAGTGTTTACAGCAGAGCAGTATGTACCAACCAATGACTGACGTGCTTCTGTCATGTCATCCTGATTGGAAGCCCAGGCTGGGCCACCCGCCTGAGTAATTTAAAGGTCAGAATCAGATAAAGAAAAGGCAGACCTGTATTGTGATGTGGCACACAGCCATACCAGGCCCCTGGATGGCCCCCAAAGGGCCCCCATGGCATCTGGGTCCGAGGCACTTGCCTCGGGTGCCTGGTACATAATCCGACCCTGGCTGCCAGCCTCTGCTCTGTTTGACCTCTCAAATAGTAAAAAGTAAAATAAAGTAAAAAAGTAAAAGGTGCACATTCTAGGCTGGTTAATATTTGCTATATTAGCTTGCTAGTGCAGTTAATTCTAATTTCTCCTTTCCTAGGTTTTCCAGAATTTTGAAATTTAAAATAAAGGACATACGCGAGTGTGCGCGTAAGTGTGCACCAATTTATTGACCACACCCACTTTTTCAAAGCCACACCCACATTTTGAGGTAACGCCCACTTTAAGGTAACCACCTGGTACACTGTAAACATACAGGGAGATTCAATAAAAGTTCTTATCTTTTAAAATGGTGCTTATTTTGCCCCAACCAATCAGATCTTATTTAACATTCAAAAGCTAACATCTGAAGCTAACATCTGATTGGTTGGGGCAAAAATATCACCCTTTTAAATGATAAGAACTTTTATTGAATAAACCTGATAGTATTAGGCCTTGTTCACACTAGGATGGACAAAAATGGACCAAAAACACGCAGTCCATCTTTTTGGTACATTTCCGTGCATTTTCTTTTTACGTTTTTGGGATTTAGGCACTAACAAAGAATTTATCATTATCAGGAGAAAGATCTATCCTGAAGGAATATCTTATAGATCATGTCAGGAGTCGCACAACTATATTTTCTGTGTTATTAAAGGACAACAATACTGTTCTTTACACACACCCCCCCCCATCCCTATTTATAAGAACCCAGGGTGAGGACCTAAACGGCTAGGTCCCCACCCCTGGTTTAATCATCTAACTCCTGCACTTATCTCTAAAACTTGCAATGGCCAATGTGCTGTTCTCCGACTCCCACTTCCAGTTCAATACCAGTAAGTCATCACCTCGCGCCATGGAAGTTGGAGAAAATCGTGCCAGAAATCGCAAATTTAAGAGGTAAGTGCAGGTCCTAGTGGTTTAGGTCCTCAACATGGGATTTTTCAAATGTGTGTGATACTCCTTCAGGATGGGTCTTTACCCTGATAATGATGAATTCATTGTTAGTGCCCAAATCCCACATTCAAAAGTACTAAAGGGCAACTATAGCAGATATACAGCAAAATTAAAAAAAAACAGATTTCTTTCAAATGAATGGAGAAGAGGATCAGGGCTGAGGTGAGCAAGTTGTCCTTTAATTTTCCCCATTAGGGACAATGAGTTTGGGCTATTCAATTATATTGAAGAAAGGGAGGTAAAGGAGCTATGTCTTACCTTCTGTTCCAGTTCTTCAATAAAACTGAATAGCCCAAACTTTTCCCCAGTGGAGATAATCCTTTAAGAAGCCAGACACAGGTAAAACTAATTCGCACTACTGCACACATGCAGGGAGATATACCCAGAGCCGCTATCGCTGTGGGTAAATCTCACTTCCGGGATATAATACACTATTTGCACGTGTGGGTGAATCCCAATCCCACTGCTCGACTTAAACGCCAGCTGCCATTAAATAGTCAAGCAAAATCTATCTCAAATAACATATTATATTCCACGTGCTGGCTGCATGGGTACGTTTTCCGATACCCACACAGCCAGCGCAAGGAGGGAGGTAAAGTCACGCTAACCAATATTGAATCGGTTTTAACTCCATTGCCTCTTGGTAAATGAGGGCAATGGGGTCACTTTCTTTGTAACTCACCCATCTCTGCCTGGCTGTGTGCAGTTAAGTTCAGCCCTGAAATCTGGTCTCTGTGCTGTGTACATTGCAGGAGGCAGGCAGGTGAGCAGCTTTCCCCCTATTCATTATAACACAAGGAGTTAAAGCAGATACTTTCCTCACTGCTGGCTGTGCTGGGGATGTAACCAAGTGATTGCAACAATGTATCAGATCATGAAGTTTTCTCCCTTGGCTGCTGTGCTCATGTTTGCAACAATGTATCAAGCTGCAGGGACACTGCCTGTGTGTGTTTTAGATACTGAAAATCTGAACTAACAGGGGTTTATAGGAAATGCTGTCCGGACCCCGGACTTGCCATTAAAAAAAGAGGACAAATCCGGTATTTCCCTGACATCCGGAAACCCTATCCCTTCCTCAAAGAACATACATCATTTAATAAATGACAAAAAGCTTAGGAGGGGTGGGGCGGCACAGGCAGTATGCTGGTTAGCTGGCCTAGGGGAGAAAAAAGTATAAATCCGGCCCTGGATGTCATAATAGGAATCTTTGTTTTCTGCTAAATTGATGGGGGAAGGGGGAGGACAAAGAGACCTGAGATGATAATTACTGTAAAATATCTGTGAAATATTTTTCAGGGGAAGGGGCAGAAAGAAATGTTAAAGGTTATTTGTATAGACAGTAATACTAAGAATAAACCATCACATTTACTGCTGTTGAGTATGTTGTCATGAAAACATATTTAAAGGTTATCTGCACTGGTATAAACAAAATTTGGGTATTCAATTTTATTAAAGAACAGGAGGTAAAGGAGATGTGCCTACCTCCCATTCTTCAACAAAATCTGCAGGAGCCAGGAGAGAATGTAAGCTACGGACCTGTCAGACTATGCAGCAGAGGAGTGAGTGATTGGGTAAGTACCTTATCTTCTCTCCTGGCTCCTGCAGGTTTTATTGAAGAACGCGAGGTAAGACACAGCTCTCTTACCTCCCGTTCTTCAATAAATCTATCTGGAGCCAGGAGAGAAGGTAAGGAACTTACCCGATCGTTTGCTCTCCCAGGACGTAGTCTGAAAAGCCCTGACGGACTCTGTCTTCTATGCGGATGCGTAGGTGGGATTCGCATGCGTATAGAAGACAGACCTTCGGGACATGTCAGACTATGCACCGGGGGAGCGAGCGATTGGGTAAGTTCCTTACCTGCTCTCCTGGCTCCAGATTGTTTTATAGAAGAACGGGAGGTAAGACACAGCTATTTTACAATATTCAATATTAATTTATATTAATATTAATAAACTGAATACCCATAATTTGTTAATATGAGTGGAGGTACCCTTTAAGAGTATTGAATATCCCTGTAAAATTTCTATTTCAGAGCATTTTTGGAGAAAAATTCCTATCGAAAAATCAGTGAATGTTCATCAGCCTTAGGAATGCTCGAAACTGTGGTACACATATTACCAATAAAGGGCCAATTCTGTTGGTAATGTATGTACCCATCCTAGCCCTAAAACTTTGATGAGATATTACAGTCTCTTTCCCAGGAAACCCTATTCCCACCACTGTGATTTGGTTTTGAAACACATGCAGTGTCTGGGTGTCCTTTACCCCGGCCTCAGTATATTTCCATTGTAAATGTTACTTTCATAACAAGCAGATCCAATGCCGAATGTAGTTGGCATCAGAAACAGTACAGAAGTATAAACATTAGCAATAAAATTGCTCATATGTGTACCCAGCTTTAAACATCATCAAGTACACCTATTGTAATGTATGGTATTAACACTTTTGACTGTTACCATAGAATTATTAACTACAAAATTATGTAAAATAGAAACTAAATACTCCCAGGTTTATATGTGGTTTTGAATAAAATAATGCATGTTAGATATATGCACTAGTGAAAGCTTTTACCCCAGTACCACATGCACTAGTTAGGCTGGGTACACACCATACAATTTTTCTGGACAAGTGGTATTTCAGTGTACCAGTCGATCGGCCTGAAAATGTTTTGATGCTTATGGCGAACAGTCGCTCTGGACAAAAAATTGCCTGTGTGTACCCAGCTTAAGAAGAATAGAATGTAATCTATTAGTTCCAGGGTTGGCGCAGCTTTTTAGTCAATCACTATATTTCCTGCAGTGCACATCATGACGAAAGAGGGCCTGGCAGGGAAAAGCGGCACATGGACCTGTTACGTGGCGTGCATAACAGTCTGTGAATTTCCGTGTCTGGCCCTTTGCCCTTTCCAGTGTGACACACTTATCTTGCCTCTTCGGCTCTGGTGCGCATTATTCACTTGCAGCGGATGGTGGAGGAGGACAGGCAGGCTCAATTAACTGTCTATAGACAAACATCTTGTGTCTGCCTAGTGTATGGCCAACCCACAATCAATTCAACAACAATCTACCATCAATCCACCATCAATCTACCAACAATCTACCAACCAATCCACCAACCAATCCATGATCAATCCACCAAGAATTTACAATCAATCTACCAACCAATCCACTATCAATCCACCAACAATCTACCATCAATCCACCAACAAATCCACCATCAATCCACCAACAATCTACCATCAATCTACCAACCAATCCCCCAACAATCTACTAATCAGATACAGATACCGGTATATTATTCTGAAATGTATACTCAATAATATTAACTATACTATTGTGAATGTTTATGCACCCTATTTTAATACAATCATTTTTCTAACAAAGTTATTGACAAAAACAAGGAATATTGCAAAAGGTTATATGCTTTTATGTGGGGATTTTAACCAAATAGACACTACCAACAGAAAAATACTAACAATGCAACTTAAACCCTTTTTCCATGCAGAGGGTCTTACGATACATGGAGAAATCACAATATAAAAGAATATTCTACACATTCTACTCTAAAGTACACCTATACTACTATAGAAACATACAATACAAGAATTGTGGAAGCACTCCAATTAGGCTAATTTACAACTACATTTAGTGGAAGTGCTACTGATCTGGTCAAACATTTATACAAACATAGAAAAGATAATCAGTGCACATTCCTAGGCCCCATACAATATCATATTATCTGCACACTGGCATACTTTATAAACAAAGGGGTTTTAGTATACATTACTGTGATCACATGAATGAAAAGCCTTCCAACCACGTCAAGGTAACCCCAGTCTGGAAGGTCCTAACATCTAACCTTTTCAATTTCTTTTACTTATTACGATTAGCAAACTTTTGCATTTCTCATTCTTACACACTGGATCCATATAACAGGCTCTCTCCCTTCCCCCTCAGCCCTTTGGCTTTTTAAAAAGCCTTTTTGGAAGGCTTTTCATTCATGTGATTACAGTAATGTATACTAAAACCCCTTTGTTTATAAAGTATGCCAGTGTGCAGATAATATGATATTGCATGGGGCCTAGGAATGTGCATTGATTATCTTTTCTGTTTGTATACTACTATAGAAGACTATAATAACGGACAAATAACGGATCATGCACCCATTAGTATAACTATAAATGAACCATATGAAAATAACCGAGAATCAAGAATATGGAAATGAAATCCTTCCTTCATAAATAACCAAAACATCTGCCCAGAAATACTCAACTACAAGAATACTTCTCACTTAATGATACAGAAAACATAAACCAGTTTACACTCTGGAATGCAAACAAGGCCTCCATGAGAGGAGTACTAATACTAATACAGCATCTAGATAGAAAAAAAGAAAACCACCAAATAGATCTTTTAAACAAATAACTCCCTGATAAAGCTACAGAACAAAATATAATGAAATTACAGAATCAAATACATTCATTAAATCTAAATACCTACCATAAACATCTGCATAGACTTAAGCTGGGTACATACATGAAAGATTTGGTCGCATTCATGGTACAATCGTATTGGCGACTGCACAGGCAATGACTGTATTGGTCACACATTGCTCCAAAACAACAGTTTTGTCGTTTATGTAGTGTGTCTGCACATTTTCATACATACACATAGTTATGTTATGACGTAAACAGGAAATTACATAATAAACGGAAGTTACAAACACACTTAATACGTACGGATCATGAACGTGTACATATTTTTTCTTCAGGATCCAGAGTACCCTATTATGATCGCTGGATTAAATCCTTATATTTTAATAGAAGAAACAAAAGAAAAGGTTGTGCTGGACTAAACAATGGCCTCTACAGAGAGAAAGCTTTCTCACATGTCTTTCGTGAGAGAGTTGAAAGATAATTCTCCTAATGAATTAAAAACTATCTACGACTAGCAACCTTGAAAAAATGCTGCAATATGTCAGCCCTATAATTCAAAGACAAGATACTGTACCTGGATGCACAAGTGTCTCTCTCCTGAGACTTACTTTGAGATTTCTAGAAGCTGGAAGAAATTTTTCAGACTTGAAAGTTTCAACAGGAATTTTACCGCAATCCTTGGGCAATAATTTCCTGAAATATGCTCAGCCATTATACAAGCATTAAAGAAGTACTTGAAGGTAACAAAAATATTTATTTATTAATAACTATTTATAGCCATATCATTTTTATATATTATAATAACAAAATAAAAAATGAGTGCAAACTATTAACTAAACAATAACTAAACAATAATGTGCAAAGTGATAAAACTAAAACAAAGTATTTAAAATATTTACATGCAAACAAACATTTAACAATTATTTATTTATAAATATATGTAATTATACTGGTCATCGTAGGGGTACTGTTATGTAGAGGTACATGTAATGTAGGGGTACATGGGTAATGAAGTACTAGTGTATGGATATGTTTGATATTAATGCTGCTGTACATCTGTACAAACTTACAGATAAAACTGCTTACAGAAAAACAATCTGAGCAGTTTTATCTGTAAGTTTGTCCAGTACACCGCGTATTAGTATATCAGTAATTAAAAACTCTGCCAGCAATCTTTGTTTTTCATTCATGTGGCATACTTTATACTTTACTTTTTTTTTTTTTTACTATACTTTACTATACTTTACATTAAAGCCCAGGGAGTCAATTGAAGAATCAAAGCAGCTTCATTTAGTATTCTGTGGCTTAATTCCTCAGTGGTGCTGGTTTTGCATTTTTTGTGGATTTTATGCTGTGGCTTATTGATAGTTTGTGTTTCTTGATGTACTGGTTCTTATATCTGGTTATCTTTATGGTGTTACGCCTCTATTTGGATGAGTGTTGAGCTTGATGAGGAAGAATGTAAAAACATAAATATATCAGATTATAATGTTATCAATATATTATTTTCTTTGTCTTCTTTTTTAAAGAGTACTAGAACTTTCCAAACTGTGGATGGGCCATAGACGGTAAACAGATCCACCCGCCCAATATGGGTCTTATTATTACAAATTTAAGGGCTGTTTTATTATAGTTCTTTTTAGCAAAATATGAATTTCTAATAGTGGATGTTGGTACGAATGGAAGAGTTTTAGATAGTGGAGTAATTGAACAAACTGGTTTCTGCAAACAAATTAATTACAAACAATTGAATCTTCCTACAAACTCCCAAACAAAGCAAGGTTTTGTTTTTTGTTGCAGATGAGGCATTTGCTTTGCATGAGAATCTTGTTAAACGTTTCACTAAAAAAACTCTGAATAAGGACAGAAAGTTTTTTTAATTACAGACTGTCACGAGCATGTAGGGTAGTGGGAAATGCTTCCACACAGCTATTAACTTGGAACCTAACAAATTTGGTATAATTGTGTATGTATGTTGTATTTTACACAATTTCCTTCATAAAAACAGCAACAGCCAATATATGCCTGCTAACTTTGTCGATCAAGAGGATACAGCCAATAAAACTGGATGTTGGTGAACAGAAGATGTTTTGTTGGATCTAAAACCAGACCAAGAAATGCAAATGCAGATTCCAAAACTAATAGGGAGAATTATGTGCAGTATTTCAATTGAATTGGAAGTGTCAAATGGCAAAATGACATGATTTCTTAAGTATATACATACTGTGTAACTTGTTACATGTTTACCATTATGTTACTGTGCACTGCAGTTGTTTTCTTTGCATTGTATTTGATTATAAAAGTGTCTGGAAAAGTGTCTGAAAATGTCTCTTTGAATGGTATAGTACTATTATATGAGGGTGGGGTTGTATAATCCTTTTTTCTCTGTATTGAATTCACAACACATTATAAAAATGTTTTTATATATCTACAATGTTTTTCCTGCAAACAAAACACACACACAATACATGTTTTTGCCATGTTGTAATGCTACAAGGTACTATCTGAATAATGCACTTTAGAAATAATATTCAGTTGACACACCTCTGATAATGCAGTTTCTGGTGTAACATCTGCATTGCTCTCCAGGGTAGTACAGTTGGACATTGACTGCCTTGGCAGTTCTTGATCTACTGTAAACTTCAACAAGTCATAATACCACAATCGAGGAGTTTATACCTTATCAGCTATAGCTCCAGATCTTTTTTGATACAACTTGTTTAGACAACTGAATACAGTTGTCACGAACTTACCTGCCGCTCCGGTCCCGCGCCGTGCTGCACTTCCGGGTGGGCGGCGTCTTAGACGTCATGACGTCACGACGCCGACACGCCAGGTGGTGCAAGGATTCAAAAAACGCCATCCTCCTGGATCCGGTGCCTAATTGTAGAGTTAGCTACCTCCCCGGCTCCTTCTACTTACCTGCCCTAGTTCCTGTTACAGTCCATCTTCAGAGACTTACCTTGCCAGCTCCATCATCAGAGACTTACCTTGCCAGCTCCATCATCAGAGACTTACCTTGCCAGCTCCATCATCAGAGGAATTACCCTTCCCAGTTCCAGTATCCATAATCAACTGTCCTGTTCAGTGACTGTTTTGCCTTGCCTGTTCCCAGTATCCTGCCTTTTCCAGCAGCACTAGTTGCATTCCTCAGGCTACAGTTTCCAGCAGTCTCTTGTACAGTTCTGCAATCCCAACAGCCATGGAGCACCTCCTCCTAAAGCGTACTGGTAAGTACCCCGGCCTCCCGGCCATTTATTACAACAGTCCTTATGTTTTGAATTACATTTTTTTACAAAATCAAGGTTTGCACTGGGGAATACTCTTTGACATAGCCGAATAAGGTCCTCATAAGCCTCATTCCTCCTGTTTCTGTTTGCATACTCTGGTGATTAAACTTTCCATAAGCATGGATAGCTGCAATATCTTTCAATAAATTATTTCAGGAATTCAGGGTTAAGGAATTTTTCAGCTATTTTTAGCTGTTGAATAAAGAGTAGCAATTAGTATACATAACAATAAGTGATAGTGAATGGGGAGGAATAAAATGAAATGTTGTGAACTTTCTGAACATAACAAAAACATTATAACCGCAAGCAAATGGGTATTTCACAATGTGCCAATTTTTCTACATTTGTTGGTTATATTAATCCAAGACCCATTCCACTAGTATCACAAATCCATGTGATATATTCCAACATACATTCTATGTTCCTTATGGTAAATTAATATTGTAAATACTGTCAAAAACTGTTATGCATGTATCACATAATGGCTACGGTGGGCATTCTGCAACGTATTATAAATGTTTCATATGCAGATGGACCCACCTCTTCAACTGTCATTGGTTGTTATATATATTGCTTTAGGTCTCCACCTACTTTTTATTTCACGCGGAGGAGTTTAGTGATTGGTATCAGGAGCATAGAGGAAAAGGATAAAAGAGACATGCATGAGAAGGCTAGCAGAAGCATGGGAGAGAGGGCTGCTGGCACAAGCTTGGGTGATAGGCCTGGGAGAAGCATGGTAGAAAAGGTTAGTAAAGGCAGGGTGGAGGAGAGCAAGATGAGAATAAACTAATGCCAATGTTAAGAAGGATAAAATTCTTAATATGTTAATTTCTTCTCTTGAAATTTTTTTTTGTATAAATCGGTCCAAAGATCAATTATGAAAAAGGTGGTCAGACCTAAGAATGAGGAAGAGAGAACAATTGATTAGATTTCAAACAATAAATGAAAAAAGTAAATATAAAATTAAAATATTATTGCAAAAAATGTTATGCTTGCAGTTTGTGATGGTAAAAGTTTTTTATGAATGAACCAGCAAAGATGTGTGTTCTGTTCGGTGCAGCTGTTTTATTCGTTGTTCGTTCATGTCACCCACTTTGGCTCACATGTTCGCGCAGGTGTAGGAGTACTGTTTGTTGTGTGTTTCATTCGTAACATGTTCATAGGTTGAAATGTCGGTCATATGAAATTTCACTAACAGTCAGGGGTGTCTCTCTAATGAGGCAATGTGAGCGAAATGCTCAGGGCGGCACCCCTGATAAACATCAGAGAGGCAGCAGGCAGAGCTCACTTAAAAAATTTTTTTTTAGAAAAGCATCAGGAATTATGGTATGGATAAATGTCTTATTAAAGGAACTGTATAAACACCTAACCCCGGTGGCGCACTTTATGGCGCCTAGTGGTACATAGGGGCAGCATTCAAAAGTTTTGCTCATGTGGCAAAAACCCTAGAGATGCCCCTGCTAACAATTTTACATTTTGTGTCGTTTTCAGAACATACCAAGAAAACAGTCCCAAAAAAAACAAGGCATCAGAGACTGCCAATCTCCACCAGCTGCCCAAATAACCCTGGAAGAAAGCCTTCCATAAAAAGATAGTACTACACTGAAAATGGAACAGTCCTATTACTATAAGGCATTTTGTTGTAATGCAAGCATACAACCATGTAATAAAGAAAAGCGTATAGAAATTGGGATTTTTTTTTTTTTAATTTTGAGAAATATTATGGGCAGAGGACAAGCAGCAATCACATCTGATGTCTCCTGTGATACTGTATTTTGCAGCTAGATGATGAACTATCATATCTGCAGGCAGATGCCATGTGAAGTTTCCATACACTGGTATATGTTTATATGTGGGAAAAAAATATTTAAAAACAATGGTATTTGGAGACATGCATGCAGGTTGCGGTATCAACCTTCAATAAGGCTGTTCTGTTTTGACTTCGAAAACCCTTAGATTCGATTCGAAACTGGGTTCTAATCGAACCCACATTACATCTCTAGTTACCACTGGGCAGAAGCTAGCACCCTTTTCAGCAATCCTGAAGGCCATGTCCACCCCACTTTTTTTTTTATAGTTTTCTGTAGTGTAAAGCTTGCATGAAACTACAAGCAGGGGGCTGGACCTGAAAGGCAGCCAATCACGGATGCAACTTTCGGCTATCCAGAACACTGGGGGGAAACAGGTAATGTAAGTAGAGTTCAGGGGAGTTTCTGCAAAATTTACTTGGGTTGGGGCTGGGAGAGTGAGCCCTACACTACAGAAAAGTGGATTTAAGATAGGGGGAGGGAGAGAGAAACGGGAGGGAGAGGGAGGGGGGAGGGAGAGAGAGGGGGGGAGGGCTGCAGTGCGCATGGCAAAATTCTCCTGGAAGAGAGACAGGAGGCAGAGTCCTATATGGACTTTGGGGCCAGCCAGGCTCCTGGTGGCAGACTTTGGAGAGACATTACAGGAGAACCATTTGGAGCAGGGATGTAAGGTAAGGATTTATCAACACTACACAGTGGGGCCAGTAGTGAGTTAAATTATAGTTTTGGGTGTGGACATGCCCTTTAAGTGTGCTTTAATATTACACATATATTATAAGGGTGCTACAAGTGCAAACAATAAACTACAGAAAAATATAACAGAAAAAATACAACACAAGCAACAGTAAAACAAAATGGGATGAAAAAGTTTCAGTCCTTAATATTCCAGGATGAAATGGAGGAAGTAGATCCTCCATTAAATATTCACATATACAACTACAAAATAAATACAATTTTCCTAACAAGAACCAATATAGATACCTTCAAATGAAAAGTTTCATATATACAAATCTTAAAAATTCACCTCCAATAATCCAACCTAATGAAAATTGATTGAAAAATTTCACAAAAAATTCTGAAAATACTAAACAAGATATCTTAATAAGATATAAATCATAAATATAAAAAAATTCACTCTAAATCAATAGGAAAAGGCTTTAATAGCTAAACAGCATATAAAATATAAAAAAAATAAAATATATAAAATATAAATAATATATATATATATATAATAAAATTAGCATTAACACTGTGCTGATACCAGTATATACAATATGACAGACAAAATGTGCTGGAGAAATTGCGGATATGAAGGCAACCTAATACATATTTCTGGCGCTGCCCCAATATTAACAAATTATGAAAAAGAGTTTTTATTGATATCAAAACCAGTTATAGCCACTCCTGAACTGGCAGTTTTTAAATAACGGTTAGACGAACATGAAGCTGAAATACGTACAATGATATTCCATATAAATTAAGCTACTAGATTATTTATAGCAAATACTGTAAATGGAAATCTGACACTGTTCCATCGATAAGTGAAATTACAAAATAGACTAAGGGGCATATTTATAAACAATCGATATTTTCGTCATTATGCTATTGCTGGACATCCCAATGACAAAGAGCGCTGTTTTCGCCTTATTTATAAAAACTCTTGTTTTCAACTTATGCAAAAGAGTAACGCTGCATTGATGTATAATGGTAATATCGCCTTGTTCATTGCGTTATGTCTGGTATCGCGGCAAAAAGAGAAATACGAGATCAGAGGAGGTGAAATTTCAGAGCTATTTTTGTCTATTATATTTAAAGCTATTTATAAATAGGTGAAAATTCACCTTTTTGCCACCTTTTGTTTTCCTTTTTTGTTGCATTTTTTTGCAGTTTTTCCAGAATTTCAGCCAAACATCATTACTTACTGGAATGTTCCCTTAACATGACTATTTCTTACACAGCACTATGGTATGTTCCCATATTAATGGAACTGGTTTGATAATTAGATGCAGTTTGCTGAAAATAAGCAATACTAAAAAATGAGTCCTATTAATAAAAAAGAGAAAATTCGCCTTTGTGAGTTTTACACTCATATCCTTTTTGCATTTTATACTATCATATTCTATTAATAAAAAAGAGAAAATTCGCCTTTATGAGTTTCACACTTTATATCCTATTAATAAAAAATGAGAAATTTTGTGTATATTTTTAAACACCACATCTGTTCAGTGTGTATTAACCAATTTGATACTACTCTGAAAATCCACCAGGGAGTTTTACCTATTTACCATCATATGTGCTAAAAAGAGATGGCCGAAACTCAATAGTTTCGTAGATATTCGAATGTATGGAGCTATTTTTGATCATTTTTGAAAATAGATTCGAATGTTTGAAAATCCTCGAAAATACGATCGGAGACCACTTTCAAGTTTCAAATCGTATTTTCGAATGTTTTCGAAAGTTCAAATCTATTTTCGAAAATAGCTCCGTACATTCGGAGCTCATCGAAAGTATGATCTGAAGTCCCATAATCCAGACGATCCATCTGGATTTGGACGGATCATTCGGATTTCGGAACCGAGGGGTTCCATGGTCAGAATTCCGGCGGCGGGTGCGTGTAACCCGGATCCTATCTCTAGTGCTGAATTTAACTTTTTGCCATATTTTCAGCATTATTAGTGATTCTTTTTGCTACATAATTTTCACCTTTGATGAAAATTCACTTTTTTAATAACTTTATAAGAAAAGTTGAAAGTTTAAAAAATTGTGGTGAAGTCTGATGGCAAAAAAATAATGCCCTTTATAAATATGTCCCTTAGACCCCCATTTGACTTTATTGGTAAATAAAGAAAATCGGAACCTTAAAAAAAATGATCTTAAAAAGTGAAAAAAATTATAAAAAAGCGAAATCTCAGATGGTATTACAGTAAATGCTGGAAAATAGTCTAACACCCCCCAAATCAGAGAGCCAACTATAGACCAGTCTCAACTTTATTGAGCCATCATCATTGTAATGCAGGCCTCTGGTTTTGCAATGTGAAGCGCCTATAGACAGGCATCACTAATAAATGAAATATGATAGGGAAAGTATAAGGCATTACAGTTTCCATTTAGAATATACAAATAAAGAATGGAGACTTCTGGGTAATTTCCATGTTTTCATGGTAGCTCTTATGAAAGCTATACCTATTAAAAAGTTTTCACAGCTTTCCACAAGCTAAATGCAAAACTAGAGAGCCAACTACAGGCCGAGTTTGACTTTAATGAGATATCATCAGTGCTGGTTTTGGTATGTAGGTCAGCACACCATATAATTACTTCTTTACACAATAAGTTAATTTGACCACACCTTACTTTTGTAAAACAGTCAGAAGGTTTTTATGCTGAGAGACAATTTGTTAATCCTGAAAAGAAGCAGTTTCTGGTCAGAAGGTGCATACGGTATGTGAAGGTTATATGTATATTTTATGTATGTGTAACTGTATTTGTGTAACTGATTCATACTGTAGAATACATAAATAATGTGATATGGTTTAGAGAGATGTTTAGTTAAATCTTCATTGTTAAAATAGGAATAAGAATGTAATATTACTTCAAAGGTATATTTCATAGAATTAATAATATTGTATTTAATTCAAGTTTTTTACTGTATTTTTGTGGTGTAAACAGGGTTTTCACAGAGTTTAAGTTATTGAGAGTGTTGAAAGTGACATTGTTGGTGTTATATTAAAATTAAAGTTAAAGAAAAGAAGTCAATAACACCTGTAAACATCAGATGAATCAAGTGTTTTATCTGTACCAGAATAGTATAGTATAGTTACAGTGAACACGTTGTCACAAAGTGTAAGTTTGAAAAGTATCCAAGAGTGAAAATGTAGCCTACACAAAAGTAAAAACATAACTACAAAAGGAAAAATGTACCCTATCCATCGATACAAGTGGAATATATTCATTTGTTAAAGTGAGAGACTTTGCTGTTTATAAAACTGAACAACAAGATTTGCCAGTGTGTTGGAAGATTTATTTCCACAAGCTATAAGTGTAAAAGTGATTCCTCATGCAGTAAGGACTTTGTACTGGAGCTGACAGACAATAAAAAGTTGTTAATATTTAAACCATCCAGTTTACAATAATTCATTGCACATTTAGAAATCCATGTCAGATGGTATTGTTTAAAGGAAAAATCATACGTCATTTGTATTTTAATGTTATATTAATATTTCTATGAAATTATAGAAAGGGTTAACAAAAAAACCTGCAACTGTTATGTGCTTATTTTTAAGTTGATTATATATAAAAGTAAGTACAATTTGCTTGATAGATGATTGTATGGTTTATGGTTACATATCTGTAGAGATGGACTAGAACTTGAATTTAGACATTTCAAACTTACATGTTTAAAGGGTTTCTCCACCCAGAAATCCCCCCCCCCCCTAACTTTTACAAGTTAAAAATAATGCAGAAATAGACTTACCTACCTTTATTCCCGGCGGTTAGGGTTGGGGTGGTTGTCCTAGGAAAAGTTCCCCCTAAACTTCAAAAATGTACATAGCAGAGGGATCCAGAGGATGGGAGGAAGGGGAGAGACAAAGTAACAAACTCGCTGGGCACTCCAGTCTTAAGTGCATCTGATGCTTGTCTGAGGAAGAAGCCACACTGGCTTTGAAACGTTAAATAAAATTGTGTTGCACTTAAGACTGGAGTGCCCAGCGAGTTTGTTACTTTGTTGCATACCTATTTCTGCTGGCTACAGATGCCGGAGCACCCAGCATTTAAACACATGATATCTGACTGTTAAGGTGTGCAAGATCCTCAACCACTAAACTTTGTATCTTGCAAAGGGGAGAGACCTCCCCTGCACATGCCAGAGTTCTTACTGAGGACAAGTAAGTTGCAGCCACCAGATAACACACACAGACAGATTCTTTACCTTTTGGGATTTTTAAAAGGCACTGTAGGAGAACCATAAGGAGCTTAGTTGAAAGGTAACTAGATTGTAAGTTCTATGGGGCAGGGACCTCCTTTTCTCTTGTTGCAAAGCTCTAGCACTTCTATTTATATAATTTATATATTTAGGTAGTGAACTACCAATGTGTTTATCCCCCTTGTATGAATTTATTGTATTTTGTTACTGTAAGTCTCTGCGTCCCCAAGTGGCGCTTTATAAATAAACTATACAAACATACAAATGTAAGGAATTTAAACTCTACACCGTCAGCACTGGGGCAAATTTTGGGGGTGGACATGTCCTTTAAGGGAAAAAATACTAGTTTTCCATCCTCATGACCTTAACCTGCCCATTAAGCATTTTGTCTGTGTATAAATAAATGCTTCCGAAATACTGACATTCTGTTGACTGCGCATGGGTCGATTCAGTTGCTCAGTAGAGATCAGAGCACGCTTGACCCATCCAACAGCCAATCAGTAGAAATTAAGCTGGCCATACACATTAACAATAATGTGTAAATGCCATTGGGGACTGACAAGATTTACCTAGTATCGGCAGTGTATTTGGACCAAAACCTATTGGCCACAGTGCAGATGAATGACCGTAATCGGCATTACGGTTGGTAAGGAAAGATAAAAAATTTTCACTTTAATTAAAGGGAGACGATACTATTGGTCCATGTATGGTCACACAGCCTACCGGTCCTGATAACGCATATGGGCAGTCGGGTCCCAATTATTTGAAAACAGACAAATAACAATATGATCTGTTGGCACAAAGCAATAGGGATGGTGTATGTAGCTTCTTTCCCGAAACAGTGTGTGGCCGCAGAACATTCAGGGTCGGCCTCACGGTCATTTGGGAAAGACTGAAAATTTCCCTTAGCCGCAGTAGTCTCCCTATAGGGGAGTTGGCCATGGCTGAGGGAAACACACAGTCCCAAGCGTTCTCCCTATGCTGTGTATAAGGAGAACACTCGGGACTGTGTTTACTGAACTTTGAAAAATGACAGAAAGGATCTTGCAGAACCTGTCTGTTATCTTTCAAAAATCTTTACTGTGTATACCCACCTTTATAGAAACATTTCAAGAAAGTGGGTGTTCTAGGAAGAAGGAACCTTAAAGAACCTGAAAAATCAGCTCACTAATATCAACAACAGGAAATTGCAAGGGGTATAAATTCCTGAAGACCTTTCTTTTTAAATGGAAGAGATTATGTAGAATAACTAGGTATACATATTATAAGTTAATAATTTTTTAAAAAATGATATTGTCCGCTGAACTTTTTAAAGACAGATTATTTTTCTTACATTTTATCCACTTTTGTTAAGGTATGCAACAAGGAAGTGTTGGCACTTCATGCTGGGCATAATTCCTCTTGCATAATAATTAGCACCCCTTTTTAAAAGATTCAAATATCAAATGTGGAAGGTTGAAAGTAGGGTGCGTGTGAAAGAAGTTACTTTAATTTTAAGTTCTGGGTATTTGTACATGTTCCCTAGACCATTTCCCAGGACCCAAAGCCATGTACAGTAAGTTACCGTTGCTTTTTTTTTTCTCTCCAACTTTTCAAACGATTTAATTAATGGGTCCGATTTTTGAATTTTCAAACTTTTTCAGAATTCGAAAATTCCAAACCTGAAAAGATTTTTGGAAGTTTGCCCACCCTTACATATCAGCAGATATTTCAGTAGTTAGATTTCAAGGTAGAATAGCAAAATGGAGTACCTTAGAAGTTTGTGTACTAATTACTAAAGCAAGAAATTCAGGCTCTAGAAGCAGAAAAGAAACAATCAGTGGAGCAATTAGAAACAGAAACTGGAAGCTCAGAAAGACAGAGGATTGAAGATGACATAGCTGAAATATTTGTTTGAGAGAGAGATGGAGAGATAGATATATAAACAGGCAGAGAGCGATAGGTAGACAGACAAAGGGAGAGATAGATAGATTGACTATATCTATCTCTCCCTCTGTCTATCTATCTAGATCTTTCCATCTGTCTATCTCTCCCTCGGACTAACCATCTCACTGTGTCTGTCTATCTATCAAGCTATCTGTCTATCTCTCTCTATTCTTCTGGAATTAACTATTGAACCCTTCAATTAAACAGGTTCTTCGTCTACTTTAAGTTTACACAAATTTGTGTCTAACAACAGAGTTTTGGATACAATTCCAGAGAATGAATGTGCACGAGTCATGAAAGAAGCTCATCTGAGCTACAGCAATCTCCTTATGCAGAGTTTACTTGGAGTAAAATGCAATTCCAGAAAACAAATGCATCAAGAAATGTGCAAACAAGGTATAGAACCGTGGATCAATTCAAATATCAACATCCTCAGGTATATCCCTAAGGAAGGGGAAAGTTTAGCCCCCGAAACATTGTATATTTGCTTTAATAAATTATCACGTTTGCTGAAAGTAGTGTGCTCGTCTATATGTATCGTCTGCATATAATGATATTTGAAGCCAAAAGAGGTATTAACATCTCCCAAGGAAATAGTGTAGACGGAGAACATTTAATTCTCTTAAACCTTTAGGTATTTTGGAAATCCATATACTCTGTCCTGCGCATTCCACCGAGAAGGCTCTGAGTAAGGTTGTAAATGATCTGCAGATTGCAAAGGCCAATGGTCACTTTTCTAATCCTCTTATGCAGGGCTATGTACCGAGACCCGCTATCGCAAAATTAGGTCTTAAAGTTCTGTTAATGTCTTGGGGATTTATGGGGATTTATCAAAACTTAACGTGGTCTTTTAGACGTAACTTCCGACGTAACGTGATTCATGTTAACTTTTTGCATCTAGACAACGCAAGTACATTTTAACACCATTAATGTGTGAATATAACGTGATATTTTAGAGCGTTTGTAACGCCACCACAATGATGGTCTTAATCAGACGTTAAAAGAAAAAGGGCAATGTACAGAGAGGCGGTATATGTCGACATTGCTATCATGTCATCTCACCTTCAAGACTGGCCCATTTTGAAATGTGTCATTGGCTGACACAGACCAATAAGAAGTCAACCATGCATGTGTGTTACAAGCAAACATTTATGGATGTTATGTTAAATATGCAACGCAAAACATTTATGCTGCATATATATTTATTAAAGAGCATGTCCACCCTTTTAAAAAAAAAACTATATGTGGTAGGACACCTTCCCCCAGCCCCAACCACATTATTAGATTTTCCAGAAAGTGCCCCGATAGTTACTTACCTTACCTCTTTCCTGATTTCCACAATACAATTGTTAATACAAGCCATAGCAGCATGTGGTTGCTGAATAGTTTAACAGCATTGTCTACTTCTGGGACTCCCAAAATAGCATAATGCTGGTCTAATGTCAGTCATCCCGTAAATAAGGTTATTGGCATACTAGATCTACATAGAGAGTGGGAAAAAAGAAAAAAATTCAGATAAATGAATTTAAAGGGCACATCCACCCCCAAAACGAACTTTGGGCGTAACCCCTAGGTAACCCCTACCCACCCCAACCACCACAAGATTTCTTTAAAAAAATCCCCAGATTTCTACATACACAGCCTTCTCTCCCATGGTGATTCGATCCAGCCTCCTGCTTGCAAGCAGGGGCCGGACCATCAGCCACGTCTGTGATTGGCTGAGTTGGGGGTGGGCAGGGGTTACCTACCTCAAGAGGATTTCACGCTAGGTGCAACGATGGCTGAGGATGGAACGGGAAGGTGAGGGGGGGGACTGCGCACGCCTCAGACCTTGACGAGGACGAGGAATCAGCATGGAACAGATGGCTCACAGCAGCTTGGAGTCTTCAGTTTTCTGAACTTTGAAAAGGCATAGCTGGAGAACCACAAGGAGCAGAAATGTAAGGTAAGGTTTATTTTAATCTACAAAGTGGGGCCAGTATGGAGTTAAATTATAGTTTTGGGGGTGGACATGCCCTTTAAGTCCCATTCTTCATTTATACCCATTAGGGAGAGTGGGGGTTAATACTGACCTCTGGGTTTTGGTGAGGACAGGTGTAGACAGGTTGATTATTTGTAGTTGTCCGGTTCTTACTCATATAGGTTCTCCTCTCTGAATAGTTCCATCTCCGCAGTCTACTTTTCAGGTTTCTTTCTTGACCTCCCTCTCCCGACCCATATGTATCTGCCAACTGGGCTTGTAGTAAACTACTATGAACTACAATCCCAGTTAGCAGATAAACTTGTCATGCCAACTTTTTATCTCTTACCAAAGATCCACAAAAATTCAAAAAGACCACCAGGTAGGCCAATTATCTTTGGAATAGGTAGTATTCTGGGACCTGCCTGTGCGTACTTCAATCATGCATTACAATCACATTACAATACTTGAGTCATATATTCAAGATACCACAGACTTCATTAAGAGGATTAAAGACATCACTGTGAGTGATGACACATGGATTGTGGATGTGATGTGGAGTTTTACACTCAAACATCACACATAAGGAGGGACTAGAAGCAGTTAAATATAAGCAGTTAAATATTTTCTTTCTATGGAGAACATTGCACAATGTCTGAAATCGGAATTTATTATTGAACTATTGAGTAGTACTTATTATCAACGATAATATATGATTTGTGCTCAATAACAATTTCTTGATGTTTGATAATAAGTACTATCTGCAGGTCATGGGTGCGTCCCTTACTATGCCAACCTGTTTTTGGGTTGGTGGGAGAGGGAGGTAGCACTTGGCACCCCAGCTTCAGAATATCTGCAGTTCATTGATCTGTGGATAAGATATATCAGTGACATTTTTATTCTATGACATGGCCCTTGTGAGTTACTGCATGGTTATATCAGATTCCTCAACTCCAACTCTCTTTCTCATCTTTCCCACACACAAGGTCTCAAAATATAGCTGTGAATACCAAGATGTAACAGTGGAAATACAAGAAGAGCTCTCCCCCTGACCCTCTTCTAAGAGGGATAATGACGGGGCAGTTCATGAGAGTAGGAATTGCACCGATTATGTAAATTTGTGGAACCAGCAGGGGAGTTGAAGAAAAGATTTCTGAATGGGTGCTATCCAATACCCTTGATTAAGTCCTGTAAGAAATAGATGGGGATTGTAACACAGGATGAGCTTCTACAACAGAAATTTAGACCAAGGTATGATAGGGTCAGACGTATTACCCCTTTTTGCAAGCAGTGGGGAAGGATTAAGGAAGTACTGACATCACATTGGTCCATTTTGACAAGTGACCCCTCCCTTGCAGACCTAGTACCAGATAGGCCACTGATGATGTCCAAATCTTGCCCCAATCTGTCAGAAAGACTTTGTAGTAGCCACTTTGAGCGAGAACTGTTACCCCTTAGGTAGAGGAGAACGCCCACTAGGTATGCTTAAAAGTGGGGGCTGCAAATTTAGTATAGTATATGATACAGAGCAGGACATTTAAAAGTGGCAAAGGGAATGACACCTATAAGATCAATTAATATTTCAACTGTGACAGCAGAGGTGTCACATATCTATTAGAATGTTCTATGCTCTATGTAGGAAAAACTACACAGAAAACCAAGGAATGGTTAAGCTCTCACTTATCCAATATTACAAATGCACAAAGAAATTTGGATGAGGGGAAAGGTATCACTGGCGTGGCAGGTCATGTTAGGAAGCAGCATGGGGGCTATACTGATGTATTGAGATGCATGGTCATTCACAATGTGCATTTACAAATGAGTGGGGGTGACTTAAAGGGTATCTATAGTGAAAAAACACATTGCCCCATTGCAAAGTTAAATTTATGTTCAACAGAGCAGGGAGGAGTGAGAGACTTGAGCAGGGAAAAGCATGTCACAGATTTGATTGACAGTCCAAGTAGGAGTACAGGAATGCAATCACGTAATTTTTCTAACTGGTGTATCTCAGTACAGAGAGAGAATCTGAAAAAAGTGAAGACACTCTGGGGGTTGGGGAGAATTATAGAACACATTTTCTCACTATAGATGCCCTTTAAGGTTCATACACATGTGCGATCATGGGTCCTGACACAAAACGCGTGTTGTGTACGAACGGCCGTTTAGGCCGTTAATCGTGCCGTGTATGGGCAATTTCTCGGCCAACACGGCCATTCAGTTGGGGATCGTTGCCTGACCGGCCAGACAGATCTTTGAAGGAGCAGCTGTTTCGTCCGATAAAGTGCCCATATACAACACGTTTGTACACATCGTGCGTCACGGGTCACCACCCAGGATCGCGCATTTGTACGAACCTTTAGATAAGCTTCTCTTTAAAAAGGAGGCTAAATGGATCTTTAAGATATAGACACTCGAACTCATGGGTCTTAAAGAAAGAATGTGACTTACAGTAATTTATCTGAATTTTCTTCTATCTTCCTGTTCTCTGTGTAGATCTAGTATATCGATAACTTTGTTTACTGATGTTGGACCAGCATGATTTAAATATTCAGCAACCACATGCTGCCATGGCTTGTATTAACAATTGTATTGTGGAAATCAAGATTTTGTATAGGTGACAACTCTGGACTGTGGGATGTCTAAACCAGATTCTGGACTGACAATTCTGGAGCATGGGATAATCTAAACCAGTTGATGCTAGACCAGTGGAATGGTAAACCGTAATTGGTAGTAACTCTTGAATATGCTGGTATATTACATCTTTGACAGCAGTTTTGGGTATTAAATATACACTTACTTTACACAAGTGGATATAAGAGATTTCTCATGAACAGTGTTATCCAAGTACTGGAGTTATTGTGAAATTACCGTATATACTCGAGTATAAACCGACCCGAGTATAAACCGAGGTACCCAATTTCAGCTAAAATCCTAATAAAAGTTGTTGACTCGAGTATAAACCGAGGTAGAAACTTGGCATTCAAGATGTTTGGAAACTACAACTCCCACTAATAAAGCAGCTGGGAATTGTAGTTCCCAAACATCTTGAATGCCACCTTCACTGTGGCATTCAGATGTTTGGAAACTACAACTCCCAGCTAATAAGCATGCTGGGAGTTGTTAGTTCCCAAACATCTTGAATGCCCCCCTCATCCCCCCCCAGTTCGTTTGTACCTGTCTCTTCTCCCTGTGGTCTCTTCTCCCTGTGGGCTCGGACTCTTCTCCCTGTGGGCTCTCCTCCATCCTTCCTGGCAGGTACGGTGCGGTATCCTGAGCATTCCGGCAGCCGCGCGATCTTTCTGTGCACTGTGCACTGGCGCGCCGGCTGACGTCACTGCCCGGCGCCGGGCTTGGCGCCGGGCAGTTGACTTCAGGCCGCGCGCCAGTCACACAGAAAGATCGTGTGGCTGCCGGAATGCTCAGGTAAGCTGGTGACTCGAGTATAAACCGAGTCCAGTTTTCAGGCTGATTTTTCAGCCTGAAAAAACTCGTTTTACCTCGAGTATATACGGTAACCTTCAGGAACATTTGTCTTTAATGGGAAAATGGAGACAAAGGATTGTGGGCTGCTTTAAAGCAACCCTGTAAAAGAATATTTACCTTTGTGTGGGATTCTAGGAATTAAAGGGACTGTCCATCCCTCTGGGTAAAAATCAGTATCTTGTTTAAAATCATTAATTCTGCTCCCAGCCAGATATATTATACTTACAAGCTCCTCGATCCACTGCTGCTTCCGGTCTCCTCACTCGCTCTCCACTGCGGCTGCTATTTTCTTTTTCTGTTCCCAAACAGCCGCAGTGGAGACTGCTCCGGAAATGGCAGTCAGTGATTGGCCTTAACGTCACTGTCACGGCCAACACTGACTGTCTTACCCAGAAGTGCAGAGCCGCGGTGGTGGATCGAGGAGGAGCTTGTAAGCATAACATCTGTGGCTGGGAGCAGAATTACTGATTTTAAACAAAACAAAGTCCAGCTTTTGGGGGGGTTTGGACAAGATAATGATTTTTGCCCAGAGGGGTACATATTCCCTTTAAATATTTTGACAGTCGGGAGAAATTCTCGATCCTTGTCTTCCTTCCTATATGTTATTATATTATTCACTTATGTTTATTACTTCATTATTTATCTATGCTGTTTATCCTCTTTTTTGAAATACAAAAGGGTGATATGCTTCCCCCATATGCTGTATAGTCTTTCACTGGCATTGTTGGCATGGCAACCCCTGGGATGCTGCTGCTTTATTTGCCTTCGTTAATATGGCCTCAACTTACTGCCTGTCTTGTTGCCTTTATTATATGGCCATTTCTTGAGTGAGACATTGCCTTCATTTAGACTGGCACTTGCACTATGGCCGAGATCACACAAGACTCGCAGATGTGAGGTATTTGCCAAAACCCGAAAGAAACTAGTTGATCACATGCTTTTCCTCTGTAGGGTATTTAAAGCTCATTAGTGATCAGAAAAGTTTTCATCTTTTAACCCGCTCCCTCTCCTTTTACTGGCTTACATATTGGTATAGTATATATGTAGTTCCCATATTATAATTCATTACGTAGTACCCATATTATTAGAGGCATTTATAGGGGGTATCTTTTCTGGGGCTATCTCTTTTATACTGACCTTGTACTTATAAGGTATCATCCCTTATACTGTTTAATTGATTTTGCACTTTATTCTAGATATTTATATAGGTTGATACTAATCAATGTGTATATGGATAAATGTATGATGATTACCAGTTTATTCTGATTATTACTATTTGTGTACTGATGAATATGTTATTTTGAGCCTTTTAGGAGTAGGATGTGTTTTTGAAATGTTTCCGTCTGTTCACTTACGCACTTTTTTGCCTTGCCCTTACAATGTATGAATGAAGTTATTGAAAGTAAATAGTGTCTAGGGTGTGTCCTTGAGTATCCACTTTCTGTGTCTCTTTGATCTGCATATAAATTAAAGTGGGAGGAGCCCCCTCTTTTGATGAAAAATCTATACTGCTGGTGCCGGGCTATTGTGTAAAAGGATTAGAACATCTCTTAAATTTCTGGTCAGAAGGTGCACATGGTATGTGGAGATTATTTGTATATTTTATGTATGTGTAACTGTATTAGTGTAACTGATTAATACTGCATAATGTTTATGCAATGTGATATGGTTTTGAGAGATGCTTTGTTAAAGCGTCATTGTAAAAATAGGAAATAGAATGTAATATTGCTTTAACGGTATATTTCATAAATTAATATTATGTATTTTATTTGTTTTAATTTTCACTGTGTTTCAATGGTGTTCATGGTTTTGTGTTGTTTTACATACATCTTTGACAGCAGTTTTGGGTATTAAATATACACTTACTTTACACAAGTGGATATAGGAGATTTTCTCATGAACGTGTTATCCAGTACTGAGTTATTGTGAAATTAACCTTCAGGGAACATTTGTCTTTAAATGGGAAAATGGAGACAAAGGATGTGGGCTGCTTTAAAAGCAACCCTGTAAAAGATATTTACCTTTGTGTGGGATTCTAGGAATTAAAGGGACTGTCCCCCCTCTGGGTAAAATCAGTATCTTGTTTAAAATCATTAATAACCCTGTTAATACTGCATAATGTTTATGCAATGTGATATGGTTTTGAGAGATGCTTTGTTAACGCGTCATTGTAAAATAGGAATAAGAATGTAATATTGCTTTTACGGTATATTTCATAAAATTAATAGTATTGTATTTATTTGTTTTATTTTCACTGTGTTTCAATGGTGTTCATGGTGTTGTGTTGTTGAAGTGTTGCTAGAGAAATTTAACACTGAGCACTCTAGCTCTTTGCCTATGTGGTCTATGCCTAAATACAGCCCTGCTGTTGAATCGAGTATTTTATCTGTGCCAGAAAGAAAAACTTTGGAGCAGTTACACAGTGTTACACGGTACAGTGTTATAGGTATGATGTTATATGGTTCAGTGTTGTATGGTACAGTGTTATATGGTTCAGTGTTATAGGTACAATGTTATATGGTACAGTTTTGTATGGTATAGTGTTGTATGGTACAGTTTGGTATGTACAGTGTTACCTAGTACAGTGTTTATTAGTACAGTTTATATGGTACAGTGTTTTAGGTACAGTGTTATTAGGTACAGTGTTTATATAGTACAGTGTTTATGGTACAGTGTTATTAGGTCAGTGTTATTAGGTATAGTTTATAGATAGTGTTATATGGTACAGTGTTATATGGTACAGTGTTATTAGGTACAGTGTTATTAGGTATAGTGTTATTAGGTTATAGTGTTATATGGTACAGTGTTATATGTACAGTGTTATAGGTACAGTGTGTTATTGGTACAGTGTTTTTAACATGTTTCTTAGGTCCAGTCATAGGCGGATTTTTCTAAAGGCTTAGGAAGGCTCTTTTTCCGCGACGTACAAGCGACGCGCTTGTGACATCATGGGCGCGATGCCCGCACGGCACTATGCACAGGACTGTTGGGACAGCAGGAGCCAGAAGACGCACCTCCAAACCCAGAAATTGGAAAATCTGCAGTTTTGGGAGGTGTCAGTGCACATCTGCAGATTTTTTCAATTTCTGGGTTTGGAGGTGCGTCTTGTGGCTCCTGCTGTCCCGACAGTCCTGTGCACAGTGCCGCGAGGGCATTGTGCACATGATTCACAAGCGCGCGAAAAGAGCGCGCTAATGCCTCTCTCTTGTCTTGGCAATGCTCATGCGCCGGTGACGTCACACAAGCCAACTGTCTACACTATATAAAGCGGCCATTATGCGCCATCATCCTTTCTGAGGCCTGCGGGAGAAGATAAAGAGCTGAGCTGAGTTGTGTTGTCAAGGTACAAATACCACATGGCATATTGGAATTACAAAAATGATTTATACATAAGACATAACTAAATATATGTGCTTGAGGGGGAAAATAAGCCTGGCTGTGACTGAATTTAATTTTTTTAAGTTTACAGATTCTGGCTGCCTGTGCCTGGCAATTTCAGACTATTCCAGCTATAATAATATTATTTGTTATATATATGATATAGCATTTTGGTGAGTTGGATTTCTCCTAATATTTACTCTACCTAAAGGTTGTTGTAAGGTAACACATCATTTTTTAGGTAGAGCAAATAGGGAGGGGGGGGGAAATGCCAAGCATATTGCCCATTTCTGTGGCCAAGCATATGTGCCCATTCTGTGTGCCAAGTATTTATTGCCATTTCCTGTGTGCCAAGATAGTGATGCCCATTTCGTGCCAATCAATATTTCCCATTTCTGTGCCAAGCAATATTGCCATTTCTGTGTGCCAAGCATTATTGCCCTTTCTGTGCCAAGCATATTAGTTGCCCATTTCTGTGTGCCAAGGCATATTATTGCCCATTTCTGTGTGCCAAGCATATTGCCCATTTCTGTGCCAAGCATATATTGCCCATTTCTTGGTGCCAACATTTTGTGTAAAAAATATAATTAAAAATAATACTTTATGATGTGTAAAATACAAAGTGGGTGTGACCTGGGGCGTGGAAAGGCATGACCTGGTGTGGAAAGGGGCACAGTCTAAATAATTCCGCAGCGCGATACGCGTGGTGATATATATTGTTTACCTTCCCTATTCAGAAAGTCCCCCTTCGCTCATGGGTACAGTCTTATGTACAGTGTATTAGGTACATTGTTTATTAGGTACTGTTTATGGTTACTGTTACATGGTACAGTGTTACATGTACGTGTTTATGGTACAGTTTATTGGTATGTTAACAGTAGGTAACGTGTTATTTGGTACAGTTTTATGGGTACAGTGTTATAAGGTACATGTTATAGGTACATGTTATGTAGATACAGTTTTATATGGTACAGTGTTATAGGTACAATGTAATAGGTACAGTGTTATTAGATACAGTTTTTTATAGGTACAGTGTTATTAGGTACAATGTAATTAGGTGCAGTGTTATTAGATACAGTTTTATATGTACAGTGTTATAAGGTACAATGTAATTAGGTACAGTGTTATTAGATACAGTTTTATATGGTACAGTGTTATTAGTACAAGTAATTAGGTACAGTGTTATTAGATACAGTTTTTATATGGTACAGTGGTTTATAAGGTACAATGTAATTAGGTACAGTGTTATTAGATACAGTTTTTATATGGTACAGTGTTAATTAGTACAATTTAAAGGTTACAGTGGTTATTAGATACAGTTTTATATGGTACAGTGTTATAAGGTACAATGTAATTAGGTACAGTGTTATTAGATACAGTTTTATATGGTACAGTGTTATTAGTTACAATGTAATTAGGTACAGTGTTATTAGATACAGTTTTATATGGTACAGTGTTATAAGGTACAATGTAATTAGGTACAGTGTTATTAGATACAGTTTTATATGGTACAGTGTTATTAGGTACAATGTAATTAGGTATAGTGTTTATATGTACATTGTATTAGGTACAGGTGTTTATACAGTATGGTACAGTGTTATTTGGTACAGTTTTTTTATATGGTACAGTGTTATAAGGTACAATGTAATTAGGTACAGTGTTATTAGATACAGTTTTATATAGTACAGTGTTATAAGGTACAATGTAATTAGATACAGTGTTATTAGATACAGTTTTATATGGTACAGTGTTATTAGGTACAATGTTATAGGTATAGTGTTATATGGTACAGTGTTATTAGGTACAGTGTTATACAGTATGGTACGTGTATTTGGTACAGTTTTATATGGTACAGTGTTATAAGGTCAATGTAATTAGGTACAGTGTTATTAGATACAGTTTTATATAGACAGTGTTATAAGGTACAATGTAATTAGATACAGTGTTTTAGATACAGTACAGTACGTTGTTCACTTTGTGGTAAAATAAATGGGCTAAGTTGCACTGCACATTTGTTTGTTTAGTGTGTGCTCTCTCCTTTCTTTTTCTTATTTTGTAGTGTTAATGGTACAGTGTTATATGTGTATAGTGTTAAATGGTACGTGGGTCTGGCATGGGTGGTCCAAGGAGGGGCATTGGTGGTACAAGATGGGAAATTGGCTGTACAAAGAGCAGAGCCAAACAGTGCCCATACTATTGCACCCCTGTATTATGCAATAGTTTTTGCTTAATAAAGTGATCTCCCCTGCAAGTTTCATGTGGGCTCCTTAATCCTCTGGCTGACACACCCCCTCCCCAGCGGTTGGCCATGTACCATCTTTTCCCCCAATTTTTTATTATGATAAATATTGAATACAGTTATTCAAGAAGTATCGATTTAAACATTAGTTTACATAATTCAACTTTTACATTTAGTTTTTCCCTTTTCCTCCCTCCCCCCTCACATTAAATCACATTCAACTTTTTACATCCCCCCCCCCCTCCCTCCCCCCCTCCTCCCTCCTGACCCCCCCTCTCCTCATTGAGAGTTTTTCTGTATACATATGGTCGTATATATATGTATTCTGAGTTTTATCTACTATAATATATATATATATATATTATATATATATATATATATATACTATATACTGTAAAATGGATTTTGAACTAGGGGGTGGGAGTCCTAAACGGCGTGCCGTCAAGGGATTGGCTGGAGCAGATCTCGCGAGGCCGGGTGACGTCATGGGCAGCAACATCACCATAGATGTTTAAGGTAGAAGATCTGGCAATTTGACCACATAATTGTTTTTGTCAATAAAAAGCTGTGGCCTTTCGTTTCACTTAACATTTGTTGTCAGCCTGCACTTAACACTTTGTTGTCAGCCTGTTTTATTTCAAAAGTATTTAAGAACAAGTAGGGCGATGCGCTGAGCGCCGCTATCGGCAACCCGGTGCAAACAGACCGGCGATGTTATATGACGATAGCGGCGCTCGGAACATCGCTACTTGGCGCTGTTCTATTCCGCACTTTCAATGGCACTATTAGCTGGCGTTGAGAGTGCCGCAATAAAATGCGATTTCGCCATATAACATCACTTGCGGCGGCTGCGCTGTTAATTATCGCGTTAGCCACGCAGCCGCCGCAAGGAAGGAGTTAAAGTCACGCTAACCGATATACATCGGTTAGCGCAACTTCAACTCCAAATCAGGAGCAATGCGCCCGTTGGTGCATCGCCCTGCAAGTAAGTTATTTAACTTGCATCGCCTTAGTCCAAACGAGGTCTGGCCACAATTGTTAGAGTGCTTTCAGTGGGTTCTGGAGGCGTGTTTCTGTTTTTTTACAGTACCATCCTAGCAGGATAACACAGGCATTTATATTACAATTAGGACAGTGCGTTGACTTTTTTATGGTAAAAGTCAGCCCTGCCCGGGACCCAATTTGATCTTAATCCATCTCTGGGTAAACAAAAAACCTATATTATTAATTAATGATAAAAATGATAAAAACAACAGAAATAAAATCATTAGTTTCCTCCTACAAAAAAAAACCTTTTAACTGAAGAATAACCATACATATTTTGTGATAAAAATTTATGTCAAAAAAAAATTCAATAGCTGCGCGATTTGCTTGTATATCCTTTTGGTTCAGCAGTTGGCTCTGCTTCTAGACATAAAGTTACACCAGGACATAAAGTTACCAGGCTTTATAGGGAACACACTGATTTATTGCTATGACAGGGTAAGGCAGGAATAATAAGGAGATAATAAACAGAATACAAATAAGTGCAAGTAATAAAAGGGTTCACACAACATCGTGCCCTAGCCAATCACAGGAGCAGATGCAGGTCAAGCCCCTCCCGATGACTTCCGTTAACAGAAAGACACGGAAATTAAGCAGAAGGCAGCGGGGAATGAAGGCTGGTAAGTACATTTGGGACATCTCTGAGTGCTATAAACCTTGCAAGGTCGAGGTTTATGCAATTACCTGCAACATATCAAAATTTTGTTTAGGGGATGGACATACCTTTAAGCACACTTCAATGTGCCAATGAAATAAATAAATCCCTTTCATTAAATGATGCATATACTGATCTAAAATCTATTAAAAACATATATAAATCCCTCTATTCCTGGCAAAAGACATCACCAAAGTCTGTCCGTATAAATGTAAAACTTATCTTTAACTATACTTATCTATCCATATCAGTATATAAAGTCAGCATTTACATGGAGAGTAGACATAGACATCTTAAGTAGGGCTGGCAAGGAGTGGGACACGAGCAGCTCGATGTGTTTTGCCCGGATGGTTTTTTTTGACAGCGTGGTTGAGCACACCATTTTAGAGGTGCCAGTTAAAGCTTCCCTAATACAGAAGTCTTGTGATATTGCGAGATAGTGTATAGACCTAAAGAATCTCACATAATACTTGCCATGTGTAAAAGGTTCGGGACTTCAAGTCCAGTTGATTGAATAAATACCACAGATTTCTAAAGCCTGGATGAATGAGAACCTTCACAGCATGAAACATAGTAATTTTATTATACTAATATAATAATTTAATGATTATATTCAGACTACCAACATCTCTAGAGGGCAGATTAGTATAGTCCCAGCCCTATCTGTAATGAAGGCTCCACTGAGTACTCAAGTTCCTAATCATTCTCCTCTTGCGCCTTTGTCTACCACCACAGAATATTATTGTACCCTTTTATAGGAGGTATTGCACCAGAAATCTCTCAGTTCTGGTATCCTGGCCAGAACTGACAGAAACCATTATACAGACTGTGCTGTGAAACTGTTTTTTTACACTTCACTAAATATTTTTTCTGTTGTCATGCAATACTACCAACTTAATGTTTTTAACTTACTATGAATATAATTATTTTTTAAATCTGTACTACTGTTCCCATAACTTACAGAAGTATTATATCTATAGGGTTAGGAAAGCAGAGAGGGAAGAATGGTTGGTTAGAACAAACTTCCATTTGGTCACTATGGACACCTAATCTATCACTGTTTTTGCACTTGATAAAGGTTGCATGACACCGAAACGTGAATAAACAGTTATCACTGCACAGTCTGTTTAATATTGGTTTCTCCACAACTACTGGTGGACTTCAACCAGTATTCACCTCAACCCTTTAACAATAGCTGTTTTCTTCCTCTGGAACCAGGAAAAAAATGCATAAAATTGCACGCTGATAAAATTTGTCAAAAGCTAGGTTGAAAATTTTTTAAAAAATTAAGGAAAATACTAGATTCATTGTTATTAATTCATAGCTGCTGTGTTTCTCTCGGATTTGTGGAGAAAGTTGATTTTTCTTGTATTTTTTAATATAAACAACTATTTCTGGTAATAAAATTGTGGTGTTTATTTTTTTTGGACATTCTGTATTACTTATGTAATTTCCAGGGTCCCTATGCAATTTGTATAAAGTTATGTTGGCATTAGACAATATATTAAACAGCAATGGTTTTATAAGCAACAGTGGGTAAAACTGCAACCTCTACTATATTCCCAATGGGTTATTTATCATATACATATGCCATGTTAATTGTTAGATCCCAAAGTTGTCACTGTTGCACTGCATTATTGCCATGAGCAACAGGTCTGGGAATATGACCCAGAACTATTTATATTATGGGTGCTTTAATCTTTATATTATGAGGTGCTTATGTGCTTGTCACCATTTCACAAAAATTTTGAAGATTGAGCAACACACGTATTTTGTGATTAGTTTAAATACTGAATATATGAGGTCCCCTCTGCTCTACCATTTTTTTGTCAAAAAAATATTGAATGATTGCATCACTTTCTGTATGGCAACTTTCTTTAAGTGTAATATCCTTGATAACTAATTCTTGATTTTTTGTTGTGGTGTCTTTAACAGATACGTATCCATGGGAACATTTCCAATGAGTTTGATGGTTTGTAGCGGTGCTATTTACAGCTTTTCTTCTGTTAAGCTTCTGGTTTTACTCTAAACCACCAATGGTATGAAAAGTTCATCTTAATATATAAATTGTTGAACAATTCTGACTTCATTTATTACAAAAGAAAAGGCTCCCAAGAAACCATGTATTCTCTAGTCTCAAAGTCCTAAAACCTCTTAAGAAATATAAGTGCCCAAACTATGTTCATAACTGACAATAAAGTCTTGCAGAAACAAAGGCAAGTTTTAAAGTTCAAAAAAACATTATTATTTAAATTATTTATTAACATTACATACCTAGGTATTCTATATATTTGGAATATTTAAGTTTTCGTCTGCTGCCATTTTTTCCAGAATTACCTCTAGCATAAAATAAAGCAGCAATAACTGGTGGTGAAATTTTTCGCCATATAAAACTCATTCATTGTGGCAATAACAATCGGATTTATAAAAAAGCAAAACTTATTATGATGGGCATGTCCACCCCCCCAAAGGAAATTTAACCCACTACAGGCCCCACTGTGTATTTTAAAAAAATCCTTACCATACATCTCTGCTCCAAATGGTTCTCCTGCAGTGCTTGTCCAAACTCCCAGAAACTGAGAGTACTGTAGGAGCTGTCTATGTGTAATCTGATCCCAATACTTCTTTTCCTCCTGGAGGACTCTGGCATGCACAGGCTACCCATGACTACCACTATGTAATGAAATTCCCATGACAACCAGTATGTAATAAAATGCCCATGGCTACCAGTATGTGAATAATGCCCATGGCTACCAGTATGTGAAATAAATTCCCATGACTACCAGTATGTGATAAAATTCCCATGACTACCATGTGTGAACTGTCTGGCTACCAGTATGTGAAATGCCCATGGCTACCATTATGTAATGAAATACCCATGGCTACCATATGTGATAACTGTCCATGGGCTACCAGTATGTGAAATGCCCATGGCTACCAGTATGTGATGAAATGTCCATGGCTACCAGTATGTGATGAAATGTCCATGGCTACCAGTATGTGATGAAATGTCCATGGCTACCAGTATGTAATAAAATGCCCATGGCTACCAGTAGGTGAATGACCATGGCTACCAGTAGGTAAATGCCCATCGCTACCAGTAGGTGAAATGCCCATGGCTACCAGTAGTGATTAAATTCCCTGGCTACCGTATGTGATGAAAGCCCATGGCTATCAAATGATAAAATCCCCTGACTACCAGTATGTGATGAAATGTCCATGGCTACCAGTATGGAATGCCCATGGCTACCAGTATGTAATGAAATGCCCATGGCTACCAGTATTTGATGAAATGCCCCTGGCTTCCAGTATGTGAAATGCCCATGGCTACCAGTAGGTGATGAAATGCCCATGGCTACCAGTATGTGTGAAATGCCCATGGCTACCAGTAGGTGATGAAATTCCCATGGCTACCAGTATGTGATGAAATGCCATGGCTACAAGTAGGTGATGAAAATGCCAGTTTACCACCAGTATATATTGAAATTGCCAATTTGCTATCATTATAATGGAATAATTAGTGGGGTGTGGCTTAATAAGTGCGAAGAAGGGCCGTGGCCTAAACATTTTTTTTGTCGTGCTGCGTGCTGCACAGGGTGCCCAAAGTGCCCCTGATCTCCTCAGACCCTAAAGATGGCAAAAAGTCTTGAAATGCCCCTGCAAATGAACATCTATATTTAAATAATTCTGTGGGATATGGTTGACAGAAATTATTGAATTTCTCTGATATGTCTGGTAAGAATTGTTGAAAAGAGTAGTTCAACTATTAACTAAGATAATTTTAAACCATTCATTCATTGCTATCCTGAATGATGCAGTTTATTATTATTGTGGATTTATATAGCGCCAACATCTTCCATAGTGCTTAACAATTGCATGTATACATTCCAATAAGCCCTGCCCTGAAAGCTTGCAATTTAAGCACATTTATTTGAACACATACAACCTATCAGTATGTCTTTATGATTGTGAGGGAAACCAGAGTGCCTGGAGGAAACCCACACAAGCACAAGGAACATACAACTCCATGAAGATGTGTCCAAGGGTGCTAACCACTGACCACCATCATGGATGGCTAGGCCACATCAAAACATTTGATCGCATGTTTTAAAAATGCACACTAGTGTGACCCAATTGTTGGGGCCACAATAGGTGCGCTGCGATCCTTGTTAATTGTGCCTGCAACCCACATTTGTTACGCAATCGCATGCACTGCAATTGCACAAATCATAACTTATGTGCACGCCAAGTGTTAAGTATAAAAACTGCATATCTTAGGGAAGCAATAATTATGTAACAACAGCCATGAGTAAAATGTTATTGAACTACTAACCCCAGCATCCTTTTACAGAAAACATTATTTAAGAATTTTTTTTAAAAAAAAATGCATTTTTCATAATGAAAAGTTCATTTATGTTGACAAATGGCTGAACTATAGGTCCCACCATCCTTTACCATCTGATTATAAATACCCTCCAACATTCCTTTTAATAAACTACACTATAAGAATTGCATTGAACAGAGCTGTGCTACCATCAGGTTCATATTATTACCCTCCTTCTCTGCAGCTCTGCACTAAGTTGTTTCTATAAGTGTAACTTTTAAAGGGAATGTTGGAGGGTATGCTATTTAAGGATGATGTTTTAACATTAAATTGAGAGATTGTATTCAGTCAAACAGCTTTGAAACTGACCAAATGAACTAACACAGATGATATTGAAATAAATCACATTATATATATCTATCTATATATATAGATATATTATAAAACATAGAAAAGATAATCAATGCACATTCCTAGGGCCCCATACTTCATATTATCTGCACACTGGCATACTTTATAACAAAAGGGTTTTAGTAGAACTACAAACACAAGTTAGATGCACTCACATAAATCCAAAGTAATCGTTGCACTCTCCTCATAAAATCTAAATGCACATAGAAAAGAAGAAAGAAAGAGAGATACGGTGCAAATCATATATATTTATTCATATTCATCATGACTAATATATATGATTTGCACCGTATCTCCTCTTTCCTTTCTTCTTTTCTATGTGCAAAGGGGTTTTAGTATACATTACTGTGATCACATGAATAAAAGCCTTCCAACCACATCAAGGTAACCCCAGTCTGAAGGTCCTAACGTCTAACCTTTTCAATTTTCTTTACTTCAATTACGATTAGCAAACTTTTGCATTTCTCATTCTTACACACTGGACCCCATATAACAGGCTCTCCTCCCTCCCCCCCCCCCCCCAGCCACTTTTGCTTTTTAAAATGAGGGAAGAGGCCATCCAGTGCTTTATATTAAAGGCAAAGGACCTCCCATAAAAGGGGCGTGTTGGGGGTGCTGTCATTACCACATGGAGGCTTAAAACCCTGGAAAGACTATTACTATTGTGATAATGAATGTACTTTATATACAATATAACCCTGATGAAAGACTATGTTACTATTGGTGATATGAATCATTTATATACAATATAAACCCTGGAAAGACTATTACTATTGTGATATGAATGAACATTATATAACAAATACAACCCTGGAAAGACTATTATCTATTGTGATATGAATACATTTTATATCAAATTAACACCTGGAAAGTACTATACTATGGTGATATGAATCACATTTATATACAAAAAACCCTGGAAAGACTATGTAATTATTGTGATATAATTCACATTTGGGGTATGTCATGCTAAAAAACTTAAAGCAGAGCCTCCTGGAATGTGACCACTCCCCCAGATATTGCTGTCACGGCCACAACCGCCAGACATCATGGTCATTCTCACCCAAAACAATCAGGCCACCCCCATAGATAACTGCCAAGCATTGCAAACCATGCCCCCAAATGTTGTGACCACCTACCACGCATATTGTGGCCCCCCCCACAAAACATTATGGGTCCTGCCCCCATACCTCTGGTCCACCCTAACACCCTAACACGCCCAGGTCTGTTCCCATCACAACCCACTACACAAACATCACCAGGCACACCCCTAAAACACAACACCCCGCCCCAAAAATGGCACGGTCACGCCTCCTGGACCACAACATCACAGACAAGACTATTAGACTTTACAAACACAGACAAAGAGCCACACTGTTCACATGCTTAGAACACTCAGTGCAGCAATATTCATTTGCAATCAAAAAAAACATGTTTTCCCAACGGCAAATTCCCATGTAGCGTGTTCACAGAGTATGTTTCACCACAACATTTGTATATGAAGTTTGGCAATAACTGCTATATGTCCGTCAGGCATGTCACACCCCCTCCCTCAACTCTCTAACTATTATGCAACCCAGGGTACGTCATCTTAATAAAAGGAGGATGAACTTAGTCA
The DNA here is from genome assembly GCA_019447015.1 of Hymenochirus boettgeri. Classification (NCBI taxonomy): domain Eukaryota; kingdom Metazoa; phylum Chordata; class Amphibia; order Anura; family Pipidae; genus Hymenochirus; species Hymenochirus boettgeri. Next base: position 139,608,240 of record CM033475.1, on the reverse strand, counting down.
GGAATGCTAGAACAGCGTGGTTGTGGTAGGGGACTCCATTATTAAAAGTGAAAAGGAATCTCTTTGCGCTGTCCAACCCTACCATGCCTAACTGTGTTTACCATACCTGGTGCTAGGTTTGGCATGAGTTGGATGATGTTAGACAGATTATTGGGGGTGGGGTCACATTGGTGCCAAAGTTAGGGGAGGAGGATATTCCCTTAAAAATGCAGAGGCCAGGTTAAAATCAAGAAGACCATCAGGGTAGGAGAATTATTGTGTGTGCTAGAGGTTCGTGTAAGGAAGAACAGGATTTGGGTTTTAGAGAAATGTGAGACTTTTATTTTTGCTACAGCTCTTTATTAGTTATGGTTGCACCTCACTGGAGGGTGGTGGCAGTTGTTTTGGGGAGAAAGGTGGGCTGAGGGTTGGAATCATATATTACTGAGCTTGGGTATTCAATCTCACTGGTATAGATAGCCCGGTGGTAACCGGTGTGTAGAATTGGGTGGATTTTTTGACACCTGAAAGTTAGAACATTGCTCACTCACTTCCTTCAAAGAGAACTATCCCTCCTGCAAAGAGACCCTAAGATGGATCTATCAGCTAGGAACAAATGTCTTGGAGGGGTGAATGAGGAATGTGAGCTTAAATTTTTCCTGTAATATAACCGTGATTTCATGTGGAGGGTGGAATGTGGGTGCTGGTGTTATCATCCAATTTAAGGTGTATAGCCTATGCATGCATTATAGACTATACATACCAATAGCTAAAGCAAGGTTTAAGGATATGAAATATCCCTTAAATAAATTAAATATTTTAAAATATTAAACAGTTATCTATTTGACACACTAAAGATTGCCTCTTTATAGAGTAGGTAACACTCACTCATGTGGTTGCGCAAAAGTTCACAGTACTGTGTGGGCTGAGTTTAAAGTCGCGCTTCACTTTTCCCTTGCCCGTACCCGCCACTGCAATACCTGGCGTAACTTGTTTACGTCGTATTGATGGCGGTCGGCTAGGTGACGTCCTGGCCTTTTCCTTATGAATCTCCCGTAAGCACGTTTAATCTAAGGCCCCTTTTTTTGTTATGGTTTATAGCTTGACCACTAGATGGCCATCTTCTGTTTGAATTTTAAGCTTATTAGCACGTGGCACTTTGTTACTGTCACTCATACTGTCCTAGAGAAGGAACCCACATCGGTTTCCTAACTCACAGATAAAAAACTTTGATTCCTTAAGACTAGTGTGCCCACTACTATCATTCATTCATCAATTTAAGGGGCCGCACCATAGCATAGAGGTGTCAACTTAACAACTGCTAATGGACTGTTTCTGCAAGGTGTTTTATTGCCTTTTTATTGGTTTTTAATTGCGATAAATAAAGTTTGGCTGGCAAACCTTATTTCATTGTGCGAGGTTTTTGGGAGCTATAACAGACCCATGCATCGAAAAAAGACAGAAATCCAAATCCTGCTTATTCACCCCTAGAGGTGTATAGGCAACGAGTGTTTAAGAAATTTAATATATGGAAGTGGCATTTTTAAACTGCTTTTTTACAGGATCTTGATCTTAAAGGACAATTATGCTCACCTTCCTCTGCGCTTCCTCTTCCTTGTTTCTTAGCTTTTACCAAGGTGAGACCTGACCGCTAAGTCCTCACCCCTTGGGTTACGCCAGCCTACACAGACAACTCAAGCAACGCTGCTCAGGTAGGCCCGCCCCCTTCCTCCCCGTCGGCGACGACGCCACGTGCCTTCCTATTGCCTCACTAGCCGCAGGGAGGAGGGGGCGGGGCCCCTGCAGCAGCTTGCTCTGATGTGTCTGTTTGTAGCTGCGCGAACCCAGGGTGAGGACTTGCGGTTCGGTCCCCACCCTTGGTAAAAGCTAAGGAACAAGGAAGAGGAAGCAGAAAGGGAGTTAGTAGAATTGTTCCTTTAACCTATTTATTTTTCTTTTTGTGTTTAACACTTCCTCCTCAATACCTCCATAGTAATAGGATATTTAAAGATTTTTTAGTGGACAACTGCCAGTGCGACCACACTCAATGACCATCCCTACCACCCAGAGAGTCCGAAGTAACGCCCTTCTATGCAATATACATAATCCCCTGGACCAAATAAAATAAATCCTCTGGTCTTAGGGAACTAATTTTCAGTTTTTATCAGTCATTGTTCTATTATTTGCAGATTCCCTTATGTGAGAAGTAGTGGCTCTGGATGGAAAAAAGCATATGTAATTCCAATTTCAAAAAGGGTAGTTGTTCAATATTCAGAGGTTTGTTCATTCACAGCCAGTTCAATTACAGGCCTGTAGTTTAAGGGCATCTATATGAACAAAACACATTGCCCCTTAAGCAAAGTTAAATTCAGTACTTGTGCTGCTTAATCCTACTATGTCAGTGCACTCCTGTTTAACAACCATGGTGTCAGATTGTGTGCAGCACTCCCCCCTTCCCCCTCCCCTCTGTTACCTAACTCCCTGTCTCAACTCCGGCTAACCGACAAGCTTCATCATGTGCAGTAGGAGTTAAAAGTTTCAACATCCTGAAAACACCCCCCGCACATTGGCCATCAGAAAGCAAGCTGTCCTGGAGACACGGAAAAGGATGAACAAGTACAGTTTACAATCTCTCACCTTTGGTGACGCCTCCATCAATCAGTGAACGCTATTAAGAAGGGGGGTCACAGTGCATTCTTATATCTAACATCAAAGCAGCTCCTCTCCCCCTGCTATGCTCGTATCTCTATGTTATTACAGAGCAGGGTAGGGGGGATCCACAGGGATTTAATTGACAGTCCAAGTAGAGTATAGGAATGCACATCACGTATAACTTCTAACTGATGTTTTCTCAGACAGAGAGGGAATCTCCCCCCCCCCCCCCCCCCCAGCCCTTTTGCTTTTTAAAATGAGGGAAGAGGCCATCCAGTGCTTTATATTAAAGGCAAAGGACCTCCCATAAAAGGGGCGTGTTGGGGGTGCTATTACCACATGGAGGCTTATAAACCCTGGAAAGACTATTACTATTGGTGATATGAATGACATTTATATACAAATATAAACCCTGGAAAGACTATGTTACTATTGGTGATATGAATGACATTTATATACAAATATAAACCCTGGAGACTATTACTATGGTGATATGAATCACATTTATATACAAATATAACCCTGGAAAGACTATTACTATTGTGATATGAATCACATTTTATCACATATAAACCCTGGAAAGACTATGTAATATTGGTGATATAAATTCACCTTTGCGGGTTATTGTCTGCTAAAAATGCTAAAAATTTAAAGCAAGCCTCCTGGAATGTGACCATCTCCCCAGATATTGCTGTCACGGCCACACCCCAGACATCATGGTCATGCTCATACCCAACAATCAAGGCCATGCCCCCATAGATACTGCCAAGCATTGCAACCATGCCCCCAAATGTTGTGACCACGCTACCAGATATTGTGGCCCCCCCACAAAACATTATGGTCTGCCCCCATACATCATGGTCACACCCCCTAACACCCCAGGTCTGTTCCCGAATCACACCCACATACACAAACATCACAGGCACACCCCTAAAACACAACACCCACGCCCCAAAAATGGCACGGTCACGCCTCCTGGACACCACAACATCACAGACAAGACTATTAGGACTTTAACAACACAGACAAAGAGCCAGCATGTCACATGCTTTAGGAACACTCAAGTGCAGCAATATTCATTTGCAATCAACATGTTTTCCCAACGGCAAATTCCATGTAGCGTGTTCACGAGTATGTTCACCACAACATTTGTATATGAAGTTTTGCAATAAACGTGCTATATGTCCGTCAAGCAATGTCACCTCCTCAACTCATAACTATTATGCACCCAGGGGACTGTCATCTCTAATAAAAGGGAGGATGAACTTAGGGTCAGGAAGGCTAGACAGGTGGTTGTGGTAGGGGACTCCATATAGAAAGTGAAAAGGATCCTGTGCTGCCAAGCCCTACATGCCTAACTGTGTGTTACCTACCTGGTGCTAGGGTTTGGCATGTAGTGGATGATGTAGACAGATTATTGGGTGGGGTCACATTGGTGCCAAAGTTAGGGGAGGAGGATAGGTCCTTAAAAATGCTAGAGGCCAGGTTAAAAGCAAGAACCATCAGGGTAGGAGAATTATTGTGTGGCTAAGAGGTTCGTGTAAGAAGAAGGATTTGGGTTTTTAGAGAATGTGCAGACTTTTATTTTGCTACAGGCTCTTTATTAGTTATGGTTTGCACCTCACTGAGGGTGGTGCAGTTGTTTTGGGGGAGAAGGTGGCTAGAGGGTTGGATCAGATTATTAAATAGGCTTGGGTAATATCAATCTCACTGGGATAGATAGCCCAGGGGGTAACCAGTGTGTAGAATGTGGGTGGAATTTTTGACACCTGAAAGTGAGACATTGCTCACCACTCCTGCAAAGAGAACTATTCCCTCCTGCAAAGAGAACTAAGATGGATCTATCAGCTAGAACAAATGTCTGGAAGGGGTGAATGAGGATGTGAGCTTTAAATGTTTCCTGTAATAATAACCTGATTTCATGGGATGATGTGGTGCTGGTGTTATCATCCAATTTAAAGGTTATAGCCTATGCGCATTAGACTATACATACCAATACTAAAGGCAAGGTTAAGAGTATGAAATATCCCTTTATAAAATTAATATTTTTTAAAATATAACATTATCATTTGAGCACACTAAGATATGCTCTTTTATAGAGTAGGTAACACTCAGCAGTCATTGGTTGCGCAAAAGTTAACAGTACTGTGTGGGCTGAGTTAAAGTCGCGCTTCTTTCCTTAGCCCGATCCCCATGCAATACCTGGCGTAAACTTGTTACGTCAGGTATTGTAGGGCGGATCGGGCTAGGGACGTACCGTGCTTTTTCCTTATGAATCTCCCCGAAGCACTTTTATCTAGGCACTTTTTTTGTTATGTATTATAGACATTGACCACTAGATGGCCATCTTGACTGTTTGAATTTTAGTCTATATATAGCACGTGGCACTTTGTTACCTTCATAACTGTCTAAAGAAGGAACCACACTCGGTTCCGAAACATCACAAATAAAAATTTGATTCACTTAAGACTAGTGTGCCCACTACATTCATCATTCATACATTTAAAGGGGGCCCCACCATAGCAAGAGGTGCAACTTCACACCTGCTAATGGACTCTGTTTCTGCAAGGTGTTTTATTGCTTTTTATTGTTTTTAATTGCTATAATAAAGTTTGCTGGCAACCTTATTCTAGTGTGCAGAGGTTTTTGGGAGCTATACAGACCAAGCATCGAAAAAGCACAGAATAAATCCTGCATTACCCTAGAGGTGTTAAGGCACGAGTGTTAAAAGAATTTAATATATGGAAGTGTCATTTTAAACTGCTTTTTTCAAGAGATCTTGATCTTAAAGGACAATTATGCTCCCTTCCCTCTGCTCCTCTTCCTTGTTCCTAGCTTTTACCAAGGTGAGGACCTGAACCGCTAAGTCCTCACCCTGTGTTCACGCAGCCTACAGGACACTCAGAGCAACGCTGCTCAGGTAGGCTCCGCCCCCTACTCCCGTCGGCGACGACGCTCACGTGCCTTCCTATTGGCCTCATACCCGACGGAGGAGGGGGCGGGCCTACCTGAGCAGCGTTGCTCTGAGTGTCTGTTGTAGGCTGCGCGAACCCAGGGGTGAGGACTTAGCGGTTCAGGTCCCTCACCCTTGGTAAAGCTAAGGAACAAGGAAGAGGAGCAGAGGGAAGGTGAGTATAATTGTCCTTTAACCTATTTAATTTTTACTTTTTGTTTTAACACTTCTCCTCATACCTCCAAGATATAGGATATTTTAAAGATTTAGTGGACAACTTGCAGTGCAGCCACACTCAAGTAGACATTCCCTACCACACCATAGAGTCGAAGTAACCCCTTCTACTAATAATAATAAATCCCCTGGACCAGATAAAATAAATCCTCTGGTCATTAGGGACTAAGTTCAGTTTTATCTAGGTCATTTTTTCTTATTTTGCGATTCCCTAATGTGAGGAAGTATCCTCTGGATTGGAAAAAAGCAGATGTATTCCAATATTCAAAAAGGGTAGTTGTTCAATATTCAGAAGGGTTGTCATTCACAGCCAGTTAATTACAGGCCTGTAAGTTTAAAGGGCATCTATAGTGAAAAAAAACACATTGCCCCTTAGCAAAGTTAAATTCATGTACTCTGTCTGCCTTAATCCTATCTATGTCGTGACTCTGTTTAACCATGGTGTCAGATCTGTGTGCAGCACTCCCCCCTTCCCCCTCCCCTCTGTTACCTACTCCATTGTCAACTCCGGCTACCCGACAAGCTTATCATGTGCAGTAGGAGTTAAAAGTTCAACATCCTGAAAAACACACCCACGCACATTGGCCAATAGAAAGCAAGCTGTCCTGGAGACACGGAAAAAGGAGACAGTAAGTTTCCAATCTCTCACTTTGTGACCCATCATCAATCAGTGAAAGCTATTAAGAAGGGGGGTCAAGTGCAGTCTTATATCTAACATCAAAGCTAGCTCTCTCCCCCTGCTAATGCTCGTATCTCTATGTTTATTACAGAGCAGGGAGGGGGGATCACAGGGATTTGATTGACAGTCCAAGTAGGAGTAGAGGAATGCAATCACGTATACTTCTAACTGATGTATCTCAGGACAGAGAGGGAATCTGAAAAAACTGAAGACACTCTGGGGTTGTGGGGGAATTATAGACACATGGAAGAAAGAAAAAAATTCATTTTCCCACTATAGATGCCCTTTAACTTTTGAAGTGGGGAAGATACTGGGAAGTTTGATACGGGAACATATTCTAGAGTATGTTTCAAGGACTGAACTTACATGGAATAATCAACATGGATTTAGGAGGAATAGATCTTGTCAAACTAACTTGCTTGGCTTTTATGAGGAAGTGAGTAGTAATTTACAGGCAGATTCAATCAAAGTTCTTATCTCTTTAAAAATGGTGCTAATTTTGCCCCAATCTATCAGATGTAAGCTTTTCAAATGTTAAATAAGATCTGATTGGTTGGGACAAAATTAGCACCATTTTTAACGATAAAAACTTTTATGGAATCTACCTGTTAGTCTTTGGCATAGCAGTAGATGTAGTATACTTAGATTTTGCTATGGCTTTTGATTCAGTCCCCCATATGAGACTAGTGTATAAGCTAAGGTCTGTTGGGCTGGGGTGGCATATTTGTAAATTGAGTTACAGTTGGTTGATGGATAGAATTTAGAGAGTAGTTTTTAATGGGGCTTCATCAATATGTACTAAAGTTCTAAGTGGGCTGCCACAGCATTCTGTGTTGGGGGCCACTTCTATTTAATCTGTTTATTAATGATTTGGAAGTGGGTATTGTCAGCAAGGTTTCTGTGTTTGCTGACGACACAAATACTTTGTCGACCATTAAAAACTTCAGAGGAATGTGCAATCATTGCAGGTGGATCTAGATAATATGTATATAGAAATGGGATAATATACAGTACATCCATGCAGAGTGCAACTAGAGACCAAATTAATTCAATGCATACAAAAAATAGAAGCCTAGTGCACATCCAATCAATTTGCTTACATTTTACTTTACCATTGTAATGCAACTTAAAAAGCCTGCCCTTCTCTCTGGATAAATTAAAGCAATTAGTTCAATAACTTGGCCAATTTATTTTAAGCTCAGCAACCACTTCATGGTTTGCTTTATTCTGCGGGGTCCTAACTTTTAACCTTTTTTTTATACCATAGTAACTTTTTACCTTCTTAGGAGATGTAATTCTCAAACTTTGGGGCATATTTATAAAGGATTGTCTTTTTCGCCAAATAATTAGCGCAGCACATCGCAGCGAAAATAGCGCCATTTGGGGCTTCGTTTCGCCTTATTTATAAAAAAGCGAAAAAAAAAACACTTCGCGGCTGAAAAAGGCGAACGGGCGCGATAAAGAGTGAAAAGTATCGCAGCGAAAACTTAACGCATCTAAGAAGACTGCATTGTGAAAACCATTCGAAACCAGAAAAGCCCACTAGAAAATGATGTCAAGTTCAAAATGGCCACCTCACATTTACCAAGAAGTCAGCCATGTCTTATTTAGTCAATCTTCTTAGAATTTCTCAATTGGAATACAGTTTTCTTTTGCACTGCACATTCACCTTTCTAATGCGCGTTCGCCTTTCTAATGTGCGTTCGCCTTTCTAATGCGCGTTCGCTTTTCCAAGGCATATTCCATTATAATGTGCGTTCGCCTTTCTAATGTCGCTTTTCCAAGGCATATTCCATTATAATGCGCGTTCGCCTTTCTAATGTCGCTTTTCCAAGGCATATTACACTCTAATGCGCGATCGCCCTTCTAATGCGCGTTCGCTTTTTCAAGGCATATTACCCATTAGAATGCCTTTTCGCTCAAACAATGACTTTTCACCACCTTCAGGGTCGCGCTAATCTTTCGCTCTTTTTAACGCAAAAACCACCTTTCGCTCTTTTATAAATCGCGTTATGCCTTTTTGCTCCTTTTTCGCTAAAATTACCCTTGCGAAGTTAGGCGAAAAGGGTTTAGCGATAGCTCGCGGAAACGGTTTCGCCATTCGTTAACGCTACCTTTATAAATAGCGTTAACTGTCTTTTTGGCGAAAACCCATGCGAAAAGCGAATGCGAAAACATTTCGCTACTTTTCGCTCTTTTATAAATATGCCCCTTTGTCTTTATATCAGTACCTGCCTTTTATGAGATGAAAGTCCCTGCTGCTCTTTCGCTTGCTAAACTATTTTTTAGTTTTAGAAACTTATCCAGGCCTTTTTAAAGCTATTTAATGAATGATGTCTGTGTGTATTATATGGCCCACTAATGTATTTATACACAGTAATCATATCCCCTCGCAAGCGCCTTTTTTCTTTAGTGTACATAAATGTATCTTATCCAATCTATCTTCATATTCAAGCTCCCCCATTCCTTTTATTATTTTAGTTGCCCTTCTCTGGACCCTTTCTATTTCCAAGATGCCCTTTTTGTACACAGGATTCCAATATTGCACTGCATATTCCAAATGAGGCCTTACCAATGCTTTGTAAAGAGGGAGAATAACATTTTTTCCCTTGAATCCATACCTCTCTTTATTCAAGACAATACCATTCTGGCTCTAGCTGTTGCTGCCTTGCACTGCTTGTTAGCTTTAAGTTTGTTATCCATCACAACTCCAAGATCCCTTTCCAACGGGGATTCACTTAACACTGAGCCATTTATAATATAAGCAGCACCAAGATTTTTAAGTCCAAAATGCATCACCTTATATTTATTGTCATTGAATCTCATCTGCCACTTAACAGCCCAATGTGACAATATTATCTAGATCCAAAAATTAGAAGCCTGATGCACATCCAATCAATTTGCTTACATTTTACTTTACCATTGAAATGTGACTTAAAAAGCCTGCCCTTCTCTCTGGATACATTAAAGCAATTACATTAATGCTGCCCATTATCAAAATGGGCAGCAGAATGGCAGATGAGATTCAATGTTGATAAATGTACGGTGATGCATTTGGGATTTAATAATCCCTGTGCCACCTACACCATAAATAACTCTGTGTTAAGTGCATCTGAAATGGAAAAAGATTTGGGGGTTCTGGTAGATAACAGACTTAGCTGTAGCAAACAATGCCAGGTAGCAACAGCTAGAGCTAGCAAGATATTGTCTTGTATAAAGAGGGGAATGGAATCAAGAGAGAAAAATATTATTCTCCCTCTTTACAAGGCACTGGTAAGGCCACATTTGGAATATGCGGTGCAGTTTTGGAATCCCATATACAAAAGGGACATCTATGAAATTGAGGCAGTTCAGAGAAGGGCAACTAAATTAATAAGGGGAATGGAGGGCTTGAATATGCAGGCAGATTAGACAAGTTAGGGCTGTTTACATTGGAGAAGCGGCGGTTGCGTGGGGACATGATAACCTTATACAATATATTAATGGCCCATACAGTGAACTCTCTGGTGCATTGTTCACTAATAGGTCATATCAGAGGACTCGTGGACATCCTTAAGGTTGGAAGAAAAGAAGTTTCATCTTCAAGTTAGGAGAGGTTTCTTTACAGTGAGAACGGTGAAACTGTGGAACTGTCTTCCAGCAGAGGTGGTAATGGCAAGTTCATTGAATAACTTTAAAAAAGGCTGGATAAGTTTCTAAAACTAAAGAATATTGAGATTACTGGTATTAATGCATATAGATCTGGTTGATCCAGGATACTTTCCGATTGCCGTTTGGAGTCAGGAAGGATTTTTTCCCCCCTTTTTTAGCTGGGGTTTTTTGCCTTCCTCTGGATCAACTGTTAGGTAGGGTTAAAAAAAAAAAAAAAAAAAAAAAGTGAATAGGTTGGACTTGATGGACGAATGTCTTTATTCAACCTTAATTACTATGTTACTATGTTACTATGTTACTAATTAGTTCAATAACTTGGCCAAATTATTTTAAGCCCATCAACCACTTCACGGTTTGCTTTATTCTGCTGGGTCCTAACTTTTAACCTTTTTTACAAATAAGTAACTTTTTACCTTCTTAGGAGACAGATATCTCCAACTTTAGCTTTATATCAGTACCTGCCTCTCTCCAGCTTTCAGTACTTGAACACATGACCCACTGTGGGTAGAGTGCACGTTAACCAGAGGCTTAGTCAAACCCCCAATGCAACAAGCAATATATATATAGAAATGGGATAGTATACATCCATGAAGAGTTGCATTGGGGGTTTGACCAAGCCTCTGGGAAATGTTCACTCCACCCACAGTGGGTCATGTGTTCAAGTACTGAAAGCTGGAAAGAGCAGCAGGGACTAAAAAATATTGAGAATTACTTAGAGTTAGAAAATATAGACCTGGTTGATCCGGGGATACTTTCAGATTGCCGTTTGAAGTCAGGAAGGAATTTCCCCTTCCCTTTTTAGCTGTTTTTTTTTTTGCCTTCCTCTAGATCAATGGATCAATAGGTTGGACTTGATGGACGTATGTCTTTATACCAATTACTATGTTAAGACTTGAAGAAAAGAAATTCTTCAATCTCTGAAAGTGTTTTTCACTGTGTGTAAACAAAGGTAAAACTATGGAACTGTCTTTTATTAGAAGTTGTGATGGCAGGTTCATTGAATACTTTCGAAAAGAATGCTGGGTGAGTTTCTGAAAACAAGGAATGCAGCAGGTTACTGGTATTGATACATAAAGTAGAGTTGATCCCGGTGTATTTTTTTCAAATGCCACTTGGAGTCAGGTAAGAATTTGTTTCCTCTTCATAATTCTGGTGGGTTTTTTTTGCCTTCCTCTGGATCAACAGTTAGGCAGGAAATGTGGGTATTGCTGAGTAGGTTGAACTGCATGGACCTATGTCTTTATTTGGTATGCTAGGGGAGGGGCATTTCAAGTGGGACATGGCTGGTAGACAACAGGCCTGACAGAGTGTAAATACCAGGGCTGCTAGAAATGGAGAACCTATTAGCTTAGCTAGAAGGGGTAAATAACATACCTCAAAATGTACTGCAATGTGGCATGCAGATTAAAAATCTATAGTTTAGGAATCAGCAGTTGAGGAACGCAGTCTCCACAAAAAATATGACTGCGTACAAAATCATTATACTAAATAGTGGGCAGGTATGAAATGCCTATAACGCTTGCAAGCAAGCTCATACCCATGCTCGCGATAACGTGAGTATCCTATATTACAAAGTTAAAAAACAGAAATTGCTTAGTGCTCTTGAGCGTCCTGTACAATGCCTATAGTAGAGATACACTTAGTTAAATACATGTTAAATATAGATAAAGTGCAACCTAACATCTAGATAAGGCAGATATTATCCATTTTATATTTGTTGCATAACACTCACTTTTTTTCTGTTTTTTTTATCCTTTTGTTCAAATAAATTTTTTCCAGGCAGATATTTAAATCCAGGGTTTTGAGTTTTCTTAACATAGTTATTATAACATTGTTTTGTTACAGATCAGTCCAAACAACACAGTGAATTACAACTGCTGTGCAGAGCTGGAATCTTTCTTCCCCCTCAAATAGGAGATCTATTGGAAATATCTATAATAAAAGTTATCAACCTGTCTTTAAATACACACCCTAACCATTGACTCATAGCTGTCTCCAGGGAGTCTGCTAGAGAGAGATCACTATTAGAAAATCTGAGGTCCTATAAAGAACACAGATGATCCTGCCATTTTTCAATCTTGATAGATTTCATTAATACAGGATACAGGTTCATGGCTTCTATGGGGTAGGAGCACAAGATACCAGACAGCTATATAGCATAAAGTGAGGTTGGCTTAAAGGGGGAAAAGTCATCCACAGAGCGTACAAGACCTCTTACAACAAAAGGTACTTCACAGCCTCAACTTGTAAAATAGCATTGCTTAAAACAATAAATGATTAACAACCTCCCTCCCAGCATTCTCAGAGAAATGGGCATGCATGTTTTCTTTCTGTCCCCCTATCATACATACAGCACAGTAGATATGATTTCCTGTCCAGCAAACAGCAGCTCTACTTTTTTTTCCTACCTCATTTGTAGCTCCTAAAAACTCAATGCAATCTCAGTAAAAATAGAAATATTCTTATATATAGGAGGGATATATATCTGTAATATCAACTCAAACAGGTTTTCTATGCCTGCTGTGGTTATATTTAAATGCCAGCAGCACATTTACTGGTCTGTTCTTTATATAATCATATACTAACAATTGTAATGTATGTTATTGAAACTACGTATATCTGTCATGCAGTCTCCCTTTAAACAGTTTCATTCACAACCGGTAATATCCTATATTACTATTTCATCTACATATTCGTGTACCTAAAAATGGCTTTTGCATGATCGAGTTCCATGATCTAAAAAATGACTTCAGACTATTAAGTGTATTACAAGTTTTTAATCAACTGAGATTTCCTTTTATGGAGGCCTAAAAATAATCACAAAAATAACATTAGAATCAGGCATTTATGATGTAAACATTTGGTACATTGCTTGCACTGTCTTCAATTTAAAATAAGCCATCAGCCACCTCTCTATGAGCTGTAAAGCCCAAGGTATGAAGAAATCACAGATCAGAAAGTTAGGAGGTGGGAGGTTCTGAATCTGCAGTCACAAATACTAGTTCCTCCTAATCTGCGGTTGGCACACGCTCAGTGCAGGAGAAAGGAGAAGAAACCAGGAAGAGATAGAGTTACAGTCCTGAAGGAGGAGTGGGAGGGGCCACAGGGGGTTTCTAAGGGACTGTAAGGGGAGGGCCCACGAGGAGGAGAAGACACTTAGAAGAGGGACTGTCACATGGTTTCAGTGCAGGAAGCAGGAAGTAGTGATGCTGCTATCATATCACACATAAAAATGTAAATATCTTCAAAACTATGTAAAATAAATAATGAAAGTAGTAAATTGCAAAAATCCAGGAAGGCAATTCATGTCAATTTAACTTAAGTCATTTTTGGACCACAGTTACCCTATTAAACACATTAACAGAATTTAAAACATTTTAAGAATCCGCATTTGTGTTGCCATGTGCTGCAATCGTGCAATGTTGCACAATCTGAGCGCATGCAATTGCGAAAAAAATGCTGATCAAATGTGCTCTGATAAGCGGATCGTAGTGCAATGCAGTGGAGCGCACCTAGTGGGGCCAGACAAATTGGCTAAGGGATAGTTCACACTACAGAGCATTTTGGTGCGGTAACATTGCACTAAAATGCTGTGCCTATAGGAATGAATGGCACCATTCACACTATTGAGCTGCGATACAGCGCACTGCGTGCAACACACTACATGCAGCAGTTTTGTGCATTAACGCACAGCAGTGCCAGTGAAAATAATGTCTGCCACCATGCGTTAATGCAGCGGAACATCTCAATAAATTGCTGTATTCCAAAGCACGCATTAGTGTTAGGCCATGTTCAGACTAGGTGTTTTTTTTAACACGCGATTGGATTGTGTGATTTAAAATGTATTGGTGTGTCCTAGCCATTTTGAAGGACTGCAATCTGATACTACTAAATTACTTAGTTTGACTTCACTGTGTTATATTAACATTTGATTTTATTATACTTAAAAAAAGTATGCCATATTTGACCACTTCAAAAATAGGAACATATAGTAATATACTATGTGTAAGGGCTAGGCCCCACTAGGTTATTTTCTGAACGTCTCTGTGAGTGCTGTGCGTTGCGCTAGCATGTGCGCTAGCGCATGCCAATGTAAAGTGTATGTGATATGGCAATATCAAACGCAGCACAGCAAGTGGACGGTAGTGCACACAAATCACTCATTATTGCGATCGTGCTGCATAGCGCAATTCATGCGCGCCTCCCTACAATGTGTAGTGGGGCCTTGCCCTCAGGTTTTCTAAATAGTTTATTAAACCTTAGACATAGAAAGCCGCAGAACCTTTTTCAGCAAAAAAACTTTTTTTTTATGTCCCAGAGCTTTCAACACCTTCAGATGAACCATACCAAAAATGGAATGAGAGAAGACACAGAACTCCAGAAAGAAATAAACAAAATCTTCATTGAAGTGGACAATTCAATTCCAAAGATCCCATTTACTCACTTTAGTAATTCAACCAGTGCTAAAAATAGCAAAGCCAAGATTCTGAATCCTAAGGAGAAGTACTGTATAGGAGACTCTTTGATTATCCAAGCTGATATGTTTGATCATTTGGGTAAAAAGAAGAACTACGGAGGAGACTTTTTAATGGCAAGAATTTTCTCTCCCGATATTAATGCTTTTGCATCAGGGAGGGTTGTTGATTTAAACAATGGGAGCTACCATATACATTTTACCCTTTTTTGGCAGGGCAGGGTACATTTTTCAATTCGCTTAATTCATCCTAGTGAAGGAGTATCAGCATTGTGGCAAGCGAGAAATAAAGGCTATGGTTATATACTCCACACAGGACTTTTTGTAAGCAAAGGACGCACCACTGAAGCCAAATGTGGGTTCAAATTAGACAGAACACGAGAATTATGTGAGTATTCTGATCCTAAAGAAGAGGAGTACTTTTATTGTGAGAAGCCTGGAGATATGTCATGTGGATCATTGGTGCAAATGAAGAGTTCATTTATAGATTCTCACTCAAAGCTCAGTGAAAATGAAAAAGCCCTGATTAACAGGTAAGCTACAAGTCTGGGAATATTGGTTGCGCAGTTTAAACTGGTACTAAGTGCATCTTGGGATGGGAATATAACATGATTACTAGAGTATCTCTATTAGAGAATATCCCTACACTGTAATTCACATATATTACAGTGGTTTGCTCTTTAGAGCTGATGCATTCTGTTTGTTTCAAGGTGGTTTTCAAGTTTATTTCTATTTAAATATCAGAGAAATGAATAGGAAAAGTAAACTTAAAGGATAACTAAACCAGCAAAGATAACAAAATCTGTTTCTATTATTTACAGGGAGGTAAGAATGCTTAATCCCACTTCCCTGGAATAATAGAATGCCCGGAAACAGTGATTACTTACCTTATGGGCGATCCACTTGCGGCTCTTCCTCAGCTGTCAGGCCCATGCGCTGAAGAAAGGCGCTCGCTCAGGATAGCGCATCTGACAGCTGACAAGGAGTCGCAAGTGCCGGTAAGGTAAGTGTATCACTGTTTCCAGGCATTCTACTATTCACAGGGAGGTGGGAATAAGCATTCCTACCTCCCCTTGAATAATAGATACAGATTTACTGTACTTGACAAAGTACATAAAATCTGTTTAGCATCCTTTTATAATGTAACATTCACACTAAACCTAGAATAGGTATTTAGTTATCTAAAAAGTAGCTATATCTACCCCCTCTTAATTAAAGGACCTGGACCGCTAGGTACTCATTCATGGGTTTACCTTCTATCAGCAAATCTCAGTTCAAGGTCCCAGATTAATCATTTTAATTAGCATTTTCAGGGTTATAGTAGGAAAATGTAGATCTCCTTAAATAAAACTATGGTTAAAAATTGAATTGGACACTTCTTCAGTCTTTGTTGCTTCAAATCTTCTCAACCCTGATTGACAAAATGCTTAGTGAGGGTCTTTGTTTTAACCATATTGTAGTTCCCCTTTAAAAATCTTTGTTACCTGTAATAACATTATTCAGATAATTTTAACTGCTCTGTCTGTGTTTTTAATATCCAGTTTTCGTGTTGAAATATTGACGGATTTTACCACAATTGATGTTTCAAACTGTAGCCGTGAGTATTATTTTTTAATCACTCAGCATAAAAATGGATGCTAACTAAATTCATTGCTTTAGAATAACTGACAAATAAAAAATTCATTACACATATTAAAAAATATGTGCTCCTGACTTGAGAAAGAGACCTAGCAGTCTCGAAATGTTGGATGTAGGGGGTCACCATTTAAATTTACCTGATAAACATTTACAGTATTTAGTGCATCAACCCGTTTCGGCTATGGTGCTAGCCATCCTCAGGATGTGACAACATAAGTGATAAGTGCAAATTTAACAACTTCGTTCCCCTCCCCATTGACAACTCTCTTTCCTTTCAACCCTTACTAAGCTGGTCCCAACCAACCAACTGTGCATACCTTATATTCTATCAGTGCTAGCATAAGTGCTAGTTCCATATAAAGTGCTATTAGTGCATTAATAAAACATTCAGGGCGATGCACCAGTGGGCGCATCGCTCCTGATTTGGAGTTTAAGTCACGCTAACTGATGTTATATCGGTTAGCGTGACTTTAACTCCTTCCTTGCGGTGGCTGCATGGCTAATGCAAAAGTTAACAGCGCAGCCGCCGCAAGCGAAATCGACGAAAATCTGCAATTTATTGCGGCACTTTAAGCGCCAGATAATAGCTGGCGTTGAAAGTGGCGAAATAGAACAGTGCCAGGTAGCGATGTTCTGAGCGGCATATAACATCGCCGGGCTGTTTGCACCGGGTTGACGATAGCGGCGCTCGGTGCATCCCCCTGATTGTGTCTTATATTTAAAATGCTAGATTAAAGAAATGTGTGCTAAAAAACAGTGTGACATAAAAACCAAAGTTACAAAGTTATTTTTACACAGTCAATGCAATGGGATATACAAAGTTACAATATACCTAAAAGCAATATCAAAGACTAGCAACATTATTATATATTGAACATCCATCGTATTTCCACTCAAAAAAATTGAATATCATACACAAATCAATTTTACCCTCATACACAAGGTGATTCATTGAAATAGTCTATAGTGGGAAGGCGGGTATACTAGTTTTATAAAGATCATACGAGACCCATTTTTAAAAAAAATCCCAGTTAATGTAATCCAACAGCAACTCAATCATGGTTCTTATACGTTATTTTAACAATTGTTCTTATTCTGAACAACGGGTGGTAAATATCAAGTATCTACCCCAATAGGCCCAATAGACCTATTAGAAACCCACCGTGCTTATACCGTTCCAACCCTAACCACGGGTCTGGATTTTTGTTACGAGGGTTACTACAGCATGAGTGAGAGACGAATAGAGGATATATATATATATATAATAATAGTGACATCACATCCTGTGTTATCATCCAAGCTCACACAGCTTGGATGATAACATAGGATGTGATTTCACTATTATGATGCTATATAATTGTTTGCACTGTGAGCACTTTTTCATAGGCTTGAGAAAGACCCAACACTAAGGGCCAAAACGTTGTCTGCTATGTATTGCCAATAAAGGCTGCTTTTGTTCACTAAATCCCATGTGTGCACTGGACCTATATCTCTATTATATATATATATATATATATATATATAATGTATATTAAAATTGGAGAACTCCTATGGAATTTACAACACAACAAATGCATTAAAATTGGAGCACTCCTATGGACTTTACAACAAATGCTTTATTAAGCGTTACAGTAGGTCAGTGTTTCTATGCGTTTCGTCCCAATGGCGTCCGTCGTCAGGGTTACAGATCCCAGGATGCATTGCGCAAAATATATACTTGATTATATACAGCTTTCACTAAGACACATGGATTCGAGGCGCTGCAACCCTGTTGTGAAAATTTATATATATATATATAGAGAGAGAGATACGGATTAGGGAGCACTCGTGGGACTTTTTTTATAAATTCAAAAATAGTTTATATATATACACTAGCAAAAGTGCGTCCGTTGGTGCACAGTGGAAATTATGTGTGTATGTTTTGCTAGGTAATTATTTTTAGAAACATGCAAGTTATTTGGGATCTGTCTGCCTCTCCCTTATGCATATAGCTGTTAAGCTGTGGGGCCAGAGAGAGGCTACTTACATCTCTTTAGCTAGTGGGTATCAGGATTCATTCTGAACTTGCTCTCCCTTTCCACTCCCAGCAAGTATCCAGGGGGAGGCTCAAATGAGAAAAGTCTGAAAGTCCTAAAAAGGACCCAGGCAATCCCACCGCATAATATGATCTAACACACACATACCCTCCCATTTTTATTTGGCCTGCCGGCAAGTCCCAGGCAATCCTGCCACAATGTGCAATTCTAACTAAACAGCACCATAGGGCAACCTGATACCCTTTACAGGATCCAGAATAACATGCTAGGTACATACTTATTAGTATTAACCACAGCAGGCTCCAGATCTACAATTATGATGGGGTTAGGAGAACAGAGGGTAGTGATTAGTAATAAATATTAGGGAGAGATGTTTTTAAAGGAGCTAAAAGATCCCCACAGAGTATATAATGAAGTAGAGCCTTCTTATAACAGAAGGTACCTCACAGACTCATGATAATAGCATTGCCCTAATAATGTAACATATAAACACATATTTCTCACTTCGAAAGAAATGGGTGGGGACACGGAAAGTATCTAATTTATTGCCTGAAGCTAAGGGCATGTGTCTAGATGTAATTCATCCTAATGGTATAGAGCAGGGGTGTTGAACCTGTGACCGTTCACGTGTTTCAAAACTACAAATTCCAGCATATTCTGTTTGTAGTAAGTTTTTTCTTAATGTCCTTTAAGTAAGGCATGTATCAAGATTTAATACAGCCTAATGGTATAGAGCAGGGGCATTAAGTTTCTTCTTTATGTCGAGTGGCTAATTACACAGTATGCATAAAGCCTTTTTACTAACTTACAGATATTAAAAGCCCATGCTCTAGTGATTCCTAACCAAGGGTTTGAATATGCGCACGTTTGAAAACTACAACTCCCAGCATTCTCTGTTAGCAGTAAGCTTCTTCTTTATGTGCATTTGCTAATGAATGTATTAAAATGTAATACAGAGTAATGATATAAAGCATGGGTGTCAAACTTTTCACAGGTTTAAAAACTACAACTCCCAGCATTCCCTGGCTGCACAAAAAAATGCTGGAAAATTTATTTTTCATACATCCTGAAATAAAGCCCTTTTACTAACTTACGGACATTGAAAGCACATGCTTTAGCGATTCCTACCAAAGGGTTTGAATATGCATATGTTTGAAAACTACAACTCCCAGCATTCTCTGTTAGCAGTAAGTTTCTTCTTTATGTCCATTGGCTAATGAATGTATTAAAATGAAATACAGTGTAATGATATAAAGCATGGGTGTTGAACTTTTCACAAGTTTAAAAACTACAACTCCCAGCATTCCCTGGCTGCACAGAATGCTAGAAAATTTATTTTTCATACATCCTGAAATAAAACCCTTTTACTAACTTACAGACATTAAAAGCCCATGCTTTAGCGATTCCTATCCAAAGATTTCAACATGAAAGTGATTCATCTACCTTTCCCTTACTTCCATAGCAATTACACTATTGGTTTAGAGAAGGATTATTCCGGTCCCTTCAGGCAGTAGGGGTCACACATCCAACCCCCTATCTGACAGCTATAATCCATAGAATGTCAATGGAATAAACCTGCAGGTCTGAGAATAGACCCAGGCATATCACTTACTGTCCAGCAAACAGCAGCTCTCCTTTTTTTCTATTGAGAGGGTAAGGGTGAGGAGAGACTGTCACAAGTTTTACAAAGGAAGTGACATATAAGTCTTGCACCTTCCTACTAACACACAGAAAATGTTTTGATTCGCTAACACTGCTGTCAATCTAATATTAAGCACACCATTGGATACAACACTAAAAGTGATAAATATGTTCCTTTTTAAGCTTACATTGCCTCCATGTAAAACTTCCTGAGGTGTGGCTAAACACTCCATTTTGAAGATTCCATTACAAAACAAGAGTGGGGACTTTGCAAGTACTTTTATTTATTTATATATTTTGCAATATTTACATTTCTATATACTTTAATGTCATTACTGCATATTTGTTAATATTGATATAACTATTTATTGTGTGCTTAAACAACACATAAACGCTGTCCCTATGTATATTACTTTTACCTACCCCCACCAACATAGTACCTCCGAAAAACCCAATGTATTCCTCAATATATATAAATATATATATATATATATATATATATATATATATATATATATATATAAAAAGCAATATGTATGTCCGCACTCCGTTCCAATTACAGCTGCCCGGGTGCTACCGATGGGTAGATAAACATCAATCAAGGAACGAGCGGAGCACTCCTGGGTCTTTTAACAGATTTATTACCAACAACAAAGCAGGCAGAGAACCTACGCGTTTCAGCCCATTACCACAGGGCCGTCCTCAGGGTTACAGATCTGCGTGTCAGATTCACTTAAGTACAATAACAGGAGCTACCCTCCCCGCCCCCCTCCCTCCCGGCACTTTTTCTATTCACACAGCTGGAGTGGGTTTCATTACGAGGGGAGGGAGGGAGGGGGGCGGGGAGGGTAGCTCCTGTTATTGTACTTAAGTGAATCTGACACGCAGATCTGTAACCCTGAGGACGGCCCCGTGGTAATGGGCTGTGCAAAAACCACCATATCTATCCTATATTTGGAAATAAACTTTTGATCTATAAACGTTATATAGATGATCTGTTCATATTATGGGATGGACCAATCATGGAAGGTCAAACGATGTTGGACACATTGAATTCGCTAGAATCCACGGTCAAATTCACAATGGCGGCACACAGGATACCATAGAATTTCTAGATTCAGAATCATGAAAACTGACAGTGGTTTCAATACCTGCTTATATTCAAACCTACGGCAGGAATACTACTTCTGCATGCCCACAGTTACCATCCCCTACATCAAAAAAGGGGGGTCATGTTCTCCCAATTTTTGAGGGTTTTAAATAATAACTGAAATGGAAATACAGCCAACGAACAACTACAATGCATGGCTGAAAAATTTAGGGAACGAGGATACCGTACCAAGAGATTGAAAATCAAATGAATAAGGCTAGGCTATATGTGATGGAAGGGATTAAAACAAAAAATGTCAAAACCAGGGATAAGAATAACATAGTATCCCCTACACTCTACAATATTCCCCTTATTCCAGTGGAATTAAACAGAGTGTTAAAAACCATTAGGCTCTATTGAGTAGTGATAGGTCCCTTCCCTTCAAGGAAACTAGCCCCATATTTGCATATAGACGAGGCAGAAACTTACAAAGCCTATTAGTATAAAACTGATATGGTACCCCATACATCTAAACCAACACACTCGTGGCTTCCTCATAGGATGGCTGCTTTAAATGCACGGCTGCCAAGCCTGCAATTATATGATACCTGGTGGGATTTTCCCCCACCCCTATACTGCCATAGTTCAAGATTAAATTTAAATTATCTTGCCTCAGCTCTGATGCTATTTATATAATTACATGTCCCTGCAGTAAATATTATGTGGGGAAAACCACAACAACCCTTAGGGAGAGGATGGCTAACCATCGATCGGCTATACGGGCAGCACTAGTGACAGGTAGTAATGGGAGATCTAAGGATCCAGAGAAGGAAAGTAGGTTCGGTGAACAATCGGTGGCTAGACATTTTAGAGAAAGTGGCCACCCACTTGCTACGTTCAGGTGGATGGCAATTGATCAGGTGGGGGGTATCAAAGATCCATCAGAGAGGGGAAGGAGACTATTACAGAGGGAGGCCTTCTGGATTAAGAAATTGGGCACCTTGTCGCCCAAAGGGTTAAATGAGCAATATGGCTTATCGTGCTTTTTATAGGCTTGTGACCTTACCTGTGAGTAGACTCCACATATACCTCATTGATAACTGGAAAGGAGGGTTATGGATCATGTATATTGTTACTTAGCATTATGCCTTTTATGTATGGACTCAGATAATTTTGGACCATTGTGTAATTATCATTCAATTCACTCCGATATCTTGAAACTGCCTATCTCATGTTTTACTATGAACCCGCATGTTGTTTTACTACGCTGATTTTAACATGGGGTTGTAGACGTTTTAACATTAGTATTTCACTTTTTATATTAGTATCTCCCCTTTTTATACTTTCACAGGATATGTTAGCACTTAACTTTCATACCCATTTGAGGTTTCATGAAATATTAGGATTTAGTATTTTAACACATTGAGATATCGATTTTTAATATCATATATATTGGGTGGGGGATTATGTATGTCATATTTATATGTATATGTTATATTGATATTGTAGATTGTATACTGTCTATCACCTATCAGCAGGTTTTATACCAGCTTTTGCACTTTATATAGTTAGTCTTGCACTTTCTATAGCCTTGTATGTGTATATGGCTCACTATGTTTATCTTAGCAGGGGTTAATGTTTGCAGGGAGGAGCACAGGGGGAGGAGGGCTGACCTAGGTTTTAAAATTTCACTTACCTGTTTGTCTGTAACATCCTGAGGACGGCTGCTTGTGTCAGCTGAAACACGTAGATGTACGAATAAAATATATTTATGTGAAGACCCACGAGTGCTCTAATACTTGGAAGGTGTATATATATATATATATATATATAGAGAGAGAGAGAGAGAGAGAGAGAGAGAGAGAGAGAGAGAGAGAGACAGACATATAGACAGACAGATAGATAGATATGGATATACACTAGATCTTTCGCACTCTGTGTAGCTTACTAATCACCTGGGTGCTACTGTAAGGTAATGTAGTCAGTCAACAATGATGACGGCCGTATCAAAGATGGCCAAAATGCGTAGGTTATACAGACCTAATAGTGTTTAATAAAAAGCTATTTGTTTAAGACCTTGGAGTGCTCTGTTTACCTACCATTTTGTCTAAATACCTTACAGAAGCACCAAGGCATACATTTTTTGTTTGAAGGTTTTGTTTGTTCTTATATATATCCCTTATCCCTTATTATTATATAAATAAATTTATATTTTTACGGAGATTGCATTGAGTTTTTAGGAGCAACTAACTAGGTGGGGGTATATAGCATTATTAAACATAGGAAAGGCCCATATGTATGTGTGTAATTAGCACTATTTAATTAAAATCACCATAAGAAATAATACCATACAAAGTATAGTACTACTACCTACTACTGAAGTACAAAACAATTTATATACAATTACTAAACTAAACTTACTTTGCTGGACACCCCTAGGGCAAAGTAAAATGGTAAAAAAAGACAGAGGGTAAAAGATACACAGACAAGCTGGGGGAAAGCTAATGTGGTAAATCTAATGGTTCATTTGAAAGTTACTAATAAATGTATTAGTTTACTGAACTTTTGACCGAATGCAAAAAAACGGACCAAATGTACAAAATGCACAAACTTTGGTCTGCAGAATTTATTTGGGGAACTGAATTGATAGACTTGTTTTACAAAAATTTTTTGAACATATTTGTAAACAAAACAGCCAGACTTGTTCTACAGAAATGATTTGGTGAACAGAATTGTTCCCCAGAAATTATTTGGTGGACAGAATGACAGACTTGTTTAACAGAGATGATTAAGTAAACATATTAAGATTGTTGTGTGTTACAAACATAAAGGCCCATACAGAACCAGATGTAGTATTACTTACCCTTGCAAGATCCTGCAATGCAGTAAATTACTTTACTGCATAGATTTACTGCATTGTGGTTTCCCAGTCAGATAAGAAGCACTACTTTGCGCCTTTGCCTTAAAGGCATTAAGTTCTGCGCTACAAGGTTTCACAAAACACAACACTACCTATATTACATTGCACTGCTTTATTTTCAAGAATTTTTGAAAATAGCCCAGGTAATGTAAAATAAGTGTAAAACCAATGCAAACCCAATAATACACCAGGTAGCATGGGTTTTACCCTAATTTTGCCTGTAAACAGACCATTTAACATGGATAATTTATATTGTGATATACAGTCTTTCTTTTTGATAAATAGATGAAGCTATAGCTGGTTTCTTATTTAGCTGGTTTCTTCAAGGGAAAATTTAGAACCACTCTAAAGTCAGGTATCCCACCTCTCATGGCAGTCGCAAGACCAGCCCAAACTCCCACTACCACAAGCTCCTGTATTATCTGCCCTGGAATGCCCCTTTTATGTCTGCAACGCCACCCAGAATGCCCCCCATGCCCTAAATCTGCCTCGGCCCCACCCCCAGATGACATAACTTGTGTCACACCCCCTTCCTGTCTCTGCCACACCACCTTCCCCCTACGCAGAAGCCACATTTGGCAGGGTGGGATGTTTGTTGAGTAAGGAAATGAAAAGAAAATATGGACTGTGCCATTTAGTAGTATTTCCTTATAGCACAGATTAAAGGAAACATGTTCCATTTACAAGATTTAACTTTTTGCCAAAAAGAACTGAAAATGCAATTTAACCATATTTTCTTACTGCAGATATTGAAGGTAAAGTGTGCAATTTACAAGCCTTTTTTTCCTGCGGAGATTAAAGGGCAAGTTTCATGTACTACTTTTTACTATAGAAATGAATGGGAAAAGGTTGTTTATAGTTTTGTACTTTGCCATTTACAAGCATTTTATTATTAAAGTGATTAAAGGAGATGCATAGCAATTACCATTTTTAAAGGGGAAATGTATCATATACCAGATATTTCTTATTAAAGACTTTAAAGGGAAATGTATTTTGCGAAAGAGAGTCATTACATGTAGACATTTTTCCTAAAAGAATTAAAGGGAAGTAAACAATTTACCAGTGTATATTATTTTAATAAAGATGACCATTTTTATCACCTATTACCATTTAAGCATAAATCTTGGTGCACAAAATTGCGTTCTTAAGACAAAGTATGCTTATTTTTCCTTAGTGCATTTTATCTACTAAAAACATACACTTCCGCTACAAGATCTATTTGGTCTACAAAATTTTCTTTTTGCCAACATAATGTTACTCTTCACCACTTCTTGTCTTCAAAAAATGTTTCAATCCACTATTCATTTTGTTCACCGAAATAGATTTTGGTCATCAAAATATATATTTTGGTGATACAGTTGTTTTTTGTTGGCTAAATGTATATTTTGGTCTACCAAATAAAGTTTTGTCACCAAAACATTGGTTTTTGTTAACTAAATGTATTTTGATCTGGGAACAAATGACAACCCATACACTGAGAGCCATCTGAGCTAAGGGCTGCCCATTCAAAAAGTGAGGGATCTGAGTTACAGCTTAGTATAAGCTCAGTCGTTATGCTGGCATGTCTGGTGGGACAGGCTGGGTCCTTTTTAGGATCTCGGCTTTCCCATTAAAGCTCTTCCTAGAGACTCCCTGGTGGCAGCTGAAGGTCAAAGGGGAGAGTAGTATTGGTGAGTCTTTTGGCAAAGGGAGGCTCTATGGAGCCCCTCTTGGTAGTTCCAGTTGCAGCTGGAAAGCTGAGGGGTGGAAATGGTCTCGACTACCACACAGAGCACTTGTGTGGTCACAGTGGTGTTGGATCAAAAAAGCACTGACCCCATGCTTTCAATAAATAAAAAAAAATTGTATATAAAAAGTGTATATATAAGCTGTATAAGCAATTTGCTGCTA
Source organism: Hymenochirus boettgeri (assembly GCA_019447015.1). Taxonomy (NCBI): domain Eukaryota; kingdom Metazoa; phylum Chordata; class Amphibia; order Anura; family Pipidae; genus Hymenochirus; species Hymenochirus boettgeri. Next base: position 139,582,403 of record CM033475.1, on the reverse strand, counting down.
GAATATGGCATCTGATTAGAGGAGTTCAATGTGCAATCTCCAGCCATGGTGGCTCATTTTTTTTTTCTTGGCTTTTATGCTATTTGCTGACAAGCAGCTAAACAGGACTTGAGTGACTAGACTACTGAATAAGGCTGGGTACACAGTATACAATATTTTCGGCAAACTGATTTACTGGTCAACCAGAAATATAAGGTCGAGGACGAGTGAGACTTTGCTGGAGTGCAGCGGTGGGTTTACGTGGAGAGAACCATATGTTAGGTGGGGAGCGGGACTCAAAATTACAACCAGCGGATTCGGGTGATTCAGGTGTCTTACGGGTGAAGATTGTGGCCAACCGGACATCTGTGGTCTCACTGGCTTGGCTCCTCACATAAGTCCCGGGACACCTGGGATGTTTCTTTCTGAGTAGCAGTGGTGTGGGAATCAAAGGTTATTCCGTTGTGTTACATGGGGCTAAAGAAGTTGGGGCGTTTCATGCTACAGTAGCTGATTCAGAAGTATACAGGTGACTATGTCTGGGATTATATTGATGTAAATACTATTACAAGCGCTGAACTTTGTTTGCAACAGTGTTTCCCTATAGATTTGGATTCTGCCCCATGTTTCCAATTTTTTAAGCCTTATTTAGGACATTATGTACTCTATTGCTGCTACATTTTTTGCAAACCCCCTTTATGCACTTTAGCTGAGATATGTACTTTTTATAGGTTAGGGACGCCTAGCCACTTGGTGCTTTTTATTGTTGTGTTTTACATTTATGTTTGTTTAACTATTTGCACATGCACTTTCATTCTGGACCCATTTTAGGTTAATAATGTACTGGTGGTTGGGATTTTGGGATGTGAATGCAATAAATGTGTTTTTCGATTTTGTGACCATACAAGTGTGTTGTGCCTTTTTGTGTGGGGACTTTGCATCTTTCTGTCCCTTTTGTGTGGGGTAATATTTTTTTCCCCTATGAGGCACCACTGTATATACAGTGTTACATATGGTCTACAGTATCGGCTTGTGCTCTTTCAGGCCAAACTAACTTAACCGGTCGATCAGAAATATTGCATGGTGTGGGCAACCATGGACGAATGGGCCTGTTGGTAAATTACAGGCAATCATGCGGTTCCCTACAGGACAGATGATTGGTCAAGGAAACTGCCGGCTGTGGCCACTATTGACGTGACCAACAGTGATTTGTCCTGGTCGAATGCTTGCTAGTAGTGAATGCTCGGTTGGGACAAAACATTTATTCGTGTGTGTTCAGGCTAATGCATTGATGAAAGATTCTAATTCCAACCCCATGTTATTTGCGGGACCCTTAGGAAGGCATTCTGTAAAAATCCTTTTTTGCGTTACTGAGAAACTGCAAAAAAAAGTCATTATTAATACCTTTTTAATACACTGAACTTGAAATAAGATGTTGTTTCTCAAACATTTGGCCAACACTACTGCAGATGTCATTGCAGATGTCATCACCATTACTCCCAGTATTCTCCTAGATACTCTCTCCAACCAGTTGAGGAAATTCAGAATGGATTGTGAAAGTTGCTAATTAGCATAGAAAAATAATTTCTCTATTATCATGTTTACACAGACACCTTCCAGGTATCAGTAACCCATTAAAAATAACATTAACACCAATGTGATCTGTCAGCACACATGCTGTGGAAATTGCATGTGTTTGGTCACCTTAAGGGACCAAGCAAGTTAGAGTTTTTACACAAGGAAATGGCTCCTACTCTTCACTTTCTGGGACTTTAAGCAGGCACTGCAGGAGAACCATAAGGAGCAGAGGAGTAAGGTAAGGCTTTTTGAACACTACACAGTAGGGCCAGTAATGGGTTAATTTTAGTTTTTGGGGGTGGACATGTCCTTTAATTATGCCTTGATTGAGTGCATTTAATGAAGTGTCATATGTACTTTCATTGCATTGCCATTAAAAATGACTAGGCAAAAAACGTCTAGAAATTCAGATATCTTGGGAATGCTTCTATAGATTCCTTAAAAACAATGACACATCTATGTGTCACTGACTTTCTGTAGCTCGAAAACTGCAAGAGTAAATGAGAAAAAGATGAAACAGAAAAAAAACATTATTTTTATTTATAAATATTTTTTATGTTGTAAACTATTTGTAAATGTTAGTAGATATAAACGAATTATACTATTATCTACTAATTATGTTATAATGCAAGGCATTCATTTTTTAGTATAACAATTGGTTATTTGGTTATAACAAGTTCACATATTGGTTTTCAAAACCAGTTATGGAAAAGTATTTTATATCACAGAGATTATTCCTTGTAACAATAAAGTTATAAACAAGAGAAATCTCATTTAGAGACTGGGGTGGGAGGCCTGTGACAGTTATTGCAAATACTGTATAAACTAAAGTGCTAAAAATGTGGGTAACACAAAGTTATAAGTTAAAAGCTCACTTAAATATATTTGCATTATATATGTATGAATGCATTATATATGTATGTATGTATGAATCAAATATAATCTCAATAACAATGTTGTAAAACTGGTTTAGCTTTAAGAAATTTCCATTTTGATTTTGATACTGTGCCACATAGGCGACTAATGTATAAACTGAGGACTGTTGGCCTTGAAGAAAACATTTGTTCATGGATAGAGAACTGGTTATTGGACCGCAAACAGAGAGTGGTGGTTAATGGAGCTACATCTATGTGGGCTAAAGTTCTAAGCGGAGTGCCTCAGGGTTCTGTACTGGGGCCGCTTCTGTTTAATCTGTTTATAAATGACTTAGAAGGGGGCATTGAGAGCAAGGTCTCTGTGTTTGCTGATGACACTAAATTATGCAGAGCTTTGGAAACTTCCAATGATGTGAAAGTGCTGCAAGCAGACCTAGATAGATTATCAAAATGGGCAGCAGAATGGCAGATGAGATTCAATGTAGATAAATGTAAGGTGATGCATTTGGGATTTAATAATCCCTGTGCCATCTACACCATAAATAATTCTGTGTTAAGTTCATCTGTAATGGAAAAAGATTTGGGGGTTCTGGTAGATAACAGACTTAGCTGTAGCAAACAATGCCAGGTAGCATCAGCTAGAGCTAGCAAGATATTTTCTTGTATAAAAAGGGGAATAGATTTGGAATATGCGGTGCAGTTTTGGAATCCCATATACAAAAGTGACATCTTGGAAATTGAGGCAGTTCAGAGAAGGGCAACTAAATTAATAAGGGTAATGGAGGGGCTTGAATATGCAGGCAGATTAGACAAGTTAGGGCTGTTTACATTGGAGAAGCGGCGGTTGCGTGGGGACATGATAACCTTATACAAATATATTAATGGCCCATACAATGAACTCTCTGGTGCATTGTTCACTAATAGGTCATATCAGAGGACACGTGGACATCCTTTAAGGTTGGAAGAAAAGAAGTTTCATCTTCAGGTTAGGAAAGGTTTCTTTACAGTGAGAATGGTGAAACTGTCTTCCAGCAGATGTGGTAATGGCAAGTTCATTGAATAACTTTAAAAAAGGCCTGGATAAGTTTCTAAAACTAAAAAATATTGAAAAGGTTGGACTTAATGGACGCCTGTCTTTATTCAACCTTAATTACTATGTTACTATGTTACTATGTGCCTCCAATGACAAGTATAAAAAATACAAGTATCAAATGTTGGTTTCTATCTGATTTACTGAAGAACAGGAGGTAAATGCACTCTCTCTTACCTGCCGTTCTTCAGTATATTTTACAGGAGAGGAGGAGACATTTACCTGCGGACCAGCTTTTATGATGGACATACCCTTTAAAGCAGATTTTCTGAAAAATTAATCAAATGTATGTTTCAAATTCAGCAAATCATTCCTAAACTCCCATGACAAGTAAAAAAAAAACCTAAATATCCTGAATCAAACAGTATGCTACAATCATGAGTGCACACCGAGCCATGGCTACCAACTAGCCCTGATGGCAACCAATGCATAAAGGCAATTAAACCTACAATTTCAGTCATCTCTGCAAGTAAGCACTAATCTCAACCCCCCCCCCCCAAAAAAAAAAATATCTAAAAAACAAAACAAAAATCCCCAAACTATATAATTTTGGAAACTACACACCTTCAGTTACCAAATGGTGTAATTTTGTCATACATACAAGCAGAATTCTGGACATAGTCCTTCATAGAATATTGTGCATTTAGCAGATTTTCCCAAAAATGTATAGAAAACATGATTCAAAGTTAGAAAATATTGCCCAGTCCAAAAAAACATCTCCCAAGAGTCTGAAATCAAATGATATGTGACATGCATGGGTGTTCACCAAGACATGGCTAAGATTTCAAACTAAACACAACCCAATTTCAAAAATAACCCCACAAACTATATATTTTTGCAAAGTGTAAACCTTCAGCTACAAATGGTGCCATTTTGTCATGCATACAAGCATGAAATGCTTCAAGCAGATATTCAGAAAAAAATAATCAAATGCATGTCTCAGTAAACCATACCTAAACTCCCATGACAAGTAGAAAAAAACCCTATATATTAATCTCTCAAAATTCCTGAATCAAACGGTATGCTACATGCGCGTATGCACACAGAGCCATGCCTACCAGGCAACTAGCCATGAAGAGAACAAATGCATAAAGATAATTTCACCTACAATTTCAGGCGTCTCCATTTTGAACTGCTTTCGGTTTTTTAAAGTAAACATCCTCAATCTCAAAAATACCCACACAAACTATATATTTTCGGAAAGTACACATCTTCAGCTACCATATGGTGCTATTTTATAATACATACAAGCATAATTCTGAAGTCCTTCATGGAATATCATGCTTTTAGCAGATTTTCTGAAAAAAATAATGAAAGGCATATTTCAAAGTCAGCAAATCCTACCAAAAAAAAAAACCTAAACACCATTCTCCCAAATGTTCTAAATCAATTGATATGCTAGATGTGTGAGTGCACACTGAGATGTGGCTGCCATCCAGCCCTAAAGGCAACCAATGCATAAAGGCAGTTATACCTACAAATCTCTGCATTTTGAACTGCTTCTTTTTTTATACTAAACTCTCCCAAATCTTAAAAATACCCCCCACAAACCATATATTTTTTGGATCAACACACCCTCAGCTACCAAATGGTGCTATTTCTTTATACATAGGAGCATATTTCTGAATGTAGTACTTCATAAAATGTGTTTTTATATGAATTTATTGAAAAAAATATTGAAAAGCGTGATTCAAGGTTAGAAAATTATACCTAAACTTCCATGACAAGTAAAAACTACAAATATCAATCTCATGTCCTGAATCAAATCTAAATATGTGGGTGCACACCATGACTGCTTTGTTTTTTTTTTTAAAGTAAACACTCCCAATTTCAAAAATACCCTCCACAAACTATATATTTTTGTAAAAGTACACACCTTCAGCTGAGAAAACTGAGAAAACTGAAAAGAAAGAATGATTCAAAGTTAGAAAATCATATTTAAACCCCTGGTACAAGTATATAAAATACCCACTAAATATCAATGTCCCAAATGTTCTGAATCCAACAGTATGCTACATGCATAGGTGTACATGTAGACATGGCCACTAGCTCTGAAGTGAACCAAGGCATAAGTGCAATACACATTCATTTTCAAACAGCTTTCAGTTTTCAAACTAAACACACCCCAATCTCAAAAATACCCTCACAAACTATATTTTTGAAAAGAACACACCTTCAGCTACCAAATGGTACAATTCTGTCTCAAATAAAAGCATAATTGTGGATGCAGGCCTTCATAGAATATCATGGTTTTACCAGATTTTCTGGGGGAAAAAAAGGATTATTCAAAGTTAGAAAATCATACCTAAACCCCATGGACAAGTAAATATCAATCTTCTAAATGTACTGAATCAAACAGTATGCTACATGCATGTACACGGAGACCTGGCCACCAACTAGCCGAATGCATAAGAGCAATCACACATTCATTTTGAACAGATATTTTAGTATTTCAAACACATTAGTGATGGAGACAAAACAGAACTCGAGCCTGAGTTCGAGCTGAACTTTATGAGTTTGGACAAACTGGAACAATTCAAACTAATTCGGGTTCGAACTAGTTAGTTTTTTTGACTCGTGTGCTGTATTTTCAGGTCGTTCGCTAACCCTAGAATGTATCATTCGGAAACCCTCGAAAGTATCATGTTTTCGGTAACTCTCGAATGTATATATCTTTTCGCTAACCATCGAATGTATCGTTTGCTAACCCTCGAATGTAGTGTCTGATTTTCGGTAACCCTCGAAAGTATCGTTCATTTTCGGTAATCCTCGAAAGTACCGTTCGGTAATCTTCGAATTTATGGGTCCATTTTGGTTAACCCTCGAAATTATCGTTCGGTAACCCTCGAATTGCCCGTAACCCTTGAATGTAGCTTGCGCAAACCGCCAATTGCCCGCTCGTGTTTGAGAAGTTTTTGTGATAGTTCACAGTTCCCCAGACCATTTCCCAGGTGCCACAGCCATTTACAGTAAGTTACCATTGTTACTTTAGCTGTAAATCATCCAAACTTTTAGAAGAATCACTCCCCCATTGACTTTAATGTGTCCGATTCAAACTTTCGAACTCTCAAACTTTATGAAGTTCGACCATCTCTACTAAACACCTCTCAGTCTTAAAAATACTGAATACTGAAATATATTTTTGAAATGTACACACTGTTAGCTACCAAATGGTGCAATTTTTCATACATATGTGCAGAATTCCAGATGCAGTCCTTCACAGAACATCATACTTTTAGCAGATTTTCTGGAGAAATTTATGAAAAACCTGATTCAAAGTTAGAAACTTTTACAGAAAACCACATGTCAAGTTAAAAACCCACTAAATATCAATCTTCCAAGGGTCCTGAATCAAATATATCAAATGCTATACACAAACAAACTCAAAACTGAATCAATGCAGAAAATGTGTAATTGAGGCTTAGTTTCCCTTGAAATCAGTGGATTACTAATCAAACATTCCCCTGGGAACTTGAAACAACTTGGAATATGCAGATTTTACAGCTAATTGTAGTTTTAGGGTAAAGGGGGGGAAATGTGTGTATTATTTTAATTTATTTTATGTGCGTGTTTCACTTTAAAAAATTTTACCATTCTCAAAGATAATCATCAGATCATCTTTTGGAATGGAAACCAACTTGGCATATGGGAATAAATGCAGGTTTTCCATGTTCCGATCGGAAAATCACAATTTCTTTTTTCCAGGAAGTGATTTTTCATTTATTGGCGAAGATCAATAATTTGGTGATCAGAAGTGATCACCAGGTATTGATCTCTGCTGACATATTTATCTAAGTCTCTGCAAACTAATAAAGACTCAGAAAAAAATAATTTAATCAAGGATTTACACATACTTTAGCAAGCAGGCATAGAGTGTACCAGTAGTGGTACAAAGTTTCCAGTGCAGTAAAAGTATAATAATTGCTGATTTATACAGGAACAGAATGTTAAAGAGTATACTTCCAAAAACCGAATTTTGAAAAATGATACCTTTAGATAGTGTAATGGTCTACTACTCCAACACATTTCAGATTTGAAATCCAAGCTGTAGATTCTCAGAAAATTTCATTTTAAATAATAGCATGGTACAAGGAAAGACCTGCCAGTCAAACCAGGTATGCTAATTTGTGTCCCTCTAGTGACCCCTTTTAGGATCTCCCAAAACATTTATTAATACAAAACCAAATAAAATGAAATGATTAATCATATTGGTCTTCTGTCTATCTATCTGATCTATCTATCTATCTATCTATCTATCTATCTATCTATCTATCTGTCTGTCTGTCTGTCTGTCTGTCTGTCTGTCTGTCTGTCTGTCTGTCTGTCTGTATGTCTGTCTGTCTGTCTGTCTGTCTATCGCTATCTATAATATATCAATCTATCTATCTATCTGTCTATCTATCTATTATCTATCTATCTATCTATCTATCTATCTATCTATCTATCTATCTGTCTTTCTATCTATTATATATCAATCAAAATATTTATCTGTCTATCTATCTATATGTCTGTCTGTCTCCCTGTATCTATGTGTCTGCCTGTCTGTGTCTATCTATCTATCCATCTATCTATCTATCTATCTATCTATCGGGGTATGTCGCAGGAGGTCACTTACAGGAGCCCCCCCCCCGCATGTCTGCTTGCTTGTTACAAGAGAGAATTGTCTCACACAGCAGCAGCCCCCCACCCACCCACTATCTGCAGTGTCAGGAAGACATGTTTATGAGCTGTATAGTGTCAGCTTGTGCAGGCTTTGCAGAATGTGTATGAATATATCCAGTGGATTTACAAGTGGGGGCCAGTTAGGAGCAGTAACTAAACATTGAAAATTCACTAACAAGAAGGCACAGACACACATGCAGGGCCATTTTTAGGCATAGGCCACCTAGGCAAAGAACTAGGGCGCCTATGTTGATCCAGGGCGCCCATTCTTCTCCCTAGCATCTCCCTGGCAGCTGTTATTTGCTGTATTAGACCTGCTCTCCTTGTTCAGCTGTAACTTGCAACATTGTATCTAGTACAGAGCCTGAACTCCACACACTCTACATAGCAACAAATGTTGCAATTTGCAAATGAACTGAAGGTGAAGGAAGGAGGGGGGAGGATTAGCTCAGCTAAAAGTACTGAGGAGAACAGTTCTAAAATGCCAGGTAAAAGCTGCTGCAGACCAGAAGCTAGCCTTCCATTCAGGATCTCGTGGTGGCGGAGGAACAACTGCAATGTACAAGAGCAGGAACACAGCAAGATTTAAGGAGGAAAGGAAGGCTATTGGGGGGATAGAGCAAAAAAACGTACAAATCTTTAGTTTTAAAGCTACGGCTATCCAGTAAACTAGACTTTGTTTTACAGTGTACATATCCTTTAAGTACAAGGAATTAGTTATGTTGTGTTGTCTGTTCCTGGAGACTGAATACAACAAGGCTGACTGCATTAAAGACAGATTATAACATGGTGTCAGAAGACTTTACCTACACAGCCACTGGCAATTGGAATGTGTGCTCTGCTTAACCAGTACCTGCTCTATAATCTCCAGCAATCTCCATATAACAGTGAGTACAGATATCAACATACTTATTATTACTTACTATATATAGACTGTGTATTGCCATGGATCACTTCCATCCTCCACAGCAGGGACACATCTCTAATGAGGCAGAGTAAGACACTTCTGGGGTAAAGGGAAAGGTGTCAGGAAAAAAAAAGTGCCTTGGGAGCACTCACGGGGCAACATTCAAGTTCCCCCTTGCCCACCCATTGATTTTGCCTGAAACCAATGTGGGGATCATTGGTAATGTAACCCTTTAGTTCTGGGGCCAGTTCCTCTGCAGAGCCGCAGCTGTAAAGGACTTCCTCTGATGCCGGGGACCTCCCCTCGTCTTTCCCCTCTTCCCTGGTGATTGAGTGGAGGTACTGCACTGTGATCACAGTTCATTACCTGCTATATAGTAAGCTGTCACACTCACAACTTACTATAATATTTGTAAATGGATCAAAGAGATTTTTTTTTAGGTCTTTGCTAGTGAAGGCACAGATCAATATCAGTTCAGATCCTTGCCAATGGACTAAAAAATCCACTTCCTTCTTTCCGGGAAGTGATTTTTCCGAATGGATTTGGACTTCGAAAACAGGCATTGATGCCCGTATTCCAACTCCATTATCATTTCCGAAGATGATCATCAGATCAACTTTGGGAATGATAAAAAAAAATTAAAGTGAAACACATTTACAAAAAATGACACACACACTTTTAAAATTATGAAAACTGCATGTTTCTAAGCTGCGCAAAAACTGCCCATGTGTGGGGCACATATATTATAGTTATCTGTGTGGGGGGCATAGTACAATTGTCTTCTTCTTAATATTCCCCATTAGCCACCAGTATATCTTTCCCGATTATTTAAGAAACAGTTCCTTTGACTGTTATCCACCAGCTCCCCTGTTATCCGCTTTCCATCAGTATATCTATTAATGGTATTATCTATCTATCTATCTATCTATCTATCTATCTATCTATCTATCTATCTATCTATCTATCTATCTATCTATCATCTATCATCTATCTATCTATCTATCTATCTATCTATCTATCTATCTATCTGTCTGTCTGTCTGTCTGTCTACTTACCTACCTACCTACCTATCTGTCTATCTATCTATCTATCTATCCAATGAGAGAGTAGTGTGCAATCTACCTTCTGGTAATTTAAGGGCCTGGGTGCTACTGTAGATTCCTTAGACATCCAACCATATAGTAAATTACAGAGCACTCACAGCACTTGTGCAGAATTGTCAATGTTATTTCATGTGCAACAAACAGGTAGCGACGTTTCGGTCTGTGTGTTAGACCTTTCTCAAGCTATCAGATAGCTTGAGAAAGGTCTAAAGGTGGCCATAAATAGACACAATATTACTTACCCGACCAAGCCCTCACGCGATGTTTGAACGATCATGCAGAAACCGCTTCTCCTGATCCTATATGCGACCGACATGCGATCGCAAAATGAATGGAATTTTGCAATCGCATGTCGGTCGCATATAAAATCGGGAGAGGCGGTTCCTGCTGGATCGCTCGAACGCCGTGTGAGCGCACGGTCGGGTAAGTAATATTGTGTATATGTATGGCTACCTTTAGACACAGACCAAATCGTCGCTACCTGTTTGTTGCACATGAAATGAAGTTAAAAATTCTGCACAAGTCCCGTGAGTGCTCGGCAATTTACTATATGGTTGCATATCTATCTATCTATCTATCTATCTATCTATCTATCTATCTATCTATCTATCTATCTATCTATCTATCTATCGCTATCTATCTATCTATCTATCTATCTATCTATCTCTCTCTCTCTCTCTCTCTCTCTCTCTCTATCTATCTATCTATCTATCTATCTATCGCTATCTATCTATCTATCTATCTCTCTGTCTCTCTCTCTCTCTATCTATCTATCTATCTATCTATCTATCTCTCTCTCTCTCTCTGTCTCTATCTATCTATCTATCTATCTATCTATCTATCTATCTATCGCTATCTATCTATCTATCTATCTATCTCTTTCTCTCTATCTATCTATCTATCTATCTATCTATCTATCTATCTATCGCTATCTATCTATCTATCTATCTATCTAACTATCTCTCTGTCTCTCTCTCTCTCTCTATCTATCTATCTATCTATCGCTATCTATCTATCTATCTATCTATCTATCTATCTATCTATCGCTATCTATCTATCTATCTATCTATCTATCTATCGCTATCTATCTATCTATCTATCTATCTATTGCTATCTATCTATCTATCCAACCTTGTAGTAAGATGCAGAGCACTCACAGGTGTTAGAATAAATATCCTCACTAGTCCCCCGGACTCTGATTGATGCCTGTCAGACGCACTAAGAGACCTTTTTACAGTGCCGGGAGATAGAGTTGAACTACACATCTTTGTAGCAAAAATCTAACTCACTTTATTTAGTTATTACATTGGGTTTTCACAAAGAGAAAAAGTGGGCGTGGCCAGACACAGTGTCTGCCGATGACGTACTAAAACCTTGGAATGTAGGAGGCAAAAGACCTTGAGATAACGTATTATCTATGGCCATGAGAAACAGCTTTGGCTTGGTACATTTTGAGAAAAACAGACTAAGTAATATGGACACAAAATGGCGTCGAAAAACAAAATGGCTGCTATTAGGCTAAGTGATTATACAGAATATATAAAAACCTAACAGTTCCACCCTTTTATCCCGAAGGGATAACTAAACGGAAATTATATGTAATTTATAGCAACATTATCAGTGGAAATAGTATTCAGAGAAAACATATTCATCTACTTTGATGTGATTGCTAAGTTGTTGCAAATTACTGATCTGATATTGTTTGGTAGGTGAGATTACACTTCATGTCATTGTTCACAGAAACACATTTTACATTAGGGGAACAAATAAAAATAAAACAAACTTCAGCAACAGTAACATTTTGAGTCCAAATCATAACTATATCTACAGTTCGTTCACGGGAGGTCTGTTGAGTTATTCTGGAAAATTTAAGCGGGTTACATCATCTTCTCGGATAATTGGGATCCAATATCTTATAGTGCTGATCAGTCAGATAGTATTGGAGACATATTGGAACTGAAACTGGAATAGCGACTAAACAAGTAATTATAATGTCCTGAGCACTTTTACATTTCCTAAACAAAAGTCAATTATATTTATGAGCTTCTTTGAAATATACTCCCAAATGTTACCTAGGGGCAATGGAACACGGGGAGCAATAGAGCGGGAAGCTCTGTTCATTATAATAAATTCAAAATAGAAAAACCACAGAATAAGATGAAAAATGAACAGGTCAGGAAAATATATTTCATCTGGATTTCACAATTCATCACTGGTTTGGAATCTGGGCTCATCTTAATCCTCCTCCTCCTTGAGGGTGGGTATGTTGTCATCTCTGAAGTCATCTGGGCGGTCTCTGAAGCCATCTCGTTCTCCAATCAACAGATTCGGTGCGCGCTTTACTCTGGAAGCATGTATCCACGATGGATTGCCTTCAACCAAGATAGCTGTGCGAGTCATAACGCCTTCATCAAGACCACATCACCTGATTTAAACGGGTGCATCAAAGAACTAGAAAATAAAGAAAAAAACAAAGAAACATCACCACAGATGCCATTCAATTTTTCAATCAGTTTTACTACATAAACTTCCTGGATAAATTCCAGGTCACCTGTAATTAATATCCCTGTCTTAACTGCCCAAAGCGTAGGAAATGGTTTACCCATTAAAATTTCGAAAGGAGACAACTTGTATGTAGAATTGGGGCCATAAGAATCTCTGCTAATACAGCTGGTAAATAAATATCCCATTTACTGAAAGAACCTGCAGTAGCCTTCCTAAGCTTCTCTTTTATTGTGCGGTTCATTCGTTCAACAACATCTGAACTCTGGGGATATGAAACTTCTATTCAATGAACATCAATTACACAATCTGCTGTAATAGAAATAAAAGCTGGCCCTTTATCTGAATCTATCCTAACAGGACAACCTCATTTAGGAATAATAATTTTAGCAAGTTTTCAAATCTTCTTTTTAAACATATATACATTTGGGCAATAAACATAGTGGCTAAGACTTTTATGAGCCATAACATTACTATAACTATCCCCTCTTTAATAAAGACCCAAAGGTCTAAAAACAATACTTGAAAAAAAAATCTTTAAAAAAATGAATCGGGAGAAAACAAAAAATTACAACCGAAATAATAACATTCTCATGGAAAAGTATGGAAAGAAACAAAAGAAACGGAGAAAAGAATAGCAACTTATACACATATATGAGATCCCTTAAACATGAAAAGAACTCACAATCATTCCATTCAAACAACTAAAACATAAGGAAGATAATAATCCACAAATTAAATTAATGTAAAGTCAGCTCACCATTCTCATTTACAAACTATCTACTGCCAAATTCTACCAAAAACCAACTACATTAAAATCATACCTGGAAACAATGTACTAACAGCTTAAACCTTAAACAAAACACAAGTACGGGTCAAAGAAAAGATTAAGCTAAATAAACAAAACACGGTAACGGACTAAATTCCAAACAGAATCTGGGAATTGACGCTCTATATACACTATACACAAACACAACCAACCATAACAGCTCTAATTGGTAGAGAATCAAATCGGACTGGGGAGAGATTTACACCTATATTTAAATATTAATTACTTGGGTATTAATTTAACCTGTAAGCTTAATACAGTAAATAAAAGGAATATACTATGGGTAAGACCTGAATATATTTAACTTCTAAGACTTAAAATAACCTCATACACTGTGAGGTATCGGATAGTTCATATTCTATTCTTTAGCATTTATAAACATGATTAGATGTTAATTAAACATTCTCCGTGTCCAATATAATAAAGTTGGGGCCTCAACAGCCATTGTACAAGCTGCAGAGATGCATTCTCTGAACAGTGATTGCCAATGACTTAGAGAGAAAAAAAAACAAGTGACAGTTTCAAGGTGTCTCTGTGATATTGTGATAAAACTGCCACCATGATTTTACAATGTTCTCTTACAATACAAATGAAAAGATTTATCATAATTCACAAAGCTCAGAGCAGGGGCAGAGGTAAATGTTATAACAATTATTTAAACATTCTTTGTCATTTGCAGTGTCCATAGAATGATGTTTGGACAGTCTTTAATGGTGCATTTTGGAGCATTTGGTCCCAGTGGGAGCTGTCTGGGATTCATTGTTGGTAAAAGTTCATGAAGCCGACCAATTCAGCTTTATTACAGGGTGTTTGAAATGTCTTTATCTCTGGCGGGGCTGACCAGATATTCACCCTTAGATATTATACAACCAAGATATTGAACTGAGTCTTTGCAATATTGTATTTTCTGGAAGCTTTTGATGCAAGACAATTGAGGAGAGAGAAACATTTTACATACCTCCATGCTCTGAATACACAATAACCACATTAACATATTTGACAATTAACATATTTCAATAATTTCATTAATCCTAGAACCATGAACCCATTATTATTTTAACACTTCACAGAGAGCCATAGAGTCTGTCACTGGCAAGTCCACCAAATCTCTATGTCAAACAGTGACACATAAATTGGGACTTTTCAAAAAATGAATACAAAAAAAAAACTGAGCCGTAGCACCAGCCGACATGCAGAAAAAAGGCATATCTCAAAATCAACAACTGTATTACATTGGGTATTGGCAGAAATGCTAATAAGGGCTTAAATATCCAAAACTATAGGAACTATCTGTATTATGAGCTATAATAGGGGTATAAAATAGGAAGATAGTCTTTATAATTACTCATTGCTTTACAAAGGTACAAACCATTAGCAGAATACTATTAATTATATCTTGTAAAAGGGGGTTAGGGGCATAAAAAAAAATCTGTACATCAACTTTTACTTCCAACAAGTTATGCCACTAAAGAAAATTAAGATACACAATTTACTTACTAAATCCGGTATTATCAAATTAATGGGGTAATCTGGTAATAATTCAAAGGAAAAATAAGCCAATAACAATAAGCCATCATCCCTATGAGTGACATATATTTTATATTCTTAGTCTCAGCAAGTACCCCAATAAATCTCTACAAAAGACTTGCAATTAGCTGAGGGACCATTATTATAAGGAAGCTTTTGATAGAGAAGCACATAGTCCCTGTATCATCAAAAAAAATTAAACAGCTTACCTTGTATATGAAGAACACAAATAGGATTACACATTCTGTCCATGAGCTGTACCAAAGCGAGGGAATCACTTGTGGGAAAATCCATCACAACTGCCATCATAGGGGATATCTATCTGTGACTGTATTTTCACATCCTACTTAGCTATATAGATATAACGGGTCTCACCAATGATCTAATTTATTACAAATAAACATTTGCTATTATGAAGCTGATAATCTTTAAAAACCACCAGAAACTCTACCAGATCCTTGCCCTTCACTTTCTAAATCTTCACTTTCTCAAAAAAAAACTCTATAATATAAGAAAAAAACTTCCGTAGACATTCCTACCTCCATTCGCAATTATATACCTCCCATTAACTAGTTAATAACATGCGAGCGAAAGAAGAGAAGGAGGCGGAGGAAGAGGGGGGTTAGGAATGTAGGCAGAGATAACGGTTCACACATAATTTTACGAAACTTGAAAAAAAAATCCAGGATGGAAAATACATTTATAATAGAAAACATAGAGTCCAAACATTCTAAGTGAAACCAGCATTAACCAAATTTAAACTTTACTTATTAATATAATCAGATTTATAATAAAATTCACTAAGAGAGCTCACAATAAGAATATACATCTTTTATCCAACCCAATATATTATCAAACCATGGATTGCCAATACGGATCACCTAATCCTCCAGGAAAATTCTTCGGAACTTCTTTACCAGTCTTGTTATCAGTATTTTCCCACACATTGGAAACCTGTAAACTTAGAATTAAAACACTTTAATATACTTTAAATGACTTATCATGTTTGGGTCAGACACCTTACTGTGAAACTTTCCATCCTGTAAGCAAGAAGGTTAACAATAAGCGCAAAGCAAGCAAGCTCAGCAAATTAACAAATTTGACAGACAAAACTCTTACACATAAAACACACAAGACATACAAAGGTAAGGTCTCTTAATGTTCCGTATAATGCTAGCTAGCAAAGAAACACAACTCAGAAGTTCGAACTTCAAATGAACCGGACCACACTGTCCGTTCTATAAATGGTTAAGCTTAACTCTTTCGGTCCCCGATCCCAAAACTCCCGTGTTTTACACTTCACTTCACGCTGAAGAAACTTCTATTTAAGAAGAAAACATTAACTCTCTATGTGCAGGTCGCCGCCTGCAGGAGTATTATCTCATAGTCCAACTACGAGTTGCGAGTCCAACCCGCATAGGGATCCTATCAATCAAGGGGAAAATATATCTCTTGTATGGCTCCCAGTTACCTCTTCCAAAGAGAAACTAAAAATGCAGATCGCCACCTGCGGGAGTCTACCTTATCTCTAGAACACCCAGCACCAAGTTTTTACATTCCACTCAGGGAATAAAACTCTTTCAGAATTTAACACTCCACCCAGAAGCAACTTCCTTAAGAGAACTCGATCACAGGTCCCAGCCTGCGGGCCTTCTACTTACAGACACTCTACTTACAGACCCATCTGTAAGACGTGGGGCATGCGTCCGCCCTTCCAAACCCACGTTTTAAAATCTATCCCAATGTGCTGATACAAGTTACAGAACAAGCAAGACAGAACCTAAAATTAATAAGTTCAATACTCACTATCCTGTAGGTTGTATCCCCACTTACTGACACCAATTGTTAGAATAAATATCCTCACTAGTCCCCCGGACTCTGATGAGGCCTGTCAGACGCACTAAGAGACCTTTTTACAGCGCCGGGAGATAGAGTTGAACTACACATCTTTGTAGCAAAAATCTAACTCACTTTATTTAGTTATTACATTGGGTTTTCACAAAGAGAAAAAGTGGGCGTGGCCAGACACAGTGTCTGCCGATGACGTACTAAAACCTTGGAATGTAGGAGGCAAAAGACCTTGAGATAACGTATTATCTATGGCCATGGGAAACAGCTTTGGCTTGGTACATTTTGAGAAAAACAGACTAAGTAATATGGACACAAAATGGCGTCGAAAAACAAAATGGCTGCTATTAGGCTAAGTGATTATACAGAATATATAAAAACCTAACAACAGGACTTGTGCAAATTACTTTAAATTTTAATTCATATGCAACAAAACAGATAGCGACGTTTCGGTCTTTGTCTTAGACCTTTCTCAAGCTATATTTTGTGGATATCTATCTATCTATCTATCTATCTATCTATCTATCTATCTATCTATTGCTATCTATCAATCTATCTATCTATTTATCGCTATCTATCTATCTATCTATCTATCCAACTATCTATCTATCTGTCTGTCTATATCTATTTGCATACTTTTGCCCCACCTCCTTGTAAAGTTTGAATTTACCAAGTGTTTAGCCTTGGCCACAACCAGAAGCCACCTAATACAAATGGAAAGCACCTTTTAACAAAGTTTGATTCAGGTGCCAAAAACCCTAGAAGCGCCCCTGCTCCACAACCTATGGGCATGAGTAGAAATCTATCTGAAAATTGGTGTAGATGGCCCCGGACCCGGAGGTTTTAACTATACCTTCAACAGCAGGACTGGATCAGAAGCCTGAGCCAACAAAGCTGGCACTGTAGTTACACTGTATTGGAGATGAGACATTAGAGATATATAACACCATGGGGATTGCACAGACACAAGCTGCAGTTTTAACACTGAAATATGTGATGGAAGCTTTCAGGTCTTATTTTCAGCCAAAAAGAAATGTAGACACATTTGTTACTGAATTAAAACTTAAAGTAGCTACCGGTAACTGTGAATTCAAAGATCAAGTGGAGTGTCTCAGAGATAAAAGTCCAGTGTCACAAATACTCGTTTAAAAGAAATATTGCTGGAATGCAGGGAGTTAACAGTAGAAAGGGCAATTGATTTACAAAGCAATAGAAATTATGCCAGCTAAAACTTCTGCAATGGCAAGTTCAATCATAGAAAGCAGCACTTATGCAATGCATATCACTTCTCAGGCAAAGTACGCTTCTCAACACTGTCAAGCTACCTCCACACGTGTAAAGCCCGAATCTAGCACTCTAACAAAGCAGCAGACGTGGTAGAAAACACGCTCCCAGACACTGCCCTGCATATGGAGCAGAATACAACAAATGCAAAAAGACAGATACAAGCTTCCTCACAATAACTCATAGTTGCCAACATTCTCAAAAAAATTCTAGGGACACATTTTTAAAATTGTTGTGTGCCACCACAAGTTTTAGCCCCTCTCCAACTTTCAGTTCACGCTCACTTTTAATGGAAAGATAGACAGAAAGACAGTAATAGACAGACGCACAGAAATAGCTAGGAAGAGATAGACCAACAGAGATAGAGAGAGACACATAGGGAGAAAGAGACAGCTAGAGGGAGAGACAGAGCGCTAGAAAGACAGATAGTTAGATAGAATGACAGCTATAGGAACAGACAGAGCTAGAGAAACAGAGATAGATAGATAGATAGATAGATAGATAGATAGATAGATAGCAGAGTTAGATAGATAGCAGAGTTGGGAGGACTGAGCATGACGTCTTTGGTCCGCATATTGTTTCATTTTCAGTTTGGATTGAGAATCTGTTTCTCTAATAGAAGAGTCACTAGGTGGTGGATTGTGTGCACTAGGGATTTCTGGAAGAAGTGTATGAATTGGCCTGTTAAAGACAAGTTTTGCAGGAGGAACATTAGTGGTTGAGTGAGGAGTGTTTCGGTAATTGCGTAAAAATTTGTACAATGCCTGCTTTAGTGGAATTTGTTCCAGATAAGCAGCCTTAACTCTCTTACCTAGAGTACTCATGAACCGTTCTACAATGCCATTAGCTTGTGGCCAGCAAGGAGTTATTTTTCTGTGTTTAAATCCAAGATATGCAGCAAATTGTTGAAACAGATGTCCATTAAATGGTGGCCCGTTGTCTGTCTTTACCACTCGGGGTATGCCATATGCTGAAAATATGCTGTCCAACGCAGGTAGTATAGTGGTAGCTGATGTGGATGTAATGAATGAAATATCAGGATATCTTGAATATTCATCTACAACAACAAGTAGGTATTGTCCATCGGGTAGAGGACCATAAATGTCCACAGCAATTTCATCCCAAACTGTTGAGGGTAAGGAAGACATATGGAGTGGTTCAGGTTTGGAAGAATTTGTTACTACTTGGCAAGTGGAACAGTGCTGTATAGTTTTTTCAACTATTTGATCCAAGTTTGGAAACCAAACTTTTTCTCTGAGAAGTTTCTTAGTGCCAACAATGCCACAATGTCCTTCATGGGCAATATTTACAGTAGTTTGGCGAAGGGCCTGAGGTACTACTAATTTGGTTCCTTTTAGAATGAGATGGTCCTTAGCAAGGGAAAGTTCATCTTTGACAGCTGCAAATGCCTTTAGTTCAGTGATGATTACTTCAGGATCAGGAAAGGTAGCTCTCTGGATTTCATGCCACCTGTTGGTTTCAATTATGTGTATTAATGCAAGAAGAGTTTTGTCCCGTTTGGTTGCCTCTATAAACATGTCCAATGTGAGTGCTTTTGGCACAGCGTGTGCAGCAACAAAGTTAATATATTCTTCTGCAATAGACTTTGTGGCCTCATCTGAAGTAGTGGGATGTCGTGAAATGTAATCAGCAGGATTGTTATATTTCCTGGACGATGAATATTTTGTAGTTATATCCTTGTAGTCGTAAACCCCACCTTTCGATTCGAGCAGGCATTTTGCTCTTGGATTTCCAAATATGGTAATAAGAGCCAAATGATCAGTAACAATTGTAAATGGTGCTCCATATAAAAATAAGTGGAAGTGTTCACATCCCCAGACAACTGCTAGACTTTCTTTTTCTGGCTGAGAATATTTCTTTTCTGTAACTGTCAGACTTCTGCTTGCATAAGAAAATAGCTTGTGGGTATGGGTTTTCGGTTTATATTGGACAAGAATAGCTCCGGTCCAACTGGACTGGCATCCACAATTAGTTCAGTTCTTAGCGCAGGATCAAAATAAGCCATGATAGTGGCAGAATTAAGTTCTGTTTTGATTGTCTCAAATGATTTTGGCATGCTGATGATGACCATTGAAATGCACATCCTTGTTTGGTGAGGTCTCGCAAAGGTGCACTGATAGTGGAGAAGTCCTTGATGTACCAGCGCAGTAACTGGCCATGCCAAGAAAAGAGCGAACTTCATTAACATCATTTGGGATTGTAGTTGATTTATTGCCTGTACTTTTTTAGGATCAGGTTGCATCTAGCAGCAGAAAATATGTGGCCATAGAATTCCAAGGTAGATTTGTTGAATTCACATTTGTCTTTGTTGAGTGTATGTCCTTGGGATGATAAGCACTCAAATACTGCGTGTAGGGCAGAGTTGTGGTCATTCTGTTTTTTCCAAAAACTAGTATGTCATCACTGTAATTGAGTGCATTAGGAATATGTTGAATAATGTTTCTTATTGCTTCTTGAAAAAATCTCAGCAGCGCGAGCAAACACACAAACGTTAGTCGTTTGTATCTTCGCAGACCAACATGTGTGGAAAATGTAGTTATGTATTGGATTCTGGACTAAGTTCCAGTTGGTGATAACCCTTATTGAGATCCAGTTTAGAGAACACGGTGGCTCCATTTAGGAGATGAATAACATCACTGAGAGTTGGAGAGAGGTGTCTCTCTCTCTGTATAGCAGTGTTTGGAAGACGCATGTCTACACAAATTCTTATTTTGTTGGATCTTTGGGTTTAGGTACAGCCACTATGGGAGAAACCCATGGAGTGGGGCCTGAAACAGTTTCAATGATGTCTGTTCCTCTAAAGACTTTAGTTCGTCTTCAATTTGCTTCCTCAAGTGAAAAGGAATTCGTCTGTGTGCTGTGAAATTGGACGAATGTCTTCATCAATGTGAAGGTGAATTTGAAAATTCTTTAGTTTGCCAAGGCCCACAAAAAGATTGGAGTAATTGTCAAACTAGTGCTTGTACATCAGAGACTGTTGGGTTAGCTACAGTGTGAATATATTGATGAGTCCAAGAGTTAAAGCTGTGTGATAGCTGAGAAGGCAACCCCCAGAGCCTTGTAGTACAAAGAAAGTTGTTGTAGTATAGGTTATCTTTGTAGTAAATACTGAATCAAATTTACCTATTGTCGGCAAAGGAGTTTGAGAGCCATAAGGAAAAATTTTGGTTTGTACAGGTATCAAAGCAGGTTTAGTATTCAGTTGGCAATATGTACACATGTCTATAATGTTCACAGAGGTCCTGTGTCAATAGTAAAAGCAACTGCAGTGTTAAGGAGAGATATTGTGATGATGGGGGAATGTACAGTTTGTGCAGTGGATGTAATAAACACATAGTCACTGCAAACAGTAGGTGACTCATCTCCAGAATTTGGCTGAATGTATTTGACTTGTGCTGAGCTCAGTGTATCTGATGTGCGTAGGGATGACTTAGGAGCAGATTTACATACAATTGCAAAATGATTCAGTTTTCACAATTAGTACATTTACGTCCTAGAGCAGGACAGTCACCATTATGAGGGAAATGTTTGCCACATCTGTAGCACATTTGAGCAGTCAGTGCCTGTAGTTTTGCGTTTAGTGTGCACAAGATTGCACACCTGTGCATCAGTGCCCTCCTCTATGGCAGCAGCTTGAGTCTCAGAAATTTCCAGGGACCGTGCCATGTGTAGAAGATCCTGCAAGCAACAATCTGCTTGTAAAGCTTTGGCCGTAGCTTAGATGATGTGCAGGATACAATGATTTGTGATGTGATTTCATCATCAACATCAGCAAAATTGCAGCTTGTGCTAATTGTCTTTAACGGGGACAAAGGAGTCCATGGTCTCCTGGGGTAGTTGTTTAGCAATTCTGAACTTGTATCTTTCATATCTGATGTTTTGTTAGGATTAAAATATTCAGTTAGTGCTTTAGAGCATTTTGAGTAGTCAGTAGTGCTGTCTGTAGGTAAGGTGCAGTAAATGTCATAAACAGCAGAACCAGCATAATGAAGTAATAAAGCTTTCTTTCTTTTATCCTCTGTGATGGCCATGGCCTCCAGGAAATTGTCAAAACGGAGTAGCCATTTTTTCCAGTTCTGTGCAAGATTATGGTATCAGACAAATCAAAGTTGGGGAAGGTGTGGAGTTGCTCAGCCATATTAACTTTACTTTTGAAGCAGCAGTGATAGAGTTAAACTGAACAGTGCAGAAAGTAGAATGAGAGCTGTGCAGTCTGCTGTAGATGGACAGTGACAGGCAAGTGAGTATAACTGGGTCCTGTATGTGGAGGACTGGTACAGGTAGTCACAATGGTAAGTATGCTGGTACTCACAGGGTTAAAGTCTTTAATCCTCGTCGCCAGTTGTTATGTCTCCCTTGTTATATTGTTCAAGAGCAAGAAAACACTTGGAATGTAGAGGGAACTTGATTTATTCAAACAGAGCAACAGGTACATCACACTTTCTCATCCCATGCTATTCCTTAGCTTACTTCCTGATACTGCCCCTTTTTCCCAGCTTGCCTCTATGCCTTAAAGAAACAGTATTAACTAAACATGTAGATGTTACACTATTTAACATTTGAAAGCTAACATCTGATTGGTTTGGGCAAAATTAGCACCATTTTTAACGATAAGAACTTTAAGTGAATCTCCCAGCTAATTCATTGCTGTTCTCATAAAACCCAGAGTTAACAAAGACAGATCATGGTATTCTACACTCACAGTCCATGGGATAGACATTGAATTTAAACCCTGGTGCTGAGGCAAACACATTGCCTGCCTCATTACTTTCCCAAATGCCAGATGTAATTGTCAAACCTACAGACACAATGCTCATTGTATATGGGGGAGAACGTATAAAACCAGAAGGTGTTGTAACACTTAAGACACAAACCCCTAACAACAGTGCTAACTTATTTTTTTTTCATCATAACTGTGTCAAACGTTCTTCTTCTAGTAGTGGACAATCAGTTTTTTTCCAGTGACGGGGAAGAATGGTTTGGCTCGCTATTAAAAAAAATAAGGTGTCACAAGCCTTTTTTGATCTGTGCAACTGAGTCTGGGTTTCATGGACAGTAGGACTATTGGGATAGTGCAGGGTATTTGATTTGCCATTATTTTGTTGTAAACTGAAGTAAGTGTCTCCCAGTATGGGTAATTTGTTGGCCATGAGAACCAGATGGTCTGAGTTGCATCTCCAACATATTGAGAGAGACATTGGGAAATACTTGGTGTAATAATACAGGGCATTTGTACCAACTAGAGAGAATCTTATAGCTGGTCTCTGGAGCCTTGCAGGCAATTGAAAGTTTGTGAGTTAAAGCAAAGATTCTATCCCATTGTTCCGTTGAGAGTCAAAGATTACTCCAATGCAGCATGCAGATTCAAATGGGTTAATGACCATATTGTCAATAGAGATGGAGAAGGGTGGACTAGGTTCTAGTTTAGAGGGGGAACTATCAGTATTAGATAGATTGAGTTTAAGGTGTTGGTGCGCCATCCAGGAGGAAATTGAGAGCAGAAATATAGAGATTTGAGATTTAACTTCAGGGGTTAGTGCGGGGTTACAAACGGTAAAAGGGAGAGAGGGCGGTAATTCGAGAGACAGGTAGGGTCCAGAGAGGGTATTTTAAGAAGAGGTTTGATGCATGCATGTTTAAAGGCAGAAAGAAAAATCCCAGAGTTCAGGGAGGGCATGGGATCATGAGTACAGATTGTTAGAAGGAGGACAACAGAAAGTCAAAACTTCAGGACTTCAGAATGGGTGACAGGAGTGAAAGATTCCAGAACTGCAGGTGGTGAGACAGGCAGAACTGGTCCTGGGGTGAGGGAATTAGAGTTCATATATTATCTAATTTAGTTCTAAAGTAGTCGGCAACATCTTGAGGAGCATTAATAGAATGGTGAATTTCCTGTGGGTTCATAATAGCCTCTAGTATGTATGTATGTTTTTTATTTCTTATATTGCGCTACATATTCCGCAGCACTTTACAATTATTTACTCAATTCACATCAGCCCCTGCCTTGAAGAGCTTACAATCTAATCACTTTATGTACACATACTGTACAACCTATCAGTATGTCTTTATGATTGTGGGGGAAACCGTAGTGCACAGAGGAAACCCACGCAAGCACGGGGAGAACATACAAACTCCTTACAGATGTGGTATGTAGTTGAGATGGTTTAATTTGGTTAGATCTTTGGGAATTTGGGTACCTAGGTATGTGATTGCATTCTATTGTCACTTAAACAGGAAATTTGCTTGGATTGTGTTGTATATGTTACAGGTTTTTATGTATTATGTTATTGCAGGAGTAATTTTTAGAGAATCTGATTTTTTGAGATTCATTTTGAAGTTGCTTAGCTTGCCATATTCTTGCATTTCCTTCATTAATACTGGAAAAGTGGTATGTAGGGATGTTTTTGAATTTCGTGGTATTCCCAGCACTCCTATTTGTTGTTTTTCCTCCTTCTGCTAACCACCAGCAGTGATAACCAGTACAATATTTATTTTGTAGACAAAACGCACTCTTTCTATTTTGCTCTTAGTTTATTAGTAACATGCTGCGTGCACTACGTTTTAGGATCTTCCCTCTTCCTCAGGTGTATGTGTTATATAAAGCAAAAGATCACCAGCGTAGGCCACTACTTTGTGTTGTGTGTTACCCATCTGGATCCCTGTGATGTCAGGGTATAATGGCCCGGATTAGGTGGTCCATGGTCATTATATATAATAAGCGGGACAGGGGACATCCCTGGGCCTGTCGTGTCCTGTTTTTGGATTTTAATGGTTCTGTTAAGTACAGTATTGGACTAAAAAGAGAAAACATGATCGATACTTATCGCTATGAAATCGATTGGCTTTATAAATATGCCAATAATAGCAATCGTTTTGCGGCGATGTGCAGCGAGTTCACCAGTGTTATATATTTGCCTCTTAGTTTAAATATGGCCCTTAGTCTAAACGGATTCTGATACAAAAATCTGAAATTCTGCTTAAACTAAAAGGGTTAAACCTTGAGTCATGTAAAAACCTTAAACTAGTGAAAATATTTCCACTGTCAAAATTCTGAGTCATACCTAAGGTTCTTTGAAGTCACACCATTGTGACAAAAGTCACACCTTTGAGAGACTGCATTAGATGATGCAGGCACAGTACACCTGGCGATCTTATGCTGTGAAACACTATTAGCCAATGCTAAAAAGCCTGGCATTCTCTCTGGATAAATAAAAGCAATTAGTTCAATAACTTGGCCAAATTATTTTAAGCCCAGCCACCACTTCACGGTTTGCTTTATTCTGCTGGGTCCTACTCTATCAGTAATTGCCTTTTATGAGCTGAAATTCCTTGCTGCACTGTGTCTAGCTTCCTTTGGACTTAAGCTAGGTACACACAGTACAGATTTCTGAAAGATGACAGACAGGATCTGCAAGATCCTGTCTGCCATCTTTCAAAGATCTGCATACACACAGTCCCGAGCGTTCTCCCTATAGGGAGAATGCTCGGGACTGTGTGTTACCATCGGCCGCGCTAGACACCTATAGGGAGTCTAGCGCGGCCGATGGAAATTTTCGGCCTTTCCCGAACGAGCGTTCGGCCGACCTGATCGTTCGGCAGCCGCGCGCTCGTTCGGGAAACGAACGTACACATGTAACGATAAAGCCCCGATACCGTCGGATCCGACGTGCTGACATCTAGTAACCTAGATAGTTTTGACCAATGTTGTTGTGTTCTTTTCATTTAGAACTGCCAGAAAACAAAGAAAAAGAAAAGAAGAAATGCAGTGGAGAAATGAAATACAGATTTCCTAATGGCTACTTTTACCTCAACAAATGGCACCACATTTCCTGTACTGTATTACGGTACCAGAGCATGAATGACATTAATGAATGTATAAAAGGAAAAAATATGTATATGATTGGGGACTCCACAACGCTTCAGTGGATAGAATACATCAGCAAGAAGGTCAACAGTAAGTCAGCTAAAATTATCTAAATTATTATAAGGTTAGGTGTTCATCTACATTTCAAATTAAAGGGTAACTGTGGTCTTAAATTCTTCCAAACTAGTAAGGATTATATAAAAATCATTCCATCGTACCTTCAAAATAAAACCTAAATCACATATCTAGATAAAATTTGTGAGAAATTATTGCTGAAAACGTTCAGCAATGTAACTTCCTGGTTGAACTCTTCCTGTTTTCAGCCATGTGACCAGCTTGTAGTCATGTGACCAGCCTCTGCCTTCATTAATAGGCTCCCCTTCTCAACTGTCAATTTTTTCCTCAGGTACTTCCTGATTTCCCCAGCATTAAGTCCTAACTGAGCATGCTTCTCCCCCAGGGGGAAAAGGGCCAGCAGAAGTAAGGTGATGTCACTCAACCTACTGGAAGCATGAAGTTTGAACATTCACCCATTGTAATTTCTCACAGGTTCCAGCCAGAGATGTGATTGTTGGCTCAGTGTAAAGGAAATACTGCAGGCTTTCATTTAACCCTAACTTGTTCTGAGACCACAGTTGCCCTTTAAGTACTAAAAAGGTCTAGTAACATGTATTATTTGATCGGTAACATTTGGATGTACAGGATTACCTGATAAACCAGTTATAAAGCTGGATTGTCTATACTATAAAATGGGTAAACAATATTATCGACACACACAAAACTATATATTAAAATGCTGCGTGTAAACTAGATTAGCACCTTATGGCAATATATTACTGGGGCAGGTGCTTCTAGTGCAAACAATATAAAGTTTGATATGTAGTGTTTCCATCGTGCTACTTATTGTGCTAAAATAGGCCATAGGGCTATTTTACAGGAATGCAGGAATTTCCCCTATGTGCAATAGGTGCTTTTATCCAATCTTTTGCCCTGATAACTCCCAGATCATCACACAATGCATGGTGCGAGTAGTTTTCATCTGAGCCGTTAATGAACTTCTGACAGGGTTTATACTGGGTACTTTCAGTATCATGTTGCAGTAGGTTCATACACACGTGCGATTGTGGGTCCCAACCCGCGTGTGGAGCCTTTATCGGCCGAAACGGACATTCGGTCGGGGATCGCCTAACGACCGACTTGGTGGATCCCCGAACGACCGTCCGTTTCAGCCGATAAAGGCCCTACACACTGGCCGAATATTGGCCAATACGAACGTTCGTACACATTGTGCGTTGCGGGTCGGGAGGCCTAGAAAATGGTCTATTTTAAACAGACTTTTAACAGGGGTGTCCCTAGGGTTTTGGCAGTCAAAAAAATTTTAGAAGCCACCTCGCACCAACGCAAAGTGGACGTGACAGCAGGAGCCGAATGACAAACAACGTGGCAGCAGGTGCCGAATGACAAACACAGCTCCCACTCTTCACTTTTCTGAACATTGAACAGACACTGCAGGAGAACCATAAGGAGCAGGGATGTAAGGTAAGGATTTTTAAACACTATACAGTGGGGCCAGTAGTGGGTTCAATTTTACTTTTGGGGGTGGACATGTCCTTTAAGTAAGGGGGGAGCCTGAGGCCACCCTGGGGGGAGCAATCCACACATTTTATTTTGCACAATCCAGAACAAACTCAGTCATACCATGGTTCCCAGACCTTAACATATTTATTGGCA
Source organism: Hymenochirus boettgeri (assembly GCA_019447015.1). Classification (NCBI taxonomy): domain Eukaryota; kingdom Metazoa; phylum Chordata; class Amphibia; order Anura; family Pipidae; genus Hymenochirus; species Hymenochirus boettgeri. The sequence continues at coordinate 139,554,603 of CM033475.1, read as the reverse complement.
TATTTTCTATGTATAAATAGAATTTTATGAAATGGCAAGTCTGCATTTAGTAATCTTACCCATTAATTTTATGTCAGGGTCTCGTGGGCCATCCAGTGAAGGATTATATTTTTGAAAGGAATAAAATAGCAGTTCCATTGCAAGTATCTGTGTGTGTTTTGACCATGTCTCCTTGTCCAGGAGGCCCAGAATACTCATGTCTGGGGACAGGTTTATTGCGTGTTATTGTTTTTGTTACAAAATGGGTATTATGGTTTTCCAGTAGATTTTGAGAGTAGAGCACTGCCAAATCATTTGCCAGAAGTCTGCACCCAGTCTCCTGCAATTTGGGAATTCGTCATTGTCTTTTCTCCCCATTCTAAGGATTTTGGTTGGTGTCAAGTAAGTTTGGTGAATTATATATAGCTGATTAAGCTTATTATCAGCTGATGGGGAAACATCATTAGCTTAGTTTGATCCATGTCTAGGTTGGGCAGGTAGGCAGAATACTTGAGAGCGAAGGATGGTAGGCAGAGAGAATGAGAGCGAAGGATGGTGAGCATTGGGGGTTGAGTGAGTTCTTTCTCCCCTCCAGGGAAATCAGCATACAATTTGCAGTGAGGCTGGAAATAGCAGAACAAGTAAGAGTGGTAGTTCGAAGATGGCTGCCAGGCTTTCAAAGGGGAGTAAGGCCTTGTTTGATATTATTTACATGTAGTTGTAAATACAAACTTTAGTCCAGTCTTCTGGCATTTCAGGGTGTATGCCTTGGTACTGTAATATTTGATTAAAGGAATAGTTCACTCTCGAATTGAACTATTCCTTTAATATACTGATTGAAGATCGGGAGGTTAAGGAGCAGTGCCTTACCTCCCAATCTTCAATCAGTATTACAGGGTCTGAGAACGAAGATGGGAGCTAACTTACCTTTTAGGCGATCCACCACGGCCAAGCTGGAATCTCCGACTGCTTCAATCTCCTGTACAGCCATAGCATGAATTACGCGAATGCGCGCTATGGCTGTACAGGAGAGTGTAGCTGTCGGAGATTCCAGCTTGGCCGCAGTGTGTGGGCCATGCTGCAGACCTTAAATTCTAGGGTTAGCTTGGATCTTGATTGCTAGGGCTTCAACTGCCAGGGCAAAAAGAAAGGGGGACAGAGGACATCCCTGTCACACGCCCCTTTCCAATTGGAAAGATGGAGATAGTGTATTATTGACTGCAACTTGGGCCTCTGGGGCCTTGTATAGCAGTTTTATTTATCTGGAAATCTCTCCCAGCATACCAATAAATAGTCCCACTTTTTCTGGATGTCTTTCTGGCATCCAGCATAAGGGAGCAAATATTGTTGTAATGCTTGTTGGTACATTTCAAGTAGTGGTATATCTAGTAGGTCACTATATCTCTTGTAGATTTCGATTGGAAGCCCATCGGCCCCTGGGGCTCTTGGATAGCTCTGTTTAGCATTGACATTCTTTACGATTTGATCGAATTGGTTAGATTATCGAAGACACTTTCGAGTATTCGATGGACCAATTTCGATCGGTCTATCGGAAAAAACCTGATCGGGCAAGATGGAAAGATTTCCGTCGACTCCGTCTACCAGAACCATACCTTCCATAGTTTTCAAGCTGAAATCTACAGAAGATTGCCAGGACAAGGTAGGGATATTCAATAAGTTCTTCCAATTTTCGATAGTTACACACAAATCCGATCGGAAGAATATTGGACCATGTATGCCCACCTTAACGCAGTAATAACAATGACAGAGGTATTATATTCACTTATTGCTATGTACAGAAGAATGAGGAAATGGTACGGATCTATATAGAAAACTAATATACAGAAATGTAATATTACAAGCTTCTTCGGCACATAACAAATCAGTCATTACAGTTATCCCATATGGTCAGTTTATCAAATTAAGACGAATTTGGAGTAATTGGGAAAGTTTTAATACACAAGCCATGAGTTTATGGGATAGATTGGAAGAGAGAGGGTATGAGAAGGATCAGACCAAAAAAGAGTATGACAAAGCTGTCTTATCACGAAGGTCAGATTTATTGATATCTAAATCTGAAAAAATTAATATAAGGGGAATAAGGATAATAAGTTTAATCATAAAAAATATCTTTATTTTTTACTAGCACATATACAAGGAATAGCAAACAGGTAAATAAAATCATAAGAAAGCATTGGACAGTATTACAACATATAGCAAGGGAATACCATACAATAGCAAGGGAAACCTTTAATATAATGTATTACTCCAACTGTAGGACATCGTTTATAGTCTATTTTAGCTACTTGCCAACTGTGCCATAAAAAATACATAGGGAAAACTAAGAGAGCAGCGAAAATGAGAATAATGGAACATATATATGCCATTAGAAAAGGTGATAAAACATCTATTGCAGCACATATGATTGATGAACATGACATTAAGGATAAAATTACGTTTCAGATAATTGATAGAGCCCTTACTCTAAGTCAGAGCAGGATTATCCACAAGGCAACCCTAGGCACCTGCCTAGGGCTCAGGAAATGTCTGGGGGCCCAGCTTCAGAAGCAGCAACAAAAAACAGTCTATACAATATATGTAGCAAAAATGCGAGCCCTATATGATGGCACTGCCTTGGGCCCCATATGATCTTAATCCATCTCTGCTCTAAGTTCTGACTATTAATCCGTGCCACAAACGGTAAATTGCAATATATATTTGAATTTTGAAGGGAGGCACACTCATAGAGAATTATTCATATCAATAATTTATTCATGTGCTGAAAACCAGGTACACAATGTTTCGAGGGGTCCAACCCCCTTCCACAGGTGTAACAAACCACTACAAAGTGCTATTTATAATGACATCACTCACATAAAGTGAAAACTCCTCCTCCCATTTTGGAGGGCAAAAAAGTGCTAATGCAAATCAAGTGCAAGTGCTATTAAAAACTACTAGTACCATCAATACCCAGAAAGTTAAGTTTTGTGATTTCTCGTAGGGGGTATTGTAAGGAGCGCAAAGGCTCGCATCTTACCTTGTGGGATCTTGGCAATGTACTGTAAGACGTACAACTTTGCATTATTAAATATCCCTCATTATTGCATATAGTCTGTTTCACATGTAAAACATCCTTTTGTGGCTATTTTATGTCACTTTAGTGGATGTGACATATAGTCAATGAGCAGCAAAGAACTTAAACAAAGAGGCAATTACTAGGCCCAAATATCACAGCTGTGAGAAAACAGAAAGCAAGACACCAGAGTCTCTTGAGGTAAAACTCTTCTAATTAATTATTTGACACAGGACATTATATAACATTTTACATGGTATCTCCTCATGTAATTGTCCAATCAGATCATTACACCACAATTTATATAACAATGTAAGGGCTAGGCCACACTAGCGCGTTTTTCACGCATTCGCATTTTGCGGTCGCGTTCGCGCCCACAATTTTTGCAAACATAGATTGTGATTGCGCATCCATTCTCGCTTTGCGGCAAACATTTGTTTGCGCAATTGCTTGCGTTTTTGCTTTAAAGATAGCGAAAAACATGAGCGCAAACGCAAAAATAGCGCGCGCTAACGCACAGAAAGCGTGCACGCTTGATGCGTTGAGTGTGGCCTCAGCCTTAGTGAATGTTCATTTATGTAAATCACCTAAAATGCTGCCCTCAGCTAGAATAACTATAAAAGCAAGGTATTATCTATTTAATTCCGTTATTGGATTCATGTTACCCACAATTCTCCTAATCAATACTTGTATGCATGCCAGGTATCCCACCCCTCCCACATCTCATGGGAGTCTTCCTCATTCTGGGGTGGTCTCCCGCACACCCATGAGACCACCCCAGACCCCTTTCAGTGGCCATGCCCCTGGAACACCCTGGGAACGCCCTTAACTCCTCCCTAACCCCACCTCCCACCAACCCTAGAATAGTGGCCCCGCCTCCGGGTGACGTCATGTCCCACCCCCACGTGATGCCATGCCCCGCTCACCACGCCGCCTTCTCCAACCTGCCCAGAAGCCTGAAAGGGCAGGATGGGATGTCTGGCATGCTTATGCATAATCATTTACTATTGTAGCAGAAGTGGAGCTTTAAAGTAATAGTTCACTGCAAAAATGAACTATTCCTTTAATGCATTGATTGAATAATGGGAGGTTAAGGAGCTATGCCTTATCTTCTGTTCTTCAACCAATGCCTGTGAAGCCAGGAAGGAAGGTAGAACAAACTTACCTTTTCTGTGATCCTCCACTGTCACATTCTGAAATTCCTGACTGCTTCCTGGCATGGCGGTTGGGGGTGGACAGGGGGGATCTATCTTATATCAAAAGTTGATTTTGAGGGTGGTTTTTTAAAGAGTATCTCCACCCCAAAATCTAAACTTTTCTGTAATGTAGGGGAGCCCCCTCCAACCCTAACAGCCAGGTTTAAAGGACACGTAAACTGAGGCAAATCATTTTTAACTAATCACACAGTAATTAGGATTAATTACCACCAATCTTAAATCTGCTTTACTCCCCCTTCTCTGACCTTCCTATCCCTTATTTTTTTAGAGGGCGAGGCACAGCTAGTCAGTAAAGGGCTGTCAATCACCCAGCCCCTCCCCCTGACACACTACATGTAGAAATTATCCATTCTATAAAAGTAAAGCTTATTTCCCTGTCACTGTATGGTTAATTGATTCAGCATTAAGATCAGAAATTTGAATAAGCATTATCGGTTTCTCTGTGCTCTTTCTGTGCAGATAAGCCCAATCCTGCAGTTAACTGCTGTCTGTGTTAGTTAAGTTCCAATGTAGCACTGTACCAAAAAGAAATCAATTACCCCCCCCCCCCCCCCACACACACACCTTCAACTATTACAGCTCCCAGTGTTGCTTACCTTCCCATAGCAAAGCAGCTTTACATTCACTTTCACTATAACACAAAATCACTGGGTGAATGCTATTGGCTGTAGTGAGGCACAGATCGTCTTCACTGCACATGCTCTACACTGTATCTGTGCCTCAGTTTGGGGATCACAGTTCCCCTTTAATCCCTTTTATTTTCTTTTATCTTTTTATGTGAACGGAACGCAACCAAAACAAAAATATTTTATTGTTCTTTGGAGTGGAAAACACAAATACTGATCACTGGTGCTAGAAACTGTTTTTTACTGCTTGTCAAAAGTCACTATTCTATATGTTGGCAATTGTGTCCCAGTTAGCATATAACAGCAAGGTGTTGATTGCATTGTAGCTGAGAGGTGTTATCAAAATTGTCCAGGGTATGGCATTAAACAGCATTGTACATGACAGACAAGTGGTGTTTGAACCAATACTGTTCTTTTGCCATGATGTTGACTTTACATTCTTCAAATGTATGTCCTTTTTCTTGGAGATTCTTGGAGATTTTGTGCACAACAGCAGCTGAAGGGGCCGAATTGGCAGCAGCATCAGTGATTGGATAATAAATTGTGTTTATTTATTAAGAACTGTATTTAATAGTATTTATATAGTAGTGATTATAATATATTGGGGCTACAAAGAGGAACAAAAGTTTATGGAACAATCCCCATGTCATATATTGTAAAACAAGTAAACTTGCACTGTAACAAATTTGTGTTTGTGTTTTTCCTTTTTGTTTAAACAGTATAAATGACTGTAGGAAATTCTTGTTTTGTTAATTATGCTAACAATGGCAACGGTGATTTCTTAGCTTGTGCAAGTGGTTGGTGAGCCCCTGGCGCAATATTTCCTGGTGAGCCCCGAAAAATGATGTACCTCCTACTATATATATAAATTATAAGGATGGTAGAAGCCAATTAGGTTTGGTGTGACATTTATATGGTTGCAGAGCTGTAATAATTTACAGTAAGGGATACATTATCCAGTATGTAATACATAATGCATTGATTGAAGACCGGCAGGTTAAGGAGCTATGAATCTATATTACAGTCACTCAGCTGCATCACTGAGTGACTTCTTGTCTCTCACTGCCCCTCCCCCTGTCTCTCCCCAACCCTGTATTAGTCATTTATATAGGAAGCCCTGTTTATTGTTGACAGACAATGTTCAGTCCTTCTTTCTCTTTTCAATAGTAACGGTAATTAACTACAGGGATTTACCTTACTGTTCCAATTCACCAGCAAAAATCATGCCTGTCACATCCTGATTTCTTAATGGTTTTCAATAAAAAAGAGAACTGTGTTTATTGTACTTCTGTGATAGTCTATTATCTCTTTATTATTGCCTGGTTCATTCTCTGTAAAAGTGTTCATCTGAACATTCCACAAGCTATGATCAGTCGGACAACACCCTGCCGATTGTCTGTACACTAGCTGTTTATCACTCGAAACGGGCCTTCGCCATCCAGTCAAGCTTTGCAGTTCGCTTCCGAATTCACACATCTGTATGTAGCTTTAATCAGTTGAATTTGGGCAGATGTACTCTAAAACAAGACAAAGGGAAATGGTTCTCTGTGCATCAAGGTAAAGCATTACAATTTTACAATTAGGTAACATCTTCTCCGATGTAGAATTAAGTCTAGTTTTGCTGGGAGGGCCCAGTGATTTCAAGTTATGTCACGAGGCCTTATTTCATACAGTAGTGTCAATGATTTACTGCTTTGTTTAACCAGGTATTTTGCTGGCCAGTGTTTCATGGTCTTAAAGGGTATCTCCACTGGGAAAACCATATTTTGGTATTCAGTTTTATTAAAAAACAGGAGGTAAAGGAACTGTGTCATACCTCCCATTCTTCAATAAAAAGTTCAGGAGCCGGCAACGAAGGTAAAGAACTTACCTGATCGCTTGCTCCTCCTCTGCGTCCTCTGACAGGTCCTGACAGACTTAGTACTCTATGCGCAAGTGCGATGTGCATAGAATACAGAGTCCGTTGGAATCTGTCAGAGGATGTGGCAGAGAAGCAAGAGACTGTGTAAGTTATGTAACTTTGTTCCTGGCTCCTGAATGTTTTATTGAAGAACGGGAGGTATGACACAGCTCCTTTAGCTCCTGTTCTTCAAAAAGCAAAAAGTGGTTTTCCCAGTGGGGATACCCTTTAAGCTCTCTTTTCTCTATAAATGCCTAATAGCATTGGAAAAATCTTCTTTAATTCTGGAAGGCCGATGATTATAAGGTTAGTTCATCTACACTTACATTCTTTAGGTTGTCAACCTTTTTCAGCAGATGTTCCATTACTTTTCAGAAATGTGGGGGAAGGGCGTCATGGCTGTCCACCATATAAAGGTCCTGTCACAAACTTGCCGTTCTGGTCCAGAGCCACTCCAGGAACAGCCTGGAGCTTCCGGGTGGGCAACGCCGGCAACTTCATGACTTCACAATGTCGGTACACAGAGAATTCAAAAGACGGCGACTTCCTGGACCCAGCGCCTAATTATAGCTTTGCTGTTCCAGCATAATTACCATGTGTGTTCCAGATTACTCACCATGCCTGTTCCGGCTTACTTGCCTTGCCTGTTCCAGCTTACTTACCTTGCTTATTCCAGCATTACTTACACTGTCTATTCCAGCATACTTACCTTGCTTATTCCAGCATACTTACCTTGCCTATTCCAGCATACTTACCTTGCTTGTTCCAGTATACTTACCAGCATACTCACCTTGCCAGTGCCTTCTAACCTTGTCTCTGGGGGACAGTACACCATCAAATTTGGACCCTAGCAGCAGAGACTTCTTGGATTAATAAAGCATTGACTGCAACTTTTTGGCAGGGGAAAAGGTTGTCTTCACATAGTGGGAGAGAAGGGCTGTAGATTCCCTTACCTTCTCTGCAGCTGCTGGTCCTTCACACAGCAGGAAGGGGGAGGGATTTCCTGTCTCCCTCACACACTGAAGGAGTCTGAGGCTGTGCTCGCCGGCGGCACTGTGCATGAGAAGCCTTAGGAATGTCACATGTCAGCCTCCCACCCATTAACTTTCTGGTCAGTCATTTCTTTATATCTTGGGCAGTGGAGCACGTAGAGAGGTGGTTGATGGTTCATTTTAAAGGTAGGAAACTTGTTTGGAGACTACATTTCCCCTTTAAAGAGCATTTGTACGGGGATTCATCAGACCATCCACTTCCCTAGACAGAGCAGGTATTTTTTGTTGAAAAGAAAGACTGAGGTCTACGTCCCTGCATTGACTACTGGGGGTTGAATAAGATCACTATTTAAAACCATTACTCTTCCTCTCATCTCAGAACTTTTCGATCAGATAAAAGGTGCAAAACTTTTTACCAAACTAGACCTTCGAGGGGCATACAACATAATCCACATATGCAAAGGGGACGAGTGGAAAACGGCCTTTAACACCCGTGAAGGTCATTATGAATATCTTGTAATGCCCTCTGGCCTTTGTAATGCCCCAGCTGTTTTCCAAGAGTTTGTGAATGACACCTTCCAAGACCTGTTAGGTATCTCAGTGGTCATATATCTTAACGACACCTTGATGTACTCTCAGGATTTACCCTCACATTGCCTTCATTACTATTAAGAAAAAATAACTTATATGCCAAGCTGGAAAGATGTCTTTTTGAACTTTCTTGGCTACATGGTGTCCACCCAAGGTTTCAAGGTGGATACTGCTAAAGTTATCTAAATCTAAAACTGGTCTCTTCCTACAGGAACCATAGCCATTTAAAGGTTCATCGGTTTTGCTAACTATTATAGACAGTTTATTAAAGGGTTCTCTTCAATAATTTCTCCTATTCTAGCCCTCATCAGGAAGGTTGGAAGGCCTAATTCTTGGTGCCCTGCAGCCCTTGAAGCATTCAAACAACTCAAGGAAGCCTTTGCCTCTGCACCAGTTCTAGTTCATCCGACTTGGGTGGAGTGGAGAAAGCTGTCCTTCCTCAAAGACAAAGCATCAAAGATAAACAACATCCTTGTGCTTGTTTTTCTAGAAAATTACTACCCAATGAGCAGAATTATGATGAAGGTAATCGGGGAACTGCTGGCTATCAAGTTGGCTCTTGAGCAGTGGCGCTACTTGTTAAAAGGCACATCTTTACCTATTACCATCTTTAAAACATAAAAACCTTGAATACATTCAAAAGCTTAAGAGGTTAAATCTTCGCCAAGCATGTTGGTCCTTATTCTTTTCCCGGTTTAACATTATCACCAACCAGGTTCCAAACAAAAGCAGATGTCCTCTCCAGATCCTTTGTTACTTCAGACTTCTGACAGGGATAAAGGTCCCATTATTCCTGCAACTAAAATCCCGGCCTCCCTTACTCCCCAGCTCTGTTCCGAATTTGAGCAGCACAGGATCTACTCCTCCAGACACACCTCCTGGCAAAATCTTTGTACCAGTTTCCCTTCGGAATAATACACTTTCGACAGACTCATTGTTTCAAGCAGGCTGGACACCCTGGTATTAGTAAAACATTTGATCTTCTTGCTCGTTCTCTCTTGTGAGGATCCAAGATGTGAGGAACTTTAGATTATCACAGGTAGGCTCAGGAGGGGCCTAGGAGAAAAAAAAAAAGGGGGGGGGGGAAATGATTACTTAAAGCTGCAGCTTCAATTACACTTAATTTGATTTAGAGTGTACTGTACTTATCCTTTAAGTTGATGTTATGATGAACTGTTGGGATAAATCCATACTCCCAATTTATCCTTTATCCTGAAAACTGGAGCGGTCTGGTCTCTAGAGGGGTGAGAGGCATTTCCTATTTTTTTGAGGGAACTTTTCATTTCTAATTTCCCTCTAGGATATACTGTGAGTACCGTACATGTCACATTCAAAATATTAAAATGGTTGTCATTCTCTGATTTTAAACAATAAAAGGATACCAAACATGACATATATTGGAGTTATGAGAGGTATGGGAAAATGTAGCATAGTTCAAGTATCAGCTGACATTATATGTGAAAAATTTACAAACTTCTTTACCCAGAAATATGAATTGCCTTTGAACTGACATTTAGTTTAGTTATCATGCCAAAAAGGCTAGAGCCATACTGGTTAATGGTGTGATATTTACCACCTATTCCCTTTGAACCAGGCACCCTGCTGGTTTGAACTCTTTCACTACCTGACAATTGGACCACGTCGGAGTTGCCATACTGCTTGACACTACTAATAAAGTGAAATAATTTGAAAACGAGTGCTGCCATCATACATCTTGCCTATGGGAGTTAAAATTGCACTTATGTTTGTGACAGGGAACAACCACTAAGCACTGACGGCAGGACTCGTTTATGTGTATGGCCACCTTTAATCTACGTCTTCTTTCCTCCACGTTATTTTGGAATGGTAGGCTCTGCTCCTGTTCGTCTCCAACTTCCTTCCAATATGCTGATTCCTAATGTGTCTCATATTCCTCTCATTAAGCCGGTAATGTCTAATCAATATTCCTCTCCTCTTCAGCCTCCTGCCCCAATTTCTGTTGATGGTCAGCAGGAATTTAAAATTAAGAAGGTTTTAGACTCTAGATTTTTTAGAAGATCTCTCCAGTATCTGGTCAACGGGAAAGGTTTTGGTCCTGAAGAGAGAGCCTGGCTTAAACACTCAGACCTGCAGGCTCCTCATTTGGTCAAGGCTTTTCCCTGGAATTTTCTGGATAAACCTGCTCCATTGAGTCTGGTGGCACCCTGTAGATGGGGGGGAGTACAGTCATGAACTCACCTGCCGCTCTGGTCCATTGCCGCTCCAGGGTGGGCAACACCATGACGTCACGATGGCGCGAGAATTCAAATGCCGGCAACTTTCTGGACCCTGACTGTAGCTTTTCTACCCCTGGCTCCTGTGCATACTTACCTTGCCTGTTCCAGCTTACCTACCTTGCCTGATCCAGCTTACCTACCTTGCCTGTTTCAGCTTACCTACGTTGCCTGTTCCAGCATACTTACCTTGCCAGTTTCCAGCCATCTCACTTTGTCAAGCCTACAATTCCCAGCAGCTATTTCTGCTCCAACATCCAAACCTACAGTTCCCAGCGGCCATCTCTGCTCCAACATACAGCCTACAGTTCCCAGCAGCCATCTCTGCTCCAGCATCCAAGCTATCTCTGTTCCAGTACTTAGCCTACAGGTGCCAACAGTATTCCATTTGAATTAAAGAGTTCAACTTGTGCATTCCCCTACAGACAATCGGCCTCCTCCTGAAAGCATACTTGTGAGTACTCTGGTCGTCAAGGCAGAATTCTTTACAGGTTCAAATACAGTTAATTCCATAAATGACCCAGCAAATTGAGAGGTGAGACAAAGCTTTATTGTATCTTTTTGAATGTGCTCTGTCTATTTGGACAAAGTTCCGCTTTAAATGAAAAATGTAGGAACTTCACAGAAATGAGACTCAGCCAATCACTGTCATGTCTGCCGGTCCAGCCCTTTCTGCTGCTTCTGCGCGTATATTAAGAATTGGATTTGACACATTTTTGCCTAGCAAAGTCTAGGTGGGGGGGGGGGGGGGGGGGTGCAGCATAGCAATTTCCCCCCAGTTTAAAGTTCTGTGCAGCATAAGGCAGCCGGAGGGAGGGGAAAAAACTCCACTGCACATGCCAGAAACCTTAGTTAGCGGCAGAAACAGATTACCCCAAGAAAAGGCTCCTACTCTTCAGTTTCCTGTACTGTATTTTTGTGCAGCAGAAGAAAAAGGTAGGTGTCATTTAACACTACACAGTGGGATCAACATTGGGGCAAATTTTAGTTGGGTATGTGTGTGTGTGTGGACAGGGGCACTTCTAGAGTTTTTGCTATCTGAGCCAAACTTTTGAAAGCCGCCCTTCGCATGCTGCAGCATTTAAGTGGGTGTGGCTTTATCTATGGGCGTGCGTACAATTTTACAATTTTGAACTTCCTATCCCATAGGTATTTAAACAGTTCCTCAGTCCGTCAATTACCAATAATGTAATTTACTAGAAACAGATATTACATTCCTTTCTCAAACAGCTTGTGTTGTTGTCATTACCATATAGCTCCTTTCAGGTTTTTGTTGCTCAAAATAACTTATTTTATACCCTGTGCTATACATGTTGTTTCAACTGTTACAGTAAATTAGAAATGCCATACTTTCTGTAGTATGTAAGATTTAAGCCAAAAGATTTTTGAGCCTGCCACCACATCAAGCCCTAACTAGCTAACTAGCATAACTAGACTTACGTAGTCTAATAAACTAAAGCTAACCTAACCATATAAAATGTTGAAGTGGAGTTGAAGCAACTACAAGGTACAGTGTATTGGAGTCATGCGGGCAACGCTCACACTTCTCGTGCACGTTTGCCGGTTAAGGTGGGGGGGAGGAATTTCACCACTGTCTGTCTGCTGCCTTTAATCTTCAGTGCAGAGGGGTCATCTGAGACAAATGTCTCACTCTGCCTAATGGTAGATGTGGTCCTGCGTGTGGAAATACCATTTAAAGTAGGACAAACCTAATATTAAAATTACATTTATTATTTATAATGAATTAATGAGCACAAACTTGTAAAAAATTTTTGTTACAATTGAAAAAAATTGTGAAAAATTAATAAGAAAGTGCTTAATGAAGGTTTGTGATCTCTACTCAAAGCATCAGAATTAACTAAAATTGGAATTAAACTATTAAATATAAATCCATCTTTAGACCCTGTATTACAATTCATTAGTTTCTGTCAGTTCTGCTGTAAGGACTGGACTAACACAGTCCTTACTTTCATACATGCACACTGCAGGTGTGCAGGGCTGTGACAGTGAGCATGTGTGTGCTGCCATGACCTGGATAGCTAATTTCATAGACTGGTGCCACAATTACAGTTCTTATTACAGGGACCCCAGTTAAAGGCAGCAATAATGGTAACAATTTGTTGTTTTTTGAGCTAGCAACCATAGTCTTTATTTAACATATCCTTTTTTATGTGTTAATTTGCCTTGAAAAATCTTAGAACAGTGTCATAACATTGCATAAATTTACATTTTAAAGTTTCTAAAAGAACATCTTTCTGATCCTCTGGATAGTCCGTGACACAGCAAACATCTTTTCACATTTCTTTATGCTTATTAGATGTTACTGTAATAACCTATTCAAAATGCACTGCATTATACAAATAAATATTTGTAATTGGTTGGTTGAATTTTTCTTTTCTTTTTTTTATATTTAGGTCTTAAAGAGTTCAACCTCTATAATGACAACTGGGCAAAGAATCGTTTGTATGTCGACACAGAGCGAAATATTAAAATACAATGGATGAAACACGGAATGCCTTTTAATATTCAGACATTTAACACATTTAAAGATGAGCTCACTATTCCCCATCAAATCGACCACATTGCTGGTGACCAATACACAGTCATCATTATCACTTTAGGAATTCATTTCCGTATGTTTCCTCTAGAACATTATATCCGCAGAGTAATTAATATCAGACGTGCTATAGAGCGCCTACATTTACGAAGCCCTGAAACCAAAGTCGTTGTTAAAACAGAAAATACTGATGACATGAACCAAAGGATTGAAATGCTCAGTGATTTTCATGGATATTTACAGTATTTAATCATGCTTAATGTATTTGAGGGTCTTAATATTTCCTTGGTGGATACTTGGGACATGACTATTGCTTTTGCAAGTGACAGAACTCATCCAAATGAAGATGTTATATCAAATGAAGTGGATTTGCTTTTAACTCACATGTGTTAGCCGAATGGAGGACATGCAAAATAAAAGAGAACAATCTGCTTCAAATATTATTATCTTTAACATCAAGTACAATAAGGCAGGGACTGGAATGTTGACATGTTGTTGAAATGATGACGACTCCAATTTCTTTAAGTCAGTTTAGGGTGTGTGCAAATGCAAAGTTTATGGAAAGTTTGCTGAGGGTTTCGAATTCCTGTGCTCAGTCTAGCAATTATAAGCAGCAACAATGATTAGAAAGAAAATCTACAGTTAGTATTGCACTATTGGAGCACACTGTCCAAATCATTTACAGCTTATTATTACAATTTCTTCTTGGGCCCTACAGGTATGTGTGTATATTTAGAATATTTTATGGAGAATTAAAGGGGAACTATGGAGTTAAAATAGAATTTAACATTTTTGTTGATACTTCATTTTTACATCATATTTGCAAAAATCTTATGCAACTATTATTTGAAAATTTAAATTTCCCAGGAAGATACAGTAAGAAAGCCTGCTTATCCTGCTCCGATCTATTAACTGGCTTTGGAGGCAAAATTTCACTTTCATGAATGATAAGTCAATTTTTGAGAAAGGGTGGGGAAATGTACCTGTGTGTTTTGTTTTTCCTTTCCCATCTCTACTTTAAAATAAAAATAAAAGAAAGGCATTTTCAACTTAGTCCCCCTAAATGGTACCTTACTGTAGGGCAGTAAGAATGTGGAATGTTTTATAATAGGAGAAAAAGTAGGAGAATAAAATAAAAACTTTCAATTCAAATATGTATATGTTGATGTATTTTTATAATGCATTAATGTATATCTTTATGTACTTTTATAACGCATATTCTGCCTGTCCAATAAGAGTTCCAATTCTCTTTTAAAAGTGATACTGTAATGAAATTACTGTATATTATCAGACAAAGCATTAGTACTTCTGTACAGTAAAGAACCATTTAGGGTGCTGAGGGTGAGGTGTGTGAAGTTTCCCTTTAGTTCAGGAGAGGCATAAGGTGGCTTAAAGTTAAAGTGGTTTAACTTAATAGGTCCATCTTGATTAATGAATTGTCTTTTTTCAACTTTAGTAGCATATTTATAAAGGTTCATTAACTTTTCACTGATGCTATTGCCACCATTTCTGGCAAATTTGGACTATTTATAAAGGGGCCATAACAATGTACAAAATGTACAAAATTACAGACTTGTTTTACAAAAATTATTTGGTGAACAGAATTGTTCTGCAGAAATTATTTGGTGAACAGAACAAACAAATTGTTCTACAGAAATGATGCCAGTCAGGTAAGAAGCACCACTCTGTGCCTCTGCCTCACAGGCGTTACATTCTGTGCTACAAGGTAGCAAAAAACGTAATGCTGCCTATATTACATAGGCTGCACTGCATTATTTTCAAGAATTTTGGAAGTAGCGCAGTCAACACAAAATTAATGTAAAACCAATGCTAATCCGATAATACATCAGATAGCATGGGTTTTGCCTGTAAACAAGCGATTTAGCATTGCCCTGATAATTTATTTTGTGAAATGCATTCTTTCTTTAGATAGATAGATGAAGCTGTAATTGGTTTCTTATTTAGCTTGTTCCTTAAAGGAAAATTTAGATCAGAACAACTCTAAAGTTAGGTATCCCCCCCCTCCCTTCTGGAGTCTCGCGGATTCTAGTGTGATCTACCGTCAGACCACCAAGCACCTGTATTCTCTTACCCCAGAATGACCCTTTAATGTCCACAATTCCCCCAGAGTGCCCCCATGCCACAGCCCCACCCCAGATAATGTTGCTTATACCACGCCCCCTTCCCCCCATCCTGCTCGGAAGCCACATTTGGCAGGGTGGGATGTCTGTAAAGTAAAGTTAGGAGGTGAAAAGAAAATACGACTCTGCCATTTAGTAGACTTTCCTTACAACAGAGATTAAAGGGCGTGTCCACCACTAAAACTATAATTTAACCCACTACTGGCCCCACTTTGTAGTTTAAAAAAATCCTTACCTTTCCTGCTCCTTATGGTTCTCCAGCAATGCCTTATCAAAGTCCAGGAAAGTGAAGAGAAGGAGTTGTCTGTGAGCCATCCAGTCCTTGCTGCTTTCTTGTCCTCAACAAGGGCTGTGACATGTGCAGCCCCCCCCCCCCCTCCCCCTATCCGGATCCATCATCAGCCACCATTGCACCTAGTGTGAAATCCTTTGCACCCCCAACCGCCGCAGAGATTAAAGGGCAAGTGTTATGTACTACTCTTTTTTTTTATTTTAGACAATAATGGAAAAATTTGTTCAGACTTTTCTACTTTGCCATTTACAAGTATTTTATTATTAAAGAGATTAAAAGGGAATCGGTCGGATGCGCAGGTGATTTGTGTGTAAACCGCTTTTTTTTATCAGAGTGTTGGATTTTGGTCACTTAATGTATTTTGTTACCACAGAACTTCTTTTGGTCGACTAAATATACAGATGGGTGAACAGTGTATTAGGAGCTTGGCACGCCTAACTAAAGGATTAACTGTGAAATACGGCCTTTCAAATGCCTTACTGTCGTGCTGAGCGTGATGTACTACTTTTAAAACAATTCCAGCTGCTAGGTTTGTCCAAGAGCTTATTTTCTCTTTCAGCTGCAATACAACAAACAGCCAAACACCATAGGTTTTTCAAGCAGCTTTGTGGAGCTTCCTGGTTGTGTGCTGATTCACTGAACGGTGAGTGTTCCTACTATTCCATTCTTCATAATTGGGTCTCACCTCCTGCTCACACTCACACAGCCCTGCATTGTTCACAGGGATCATGACTTTAATTAAAAAATAAAATTCATTGCCCAGGAAGCTGACAAGTGAAACAGCTATGTATATTGTATGTGGATCTAACTGCCTAAAGATTCCTTGCTGCCAGGTTAATCTGTAATAGATCCCATTAAAAGTTGATTTATTTTCTCTTTTTTTTAGCTTTTATTTCAATCCATCTGTCTGTCTATGTATCTGTCTGTCTATCTATTCATATACTGTATCTGTCTATCTATCTATCTATCTATTTATATCTATTATCTATCTATCATCTATCTATAGGTGGGCATACACGGTCCAATATTATTCCGATCTAGAGAACCAACATAAATCCGATAGGAAGAACCGACCAACAATCTTCCATAGATTTCAGGTCTGGTTCTGGTAAATGGGATCGATGGAAAATTTTCCATCTTGCCTGATCAGGATTTTTTTGATAGAGTAATTGATGTTGCCGGAAAAGTGTTTTCGATAATCCGCTCAAATCGAATCGATCGGAATATCAATGGCGTGTATGCCTACCTTATCTCTGTCTATCAATCTGTCTGTCTATCTATATCTATCTATCATCTATCTGTCTGTCTATCTATGACTAGAGATGGACGAACTTTCGAAAGTTCAGTCAGTTTTCGAACATTCGAACAATATGGAAAGTTCGAAAACGGACCCATTAAAGTCAATGGGAGTCAAATAGTTTGAAAAGTTTGAATGAAATACAATTAAAATATCAATGGTAACTTAATGTAAATGGCTGTGGGACCTGGGAAATGGGTCTGGGGAACACGTTCGAATATCCAGAATTTTCGAAAAATGGTATTGGTATAATAGACATTTTACTCGCGGATTCGATAATTCAATATTTACTCACGTATTGGTATAATAGACATTTTACTTGCGGATTTAATAATTCGATATTTATTCGCGTATAGGTATAATAGACATTTTACTTGCATATTCATTTATTCGATATTTACTCGCATATCGGTATAATAGACATTTTACTTGCGTATTTGTTTTTTTGATATTTACCCGCGTATTGTTATATTGACATTTTACTCGCATATTCGTTAATTCGATATTTACTTGCGTATTAGTATATAGACATTTTACTTGCATATAATCCCCTCTTCCCATTGACTTTCTATATGCAATCCAGGCTCTAAAATTGAGCCTTAAAAGTGGGTGTGTATTATTCCACTATTAGTTAGCCTACAGACAACATGCCCAACATGGAATGGCAGCGTGCGGTAGTGGAGTACCTTACCAGGCGGGGGTACGACAGGATGCCAATTGGCACCCCCAATATAAAGAAGCGCAAAAGGCGCATTATGCGCCATTTGCAGAGGAAACTGCTAACGCAGTTTCAAATCCAGCTGACCACCTCACAACTGCAAAAGAGGTGTCATACTTGAAGTGACAACGTTGTAACTACATCCAGGACATCCAGACCAATGTTCAAGGCAAGTATCACATTTATATATATAATTTTATCTGTGATTGAGTTGTATAAAACACCACCTATTGCACCACTAATCAGGCGATTCTGCGGCAGATATTTCTGACAAGCTCTGTCTATGTATAACCACTATATGAAGTTACTGCACTTTTCTTGTTACTTTTGTAGCACTTCTATTGGCGATAGCGCTTCGCAAACCGCCACAAATTATTGCTGGCCTTTACTGCTTTTCTTCTAAAGGACTCAAAGTGCATGTGTTAGTTAGTGTTAATAAATTTTAATGTAACTGCAGGGGCGTACCTGAAGAGTTACGCCACTGTGTAACTGTTGTTAATGTTAGTAAATGTTAGTTAAAGGACAAGTACACATGAAAAATATTTACATTATTATATTTTATTTATTATTAATATTTTCTATTATTATACATTATTATTATTTACTTTTTACTTATATTACCAGTCCGTTTTGGGCATATGATATTTATGTGTCTGTGTTGGGCATACAGAGTGACGGGTGTGGAGACTGGGCAGGGACAGGAGGCTGGGATTGAGGCGTAAGGAAAGAGGAGAGGGTGTTTTGGGGGCAGGGCTGCCAGTTCCCCTATGTTAGACTGATTTCAGGCTGTATTGGGCATCTTATATTTTCCAGCCGGTGTGGGCATTTGATATTTACCAGTCTGTGGTTTGTATCTGATATTTACCAGCCAGTGTGGGCATCTCATATTTACCAGGCTGTGTAGGCATCTGATATTTACCAGTCTGGGTGGGCATCTGTGCAGCAACCAGTGTTAAGCCTGACCTACAGTTCAGCAGCCAGTGTTTGTCATTCACCACCCCACCCCATAAGCCATGTCTACTTTTTTCTAGCAGCTTTGCGTGTCACAGGCAAATTCTTGGGACACTTTTTTTTATGGAAACAAAAGGTCTAGGTGCAGTTTTAAGCTGGGTACACACATGCCAGATTTTTGAGATATGACAGACAGAATCTGCAAGATTCTGTCTGTCATTTTTCAAAATTCATGATATATACAGTCCCAAGCATTCTTCGCAAAGTAAACGATGATGGAGGTGCACATCTTCCAACACTGGGTGCAGACACCTCTGTAGGTTCTTCCTAGGAACCGACGACTCCGCAGGAACACAAAATACAACTGAGGGTCGCACTCCAAAGCTTTAACAAGTTTTATTGTGAACCCACAACATCACATCACAACGTTTCGGGGGGATACCCCCTTCAGAAGGGGGTATCCCCCCGAACGTTGTGATGTGATGTTGTGTGGTTCACAATAAAACTTGTTAAAGCTTTGAGTGCGACCCTCATTTGTATTTTGTTTCCTCCCAAGTATTCTTCCTATGCACAGCATTGGGCCGCCCCCGAACGTTCGGCGCCGCACGCTCATTTGGGAATACTAGGTACATACACTGCAGATAAAGCCCCAATACCGTTGGATCCGACAGAATCAAGGCTTTATCGGTACTGTGTTTACCTATCTTTAGACCTGTCCCCTTCACTCACTACACATGCATTTCAAACACTGCTAAGCAAGCACAGATACTACTCCTTGTGCAACCCCACAGACACTGCTATACATTAAGACTTGCTTAACACACTACAACATATGTACTCACACACTGCTACACACTTAAGCTGGGTACACACATTAACGATTAAGCCCCGATACCGTCAGATCCGACGGTATCGGGGCTTAATCGTTATGTGTGTACGTTCGTTTCCCGAACGAGCGCGCGGCCGCCAAACGATCGGGTCGGCCGAACGCTCGTTCGGGAAAGGCCGAAAATTTCCATCGGACGCCCTAGACTCCCTATAGAGGAGTCTAGCGTGGCCGATTGGAAAAACCACACAGTCCCGAGCATTCTCCCTATAGGGAGAACGCTCGGGACTGTGTGTATGCAGATCTTTGAAAGATGGCAGACAGGATCTTGCAGATCCTGTCTGTCATCTTTCAGAAATCTGTACAGTGTGTACCTAGCTTTACAAACACTGCTCCATGCAGTCTCACACACTGCTACACACATTGCCACACTTACAGATTGCTTCACTTACACACTCCTATACATGTACTCCCAAACACTAAACATGCATGTAGGCACACATACATTGCTACACACAATTACACTCTGCTAGACACACACTTCTAGAACTCAGTGACAATGTCTTTGTCTCTTTTTCTGTCTTTTCTATAGCTCTGTACAGTCCTGCATAACATGTTGGCTCTGTGATCACGTGTCTTATCTGTCTGTTTTCCTTTCTGTCTGTCTGTCACTTTTTCTATATATATCTTACCCTGTGTGTCCACCTGTCTGCCTCTCTCTCTATCTTAACCAGTGGTGCAACTTTATACTTATGGGTGCCCGTGCAGGTTTAGACCTTCCCCCTCACTCTGCTACACACATTAACACACTGCTTTACTCACATTACTACATATAGAGTGCTACACATACACATAACAGGCAATGCTCTAAACTCAGTCACATGCACACATACTGCTACACACACTTACAGGATATGTACATTGGGAAATTAGTTTTTTGTTTTTTTTAATTGTCCATTACTGGAAACTATAATTCTTCCCAACTATCACTGTACTATTTTTTTGTCGATCTGTCCCCTATTTCTTTAGATATCCAGTTTGAATCATCTTACATTTCAACTGTCAATCAAGTGCCTTAGTAACATAAACTCTTCTGCATAGTTTTGCTGTAGCAAGTTGGTACTTGAACTGCATGGTGGGAAATTCCCTCTTCCAATGCTACCTCACAGGGATTACAGAGCATACTTGTCCTCGTAGAGAGTCATGTAGTCTGGCAGGGGGCTGAGGGACAAAGCTTGAGCAAAACAAGTGCTGGATTGAAGTCATGCAGCAACAAAAAAACTGTGCTGCTTACATGTATTAATTTATAGATTAAAATAAGGCAGTTATTTTTTTCAGTGTACAATTCCTTTAAGCTTTGTACACACTATGCCAATTTTTTAAAGATGTGGATAGACATAGCGAGAGATGGAGATGTTTGTGAATGCCAAACTCCCTACAATCACAACCGGCTCCCTATACATCAGTACAGGGGCCGACCATGACAGAGGAAATTTTTTAATTGGTTTTGATCATTCCAGACGCCCACTTTATTGGTAAAGTGTGTGCCATGAAAACTAGCTTTCCTGAGGACGTTCGCCAGCCTGTTTTTGCAATACATTTGCATTTACACACCGTTAGGCTTAAACTGGGTACTCACATTATTGATAAAGGGCCAATGTTATTGGTTCAGACCGGATTGGTCCTTTTTTTAGTAATGTGTGTAGTTGCGAAATGCACAATGTGTCCAATGTCGGCATTGGACACAGACTTTACAGACCTGAAATTTCCCTAGGTCACGGTGAGCTCTCTGTACTGTAGTATAGGGAGTCAGCTGCAATGATAAGGATGTGGGGCATCCCCTATACTTTGTATATGCTTTAGTGAGGAAGAATGCTCATGACTGTGTGTAGCCATAGCTTTCAAAGATGACAGACAGAATCTTACAGATTATTTCTGTCATCTTTCAAAGATTGTTACAGTTTGTACCAAGCTACATACTTTTACACATCTATTCACACATGCACAGGCACTCAAACCAAGCAATGTACACTGATATGCAATAACAGATACTTCTCCACACATGACACACACACTGCTACACACATTAACACACATTGCTACACATACACACCACTCTATGCACTGGCACACAAAGAAACTGAAAATTCTCTACAAGCAGTCTCACAAACACTGCTGCCGCATTAACACACACTGCTTCACTCACACTTAGGGCTAGGTCCCACTATCATGCACAGCAGTGCATGCAGGATTTTTGCAATGCGCTGCTGTGCATGATACTCTATGGGGGTTATTCAATAAAAGTTCTTATTGTTTAAAATGGTGCAAATTTTGCCCCAACCAATCAGATGTTAGCTTTCAAATGTTACATAAGTTCTGATTGGTTGGGGCAAAATTAGCACCATTTTAAACGATAAGAACTTTTATTGAATCTCCCTTTATGTGCACTGATCTCCAGGTTAAATCTGTGTTATTGGCATGCATGAGATCCCCACAATGGACAGGCTCGCTGTGCAAACAGTGGGAACTGTCTGAAAGCATTGAATTGGCAATGCAAAACAGACACGCGATTCGCATTGCCAATAGTCCTCTGCAGCTCCACACCATTTTGTGTATCTATTAAAAGCACAATGTTGGAGGGTGTGCATCCAATCGATAGATCCTGAGCAATTTATCACCAATTAAATTTTATCATCTTAGAGGATGAATCCTGCCTTTAACCCTTTCAGTGCCAGCAGAATTTCATTTTTTTTTTTGCGTTAAGTGCCAGCAGAATTTTCAGGATTTTGCCCTTAATCGCATGTAAAATTTGCAAATTTTCATGGATTTTTCCCATTTTTATTTATAGTTATTTTAAGGTTACGCACAAAAATCTTACTGTTTCTAAAAGCTCTGATACTCTCGAGTACAACAATACCAGATATATGTAGGTAACCCGCTTTTCCTGTACAGGAGACCCCCCAAACTAAAACTGCACCTTCAAGAATATTACACCAAATTGAAATGTATAACCACTACTGACAGTTAACATAGAATATCTTCCAAATTAACTAAAAATCCTAACAAGTGGAAACTACACACCCGCAGGATTTTACGAGTGAGGTAAGTTTCGATCAAAATGCAGATAACTGGGCGCAGCGCTTCGTCCAATTGAAGTTATTTTCTCACATTTTCCTTTTTTTCTCAACTCTAAAATCAGAGACAAAATCAAATGCGAATTTCAGCTAAATGTCGTTCAAACGCATCTCAAATATGAAAGCCTAACCCCTCCTGAATAAAACAGTATGCCACATTCATGGGTATACCCAGAGACATGGCTGCAGTGCATGACCAGTGCCAAATGTCAGTAACAGCAAAACAAATTAGCCAATTTTGTATTTGAACAGTCTGCAGTTTTTCCACAAAACACCCCCCTAACTCAAAAATACCCCCCACAAACTATATATTCCTGAAATCTACACACCTTCAACTATGTAACGCTGTAGTTCGTTCATTCATACCATCAATTTTGTGGCCGCAGTTCTTTTACCACTTTTACCAGATTTTCAAAAAAAGTTAACATCAAACATCATCCAAAAAGGTAGAAATTACGCCAAAACCTCATGGAATGTAAAAAAAAGTTACCAAATATCAATCTCCCAAATATCCTGAATCAAACGGTATGCCATATGTGTGGTTACACACGTGGACGTGGAAGCGAATAGCCACAAAGTGAGACAATGACTATGGCTCAGAATAAGCTAAAATATTTAGCCAACCGAATTTGAACAGTCTGCAGTATCTCAGAAATACCCCTCACAAACTATATATTCCTGAAATCTAAACACCTTCAGCTATGCACCATCAATGGTGTGGGCGCAGTTCTTTGTAGAATTTTGCATTTGTCTGAAAAAATTAACAAAAAACAACTTCAAATGGTAGAAATCATGCCAAAACCTCATGGAATGTGAAAAAAGTTACTAAATATCAATCCCCCAAATGTTCTGAATCAAACGGTATGCCATATGTGTGGTTACACATGCTGACGTGGAAGCGAATAGCCACAAAGTGAGACAATGCACGATGGCTCAGAAACACCGAAATTATTTAGCCAACTCCGAATTTGGACAGTCTGCAGTTTTTTCCACAAAACTCCCCCGTAACTCAGAAATACCCCCCAAAAACTATATATACTACACACCTTCAGCTATGTAACGTTGTAGTATGTTCATTCTTTCCATCAATGGTGTGGGCACAGTTCTTTGTAGAAGTTTGCACTTTTCTGAAAAAATGAACAAAAAACAACTTCAAAAGGTAGAAATCATGCCAAAACCTGATGGAATATAAAAAAAAAATTACTAACTATAAATCTCCCTAATGTCCTGAATCAAACGGTATGCCATATGCATGGTTACACACGTGGACTTGGAAGCGAATGGCCACGAAGTGAGACAATGCACAATGGCTCAGAAACAGCAAAAATATTCAGCCAACTCTGAATTTGAACAGTCTGCAGTTTTTTTCACAAAAACCCCCCATAGCTTAGAAATAACCCTCACAAACTATATATTCAACACCGCTTCAGCTATGTAACGCTGTAGTTTGTTCATTCATACCATCAATGGTGTGGGCGCGGTTCTTTGAAGAAATTGAATTTGAACAGTCTGCAGTTTTTCCCCACAAAACATCCCCCACAAACCATATATTTCTCGAATCTACACCTTTATCTACGTAATTCTGTAGTTTGTTCATTCATAATATCAATGGTGTGGGCGCAGTTCTTCGTAAGATTCGCAGTTTTAACAGATTCTCTAAAAAAAATTTTAAAAAACCCTCAAAGATAGAATTAATGCCAAAATTTTTCCGGATTTTTCCGGATTTTCCGCCTTCCGAACTTCCGATTCGCGGATTTTTCGTATTTTCGAAAATTTTCGAAATTACGAGTTTTCACGTATTTTCGAAAATTTCCGGAAAATACGGGAAAACATGTATTTTCGAAAATTTTCGAAATACAAGGGTTTCTCTTAATTCCTAACCACGTATTTTCGAAAATATTCGAAATTACGAGGATTACTGTATTTTCGAAAATACATATTTTCCAAAATACATGAAAACTCGTAATTTCGAAAATTCCCGAAAACGTGAAAACTCGTAATTTCGAAAATTTTCGAAAATACGAAAAATCTCGTTATTTCAAGGATTTTAATTTTAACGGGTCCGCTCGCGGATTTTCGAATTTTCGGATTTTTTCGAAAATTCGCGGATCCTCGAGGGACCGGATTTTGCGAAGTTCGGACATCTCTACTCTATATTAGAAATACCCCCCAAAACTATATATTCTTGGAATCTACACACCTTCAGCTACACAATGGAGTGATTCTTTTATCTATACCACCAATGGTGTGGGTGCAGTTTTGTGTAGAATTTCACTTTTTTTACCAGATATTCAGGAAAACTTTACAAAAATACAATTCAAAGTTAAAAATCATGGTAAATTTCCATGTTTTCCATGTCATGTAAAAAATTTGTCAATTATTAATTTTCCAAATGCCCTGAATGAAATGGTATGCCATATGCATGGTGACACACACGGACATGAAAGCACCTAGTCACAAAGTGAACCAATGCATAGTGGCAGAATAACAGCAACTTTTAAGATTTTACTACGATCTAAACACCCCTCTAACTCAAAAATACCCCCCAAAAATATATATTCTCAGAATCTACATACCTTCAGCTAAGCAACATTTTCATTCATACCATCAATTGTGTGTGCACAGATCTTCGTAGAACTTCTCCCTTTTAGCATATTTTCTGAAAAAAAGAAAGAAAGAACAAGTTTCAAAGTTTAAACCCTGCCAAAACCCCAAGTAATGAAAAAAAAGTTACCAAATATCAATCTCCCAAATGTCCTGAATCAAACGGTATGCCATATGCGCTGTTGCACACAGAGATATGGTCACCAACTAACTCAAATGGGAAGCATGCATAAGTGCAATTACAAGAAAAAAATCGAAGTGCTCTGTAATTTCAAACAGCCCCCGAAACTTGGAAATGCCCCCCATAAATAAAACCCCCCATTAAATATCAATCTCCCACATGTCCTGAATCAAACGGTATGCCATATGCATGGATGCACACAGAGAGGTGGCCACCAACTAGCTCAAATGGGACGCATGCACAAATGCAATTATTACAAGAAAAAATCAAAGTGCTCTGTAATTTGAACAGCCTACCCCTTTTCTAAGGAAACAGTCCCAAAACATGGAAATACCCCCCACTAACTGTATATTTTTGGAATCTACACACCTTCAGCTACATACCAGTTCAATGATTTCATGCATACATGAAGAATTCCAGACGCTATCATCCATAGAACTCCATGCTTTTAGAATATTTTGTGAAATATAAAATAAGATGATTTAAAGGTTGAAATCCTACCTAAACCCACTTGACAAGCAAAAAAACCCACTAAATCTCCCACATGTCCTGAATCAATCAAACAGTGTGCCATTTGCATAGGTGCAAACAGTGATGAGGCCACCAACTAGCTCAAATGGGACGCATGTAGAAGTGCAGTTACAAGAAAAAAAAAAAAACCCCCAACCCCCCCCCCCCCCACACACACACACACTCTCCCCCTTTTAGTGGTATTTTAGCTACCATCAGCTGCATACAAGATTTCATACATACATGAAGAATTCCAGACCCAGTAATCCAAAGAACTCTGTGTTTTTAGGAGATTTTGTGAAAAATAAAATAAGATGATTCAAAGGTTGAAAGCAAAAAAACCCACTAAATGTCAATCTCCCACATATTCTGCATCAAACAGTATGCCATATGTATGGACGCAAGCACAAGTGCAATTACAAGAAAAAATCAAAGTGTCCTGTAATTTGAACAGCCTATTTAACTTGGAAATACCCCCCACAAGCTATATATTTTTGGAATCCACACACCTTCAGCTACGTAACAGTGTTATGCTTTCATATATACATGAAGAATTCCAAACGCTGTTATTTATAGAACTCTGAGCTTTTAGGAGATTTTGTGAAAAAATAAAATAAGAGGACTCAAAGGTTGAAATCCTACCTAAACCCACTTGGCAAGTAAAAAACCCCACTAAATGGCAATCTCCCACATGTCCTGAATCAAACGGTATGCCATAAGGGTGGGTGCAAACAGAGACGGGGCCACCAACTAGCTCAAATGGGACCGATGCGCAATTGCAATTACAAGAAAAAAAACGCTACAACCCAACCCCACCCCCCTTTTAGTGGTATTTTATTGAAAACAGGTTAGTACGGAGATTCACACAAATTTTTGCACAATTTACTGATTCTAAAAATTCAATCCGGTCTTTTTTTGGTACCTCTGCAAAATTTCCTACTGAAATAGGCTTAGTTTTCCTTGAAATCGGACAAATAATGATCTGCGTTTACTTTACCGATATCACCGGGGGCATTGGGAAGCTTGAAGAAGACAACGTTTTTTGCTTATTTATAGTTTTAGGGTAAAAAAAAAAGGTGTGTGTGTGTGTGTATTACTTTAAGAATTTTTTTGTGTGCATTTCCCCTTTTTTGGGGGGATCATTCCCAAAAATGATCATCAAATCATCTTAGGGAATGATAACGAACTTGAAATACGGGCATAAATGCCCGTTTTCCAAATCAAAATCCAATCGGAAAAATCACTTCCCGGAAATCATTTTCCAGGAAGTGATTTTTCATTCATTGGCAAAGATCAATAATTTGGTGATCAGAAGTGATCACCAAATTTTGATTTCTGTCCCCATTTTTTTCCTAAGTCTTTGCTAAGTAGCAAAGACTTAGAAAAAAATCCTTTTTGTGAATGGAACTTTGAGTTCCATTCACAAAAAGTATAGTAAAGCCGTCACACTCACAGCTTTACTATACCAGGTACTGTACTGTGATCTGAATGGAGATCACAGTGCAGTACCTCCACTAGACCACCAGGGGAAGCATCCTACCACTCTTAGGGAAGACCCCGGTGAAGGAGGAAGTTTAGTGACGTCACCGGGGTCTCCCTTAGCGCGATCTCTTCCTGCTCTGCTGCGGACCGGCAATGGGCTTCCGGTAAGCACTTCAAAGAGTGCTAGCTCCCTATCCCCCCATCGAATTTTCATGAAACCGGTGGGGGATCGAGGAGGCTAGGGGGGCACCTGAATACTGCCCCCTGATTGCCCATAGCACTTCTGGATTTTTTTTTTTAAAGGGGAAGCCACAGAACGTGAATATAAGTTCTGTGGCAGTTTGAGCCTTTTCAACGAAGAACGTATATTCACGTTCTGTGGCAGTTGAAGGGTTAAAGGGCAATTATACTCACCTCCCCCTCGCTCCTCACCACAAACAGCTGAATAATACCCAGGGTGAGGACCTAAACCGCTCGTCCCTCACCTCTGTTTACTTTACATTTCAATTTTGGCCGATAATTGTGCCATGTATGTGTACTTTATCGTCAGCGATCGCACATGGGAAAGAACTTAAAAATCCTTGTTTTCTGCTAAATTGATGGGGGATGGGGGGGAACAAAGAGACCTTTTAAGATGATAATTACTGTGAAATCTTTTTCGTGGGTAGGGGCAGAAAGAAGTGAGTTGGAGGCTGTTACACTGACAGTATTTTTAGGAATAAACCATCACATTTACTGCTGCTCTGAAGATGCTGTCATGAAAACCCCATCTTTAGTGTAAACAAATACAGGGCCCCCTAAAGCTGGGTACACACCATCCAATAATTCAGCCCGACCGACAGACAATTCAATTCCTCTATGGACGGCAAGCTCAGTTGCTCGGTTTTGCTGCGACTGACAGTCCTTCATCCTGGCCGACTGGTCAGAAGTGCCGAACAGGACAAAGGATCTCACCAAAGCTGACCGTTTTTACCATGTATTGGTTGGTCGGCCCAAAGAAATTTATTTTCTAGTTCATGGTCTTTAATAGGATGCACAATTGGTCAGCTTTCAAGTGACTAGTATATTAATTGGTATTAAATAATTGGTATGTATGTATATATTGGGGTGTATTCAGTAAAGCCTCATACACACATACGATCTTGGCACTGACCCACAACCCCCAAGTGTGCTCACACACGTGACAAACGGCATTTTGGACGATAATCACACGTGTGTATGTGTTTGGTCAGGGGTTGTTTGTTGATCCTCAATGGCAACCTACCGAACGCATACACACGTGCTATTATCACATGTGGCGAAAGGTCGGACAGGGCGAAAAATTAAACCGTGTGTATCCAGTTTAAGATAAATAGAAGGTAATCTAATAGTCTAAAAAAACAGTGCATATATCCTTTAAACTGGGTACAGAGCTTTCAATCTTTCATCCTGACCAACTGGTCGGCACTTCCGACTGGTTGGCCAGGAGGAAGACTGTGAGTCGTGGCAATAGTGGCCAGGCCAAACAGTTTGCCACGGCCGAGCGCGCTGGCCTTAGAGGGCCGCACAATTGCAGGTGGTTTTTGGACATGTCCGATCATGCGTTCATCCAAATCGGATGATTGAACAGTCGGTCACATCCAAAAAGCCATGCAATTATTTCATCCGACACCCCCCCACCCCCGAGCCTACCTTTTCTGATTGAAACTTGCTGGTTTCCTCATCCTGGATAACATCATCTGCAACTCCGCCCCAATGAGATCTTCTGCTCCCTCCAGCTTCCTTGGCCTCCAAACGTCATTTCAGCTTGCAAATAAGTAAAATAACTTAAGTTTGTTTTATGGTGTCCTTATCCATTAAGATTAGATGCTTCTGGCTATTCCAACCACTTCCCAATAGCACAGGAATGACTTTGCTCCTGTAGGTGTAATGTGAGAAAGTAACAGCCAATGTACAGTGGAGCACCTCCCCCTTTCCATGGCCTACAGGTGGGTAAATTATAAGTCTGCTTATAAGCGGGGGGGAAATAAGAATCACCACATGCACAAGTAGTTCCATGAGCGGCACAACTATTTACCAACTCACTGCAGTACATTGCTGGTGGTGCGTATCATGAAAGAGGGCAGGACAAAAGCGCGGATGGACCTATTACACAGCGTGCATAACAGTCTGTGACGTCACTGTAGTTTTGCGTCTGGTCATTTGCCCTTCCTAGTGCATTAAGCTTGCCTCCTTGGCGCTGGCGCACATGATTCACTTGCAACAGATGGTGGTGGAGGACAGACAGGCTCACTTAACTGTAAAGCAGGGTACACACAGTCATGATAAAGCCCTGATACCTTTGGATGTGATGGTATCGGGGCTTTATCGTCACTGTGTAGCGTTGAACATTCCTGTCAGCCTCACGGTCATTTGGAAAAGACCAAAAATTTCCCCCGACCACAGGCGTCTTCCTATACTCAAGTATAGAGGAGTCAGCTGAGGTCATCGGAAACATGCAGTCCCGAATATTCTCCCTATGCAGAATCACGCAACTTGCGATACACAATTTGTATTAGCTTTGTTACAGGCAAAAATCTTTCCGTGTATGGCCGCTTTGAAGGCAGAAACAGATGTTCGATCGGGCCTCGTTGTCTGATTTGTCTAGCGAATCTTAAGGCTGGGAAGTATTGGCCCAGTCGATCGATATTTCCATGTATCGGTTGATTGGGCAAAAAAATCTGTGCCGCTTTCGGCCGCCACCGAAACCGATGCCAGTTGCACATTTGTCCGGATCGGATGAATGGGCAATTGGACGTGTCGGTAAATATCGTGCGGTTCCCTATGGGACCACACGATGGGTTGCGTGAACTGTTGGCCCCAGCCACTATTGCTATTCGGGTGGGAAGATTTCTACGGAGTGATTGTGTTAATCTTAATTTTAAACCCAATTAACTAATAAGTGTAGTTTACTCACAAATATGATTACATTTAAAGGGGTGGATTATTTTACTTATACACATAAACTAGAAAAACTGATACTCTTTCTCTGAAAAACAGGTACTTCAATAAGCAGGGAATCATTTCTAACAAGGAGGACAAAAGACAAGAAGCCCAGCGTGGGCAGTTGTGGTATCAGAATCCCCAAATGCTTTCAAAAGTGTCCTGGATGTCTCTATGGACAGGAAATGTATCCAAGGTCAGTTAAATGCATTTATATATGTGTAAAATTGTAAGCTTTTAGATGTAAGCCTTGTGCATTAGGTAGGGCACAACCTTTTTAGTTGAAGAAGACTTACAGGAGATAAATTATACTTTATACTATTTATTAAAATACTGGATATTTTATATATGTACTTTAAATCTAATGCGCCTGTCTTGTATACATTATCTTGTAAATTAAAGGATAACTATATTCTTAAAATTTAACCTAGAAATAAATAACTGTTAGTATTTTGATATTATTGGCTAGTACTGTATGTCCAATACAAACATATTTTGATAATTGCTCTGTGTGTGATGTCCATAGCCAATAGGTGGAATGTTTTTTCTGTAAATTAGGCTGCCACTCCCCTTACAAAATCATTGACAACATTAGGCAAACCGAGTCCACCTTTCAGCTAATAATATTTACATTACGTAAATGGTGCAGTGTGTATGAAAAAAGTTTGTCTTTCCCTTATTTGCAGACCTAGATTGGGAAAACTAGGCTGCTTCCCCATGTTAACCTTACTCGCTTTTTTGATCTTAACTTAAATGGAATGAATAGGCAGGCACAGAGTTGGGTGTAAATAAACGGCCACAGCTTTATTTAACACATTACAACATGTGTTATCACAATAGGTCAGATCTTAATTTCTACATCCTTGCGATAACTCCAATAAACTCCCAGCCGTAGCCAATGCTGAATGCCAGGCCTCTGGGTCCCCAGAGGGCATGTAACGGCTTCTAAAACCATACCGTTCGCAAGGATGTATCCGCCAGCTGTGACTCCAAAAACCACTCTCATTAACATGTTTTTATAAAACCACACATAACAAATTAACTTAAAACCTTAACTCTGGGGAGGGAGGGGAGAAGTGATTCCTCTGGCAATGTTAATCAAAATGGCGCCTGAAACTCGTGGCCGCCCCCTTCTTATAGCCTCACGTGGCGTCACGTTCCCGGACCTCGCGAGACCCGGATCGGCCAATCGGACGGCACACAATGGCGCGCTGACGTCATCAGCGCGCGCCGCAACCGGGGACCCGCGAGGAGTGGCTTAAACCCCTGCCTACAGACCCCACTCGAGGTCAGGCGCCCCGCCCCCTAACCCCGGCCGAAGCTATCATAATGAGTAAGAAATGTGTGGAAAAACTGTCCCTAACCCACTTCCCCCTTGGTAAATCAAACACAGAGGACTTGGAAGAAGCTTGCTAAAACACAAATTTAAATAAAACATGTCAGCAGCACTGTGAGGTGTGTGTTGTTGCATGCCTTCAATAAAAAGCAAAGAAACTGACCCCAAGTACCCACTACCCACTGGTAACCTTACCTGTGGGTACTAGGTAATAATAGGAATGGGGTATTAGTAGAAGACTGTCAGATGTGGGAGTTTTTCGGGGGAGGGGGGAAGCTCTCTGTTTCCTAATCAATAGTAATTAAATAACTTTTTTCAGTTGGTTACTGCTGCAAAAAAAAATCCCCAAAAGATAATTTAAATAGATCCTGCTACTGCCATTAGCTGCAATGTTAAAACATCATTTCATCAGTACTTGTAAACCACAAAGTGATTTGAAGTTACAAAATAACAGAAAAATGAAAACAGGAAAAGCAAGGAAAATCATACAATATGACACATGCTGCCTGTAAACCAAACTTCTATTAGGTTATACAGGTTTTTGGTACCTCCAGTTAAAGAAAATCCTGCTCAGATGACAGGAGATTTTTCGGGAGGTGAAATTGCCATGACTGTTCCAAAGATACCTGGGCAAAGTATGGAAACCAATACTTATTATTCCCTGAGTAAGGGCACGGGCACACTGGTGCAATTCCTGTGTGTTTACGCATGCGATTTCTCCTTTTGAGATACGAAATCCCATGCAGTTGCGCATAAAAATGGCAATCGCATACAATTGCGTATTGCAAACAGATGCACAATCGCATCGCCCCCATAAACGCATGTTTTCTGTGCGTTGCCGCAAGTCCTATGTTAGAATGCGATTCCTGCGCAAAATGCACAAAAATCACGCAAGTGTGGCCTAGCCCTTATAATGCTAGAGGATATATTAGGTAGAGTTTTTGGTAGATTTGCAAACTAGGGGTTCTTGCCTCTGGTCTCCTTCTTTACACTTACAGCATCAAGAACTCTTTAAAAACATGTTCATTATGTTCTTTTCACAATACCGTATATTCAGACAGTGTGTGTCACTCAGTGGTTCTACTATTATGTAATGTGGCCATACAGAATGCAAACTGAATCCAAATTATACAACATAGGCACAATGGCCTATATGAATGTGTCCCAGTCACTACAAACTGCTAAAATACCTCAGGAAGGATTGTGAATTTAATAAAATGATTCATTTTCTAGGTGTTAAAGCCTTCAGTGGTACCACATGCAATTAAAAACCGTCCGGTTCTTGCAGTTCTGTTCATTTTAACATTTCTGCTGATCTTCATGTTACACCATGGAATTGCTAAGGTATGAACAATTTTAATACTGATAAAATTATATATTAATATTTAAAGGATCACTGAAGGTTAAAAAATCCCCTTATGCACAAACAGTGTGTTGTAATAAAGGTTCTTATCATATTAAAATGGTGCTAATTTTGCCCCAACCAATTAGATGTTAGCTTTCAAATGGTAAATTAAATCTGATTGTTTGGGGTAAAATTAGCACCATTTTAAAGGTTAAGAACTTTTATTACATCTTCTTGTGTATGTATTAGGAAAGGAGATTTGTATTCCTCATATCTTCACCAGTGGCGTTTCTAGACCCCTTTTCACCTAAAACAAATATTTAAAGCCACCCACAACACAGACTGGTAAATATAAGATCTGACCCCAAAAGACCCCCACAAAACAGCATTACCACATGCAGATGAATAAATACTAACATGGTTTATTAGAGACACATAGCAAAAAACACACCCCATATACACAAAATTCCTAAAACACTCAGAGACCTCCGGGCGTCCCCGGTAAAAAAGTTAGTAAAAAGACTCTGTATTATGTTCTCGCTATCCCCCAGGGGTAGACTAAACAGTCACATCTCTTGTCGGGACTTACTGTGAGAAGCCATGTCCAACTACCCCACCTGCTCCTCTTCACGGATGGACCACACTCTTCACCCGATCGAAGGGAAAAACGTCCAGAGCCGATTTCCCACGAAGGGTTTCAAAATCCAAGCTAAGGATCCAGCCACCGCACTGAAAGTAACATAGGCGGTCCAAACGGAAAGCAAGAGAATACAACAAACTACGGAAGCCTCTATGGACCTACACGT
Organism: Hymenochirus boettgeri; assembly: GCA_019447015.1. Lineage (NCBI taxonomy): Eukaryota > Metazoa > Chordata > Amphibia > Anura > Pipidae > Hymenochirus > Hymenochirus boettgeri. The sequence goes on along the minus strand of CM033475.1, from coordinate 139,520,832 downwards.
GTTTCGCCGTGGTGCTAATACTGCAACAGCTTCATCAGGGACACGTGATCCGAGGGTCCGGGCTTCCTAAAATAGCCCCAATCTTAAAGGTGTACCCATCTTACTTTCTTAAAGGCGAACACCTTAAAGGCATATCAAATCTAAAGAGAAACATATACCGGTATATGCACTATAGGGTGTGCTTGTGACAATCAAAAAATGGCATTCTCTCAAAAGAATTATCACAGGTTAATTAGAATAGAGGGGGTTACAGTAATACCCTAATATTATACATAACAATAGAAACCAGAGTCAAACATATATATAGACAAAACAAGGATCTAAGAATCCAAGTACTTAAACCTTCCATAATTTTGAGTAAAGGTAAGTAAGTACCTGGGGATAAGAGGGTACATCTCCAGTAGGGTTCCCTCCTAGTAGACATTCCGAAAAAGACAGAAGCTCTATATTCTCTATAGGAAACAATTGAATTCAATGTCCTCATTAAGGCTAAACGGGGTCATGGTTTTAAGCCTATAAATCCAACGTAGTTCCCGTTGGAGGGTAGCTTTTTCTAAATCTCCCCCACGCAGTACCAATGAGACTATTTCTAAACCCATAAAACCCCATTTAACAGTTAAATTTCCATGCACTTCAGCCATGTGTTTAGCTACTGCAGATCTTTCTATATTACCCTTTTTAATAGCTCTATTATGCTCCTTAATTCTTGTTGAAAGCGAGCGGAAGGTCTATCCCACATATCTTTTATTACAACTACATTGAATCAAATAAATTGCTGCTGTCGACTGACATAAAATATACTGATATATCCTAAACCTCTCCCCTCATCATTAAATATCTGATTATTTTCCTGCATCAACGGGCACATAATACATTTTCCACATCTATTGTTTCCTTTCCATTTGCTACCATTAAGCCAATTGGTTTCTACCTTTTTATCCACAAAATGACTGGGTAAGAGGCAGTCCCTCAAGTTAGGGGCTCTCTTAGCCGTCTTAGATCTCCCAGATCACTATCTTCCAATAAAAGGAACCAATGTTTACCCAGTATGGTACGAATTTTAGACCATTCCTGGTCGTAGCCTGTGATCAAACGGATCTTAGATTTATCCCCACCTTTATCCTTGTTCTTTTTTTTAAGCAGGGTATGTCTACTTATTAGATTTGCCCTTTTCCAGCCCTGATTCACCATTTGCTTTGTGTATCCCCTTTGATAAAATCTCTCTGCTAGATCCTTCGCCTGAAGGTCAAACATTTTGCTATTAGAGCAATTTTTTTATGCGAAAGAATTGACCAACCGGGATACCTTTTATGAGATTTTTGGGGATGGTGGCTAGACACCTCCAAAAGAGTATTCGCTGAGGTTTCCTTCCTATAAGTTTGTGTGGACAACCCCGCTCCAACTCTGCAAATAGTCAAATCAAGAAAATTAACCTCTTTATAACAGTACTTAATTTTATATTATATGTATTATATTATATGTATTATTGTTTAATCGTTCCACAAATTTAATCAAACCCTCAGGGGTACCTTTCCATATCATTAGTACATCATCTATGAAGCGGATCCACAATGCCACTTCTTCACCAGGTCCCAGATCCGTCATAATCTCATTAACTGTTTAAATGTCCCAGAGACCGAGATGGAAGCAAGCGTACATAGGCACGCCGCCCCCATCGCGGTCCCCCTCAGCTGGCGATAATACTTATTATTGAAAATAAATATATTATTCTGTAGCACAAAGGATAAGAGGGAAATTACAAAGTCAGTGTGGGTATTGAATTTAGACTCTCTCGTATCCAAAAACATTTTCGAGCTTTTAGACCCACTTCATGTGGGTTAGAGGAGTATAACCCCTCTATATCTAATGTGACCAACAGAGAGTCTGCCTCCATTACAATCCCCTCAAGTCTCCGTAATACGTCAGTGGTATCCTGTACATATGAGCTCAAGGTTAACAGAAAGGGTCTAAGTACTACATCAATATATGCTTGTGAAGGTTCATCCAGGTCATTGTATATCTGTTGTATTCAATTAGATCAACTGGACTTGAAATGTAGTTCTTGAAGACTTTTTCGCTAGTCATCCGACTGGCTTTCTCAATTCAGAATGACTTGTACAAGAATCTGTGGCAATTATGTACCCTGGAAAATCCCAATTAGCATATCACAGCCAGGTGTTAAGGGTGTGATAGGATAGTGGCTAAGAGGTGTTATAGGAACGCCCAGAGTAAGGTGTTTAAACAGCATTGTACATGGCAGACAGTTGGTGTCGAACCCCCCCACCTCTATTTAGGCTTGGTTTCTTTATTTTCACATAAATGGCCTCCTTAACACCTCTCTTGAACCAGTCACGTTCCTTCGCCAATATGTTAACATTACAATCTTCAAAGGTATGTCCTTTATCCTTAAGATGCAGGTACACGGCTGAGTCCTGACCCGAGGAATTGGCTCTTCTGTGCTGGGCCATACGTTGATGCAGTTGCTGTTTGGTCTCCCCCACATACAAATCAGAGATGTACCCTCTTATTCCCAGGTACTTAACTTTACTCAAAATTATGGTGGGTTTAAGTACTTTAGGGTCTTGGATTCTTACATCCTTGTTTTGTGTTTAGATATGTTTGACTCTGGTTTCTATTGTTATGTATAATATTAGGGTATTACTGTTATGTAACCCACTCTTCTCTAATTAACCTGTGATAATTCTTTTGAGAGAATGCCATTTTTTGATTGTCACAAGCACACCCTATAGTGCATATACCAGTATACGTTTCTATTTAGATTTGATATGCCTATAAGGTGTTTGTCTTTAAGAAAGTAAGATGGGTACACCTTTAAGATTTAAGATTAAGATTAAGGCTATTTTAGGAAGCCCGGACACTCGGATCATGTGACCCTGATGAAGCTGTTGCAGTATTAGCACCACGGCGAAACATGTGTAGGTCCATAGAGGCTTCCGTAGTTTGTTGTATTCTTTCTCTTTCTGTTTGGACCGCCTATGTTACTTTCAGTGCGGTGGCTGGATCCTTCGCTTGGATTTTGAAACCCTTCGTGGGATATCGGCTCTGGACGTTTTTCCCTTCGGTCGGGTGAAGGGTGAAGGGTGTGATCCGTCCGTGAAGAGGAGCAGGTGGGGTAGTTGGACATGGCTTCTCACAGTAAGTCCCGACTAGAGATGTTCGAAACTGATGAGTTTCGTCCCGTTTTCGGATTTTCGAATTTTGGAAAGAAGTCTATGGGAGAAAAAAAATCGAAAGTTTCTATTAATTTGAAGGGTGAAATAGTAATAGTAGGTTACTGTAAATAACACAGGGACCTGGGGAATGGTCTGGGGAACTAATAAATATAAGTAAAACTCATTCAAAATCTATCTTTCCTCATGATCGGGCTGTTTTCGAGCTTTCGCAGGCTATTTTCGAGGGTTACCGAAATTGAACGCTACTTTCGAGGGTTACCGATATCACAAATACGAGGGTTACCGAAATCAGCTTGTACATTCGAGGGTTAGCGAAATCGGCACAAACATTCGAGGGTTACCGAAATCAATCGCTACTTTTCGAGGGTTGATGGACTTACGATTTCGAGGGTTACCAGGATTCATACAATTATCGAGGGTTACCGAAATCGATCCCCACCTACGATACAAGTTTTCGAGGGTTACCGAAATTGATCCCCACCTACGATACAAGTTTTCGAGGGTTACCGAAATCGATCCATACTTTCGAGGGTTACCGAAAACGGCGATAAAAAATCGAAAACTCGTAAAATTCGAGTTTCGAAAAATCCGGGCGTTCCGAAAGTTTCGTCGGGACTTCGAAACCGCCGGATTCGATTCGAAACTGGGTTCTATTAGAACCCGAAGTACATCTCTAGTCCCGACAAGAGATGTGACTGTTTACTCTACCTCTGGGAGATAGCGAGAACATAATACTAACTTTTTTACCGGGGGTCTCTGAGTGTTTTAGGAATTATCAGGGTTATTCAACAAAAGTTTTTATCGTTAAAAATGGTGCAAATTTTGCCCCAACCAATCAGATGTTAGCTTTAAAATGTTAAATAAGATCTGATTGGTTGGGGCAAAATTAGCACCATTTTAAACGATAAGAACTTTAATTGAATAACCCTGTATGTATATATGGAGTGTGTTTTTTATATGTGTCTCTAATAAACCGTGTTAGTATTTATTCCTCTGCATGTGGTAGTGCCATTTTGTGGGGGTCTTTTGGGGTCAGAGGTTTTTCCTCTGTCTCTGTTTGTTCTATTAGTATTTGCTCTTTACCCTCCCTAGCACCACTTTATTATAGTGATCCACTGCAGGGTCCAAAGCTGTGCATCTTCCTTCTCTTATATTTTTTGGTAAATATAAGATGCCACCATGGAGGGGAGGACTGGAACCTTTTGGCCTGGGGGGCAAAAACAACCAAGTGGCCCTTTCAAGGTAGATCGCAAAATGTTTGTCCGTGCAGACTTTGCTATTATCACACACTTTGTTTAAGTTATGTCCATTTTTAAGACTACTATTCTTATTTACATGGTTGCATGCAACATTTTCAAGTGTATGATGTGGTTAAAATAACTAACAGACTAAAGCTTCCTAAAAATGTCCATTTTTACCGCTGACAAACAACGTGTGAGCAGGTGTACACGTACAACGAATGGTCGTTCAGCTGATTTTCATACGCGTGTATGTGTTTGGTCTGGTGGATCAACGAACAACGCAGACCGAATGCATACACATGTGTGACTGTCATCCGAAATGGGCGTTTGTCCCTTGTGGGTGTTGCACTTGCCAGACGTTTGTCGGCGGTAAAACTGTACGCTTGTATGAGGAATAACACTGGAGGGTTGATAACACTGGCTAACCATCTGGAGGGCTGGTAACACTGGCTAATGATCTGAAGGGATTACAACACTGTTATTATCTAGAGCGCTGACAACACTGTAGATCACTGTTTCTCAACCAGGGGTCCGGGGACCCCTAGGGGTCCCTGAGAGGTTGCATGGGGGTCCTCAAGAGATTGCCATAAATTTATGGATCCAGCATTTTGACGAAAACAGATATATTTTTCTATATATTTATCATTCTATGTTTTATGTTCTGTATGAATTATGTGTTTGGTGTTGATCTCTGAGATATAAATAAAAATAACTAATGTTTTAATGTAAGGGTTCCCACGCTGATTTTGAGTGCATTTTTTCCAATTTTTGTATTTATAGATCTATCAGTTATATTTGTATAAATTAGGTTTTTGATCATTTTATGACAAAGAAAAATAATATATAATCATAATTTTATGTAGGGGGTCCTCAAGACATGAAAATTGTTTTAAGGGGTCCCCACAGATAAAAAGGTTGAGAAACACTGCTGTAGATCAATTCATGTATAAAAAAAAGCTACAGATACTGATTACGATTTCCAAGAAGGGAGAAACTTGGATGGGATGAGAATTTGTTAGATACTTGTATCAAAGAAGAAAGCAAACATATCTCATTAAGGGGCATATTTGTAAACGCGTGATATTACAAGTTAACGATACCGCGCATTGTCTTTAATGTACGACATTTGCGGTGAACGTTCGTGAATTTATAAACGTAGAATACCATGCAGTAGCAAATTACCGTAATAGTATTCTAATGGGGATCAGTGCAGTAAGACCCCTTGGAGATACCGTCTGATCCACCGTGCTTCGCATTGTAATAAGGCTCTATCCCTATCCTTGCCATCAGGTTTTACATAATCTATGGCCATCCACCTCAAGTGGGCTAAAGAGTGGTTGGCCGTTTTAAAATGTCGAGCCATAGATTGTACTTAGAAGAAGATCTATCAGTTGCTAAGGAAACTTGAGTGTCCTCCTCAAGGGCTGCCCATTTCAATTTACTATGTTTAGCCATTCTCTCCCTAAAGCTTTGTACAAACATAAGATTCTGTTCATGACCCACGACCCCCCATCACAGATACACATGTCGAACAGCTGTTTTGGCCGCTAATCACGCATCTGTATTCGTTTAGTTGGGGCTCATTGGTTAATCCGTTGCAGATGAACAAACGCCCCCCGACCAAACGTATACACATGCGCTGTTATTGGCCGAAATGGCCGTTCGATGTGTGTATCAGTCATGTTCGGGGGTTGCAGGTCGTGGGCAGAATCGTACGTCTGTACGAAGCTTAACGCTAGTGGTGGTTTTGTCTGCATAACACAGGCCACATATATATATGTGCTCAAAATAATTATTGTGTCACTGATGTTATAACATATTACTTATAACTTTTTTTAAAGGTTCCAGAATTTAAATTTTTTATATCAAATGGTACTGGACTTTCAGCAAAAGAAGAGGCAGAAATTCAGAAACAAAATGCACAATTTATAAAAGAGACAGAACTTCAGAAACAAGTAAATCAAATCTTCAGTGAGATTGACAAAAAAATTCCAAAGATAACTTTCACCCACATTGATAACACAACCAAGGCACACAACAGTAAAGCTTTTATTATTGATCGTAAAGACAAGTATTGTGTTGGAGACTCTCTAATTGTCCAAGTTGATATGTTTGATAACTTAGGCAAACAGAAAACATTTGGTGGAGATCTAATAACTGCAAGAATATTCTCTCCTGAAATTAAAGCTGGTGCATCCGGAAAAGTTGAAGATTTAAAAAACGGCAGCTACCATGTACATTTTGCATTTTTTTGGGAAGGTACAGTACAGATTTCGATTCTTTTAATCCACCCCAGTGAAGGAGTGTCTGCTTTATGGCAAGCCAGAAATAAGGGCTATGGTTATGTAGCTTATACAGGGCGTTTTGTTAACCAAACCATAGAGGCAAAGGTAACATGTGGGTTTGAGCCAAACCGAAAACTAGAACTTTGTGAATATTCCGATGTGAAGGAAGAGGAGTACTTCTACTGTGAGAGACCTATGAATATGCCATGTGGATCCCTGGTGCAAATGAGAAGTGCTTTTGTAGATTCTCATTCTTATCTCAATGAAATGGAAAAAAGGCTGTTTAACAGGTAGGTCATAAGTCAATTAAAAAAATTACTTTGTACCAAGGCTCAAGGCTTTAAAATGCCATTTAACACCATGGGTCATAGCTGACCAAGTTGTGTATGGTAGAGATGGGCGAAACTGCTAAAATCCATTCCGCCTGTAATTTTGCGGGTTTTCAAAAAATCGCGTTTGAAAATTGTCGAAAATTTGAGAAGTATTTAATATTTTAAAACTTTTGAATTTTCAAGGATTTCCAAAATCTTCTAAAAATGATACAAATTACCCTGGGACCTGGGAAATGGTCTGGGGAACAGAAAATCAGATTCTTTCTGAAAGATTTCTCCATAAATATCTGATTGGTTAGTATACGAATCAGAATCTTTTCCAATCAGTGGGGCTGGGCAAATTTATGGAGTTAAAGTCGCGCTAACCAGTTCGCTAATGGTTAGAGTAACTTTAACTCCATATTAACACTGGATGTGCGGGTTACGCAAAAGACAAACGTGCACCCGACATTTGTGATTCAATATCGCATTTGCGCTAATTTTAGCACTGGATTTTAACGCCAGCTTTTAAATGCCAGGATTTTAAATGCCTTTTCGGAATTTACCCACAGTCGCAAACGCGATATTGAATCGCGTTCAGGACATTTATCCAGAGCGATAGCAGCTCTGGGTAAATGAGTCTAAGAAATGGTTACAATCAGATTCTTTTAGAAAGAATCTGATTGGTTGGTATACCAGTCAGATTATGTCTAAGGCTGGGTACACAATGAAAAATTTTCGGCCGACGCTGTGTATCTGTCGGTCAAGCAAAAATATTTTACCGTGTATGTTGGGCGGCCGCGATCAAGCTCAGTCACTCGTTAATGCAGATCGGGTACGTTGGTACATCATGGCCGAGCGTGTGGTTCCCTATGGGACCACACAATGGGTCACACAAACTGTTGTCCAGGCCGAGCGCTCACCATTAGCGAGTGTTCGCTAGTGGCGAGTGCTTGGTCAGTACAAATAATCCCCCCCGCGTACCGAGCCAAAAGGAATCTGAATGTAATCAATTCTGATTGGTTACAATCATATTCTTCTAGAAAGCATACCAGTCAGATTCCTTCTGAAATAATCTAATTGTATCCAATCAGAATTGGTTCTTTCAGAAGGAATTTTCTGAATCCCTTTGGTATTTTAGATAGAGATCCTCAAGTTGATTGGCTGGACTGAAGGTTCATACACATGTGTGGATCGAATGTTCATTTCGGCCGATAATTGGCCCGTATATGGGCGCTTTATCGGCCGAAATGGCCGTTCGGTGGGGATCGTTGCCTGATCGACTGGGCGGATCTCCCCGACTGGGCGAATCCCCATACATGGGCCGATTATCGGCCGAAACTAACTTTCAGACACATCATGCGACGCTGATCAGGACACGCGATCGCACGTGTGTACGAGGCTTGAGTCTGTCTGCATCTGGCAGATGAGGTTTTGACCCTTCCTTTGTTTAGAAGTTTAGAACTAGGACACAATTCCTTTTGTGGAATTTGTTTAGAGCTACTTTTCTTTGGGCTCCCAATTTGCTCTCTCACTGGAGCCCTCTGAAGTTTCCCAGAGTCTTCCTCTGTTTATTTTCCTCAGTTAGCAGTGGGGTTGGGCAATATCACTTTATATATCATGTACCTCCACAGTGATACCAAATTAGCGAACCTATGGCCTTCTTACTTGGAGCTGCTTGATACGTGTTTGTTTATACATGGCACATCCTGAGCAGACTGCACCACCCCCTCACAACACTGAGTTGATCATTTTGCAGCCAGATGGGTTATCATCTCCATCATCCGACACATTTGGTCCTGCATATGAGTTTTTTCTTAGGCTATTTGCTCCTTGAGCTGGGATATTTAAAAGCTTGTGTCTTTGATGTTGACCAAACTAATACCAGTTGACAGCCCTGACACAGTGCCAGACATTGCACCTCAAGTATGGTTTCCTCCTCTCTTACAATCCTTATTAATTCAGGGTATGGTAGAGGTGTCCCTCCTGGAAGTAATCATAATTGACATGGTTGGAAATGTTTTTCATTCATCACAGTAATGTATGCTAAAACCCATTTGTTTATAATGTATGCCAGTGTCCAGATAATATGATATTGTATGGGGCCTAGGAATGTGCATTGATTATCTTTTCTATGTTTGTATAAATGTTTGACCAGATCAGTAGCACTTCTACAACATGTTAGCCTAAGGAGTGCTTCCACAGTCTTTCTATTGTATACTACATTCCACAAGTGTCCACAACTACGTGGACTATTGATTGTCAAAAATAACCACAAACTTACTCCCAGTAAGCGTTGGTCCAGGTGCCCATGCCCTGGACCAGTGGCAGCCCCAGCTCCCGAGTTTTTGGGGGGCACAACGGCTAACAAACGGGGCACATGAAAATAATACTAATAATCTATTGGTATAGTATAATGGAAGCTATTACATACCTTACAGTTAAACTGTGCGTGTTTTCAACTAGGAATTTAAAGTTTATAGAATTAAACTACAAGATTAGTTGAAGAGCATTGTCTGGCTGCATACCGTTTTAAAAAAGCACAACATACCATCTATGCCCCAGCCAGAGCAAATAGAGCAGAGGATGAGTTTGGATTGTGTCTGACCTTAAGCAGGGGTGTATCTAGACCTTTTGTTACAAAATAACATTTAAACCGTGATAGTGTTAAACCACTGGCTGGAGGGCTGGTTTAACATTGGCAGGAGAGCTTGTTTAACACTGGCTGGGGGGCTGGTTTAACACTGGCTGGGGGCCTGGTTTAACACTGGCTGGAACATTGGCTGTAGGGCTAGTTTAACACTGGCTGGAGGGCTGGTTTAACACTAGCTGTAGGGGTGGTTAAACACTGGCTGGAGGGCTGGTTTAACACTAAAGGGCTGGTTAATTAACACTAGAGGGCTGGTTAATTATAAATTCATCAGTTTTTTAATCATAAATGAAATCCATATTTAATAATAGACTTTGACTGATACTGAAGAAGAAGTTGCGGCTATATACTTTGTTTACCTGAAAAAGACATGGACCTTTAATTATTGGTTGAGTTTTGATTTAAAATGGGTCCCTCCCTGGGTGGTGGTCCAGAAAAACCCAGATGGTCTGCTGTAAATGTCCTTGCTTTGTCTGAGGACTTATAAATTGGGTTTGGGCCTAGTGAGATCCCAACACTGGGTATTCTATGGATGGTGTCTGCTTGAGGCCTTACACAGCCTAATGCCTTACACATAGATTGGGCTTAGTGAGATGGGTCCCAATACTGCCTCCACCCTCTGGATGGTTCTTGTGGCTAAGGCTGGCCCTGCTGGTTAGAACTAACCAGATTGAGGCCTTAAAGGTAAAATTCAGTGGAAAATATCACTATCTTTAAAATTCTTAGTTTATATTACACATACCTACAATAGGTATACTACATATTCTCTTCCATTTTGAAAAACCTGTTGAATTTATACCCCTTGCTATTCCCTGCTGTTGACAGTCACATAAGTGAGCTGCCATTTAAGGTTCTGTATTGGTCCTTCTTCCCAGAATGCACACTAAACTGGAATGTTCCCAACAGTAATTTCTACTGATTGGCTGTTGGATGGGTCAAACATGCTCAGATCTTTACTGAGCAACTAAATCAACCCAGACACTGGGTCAAGGGCAAAACCATAACGGTCTCTACTAGGGGTCCTGCAAACAGGGAGAATGGCGAAAAAGTTTCCACAAGCTATTGCTAAAACCCTTTTCGCCTTACTTCGCCATACATCGCAATGGTAATTTTAGGCATAAAAAAAGGCATAACGCGATTTATAAAAAGCGAAAAGTGTGTTTTCGCTTTAAATGGAGCGGAATATTAGTGCGACCCTGAAGGTGGCGAAAAGGCATGTTTTTAGCGAAAAGGCATGTTTTTATCATGTCTGTTGGGATTTTGGATTTGTTCATGATTTTTAATGCACAAAAAACTTAAAAGCCATTCATACAAATTGTATTACATGTTTTTTGAACACATCTATGAGAGATATAGAATTTTCATTTTTGTCTTTTTAGGAATATTTTTAGCTTGGACTTGAGGTCTACTATTTTGTCTTTCACGTGAACGCACCCCCACCCCCTTATTTCTTGGTGCGTTTTAGCTTTTGCAATGTAGGCTCATTTTTTCATTTACAATGCGAGGACAATTGTTAGCATTCAGGGTGTGTGCTTTATGCTCTTCTTTTTGGTAATGTTAATAAGGGCTAGGCCACACTAGCTCGTTTTTGCCATGTTTGCGCTCGCAAATGCACATGCGTTTTTGGAAAAATGGAAATTGCAGGAACGCATCAAGTCCCTCAATTTATGATGCGCATGCAATTGCGCATACGTTTCCCTTTTGGTTAAAGGAGAACTAAAGTCCCAAGACAACATTGTCCCAATAGAGAGAGCACATTCACAAACGAACAACAAGCTGTGTCTCATGTCTCCCTTTGCTGTGGATACTGGGTGATTTATGAAAATAACCTGTGTGTACTAAGGGTCAGCTACCATAATTCACCTTATCTGGGAACACCCAGCTAAGTGTCCGCCGGACACTTCACAGGAAACTGCAGTCTTGGTTCCTGGAAGCTGACAGCCAATCATGTTACAGCTCAGAGATCCCTCCCTCTGACACAGAACACAGATATCAGTGCAGTTTTTGTGTAAACACATTAGAAATGCTCCTGTCCCTAACAATGATAAATTCCTATGCTTTTCATACAAATAAGAAAAGTAATCTTTGCAGTGTATGTCTTTGCTAGCATGGATGAAAGAAACAGAACATTTAACATTTCAGCATTCAGTATAGGGAATCGAACCAGCAACCTTCTATACTGTGTCTTTCTAAAAAGAAAACTTTCTACCACTAGGCCACAATGGATAATAAATAATGAACCTCTACATGAAGAGTCTTTATCTTTTGGTAGACACATAATAAAAACAAAAAAAGGGAAAATGGGGAATAATTTGATATTTTTCCTAACCCAGCACTTTAGCAGAACGCACCACAGGTGAACTCTCAATCGATAGAAGTAAAATCAGTACACTATTTTGTATTGCTACTGGAAGACTGTCAGCAATTCACACTGGTTGGTAAATAAATAACAGAGCTGGTATATATAAAGTTTGTACATATGTAGAAACTTCATATTTTTCTAGAAACATGGAAACAAACAAACAAAAAAAGCACTATACTCAGGCAGTAGACTATGTTATATTGTTTCATAAGTAAACTAGGGGATTTGAACTTGTGACTTCTTGGTCTGTTTGATCCTAAACACACAGCATTTACATGGTACACCACCAGCAACTGAACTGTGATCACAGGTAAACAAAGTTTAGAAACTTTATCTTTCACTAGAAAGAGATGCTAGAAACTCTGCACATAGTCAGTGAATCCTGGGGTCAGGGGGCGTGGCTCTTTGAAGCCAACATGGGCTATGAGTTGTACTGGCAACAAGATGGAAGCCTCCTTTGTTACAGAATCTATTACTTATATCTACTAAATGCAAATAACTAGAGAAGAATCTTTCAACGTGTAGGTGTTCTGGGGAGAAAAACTTTCACATTAGGATCTGAAAAACTGAAGTTTAGTTCTCCTGTAAAGCATGTGTTCACCATTTTTGGTGCGTTAATGCATGCATTTCCATAACCGAAAAATGTGAAATCGCACGCGCAAATGCCAAAAGCACAAGGATTCGCGTGCACAATTGTGTGCAATATCGCTCGCGATTTGGTGCAGCAACGCACAGGAATTGCACACATAATTGCAAGCGCTATTGCCCGCGATTGTTATGCGTTTTGGCTTTGCGCATGCGTTTTGGCCATCTTGCGTTATGGAAACGCATGCGTTAATGCACCAAAAATGGTGAACGCATGCATTAGCAAAACGCAAACGGTCGTGCAATCTGAAATCGCAGCAAGTTTTGCGTTCCCGCAATTTCCATTTTAGCAAAATTTGCGGGCGCAATCGCGAAAAACGCACTGGTGTGGCTTCACCCTTTAAACAACTCATTCTGTCTGTTCGTCTTGCTAATCTTCGATCGCCTTTGGAATGCGCGTTCGCCTTTTGAATACGCGTTCGCCTTTTGAATGCGCTTTCGTCTTGCTAATCTGCGATTGCGTGTTGTCAAATTTCTTATTTTTCTTTCTGTCTTCTCCCAATTTTAGAGAAATGTAAATGTAAACAGCTGTAAATGTAAACAACAATGATTGGATGTGGTTTTCACTTCTTTTGCTACAAATTTCCCATTATGAAAAAAACAGGAACAATAAAGTTTGATTGATAACAAACACTAATTAAACAAGCAGTTTAAGCTGATCATTGTGGCTAGATTAAATGAGTGGGGAGGAGCTACTTTTGTTTGGCTATGTCCAAACTGTTTCAGCATCAGCAGCTGCTGTTTTACTTTTGCAGGCTGAACATGAGCAGCGTGGAGAGCAGGAGAGGGAAAATGTGTCAGTTAGGATCAGGCAGACTAGTTTTTTTCTAAGAAGATTTTGTCTTCAGGACAAGCTGTCTGATGAGGAGATTGTGCGTCACTTTCGCCTAAATCGCCCAGCCATACAGGAGTTGTACGGCAAACTGGGCGATTTGTTGGAGCCATCAACAAGGCGGAATGTGGCATTGACTGGGATGACAACATTTTTGTCTGTCCTTTATTTTTTGGGCAATGCCACATTCCAGGCTGTGAAATCACAACTCCTTGGCATGAGTCAGCCTTCTTTTTCCAGGATCCTGCCCAAGGTGCTAAATGCTATTTTGCCCTTGTCTACTGATTACATCCGGTTTCCATCCAGTGAGTTAGAGTGGCAAACCACCTAAACACAGAATGGAAGTGTATCTTAACAGAAAACACTTCCATTCTCTTAATGTTCAGGTGGTGTGTGATTCCCACCTGCGCATTATGAGTATAAACAGTACGTTTCCTGGAAGTTGCCACGACTCCCATATTTTGCGCCAGTCAGCTCTCTACCGCAAGTTTACCAGCGGACGGATGCCAGAGGGCTGGCTTGTGGGGAAGTGGTTCTTTTCCTACAATGTCAAGGTAATGTGTATAAAAATTACTTACACAGATTTGTTTGTGTTTCAAAATAGGAGACGCAGAGTATGGGATTCATTCAAATGAATGAAGGGGGTGTGCCGTTTTGCCACCATAAGAAGGTGGCATTTTCGCGCTAAAAAGCAGCAACTGCTCATCCAGCACAGCTGTATTTACCTGAAAAGAAGGACAGAATATGTTCAAGGCACAAGGCATAAAATGGATAAAGGTACTGTCTATTTCTCTAACATATTATCAGGCATCCCACCTCTCCCTGAAGTTCAGGGAATCTCCCTGATATTAAGTTGAGATCCATGACTCCCATGACATTATATACAATCTCCCTGAAATGTGTTAAATTAGAGTGAGAGAGCATTGTGCTGTCAGACTTATTACATGTTATGTAGTGAAAACCACTTATGGTGACATTGTTTGTATGCAGGTGTGTGGACATCATTTGTGCAGATACACACCTAATGCAAGTTCATGACACTCCAAATAAGGGCACCAAAAAAGGGAACATGGATTGTAAATATTATGCTAACATTTCCAGAGTGACTGTTGCATAATGTGTATTTATATTTACTTAGGTACAATCCTCCAAACGCCACACCCCAAACAAAAAGGGTTAGGATCATCCAACCAACAAGCTAAGTGAGAGGAGTAAACTCCCTGTGGGTTTTCACAATTCACAGTGCCAATACCTACATAGAGGGAGATGTCATGAAAGCACTTCCAAATGTGGCTAATTTGGGCCCAATCTGATTTAAAAGCTAAGATGAGATTGTTGAAAAACAACCATCATTTTGAATGCTAGTCTTTTTATCTTACATCTCCCTACTAGTATGTAAAAATGTATGCAAAAATAAGACAAGAAATAAGGATAAGTCCTGGTCAGGATATTGCTGCAGTTTTTGTTTATGAAAAACAAAAAGACTTCCAAATGTACTAACCTTCAATGTGCTTGTTTTTTTTGGTTTTCTTTCCTCCGCCTCTTTGCTCTTTTTCCATATTGAAAAAGTACTCACCGCCACATTTGTGTATGTGAAGAGTGTGGTCATTATATACACAAATAGGGCGTGTATTCGCTTATTGGTTTGTTTTTCGCGGGCAAAAGTCGCGCTAGTAGCGGTTTAGAAATGCGGACCAAAGGACGACTTGGTGCTTCTTGGTGTTTTTGCGCTTTTATTTTCGCATGCAAAACATGCTCATGCATTTGTATTTGTGCCTTAGGAAAGTGGACAACTAGGTGGTCCTTGTTTTTTCTGGATCCATGAAACTGTAAGATCTGCCTCATCCTGGGCTCGAACAAATCGCCCATTTTGCTATAAAGCTCCAGTATGGCTGGGCAATTTAGTGTAAAGTGACGAACAACCTCGTCATCAGACAGCTCGTACAGATGACTAAATCTCCTTTTAAAAAATGAGGCTGTCTGATCCTGACACATGTTTCCTGTCCTGTCCTCCATGTAGCCTTTCTGCAGCCTCCACATAGAGCACTGCAGCTGCTGCAAGCTTTGGAAAGTGCCCCTAAAATAACACCTCCTCCCCAGACATGTTCTACTCAGGATGATAAATAGTGTTTCCATTTAATTCTAGTTCATTGTTGATGCTTTTTAATTCGGTCCAATTTGGAGCACAAGAAGTGAAAAAAAGACACACACTCATAGTTACCGCCTAGTAAGCTGTTCAATGTAATTGTTACTATATTTGAAATAAAACCACATTGCATTGGGAGAATGAAGAGAAAAAAAAAAATTGGTAAGAAAACTCTTTTGCCTAATGAGCTGATGAAAGCGCGTTAATATGAACGCATATTATGAAGGCAAACGCACATAAGAAAGGTGAATATGCATTAGAAAGCAAATGCGCATTAGAAAGGCAAACACAAATTAGAAAGGTGAACGCGCATTATAAAAGCGAACTCGCATTATAATGGTAAATATGCCTTGGAAAAGCGATCGCGCATAAGAAAGGCGAACGCAAATTAGAAAGGCGAACGCGCATTATAAAAGCGAACGCGCATTATAATGGGGAATATGCCTTGGAAAAGCGATTGCGCATTAGAAAGGCGAACACGCATTAGAAAGGCGACTGCGCATGAGGAAGGCGAATGTGTGGTGGAAAAAAAGAATTGTATTCCAAATTACAATTTATAAATGGATTGGATAAATAAGACATGGGTTACATTTTTGGGTTTAGATTGTGTTATAGTGGCCTTTTCGCGTTTCGAATGGTTTCCGCAATGCAGTCATCTTAGATGTGTTAAGTTTTCGCTGCAATACTTTTCGTTCTTTATCGCGCCCGTTCACCTATTTCAGACGAGAAGTGTGTTTTTTTCGCTTTCTTATAAATAAGGCGAAATGAAGCCCCAAGCGGCGCTATTTTCGCTGCGATGTTCGGCGTTAATTATTTGGCGAAAAAGTCAGACTTTTATATTTTTTCGCCAGTATTGGCCACGGCTGTCACCAGAGATTGATTGATAGATTTTTTTTGTCTCCTTCTGTCTGTCTGTCTGTCAGTCTGTCTATCTATCTAATGGTCCTGAGAGGACTGAAATGTGTTGATATGCTCTAATTACATTTTGTGTTAAATAAATTGATTTAAAATTCCAGAAGAGTGCTCCGCTATTTACCTACTGTATACAGGTATGCAATCCAGAAGGGGGACGCACTTGCAGGACTTTATGTACAAAATAACAATTTATTGAAGTCAGCATGTTTCAACCACACCTGGTCATCCTGATGACGACCAGGTGTGGTTGAAACATGTTGACTGATCAATAAATATATTTGCATCATGAAAGTCCTGTGAGTGCTTCTACCTACTTTTGTTTATATATATATACCATGTTCATAGTATAGCGACGTTTCGGGTAAGGCCCCTTTCTCAAGCTCTTAGAACAATGGTATAACTCAATTACCTTAATTGTTTTCATATAAACCTGTGTTCACAGGAAACTGATACAAACAATATAAGAGGATGGTAACAAGGATTTAGATACAACCAATGATACGTAGTGATTTTCTGTGGCTGACTGAGAGCGTACATTCAACACCATGACGTGATATATACAACTTATAAAAAGACACAGAAATTGTAATTACAATTTAATCCTCTGAGGGCTAGGGAGTCCAGGTGGTTAATCCACCAAACCTTGTGCTGTTTCAGGACCCTCTGCATCTCCCCCTTTTTTCTGGTCCAATTTTACCTGTTCCAAAACCATATATTTAAACTGGTCGGCTTTGTTGCCCATTTGAATAAAATGTTTGGGAACAGGGAGAGTGGTATGCATAAATTGGATAGAGGATTTATGTTGTGTCAGGCGCTGTTTGACCCACATAAATCAAACCCGAGCATACACAACAAATTTAGAATCACAGGTAAAACATCTCCGAAGATGGAACTCCTGTCACGTGGTACGATGTTTAAAACTTTTACCTTTAATGACCTTGGGGTAGAAGATGCAATTAAGGCATGGAAACATGCCCTTGTTTCTGCCCCACAACCAATTGCCTTTTATCTCATTACTCTTATTCTCACACTCCTGACTGCTTTTAAAGTGTAGGAATAAAAGTTTTACAGGCACACAAGGGTAAACTTCTAAACTCTCCAATGTTGGAACATGTATCCTTCAGAATTGGCCAAAGTTTTTAACAACTTCCTGACTACAAGGATCGAAGTTGGTCACAAAAGTGACCCTTTCCCCCTTTTTTGTCTGATCTGGGGTCTCTATCCCCCCTGGGTAACCCTTTGATGATCGCCCTCTATAATGGAAGTGGGATAAACCCTCCTATCCTTAAATCTCTGACACATCATTCTCATTTGTCTGTTTTTAACATCAGGGTCTTGGACTAATCTATCAACTCTTAAATTAACTAAAACAAACGAAAAAAAGAACAAATGACGGCAAAAAGACAGGCCGGGCCACCCGTAAAGTGCAGAGTATCTACTCGCTAAAAGGATACAATAATGTGCAAAGAAGATGCAAAATGTTAAAGGTGTATAAAAATATATTATAGTAGCAGCAAACGAGGGGCAACTATGCCTTGTAGTGACAGATCTCCATGCGAAAGTGCAACAGTGCTTCTAATAAAAGAACAATTGTTTGCCTTGTCATTTAATTTATATGACCATAAAAAAAGAAAACTATAGCAAGTAAAGTACTAATAGTGAGTTATATTTTACAAATTATATACCATTAAAAAAATGATACTTACTGACACAACACCCCTGTGTTACATTAGTAGTAGCCACATCTCTAAAAGTGCTAAAGAGTCTCCATATGAACAAACAAGAAAAGAGATGATCAATGCACATTCCTGGGCCCCATCATAATATCTGTGCTAGTGCAAAAAGTAAAAACATGGGTTTTTTTAGTTACAATTTTATGCATAAAAGCAAAAAGTCTTACAACCATGTGAAGGTAACCCCAGTATAGAAGGTCCTAACAGTTTACCTTGGGTCATTTATCTGGGCTGACACTCCCTGCTTGGTTGCATTTTCTTGGGAAGGTTGTCTCCCTGACCTTGCATTGGATTAAGAGTCTCCATATGGACATTAAAGGAAAGTGCCATGTCAGTAACATCCAATCTTTTTGCAATGGTTAAGCACGTGCCACTGTTAGCAAATTAAAAAAAATTTTATCTATACTATAGGCATTGAACAAGGGTGCTCAGGAATGTTATGCAATTTACTCACATTATTGTTAGCGTGCGTGTGCGTTTACACACAAGCCTGTCCACTGTATAGTGTGATGATTATGTACAGTCATAGATTGCTCACATTGTGTAATCCACTCATGAGTTGATAAACATCTTAAGGTTCGTATACACGTGCGATCGTGGGTCCTGATCCGCCATGCACGATGTGTACGACCGTTCGTTTCGGTCGATAATTGGCTTGTGTGTGGACCGTTTATCGGCCGAAATGGACGTTCGGTTGGGGATCGCAGAATGACTGACTTGGCGGATCTCCAAATGAAAGTCCGTTTCGGACGATAAACGGTCCACACACGTGACCCGCAATCGTACGTGTGTACGAACCTTTAGAAAAATGTTGCTGTTTGCATCTGCACTGCAAAGAACACTGAAAGACCCAGTATGTTTGTGTACATGTGGTGAAAGATGGGCACTCCCTTCATAAGTCAGATGTCCGAGTACAGTACCCTACTATTTAATAAAGTAAGAAAAACTCACTCATGGGTCTTGTGTTGAACAGCATGATAGATTATTATTAATGGTTGAATAGACCATCATGTTGTTATATATATAATATATATTCAGTGCACGCGAGGGAGGGGTTTCTTCCAAAACAACAAAAAAATAAACAGTAGTTTATTAAAGTAACCTCACATCAACGTGTTTCAGTCCACCTGGGACTGTCATCAGGATTACAGATACCTCATTTCGAGAGGGTATTGATAGACATAAGAGGTTGCTACAAAAGGAATCATGGTGGATAAAACGTTTGGACACTGTTTCCCCCAAAGGACTTAATGAAACCCTTCCCTTGTCCTGTTTTTTATGATGAAGCAATATAGGAATAATAATATTGTTATAATTAGGACTTATACTACCTAACTGTTATTTTCCTTTGATTCTAGTTCTACCTTTATAGGATGTTTATAATCTTTCGCTATCTATAATATACATATTGTTTTAGTTGCCCCTATGATAGGTGTGGTTACTGACTGGTTCTGGATATACTGAATATATTTATTATGTAGCATACGTAAATTTAGATTTTATTGTTTTTTAATGTTTTATGCTGATTCATCTTTGTCGTTATACCATTCTGTCAGGTGTCTTACCTTAATAGATCTCGCCTGTTTTTATACATTAGTGGGTGTTTAAAAAGATTTTAGTATTTGTTAGTATTTATATGGTCATTATATAGTCACCTCTGGTTAGTTTGATCTTATTTAATACCAGGATATCTCTGGATATTTTTTCTATTTAGCACTTGACACTTTGTAAATCTAGGTTATTTATTTATAATAACGTTGTTACTTTTGCTTGACTATTTGGTCTAATAGGGAACTAAGGGCACTTTAATATTAACTTTATTTTTATCTTTATATTTACTTATACATTATTTATATTAACTATCACTGATATATTGGAAGCTATGCTATTAGTGTGTTGATGCAGATTATACTTATTTGAGGATATTTATTGTATATTTTAGGAAAATGTGCAATAACAGTGGGTTTGGGATGTGGACAATTGAGTGTTAACTTGCTGTGTGTATCACTTTACTTTAAATCTAACAGGAAATGAGGTATCTGTAATCCTGATGACGGTCCCAGGTGGACTGAAACGCGTTGATGTGAGGTTACTTTAATAAACTACTGTTTGTTTTTTTAAAAAATCCAGCTGAGTGCTCCACATCTCTTTATATTCTTATTTACCTACCTTGGAGTTAGCACCCTGGTCGTTGAATATTGGAGTGGAGTGCAATCAACCATGTTTGTACTTTATATATCTATACTAATAAAAGGCAAAGCCCTCACTCACTCATCACTAATTCTCCAACTTGCCGTGGAGGCAGACGGCTTAAATTTGGCAGGCTCATTCATTGCACCTTACTTACAAAAGTTAAGCAGGTTTTGTTTCGAAATTCCACCTGTAACTGTGAGTATCTGACATTGCACAGACTTATGGTTACCTAGCTTACAAGCTATACAAATCTATATGGTTGGTCCGATTTCAACCAAATTTTGTATGCATATACTCTAAAAAATATTTTTTTTAGGATGGGGGTGAATGGGGGGGGGGGGAATAGAATTTTGAACTCCTGCACACTAACGGCTGGACCGATTTTTACCAAAATTTCAGGGTGTGTGCGGGGACTGGCTGAGGTGTAAGGGGAAGGGTTTGGAGGGTGGACAGAGAGGAATAGTGGGGGGTATTGGGGGCGAACGGGGAGGGGTGGTGGGGGTTATTTTCACCAAAATTTCGTAGTTGAATAAAAAATATAATATTAAATTAAAGTTAATGAGTGTTGCATTATCGTGAAGCTTATTGAATTGTCTTTCTTTAATATATCAAGTGCCGAGTGATTACAGCAATCTTGATACATTATTGCTTTCTTACTAAAAAGGTTATTTGAATACATCTCCTCTGCAAAGCGCGGGTATTTTGCTAGTATATATATCTATATATATATATAAAAGTTTATGTTTAATTATGCTAATTACCTGATTTTAAAACCCACATGAAATGAGGTCACTGTAATCTTGATAACGGTCCCTTAGAAGACTGAAACACGTAGCTGTGATCAATATGTAATAAATTCTCTAATATTGAAAATATCCAGATGAGTGTTCCATAGAAAAACATTTTTTATCTTATATATATCTATATATATAACAAATAGGCAGGCACTCTCCTCCTGTTATCATGTACACAATTTATGAAACCCCGGTGCTCCAACACATTTGTCAATATCTAATATACAACTGGTAAACACTAGGGTTTTAAAAAATATATTTTCGTTTTGTACATATGCACACACTTTCTGGCCACACTCCTGCTCACCCCGTTGTATTTACTTTGCCCTGGTGCATCCTATCACATTATAACCTATACAGTATATTGATTAATGGAGCACTCTATTGGACTTCAAACAAAATGTAACTTATAAACATATACCATCTACAAGTAGCAGTTGAAACACGTACACTGTAAATTCTATTCTAGTTCTGTTCCCTGTAAGGGAATACACCATAGACATGAAAGCAGCATTGGCACTGTATGTATTCCTAGAAACGTTTTATTTATTTTATATATCCTGTGGGTGCTAATTAAAATTTATATCAAAACACTGCTATTTTCTGTTTTTAAGATCCAACATCCGCGTTGAAATACCAAAGATGTTTGATTACATTTCGGTGTCCCATTGTAACAGTAAGTATTGTTATTATATATATATATATATTATATCGAGGACTGAAGTTGAAACAAAGGGAGGTCTGGTGGGTGCACAAACTTAACACCCTAGCACCACAGGGCCTCAATAAGGACTATGATATGCATCTTTTTTTGTAGAGGTGTAGATGACTCTGTTTTCTTCCTAGGATAGTGCGTAAGCGTCTATTGGCTGCTCTATTCTCATAAAATGGTAAAAGTGTACAAGAGTGATATGGGATATGTCTAAGTGCATGGTCACTAGGTTGATGCTTGTTCCCACTATATTGTCAGACCGGTACCTTAAATACTATGTCATGTGATATGTTAATTCAGGTGTTGGTTAAGAAATGACCTCATTTCCTGTAATGTGTGTTTAAATGTGGGTGTGCCTACCCTTTCTTCATTGCTATCTGTTCAGCTTGAGAAAGGGGACACGGTCCCCGAAAACATTGCACTGCTACTCTATGGCCACAGGTATCAATATATATATATATATATATATATATATATATATATATATATATATAATAGCAGAAATACCAGTGCACTCAAGGGTCTTTTTCAACTTTTATTCAATATAAGTGCAACATAAAGTGCAACAACTAGAGCAACATGTGCAATCAGCAACGTTTCGGTCTATCACCTAAGGTCTTTATCAAGCCTAAATGGATCACACAAAGCTCACCTTATAAATATACATCATCATAAGTGGACAAATATAACAACATATACTAATAATCAGTATATTCACTACATATAGTAAGTATAATGGGTGTACTAAAGTGCTAGTGCAAATTATATAAATATTAGCTATAATAAATAGTGTATAGGTGTAAAAAGTATTAATAAAATCATTCCTGTACATTTCAATAATATAAATCAGCTAAATCACCAAATTATCTTTCCTTTAAAAAGCATTTTAAAGAATATTGTTCGTTTAAACCTTTAGGAAAAATAGTATCAAGTCTCTTAATCCAATAGATTTCTTTCTGTAGTAATAACTTAGATCTAGCTCCTCCCCGTTTAAGTGCAGGTACATGATTAATGGCCATAAATTTAAAGTCACTAAGTCTATGGCCCTCCTGTAGGAAGTATTTAGTCACTGGTTTATTTGTTTTATTATCTCTCTATAGGCAGTATTGATAGCTGAGCGATGGCCATCAATTCTTAATCTCAACGTTAAATCATTTTTACCAACATAACTGAGCCCACACGGGCATTGGACCAAATATATCACATGTGTGGTGGTGCATCGGATATTATATTTAATGTCAAACACTTCCTGTGTATGAGGGTGTTTGAATGATTCAGCATTGATCATATGTTTACACGATAGACATTTATGGCAAGAAAAACATCCAGTTTTTCCATTTGGAAAAGTTGTCATTCCTTTATAAAAATGACCAATTGTTGGTCTATCTGGAAGGATGTCACTTAATTAAAGGGAGTGTTTTTATATTTATAAGGTGAGCTTTGTGTGATCCATTTAGGCTTGATAAAGGTCTTAGGTGATAGACCGAAACGTTGCTGATTGCACATGTTGCACTTTATGTTGCACTTATATTGAAAAGGACCCTTGAGTGCACTGGTATTTCTGCTATTGGATATCGTTTGTTTGAACTAGCACCAGGGCAAGTATTAATCATTGAAAAGAGAGTGCCCGTCTGGGCACTCTCTTTTCAACAGTTATTCCTTGCCCTGGTGCTACTTCAAATAAACGATATTCAATGCTAGAAATACCAGTGCACTCAAGGGTCCTTTTCAATATAAGTGCAACATAAAGTGCAACATGTGCAATCAGCAACGTTTTGGTCTATAACCTAAGACCTTTATCAAGCCTATGTGGATCACACCAAGCTCACCTTATAAATACTAAGGCACTCCCCTAAATTAAGTGACATCATTATGAGTGGACAAATGTAAAAACCTGAATAATCAATATATTCATTATATATGATAAAGTGCTTGTGCAACTAATAATAAATAGTGTATAGGTATAAAAACATCAATAAAATCATCCCTGTGCATTTCATTAATATAAATCAGCCGGATCACCAAATTATCTTTCCTTTAGAAAACATTTTAAAGAATATTGTTCATTTAGACCTTTGGGTTGAATAGTATCAAGTCTCTTAATCCAAAAAATTTCCTTCTGCAATAATAACTTAGATCTATCTCCTCCTCGTTTTAGTGTAGGTACATGGTCGATGGCAATAAATTTGAAGTCTTCAAGTCTATGGCCCACCTGTAAAAAGTGTTTAGCCACAGGTTTATTTGATTTATTGTCCCTATAAACAGTGTTGATAGCTGAGCGGTGGCCGTCAATTCTTAATCTCAACATTAAATCAGTTTTACCAACATAATTGAGCCCGCAGGGGCATTGGACCAAATATATCACGTGTGTAGTAGTACATTGAATATGGTGTTTAATATCGAACACTTCTTGTGTATGTGGGTGTTTAAACGACTTGGCATTAGTCATATGTTTACAGGATAGACATTTGTAGCAAGCAAAACATCCAGTTTTTCTATTTGGCATCCATGTTGTCATTCCTTTATGGCAATTACTTATATCTGTTTTTAGCAGTAAGTCACGTAGATTCTTACCCCTAATAAATCCAATTGTTGGTGTATCCGGAAGGACCCTTCTGAGGTTAGTATCTGATAATGATAACTATTATAATTATTTTTAATGCTTTGTTGTGTAAAAGAGTTAAAATTGACACTACAAAAAAAGTCAGCTTGTTCTTTAGTAGTGGTTATTAGTCCCTTGTCCTGTTGTGAAATCTTTTCTTTGGCTTTGTTCAATGCTCTATCAAGTGTTTTGTTGGTATAACTTCGTGCACAAAATTTTTGTCTCATCTCCCCTAATTGATGTTCCATACTTTCTGCATCGGAATTATTTCGTATACTTTTTAAATGTTGTAGGATGGTGACTAGAGTAATGTAGCAGTGTATTTTTATTGGTTTCTTTAGAGAATAAAGTATATTCAAGATGATCTTTTTTTACCTTAATTAGAAGGTCCAGGTATTCAATCTGTTCCATTCAGGATCCGTACAAACTCATCCAGTGCCTCCTCTGGACCCCTCCATATCAGGAACAAATCATCTATAAATCTGCAGTACAATAACAACCTGTCACCAAACCTGTCAAGAATGTACTTTTTCTCATAATCATACATATATAGATTTGCGTACGCCATATAGGCGCCCATCGCCGTCCCCATTTTCTGTAAATAAAAGGCATTTTCAAACTTGAAATAGTTGTATTGTAGAGTGATTTCCAATAGTTCAATAATAAAGTCTCTAAACCTGTGTGTTCCTTGTTTACAATGTTGTTATGATTGGGAGTTCGTTTACCTATTGTTGCCTGTGTATAGTCTTTCAATTGACTGTTATTCTTGCTAGGAAATCAAGTGTTATTTTCACTATATTATGTATCTGTTTCATATAATGTTGCTATGTTTGTGAGATTATTTACCCGGATGTTCTTCACCACCTGTAGGTTTATGGGATTTTTGTAATGTGTTTTTTATACATCAACAATCATGTTGTGCACATGTTTTTAATAAAGACCTGCGAGTGCCATCGTATATTTGTCTGTATATATATATATATATATATATATATATATATATATATATACACCCATAACCAAAAATGAGAGCACTCCTGGGTTTTCTAATCAAACATTTATTTAGTGTTACACACATATATATATATATATATATATATATATATATAAAAGGAATAGTTCCCTGATAAAGTGAACATTTCCTTTATTGCATTGATTGATAAACGGGAGGAAAAGAACCTATGGATATGCTCCACCTTTGCTGACCAGGCATTGGGTCTGTGTTGCGCCTCTTTAGAGTTAAGGCTGGGTACACACGGGGGGACTTTATGTCACAACCAATCATTCCCTACTAGCGAGCACTTGGCTGGAACAAATGACTGTCCCAATATGGACAAACAGGTGACCAAGTTTTGTCATGGCCACCGTTCCACACCATAGCCTGTAATACTAATCCAATGCAAGGTCACGGAGGCAACATTCCCAAGAAAATGCAACCAAGCAGGGAGTGTCAGCCCAGATAAATGACCCAAGGTGTTAGGACCTTCCACTTTTATGCGTAAAATTGTAACGAAAAACCACCATGTTTTTACTGTTTGCACTAGCACAGATATTATGATATATGGGGCCCAGGAATGTGCATTGATCATCTCTTTTTTTGTTTGTTCCAATGTTTTGGTCAGATCAGTAGCACTTCCGCTATTTGTTATAAAGTAATTTTGCCACAGGAGTGCTCCCACAGCCCCCCTTTTGTGCCTTTCCACACCATAAGATATTTCCTGTCGACTGACCGCTACACGTCCTAATACGGACAATACGGTTGGCCTGAAATATCTTATGGTGTTTACCCAGCCTAAGAGCATTTGCCAGGTTTTAAGAAACGAACATAAGGAAAGATTTACGCTGTGCCATAATTGATCTGCTAGCAGCAGTTTAAAGGAACACTAAACCGATATTACCAACTATTTGCCATTCGTTTCTATTATTCACAGGGAGGTGAGAACGCTTATTCTCACCTCCCTGTGAATAATAGGACGCTCGGGGGACCTGGAACTTACCTTCGCTCCGCTCTGCTTGCAGCCGCTTCTTCACTGAACAGCTGTTCTCTCCCGATCGCGCTCCCTATCTTTTGTATTGGCGCGCATGCGCGTGGTCAGGACAGAGCGGCTGTCAGTGAAGGAGCGGCTGCGAGCGGAGCGAAGGTAAGTTCCAGGTCCCCCGAGCGTCCTATTATTCACAGGGAGGTGAGAATAAGCGTTCTCACCTCCTTGTGAATAATAGAAACGAATGGCAAATAGTTGGCTTTCCAAATTATGGGAGTTTAGTGTCCCTATAATATTGTGTTTGTGGCTTTGTGACACACCCATCTTAATCTCCCATGAATTTTTGTTCTGTGATCTGCTGTATGCAGTACTTGTTATATCTAAGTTTCTTGTGTTCCAAACAGGGCTGGATTTCTCACTAATCCACCTATGCTGTGGTAGTGTCTCATCCTTCTTACAGATATTGCTAGACACCCCAGCCTCCCCGTATTGGCTTCTGTCCTCCTGTCTACATACAGAGACACTAACAGGGAGATTCAATAAGTTCTTATTATTATCATCAATAAAATAAATTCTTATCAATAACAGTTCTTCTCATTAAAAATGGCTAATTTTGCCCCAAACAATCAGATCTAATTCAACATTTGAAAACTAACATCTGATTGGTTGGGGCAAAATAAGCACCATTTTTAATGAGAAGAACTTTTATTGAATAACCCTGAATATGTATACTAATACATTTACTGACATATCCAGCTAATTTTTTTGGCAAATTTCAATGAAAAATTACATATGCTTTCATTACTATTTATTGTTTATTATATTTTTTGGAAATAATTGCATGTTTATTTATAATAAATACATAATATTTTAACAAAAAGCCTTTAGTAATGCAAGGTTGCCACTCCCCACTGACAAGGTTTTTACCCAAGCACTAAACCTACACTGTGTATTTATACTTTAGTAAGCATAGGGATCAGTTACAATAGCAAACTTGTGCTTGGCATTATAACATTTATGACTACCATGCTAAAATGTTATATTTTTTATCCAACTGTGCAATTTCTCTCTCTGTCTCAGAAAGTATGAATAACGAAAAGAAAAAATGCAGCCCAGGAATGAAATATAATTACCCCAGTGGCTATTTCTACCAAAACATGTGGAACCATTTTTCCTGCAATGTTTCAAGATATCGTAGCATGAATGATATAAATGAATGTATTAAAGGAAAGATTATATATCTGACTGGAGATTCCACAATGATTCAGTGGCTTACTTACATTACCAACAATGTCAAGAGTAAGTATTCCAAATATATTGTTTTTAGTAGGATAAACATTGCCTATTGCTTTAATAACGTTAAAATTGTAGGTTGTGATGAATTACATCCTCTCATCAGACAACCCAAACCCACCTCAGGTAGAATGTACCTTGATAGGTTCTAGGTGGACAGGGATGTTTCTATCATGTAAACAACATGTAAAATTTATTTAAAGGTCATTTTTTTCTGAATCAGTCTACTGAACTGTGAACTGTGACTCTGTTATTTATGTTATTATATATCCTCAGCCGTGGTCTACTCCCTATACTTAGTATGGGTTGCTGGCTGCGACTGAGGCAAATTTTCGGTTCAGTCCAAATGGTGAGCATATGTCAGCCTCGGGAATGTTTTTGAGCTCAGTTTAATGGTTAAGGGGCAACGGAATTGTCCCTTTCACATTTAAATGTGTACCCAGCTTTAAGCTGGCTAGGAGAATGTGACACAATAAATGTTAAAAAAAGGCGTCCTGCAAAATGTTCCAGCCAGTTAGGTTGGTGACACTTAAGGGGCCAGTAATCACTGTATCAAGGGGACAGTAAAGCTTAAAGGAAAATATCATTATATTTAAAATTCAAATTTATATCATGCATACTCATTTATTCTACATATTCTCTTCCATTTTGAAAAAAACTGTTGAATTTATACCTTTTGCTATTCCCTGCTGTTGACATTAGTGAGCTGACATTTTAGGTTCTGTAACGTTCTTTCCTCTTCCCAGAATGCACACTACCTTGGAATGGCCCTAATTTTAATTTCTACTGATTGGCTGTTGGATGGGTTAAACATGCTCAGATCTCTACTGAGCAACTGAATCAACCCAGGCGCTGGGTCATGGGCAAGATCATAACTGTCTCTATTAGGGGGTCCTGCAAACAGGAAGTCAGTATTTCAAAAGCATTTATTTATACACAGACTAAATGCTGAATGGGTAGGTTAAGGTCATTAGGTTGGAAAAATACTGCTCCTCTTTCTTAAATGTATATGTATTTGCACTGAACTTCCCCTTTAAGCCTCTCTACAAAATAGTACAATTGACACGCGCTACTATCTGTTTGTGCTGCAATCTTGTATAATCGGAGCACATGCAGTTTGCAAAAAAACAGATTGCAGTGCAGGAAATTTGAGCAGCAAATAAGAGAAAAAAGAAAAAAAGAGCTTGACTGCTAGATACTGCTAGACATATAAAAAAAATATTATCACAACAAGGTCCCCCGAAAAACTGCCATTAATGTGCTAGAGATTGCCACACTGGACAGAAAAAAGCATGGACCCAATGCGGCCAGTTAGTTGAGGTAGCACTAACAATCAATGCTGCATGGTCTTAGGGTAAAGTGCTAGTAAATGTACAACAAATTAATCTATGAGTCATAGCTATGGCTAAAAGCTAAGTTTTAATTCCCCTATTTTTCAGCCGATTGCACTTTATTGACTAGTTGTTTGCACTTTAGAAGGGGGTTTGTTTTTTCTCTTATTTGCTGCTCATAGTTGTTCAACCCCAAGCACTCAACTAAACTCCTAGTGGGGGTAACAGTGCACCACCACCTCCTTTCTTAATATTAGTGCAGGAAATTTGGCCAACCACAATGACATGTACTGCTCTGTGATTCTCCCTCTGTGATTTCCACATGAAAGCGTGTGAAAATTGCGCTACTGAGGCTGAGGTCTAAGGCTGAGGCAACACTGTACCTGACGAAATCTCGATTACTCGATTACTATCACTACTTGATCCATAGATCTCAAAATCAAATTGGGCAATAAAAACAATTGAGCAATATGGCTGACGATAATGGTAGATTTCATATTTCTTGAAATTGGCATTAAAACGGGGTTTCAGATTTTTATAACTATTATCTGTTCTGTCCCACTGTATAATAGGGGCCATAGGTGCTACATTTGCATCTGAATGATCCTCCAATCATACAGTCATATTGGCCAATACATTTTTTCCCAGCCTGACCCGATGGGGAAAAATATTGTATAATTAGCGTCCATACACAGGACGATGATTGTACGACCTCTATTGTAGTATCCATTACCACCATAAGGGCTAGGCCACACTGGCACGTTTTCTTGCGCACTATTGATCACACTTGTGATCCGTTATTGTGTTAGAATCATGGGGCAGTGAGTGTGTGTGTGGTTAGCCACATTGCATGCACTACGCTGCAATCCATTTTTAAAGAGCTTTCAATCAGAATCTTTTGTAAATTACATGCCCTCCGATTACACAAAATTGAGCAGATTACAGGGCATATGGATGGTAATGCACAACACATGGAATCATCTCTAATTGTAAGTGATGCAATGTCCAGTTTTTATTCATTGTGTTGAACTGTGTGTACCACTTTTTACCATTTATTCCATTGACTGGCAAAGGAGCAGATATTAGCCTTGAACCATTGAAACATACAGGGATTTGATTGCTATGTAACCCTTAATATAATTGATTGCATTGGAGTGCTTTGTTATTGTGCTTATATCTATCCAAAATGTTACGGTTTTGTTTAAGGAACAGTTCACTGAAAAAAGTGAACTATACCATTAATACATTAATTGAAGAACAGGGGAAGCTATGCTTTACCTCCCGTTCTTCGATCAATGTTACAGGAACCAGGAACAAAGATTAAGAAATTTACCTTGGTTGTTAAAAGTGCCTGCAGCACATGTCCTGACTGATCCTTTACCTCCCATTCTTTAAACATCAAAGGAGAGAAAAATACCCTTAGGCACATTGTAAATAAATGATACAATGCTTTATCATAGACAAAAATATGTAAAATGTACCTTTAAAAACAAACTGCAGAAAACCACATTCCCTTCCCTTAAGTAAGGAAGCCCTAAGCGAAACACGTCCAGTGTGGAGTGTTATGCAGAAACCCCCCCAACTCAGACTCTCTCTGACTACTTTGTTAAGTCCACTAAACTCCTTACACATCGGCTGTGACCATTCACTAGTGTTCCTTACTTAACCACTTGTAATACAGATAAATCAGTCACCACTCGCATTCAATCAATGTTTGCAATTATTTGCCACACCACGGAGTTCATAATGGAAAAAATAGGTGAAAAACAGAAGCCAAGACAACAGAGCAGAGAAGCATGGGGAACACCATCTCAAAAGATAAAAAGATAACATTAAAATGAGGCCAGTCGCTACACTAATTTCTTATTCAAAGTTACTGTGCTATATCCAAAATTCAAAATTTGTTGAGTAACAAATCCAAATGATAGCAATATTATTATAAATTCAGCAACAATAAGATGTATTAAACCATTTTATTCACAACAAAGTAAAAATGTATCCTATGAAAAGAAGTTCACAGTGACAATTTAGGCCTTTTGGCACCAAGGTCTGTAACTTCAGTATCCCCTTGGACTCAGCTTTCAATATTTTGTTCTCGATCACCCACAAGCATATGGCCAAAGTCCATACATCTTCTTTCTTAAAATGACGTGCCACAGAGAGATCCCCAAACTTATTATTTTTCTTCTCAATGGATTCACTATTTAAGGCACTCTGAATGAAGCTTCTATGGTTGGCCATTCTTTCTCGAAATGCAGTAATTGTCTTGCCAATGTAGTATAACCCACATAAGCATGTTAACAAATAGACAATATGTTTAGTTGTACAAGTCAATCTAGAATCAAATAGAAATCCATTTACCAGGTTGAATAAAGACATACGCCCATGAATTGCAAATGTCGCTTCTCCAATGTAAACAGACCTAACTTGTGTAATCTTTTTGCATATGGGATTCCAAAACTGCACTGCATATTCCAAATGAGGCCTTACCAGAACCTTGTAAAGAGGGAGAATAATATTTTTCTCTCTTGAATCTATTCCTCTCTTTATACAATAGACAATATCTTGCTAGCTCGAGCTATTGCTGTCTGGCATTGTGGCATTGTTTGCTACAGCTTGTGTACGAATGTTCATTTCGGTCAATAATCGGCCCATATATAGGCACTTTATCGTTCGAAACGAACGTTCATACACATCGTAAGTCCCGGGTCGGGACCCGCGATCGCACGTGTGTACGAACCTGAAGTCTGTTATCTACCAGAACCCCCAAACCCTTTTCCATTAGACATTCACTTAACACAGAGTTATTTATAGTGTAGGTGGCACAAGGATTGTTAAACCCCAACAGCATCACCTTACATTTATCAACATTAAATCTCATCTGCTATTCTGCTGCCCATTTTGATAATCTATCTAGGTCAGCTCGCAGCAATTGCACATCATTGGAAGTTTCCAAAGCTCTGCATACAATAGTTAAGTGTCTTTAGCAAACACAGAGGACCTTGCTCTCAATGCCCCCTTCTAAGTCATTTATAAACAGATTTTAAAAAGTGGCCCCATTATGGAACCCTGAGGCACTCCACTTAGAATTTTAGCCCACGTGGATGTAGCTCCATTGACCACCACTCTCTGTTGCGATCCAGAATGAAGCAATAAAAGCTATTTTAAAAAATGACTCCTCACCCACGTCAAATGCTGCATGAGCTCCTGCGAATGGACATGCAGGAAAATAGGAAGATAGGAATAAGATTCCTATCTTCCTGAGATAGAAACTTTATAATATCAAAAGTTTTTAGTTTTTGCAATCTAATTTTCGATTTTTAGGGGGAAAAAAATTAAGATCTAAATTTCTATTTTCTATTATTCAGTTTTTTAAAATAAGTTCTGAAAATGTTGAAAAATCCTACAGATCTGCAGATTTTTGAAACCAGCCATTTCTGAATTAAACCAGGTTTGTTTCGAAACCTGGACTCATAGCTGCTAAAGAGGATAAAAAAAAAAAATCTGTCAGATCTGATGATTTTTGAAACCAGAACTTTTGATACCACACACAGGTTCATTCACTGCTAAAAATATATGCTGGATTTTGCCATTATAAATGATGATCAGTTGCTTGCACATAAACATGCATTTACAACAGAACAGTAAATTGTATGATGCTAATTAATCTTTTCCTTATTTATAGGTTTGAAAGAGTTCATCTTATATGATGATAAAAACTGGGCAATGGCGCATTTGTTTATAGATACAGAGAAAAATATTAAAATAGAATTCAGGAAACATGGAAATCCTTTTGTAATTGTAACATTTTACATGTTTAAGGAGTTTACTATTCCCCATCAAATTGACCAGATTCTTGGAAACCAGAACACTGTCTTTGTATTTACCCTTGGAATGCACTTCCGCCTCTTTCCTATAAAACATTACATTCGTAGGCTTCTTAACATCAGACGTGCCATTGAAAATCTACATTTACGGAGCCCTGAAACCAAAGTGGTTGTGAAAGCTGAGAATACTCGTAAAATGAATAAACGAGTAGAAATGCACAGTGATTTCCATGGATATTTGCAATATTCTATCATGATGGACATTTTTCAAGGACTTAATATTATTTTGGTGGATGCTTGGGACATGACTATCGCTATTGCAAGTGAAAAAACTCATCCTGATGAAGAAGTAATAGCAAATGAAGTGGATTTGTTGTTAAGTTCTCTGTGTTAATAAGATGTTTAGTGAATTATTTGCAAACACAAACAAATCGGAAATTCTTTCTATACAACCAAAAAAGCTATTAAAAAAAAGGAAAATCACTAGTTTGTGAGAGGGTAAAGTATATATTTATAGTTTGTTATATTAAAATGCTATATTATTGCAAATATGAAGATCATTTTTGTTAAATATTTTTTTATCTTCTATAAATGCATTATTGCATTTATAGAAGATACGGAACCCCTCGGTTCTGAAATCCGAATGATCCGTCCGAATCCGTGTCTTTATAGAAGACACAGAACCCCTCGTTTCCAAAATCTGAATGATCCTGCTAAATCCAGACAAATTGGCCAGATTTCGTGACTTTGGAGCCTATTTTCTAAAATTATCGAACATTCGAGGATTATCATAACTAGCCTCGAACGTTCGATCAACCTCAAAAATACGATTGGAAGCTCAAAAGTAATCTCTGTTCATATTTTCAACGGTTATCGAATGTTCCAGGCTATTTTCAAAAATTATCGAAAAATAATTATGGTATAATTGTCCTTTAAAATCTAAAAACTAGCAAAACACACTGGTTACCCTTATGCAAGGGATCCAAATTTTAGTGTGTTCTATAGTAATCCAACGTGTTTCCCTGCCTTAAAATATTAGCAGCTTCATCAGAAATCCATAAAACACAATGGTTTAAAAGCCCTCATCCATACATCTTTAATATTGAACAGTTTTCACGGGTTCCGGTAGACCGGAACCAGAAGTATGTTCTGGTATGACCTAGTGCTCATGGGAGTTGTAGGCAGGATATATATTAAAAAGTATTGCTTCACATTTAAAAATTATAATAAAACAAAATGGTCAGGGAGAAAGGGTTGATGACAGTCTTGGATTAAAATCTGGATCCCTTGTAAATGGGTAACTGGTGTGTTTTTAGATTTTAAAGGCACAATAAACCAAACTGAATTTTTAAGGTGGAACTGCTTTTAGAACATATTTTATGTTATTAACTGACCCAGATTAGTAATTAATAAAGGTTTTTGGAAAATACACTTGGATGAGTGGACCTACAGATGTTTTTATTAAAGTAAATGGGTTTTTATATGTTTTATCAAGATTTATAAGATTTTTTAAAACATTAGTGGGGCGATGCAATATAAAACGCAAAAGAATACAAAATGCTAAGTTAGAGTGATGTAATATGTTCCTTGCGTCTGTTAATACATATTTTTATTTGACGCAAATAACGCCTCCAATGTGCCCTATTTATTATCGTGAATCTTACATACCAACATGGCTTGTTTATAGGCGCAAAAAATGGCCAAATTGTCGTCCTAATTTCTGTGATAATACATCACGCAAACCTTTGCTCCGTTTAGGCCTTACAGTGATGCAACTTCCGTGGGCATGGCTTCTGAATACAGCTTGGTTGAATTCCCGAAACATGTCTGCAACGTCTATCACCAAACATGCAATACGCATGCCCTATTGAGTGTTATCAACTTGGTGACTGTGCACGTCAGATATGATTCCAAGTTATTACGGAGTACATCTTTAAAGGAACATGTACAGTATTTCTGTTTTCATAAATCACATCCTTTAGTGCTGTCTATCTGTATATGTCATGTAGCATATATCTTTATCTGTGTTATTTCAATACCATAGAATTTTGAACTACCTAATTGAGAATAAATATCACAATATCTTTATGCCCATTGTATTTACTCCACACAATCTGTTCACAAGAGTTAAGAAAATATTGGCCATATTTTGTTCTTAATTGACAATCATCTAAGAATTAAGTTACGTAACAAAACAATCTGCTTTGATTGTTATCAAGGCATTCCATATTGTAAATGTCTATATATATTTCTTTTCTGTCTGTCATTCTCAAAAAATACAAGTTCTAAAAAACAATGCAAAGATACTTACGCAGTGGTGGCGTGATTGGTAAGGTAACAGGCTTCTAAGCACAGTTTCAAAAGCAGCGAGTTCAATTCCCAAGAAGTCAGTTTATACTAAAGTAACTTAAGACATGTCTATATTTGTCACTACAGGGTTTATGTTCTACACTAATTCTTATTTTAAATTATTAGGCATAGTAATATTTTGTTAGCTACATGCATACTATATACTAATTGTAAGACAGATG
Organism: Hymenochirus boettgeri; assembly: GCA_019447015.1. Taxonomy (NCBI): domain Eukaryota; kingdom Metazoa; phylum Chordata; class Amphibia; order Anura; family Pipidae; genus Hymenochirus; species Hymenochirus boettgeri. Next base: position 139,485,253 of record CM033475.1, on the reverse strand, counting down.
TGAGAATAAATAATTTTTAGTATTGTAAGTGTATTGTAATCCAATCCAATCTTTCTTCCTGTTTGACTACTCAGAAATGTACAAGTTCTGCATTTTTGTTTCAACGTCTTGGAAATGCATTTCATTAATAGTGTTGTCTAAACAGTATTATATTTAAGCCTTCTGTGCCTAGTTTGCAATTACATGTTAAAAAGCTTTCTAACTTGCACATAGGAGATAGTGGCGCATTGGCTAAGGAGTCAGTGTTGCACGTGAACATGCCAGAATGTCCTGAGTTCGATTTTCCCAACTTACCTTTTCAATGTTTTTCCATTATGTTGTTAATATTGTTACCCTTGTTGCTTGTTATATTTTATGTGTTAGGGTAGGGGTAGGAAATAAAGTTTTTCACAAAATAATTTAGAAAATAGGTTTTACATGCTACATGGGTAGGGATCATTATCTCCGATCATCCATGATCTTCCTACAGTAGTACAGTGTGACAATTGTGCAACAGTTAAGATTGTGAACTTCATGTTGTGTTTAGATGGAGTGTTTGTTAGAAGAACGTGTGAATGAGATTGGTACGCACCAACCTACCCTCCTCATCATCAGCTGGATTGACAATATTTGCTTCTGCAAAGTTTCCTTCATCTGGTGTAATGCTAAATGTGGTAGGTGTGTTGATGGCTATGTTGTGCAATATGCAGCAGCAGAGGACAATTTTGCACACTTTTTCAGGACTATAGAGCAGAGTTCCCCCAGAAGAGTCCAAGCACCGGAATCGGCTTTTTAATAATCCAAAAGTGCGCTCAATCACATTTCTTGTGCGGATGTGGCTACAATTAAAATTACTTTCACCTTCTGTTCGTGGAGTATGGACCGGTGTCATAAGCCATTTTTTTAAGCTATAACCACTGTCACCTGCAAAGCCATTACAAACACATTAGACATTAAAATATATATTCTCAAAACAAATACCAAACAAATACCAAACAAATACAATATGTGCTTGACCAGTAGATGTGTGTTTGCTGCTCCTGAAATATTATCTACGGCCCACATACATCCCTGCATCAATACTACCCCTCGTCTATCTATCTATCTCTCATCTGTCTATCTATCTTTCTATCTATCTATCTATCTATCTATCTATCTATCTATCTATCTATCTCTCATCTGTCTATCTATCTTTCTATCTATCTATCTATCTATCTATCTCTCATCTGTCTATCTATCTATCTATCTATCTATCTCTCATCTGTCTATCTATCTATCTATCTATCTCTCATCTGTCTATCTATCTATCTATCTATCTATCTATCTCTCATCTGTCTATCTATCTTTCTATCTATCTATCTATCTATCTATCTATCTATCTCTCATCTGTCTATCTATCTATCTATCTCTCATCTGTCTATCTATCTATCTATCTATCTATCTATCTATCTATCTATCTCTCATCTGTCTATCTATCTATCTATCTATCTATCTATCTATCTCTCATCTGTCTATCTATCTATCTTTCTATCTATCTCTCATCTGTCTATCTATCTATCTATCTATCTATCTATCTATCTATCTATCTATCTATCTATCTCTCATCTGTCTATCTATCTATCTATCTATCTATCTATCTATCATCTGTCTATCTCTCTATCTCTCTCTCTATTGCTGTATTTAGCTGGCATAGAGAGCTACATAAGTCTCATAAAATATGTTCATGTAGCTTAAAGGAATGTTTCTGAGGATACCTGAAAATTAATCACAATATGTTACAACAATATGATGACAAAACCATACTTACCTATACTTTGTAATGCCAGGGGTAATAATGTTAGCCAAACCCTGCTATGTTTATTGGACAAACATATGTTTGTCCAATAAACCATCTAGATTCGTTTGTTACTTACCTCGAAACATGACAGTAACACTATTCAATTTGGCATGTAGTACAACCTTGACACCTTACTCTTTAAAGGGACACTAAACTCCGAAAAAACATACAAAAAACTATTTGCCATTCATTTGTATTATTCACAGGGAGGTGAATAATATTACACTCGGGGGACCTGGAACTTATCTTACCGCCGCTCCAGTCGCAGCCGCTCAATCACTGACAGCCGCTCTGTCCCGACCACGCGCCAATACAAGAGATAGGGCGCGCGGTCGGGAGAGAACAGCTGTTCTGTGCAGGAGCGGCTGCGAGTGGAGCGGCGGTAAGTTCCAGGTCCCCCGAGTGTAATATTATTAACATGGAGGTGAGAATAAGCGTTCTCACCTCCCTGTGAATAATAAAAATGAATGGCAAATAGTCGTTTGTATGGGTTTACTGTTCCTTTAAGGCTAAATAGCAGTTAATGTAGAGGAAGGACATACTAGATTTAAAAGAGGCTCTACTTTTTGTTAACATCAAGGATAGATGTTATGAAAATTGGCCCTGTCAATTCACTTTGAAGTGCCCCCCCAGCCCCAACCGCTCTAGTTTTAATATCAGAAAGTGTCCCATACATTACTTACTTTCCCTCTTTCCCCCACATAAGTGGAGTTGTGTGCGGCAGAGGAAAGAGGGAAGGTAAGTAATGTATGGGACACTTTCTGATATTAAAACTTGCCACAGATTCTTGTACAAGTCATTCTGAATTGAGAGATCCAGTGGGATGACTAGTGAAACATATTCAAGAACTAAACTTCAAGTCCAGTTGATCTAATTGAATGCAACAGATATACCATGACCTGGATGAATGAATATTACAGATATACCATGACCTGGATGGATGAATCTTACAGATATACCATGACCTGGATGGATGAATATTACAGATATACCATGACCTGGATGAATGAATATTACAGATATACCATGACCTGAATGAATGAATATTACAGATATACCATGACCTGGATGAATGAGAACCTTCACAAGCATATACTGTTGTAGGCTGCTTGCATGTTTAAATCAAGATGTGATTGACTAGGTAAGTGTAAAGGCAAGGTGGCCAAAAATGGAGTAAATGAAGATCAACATTAAACAACATTGTCAAATTATGTATAGTGTATATAGTGAGCAGCACTAGTAGACATGTGCTCAATGTTCCAAAGTATGTTGGGATTGCAACTTTGTTAGCTAACATTTCACTCAATTGGGCATAACACTTCCTTAGTTAACAATACATGATACATATTTAGTGGTTTGGAAGACCATAAGAATACTTCCTTCCCTTATTTGGTTGAGTGTAAAAGGCTTATGTGTTGTCCAGAATTCCAATTCATTGGAACATTAAAAAACAGTGTACAAAGTAAACAATAAGATATAAACACTAAAAAAGGGAAGAAGCAACTTACTGTGAGTCTGCCTTGTCTTCATGGTGGCAGCACGACTGCAAAATTTGGAATCAACATTATGTAGATTCTTCTTGCAGGGTTCTGACAACAACAGGGAGAACCAAAAAAATGTATAACCAACATGTCCAAATCAAAAACAAAGAGAGATGTGGGTGAGAAACTTTTTTTTATCCTAATATGAGATCCAGAATGAGGAAGATAGTGCAATTGTGTTTGTGTTGCAACTACCTTCTAATTTCCGGATCATGTTGACATACATTATTGGCAAACATAGCAGAGTGAAAATGGCAGGACAAAAGGACATGTTGTAATGCACGTTTTCAGCCACTTGCTCTCACAGCAAGGATGTTATTTTTGTCCAAACGTTATTAACTCCTTGTGTTCCAATTAATGGGGGTTCCAATGAACCAGGGATCACTTGATTTTGTTGTGACAACTCACAGAGCACACATTGTTGGCCACAAATAAAAGGACATACGCACTGACAATAAGAACACGATACCGTGGTATAACATGTTGTCGGGCCTTTATCATTAGTGTGTGTATCTAGATTAACATCATGTATGGCAGCAACAGATTTCAGCGCTGACGGTATAGACATTCCAAGAAACATAAAGATATACTTACCTCACACCCTATACTCTGATTCCATCATCCGATTCCAACAAAGAAACGTCACCAATAAAGAAGTATTGGGACGGAATAAAGTCTTTGAAACTCCCCTTATAAATCATTCATTTGGTAATAAGGGACTTCTGGGTAATGACCATGTTTCCATAGAAGCTTGTTTGAAACATAAAAAAATCCTCAACCAGAGCGCCAATCTGTAGTTGCTCCTCTGGTTTGCCATTTAACTGGTGGAATGATAATGGTAATTACCCAGAAGTCTTTGTCCCTTAGTAGAAATAAATGGACGTTGCACCATCCAATATGTCAACAACGAACGTCACTTTACACGTATGTAATTAAGAACACATACAACACACAATGATTGTCTGGAACAGCCGTTCATACAAATTGTGAAGCACGTGTCGGCACCCATGATTGCACTTGCGTACGAATTCTAATTAGTCTGTGCTATGCACGATGTATGAGTGGCCATTTCAGGTGACAATTGTGTTGTGTATGGGCACTTTGGCTTTAGAAACAAATGTTCATTTGTGCCTCGTAAAGAATCAAGCTGTTCTGGCAAAGAGACATAGAACCAAGTTGACATACACATTCTAAATATGTGATAAAAGCGACGCACATACTCACCGTGGGTCATCTCCCTTGATCACATGAGTGTGACTGGAAAATACATACAGCAACGAGAAGGACACAATACCGTTCTATGCAACGATGTCTGTGCTTTATCAGTGCTGTGTGTACATAAATGTGTTACTCTGTGATATGTTAAGCCAAGCGATAACAAGCTGCTAGTTTGAACCCTAACAATAACTCTTTGGGACTGATTCCTATGTACACACATTTGCAAAGGTACAGTTGGTAAAATCTAATAATGTGGTATCTGTCCTATTCTTATTTTTTTATTAAGTATGGGAAATACGTGTGATTCTAATTCAATGTACTGTAAGTAGCCTGAAAAATCCAAACGTGATAAAAACACAAATATATTAAAATATAAAACTTACTAGGAGTCTGCATTGCACGGGCAGTGGCAGTGTGACTGCTGTCGCTTGAAGAACGATTGGGGAGGATCTTGGTGGTTTCTGGAAAAAAACAGACATTTCCAAATAGAGCGAACAAAAAAATAACACCCCTCTGATAACAATGAACGTTATAATTCTTTGTATGCATGTATGTGTTTGTGTGCATTCATGTGAAACTTAAAATACATGTGGGTCCACATGTATGTGTGTGGGCATGCATGTGTTCACCGCTGATGCAGAATCTTGTGGTGTGTATTTAGTCAACTTGAAAATTTTTTCTACAGCGTGGGATATAGGTTGTTGTGTGACCACAGAAACACCAATCGAATGCCCTGTTGAAAATATGTTGTCAGGGCATGTCCAAAACGTTGTAATAATCAAAAGTATGGATGTTGACCGGTGTGTATGTTCAGTATTCCAAAAACATTTGCCTATGTGTGAAATAAAAAATCTTAACACATACACAATAAAACACATTACAACACACAAGAAATGTAAGCTACGTATTCTAAGTGATGTGCAAGGTTAGTGAACAGCACGAACATGTGTTTAAACTTACTTTTTATCTCCCGTCCTTTCAAAGCCAGATATTTTTTCTGAAGCTGAATTATACTGCGACGTTGCTCAAATTTTAGCTCCATTTTCCGTGCCAAATTACAAATGATCAGTAACTTCCTTTGGGAATGCATTTGTGAGTGACCAGAAGTTTGTCTGTCATAGTGATGTCTGTGTAGATAGTCAACCATATATGTGACCTCTTCTGCAGAAAAATTGAGGCTCCTTTTGTTTTTTTTTACGAAGGTCAGGAGACTGATTATGCCCCTTTGGCACATGGTGTAAGACATTGGGGACAACTGGAGAATTGCAAGACTTGCGCTTCATGGCATGCTGCTTGTCTTGACGGTGCCTGACAAGTGCACTGCATTGTGGAACAGGATCTGAAATACATTGCTTGAGTTTCTGACCTTTTTTCTTTCTAATAGGTTGCCTACGTGATTCTTGACAGGCAATATTGACATTTTTTTTCAATAATGGTATATTTGATTGTGCAGAGCAGACTTTACCTTTGGAAGATGGAGTTGCTGGCTGCGACGCAATACATTGTTGATGATCTGGGTCCTTCTTCAAAGTGTTTGCATGGTTCATCCATAAAACAAGTTCTGTGTAGTTTGAGAAGTTGTTTTCCGGACGTTGTGGATCAAATTTTTCAAAAAAGGTCAAGGCTGTGCTGTTGTCATTGTTGGCCCGAGGGACATTGACAACATTTTCACAGTGGAAAATGTCCTTGGTATGTTGTGCGCACGTGCCGCACACTGTTTCCAGTTGCGATCCGACCATACCTCCCTTCATAATATCGTCTGCACTAGAGGTACTGCCTACCAAACTTCGGAAGCTTGCATACACATATGAACACCCAGCATCCTCCATTGAATCTGCCTGCAATAGGAATTAGGTATTGCGCACACGGAAAATGGAAAGTGACCAACTTTTACCGGAAATGTCGTGATGTGGATGTTTGCGCAATAAAGCCCGCCCCCCAGAGGTGACGTTGTCCAATAACTTCACTCTATGCGCAATGTACTATCGTAAGTGTCGTAGGATATTACATTGCAGGGTTGCCAGAAGTTTGCATGTGGTTTTCACCTTCCTTTTGTTGGCGCTAAAAAAAGCGCTAAAAATAGGGGCAAATTTGTCGTTAAAAAGTATTGCATCACTTGCGTCACGCATAAATGGTCTTTTCAGATTTTTGGCGCTTAAGGCGCTACTTTATGGTTAATCACACGCAATACACTTGATACATACACGCAACAAGTTTAGCGGACATTTTAGTAGGGTTTAACGACAAAACAACATATATTGCATCGCCCTGTAGATCTTTAGCCTGTTCTTTTACATTTTTATTCTTTTATATAACCAAAGCGCAACCAAAACCTATATATTTTACTGTCTTTTGGAGTCGGACTTCTGGGGTCCCACAGCTTAAAACCAGGACCCCCTCCTGGGTCCTTACAAGGACCTTTGTGGCCCTAACAAGAGCCCTTTGGGGCTTAAGGGGTCCCGCAGCTAGAACCGAGACCCCCCTCCCCAGCACTTATAAGTGCCCTTGTGGCCCTACCAAGGGCTCTTTGGGGCTTAAAGGGTCCCGCAGCTTGACCCGGAACCCCCCTCCCCGGCCCTTGTGGCACTAAGTGCCTTTGTTGGGGGTCCTGCAGCTCGAACCGGGACCCCCGGAAGCTCTTAAAAGAGCCCTTGGGTGACGTCTTCTGTCTTCCATCTGGTGACACCAGCTCCGCTGTGGCCACCGACCCCGAGAAGTACCCCTGTGGCTGCCAGGGGTACCTCCGGCGCCAGTGGCCTCAATGAGGCCGATGGTACCAACGTCTTGATCCAACGTCTTCTTCCTTCTGCCATCTACAGCGATGACTTCTGAGCTCCGTGGAGTTGCACCACTTTATATAGGTTTGCAGAAAACCCTAATCCGTTTCTGATTGGTCAATTTTTCAATGCTTGGCTTACATGGTTTACATTAACCAATCAGATTTTCCGATTTTCTTTAATCTGATTGGTTAATGTAAACCATGAAAACCAAGCATTGAAAAATGTATCCCATTCCCTTAGGAAAAAGGTACTCTCTTTGGGTAGAGTATTTTTTTATATAATATTGGGTTTTTTAATGATAGCCTCCCTGACATGACAAATTATGGGATCACTCTTTTGTAAACAAATTATATCTTTGGCAGTGGTTAACCTATATGTTAAAGGATTAATATAAGTTCTTACCTCAAATTGGGCCCCATAAAGATAGCCACGTAGTTTTTCAGTGAAAGCCCATTTTAAAGCCGAATATTCTAGTTTGTGTACAGGATAATTTCTTTCAGTTGGACTCAGAATGACACATGTAACCGTTTTTAATCCCTCTGGATAGAGATGTCCGAACTTCTCAAAATCCGGTCTGCTCGAGGATCCGCGAATTTTCGAAAAAAAAAAAAATACGAGTATTCTTCGAAAATATGAGGATTTTTCGCAAATACGAGGATTCTTCAAAAATACGGACCCAAAAATTGACTTGCTCCGTCCAAAAATGTGAAAAATCTGCGAAATTTCTAATTTATAAGGATTTCTCTTATTTTCTCGTATTTTTGAAAATATGAGAAATCCTCGTAATTTCAAAAATTTTCGAAAACGCGGTTCGGAAAAGTTCAGAAGGCGGAAAACCGGAAAATCCGTGATATCTGCCGTTCGCGAATGAGGTAAATCCGCCACGGATCTGGGTTCGGATCCGCAAAATGGGCCATCACTACCCCTGGATATTCTTGATAAAGAATGCCTCCCAACCCTTCGTAACTACATGCAAATCATAAGGTGCTTCTGTGAGTTTGTGCATTTATTAAAGATTGTGTAAAGATTGTTTATCTTTAATATTGTCCCCTTTCAACAGTCCATTAATGGATAGGCAATTTTAAAGTAACCCTCAATAAACCTCCAATAATTACTACAAAATCCCAAGAAGGATCTCAGCTCAGTTAGAATGCTTGGCCTACGGTATTTAGCACAGCTACTACCTTTTCTGGGTCCAGGGGCTTCTCAAGGGTTTGGGCCATCTGAGCCAAACTTTCAAATGCCGCCCCGATGTACCACTAGTTGCCATGAAATGCACCACCGCAACCAGGGTAAGGTGTGCATGGCTTCCAGGAATGGGTGTGGTTGAACATTTAGTCATTTTAAACTTGACATTACGGCAGTATTTATATAGTTCCTCAAAAATACTTTATTCACACCAAAATTCCTGTAGAATAGAAGATATTTTTGCAAAAGATTTGTAAGTCTGCTACCACGTAAAGGTAGATTCTTTCAGCAGGGCCCTAACTAATCTATCCAAGTAGAAAGGCACTGTGCATATAACATAGATAGGAACTGTACATATAACATGCCCTAATGTCCAGATCACACAGATAGGTGCATATAACATGCCCCAATGCCCAGATATCCCAGATAGGTACATTTAACTTGCCTGAATGCCCAGATCAAACACACTGGTACATATATAACATGCCCTAATGCCCAGATCACACAGATAAGTGCATATAACATGCCCTAATGACTAGATGACACATATAGGCACATTTAACTTGCCCTAATTCAAATATCACACAGATAGGTAAATATAAGATGCCCTAATGCCCGTATCACATAGACTACATTGAAAATAAGATGTGATTTTACTTTCCTTCTGTTCTGCCTGCCGCTTTTCTACAAATCTTCTGATCTTCTGCAGATATAGGAATTTGGTAATATCCAGATCTTAAGTCCATCACTGAGAACCAAGCACTGCCATGCAAAGCATCAAGTGCCTTATTAATGTACTTGGCAGTGTGTACTAATCCGGAATGGTGTGAACACTTCCATTTTTCTTTCTGACAATAACTATAGGATAAGCATAAGGACATGATTCCACAATAATCTGTTGGTCTTCCATTTTTTAAAAATAGTCTCTGACAGCATCAAGATCTTTGGATGGTATTCGCTGTCTTTTAATCGTATAGTGTGTGTTCAGCATTTTTAGCACACCCCACGTCCATATCATCAATGGAAAACATATTACTGAACTGTGCTAGTCTACTCTTCAGCATCTCTCTGTGTTCCAAGGGGTCATCAGAAGCATACAGATTAAAATTTAGCTGAGTCTCTGACACTCCCAATTTGACAGGTCTAAACATTCCACAGGGTAGCAGTGGACTACTGTCTGCCAGGCTAAGAAATATCTGTTGCATTCAGAACAACTGGACTTAAAGTTTAGTTCTTGAAGATATTTCACTAGTCATCAGACTGGCTTTCTCAATTTAGAACGATTTGTACAAGAATCTGTTGGCAATATATGTAGAGGTCAAAGTAGAAGTCAGGGAGAATGGTAAACTGGAAGTAGAGGTTTACAGAAAACCAACCAATACAGAGCAGTATTTTATGTTTGACTCCCACCACTCTTTAGATCACAAGTTGGGTGTCATCACAACCCTGCAACACAGAGCAGAGAACATTCCTACTAGCACAGAGGTGAAGGAAAAGGAAATTTAAAACATATTGATATCCAGACTGGGCCTTTGTCAAATGAAGTAAAAGGAAAGAAAAGAACACAAATACCAACAGTATAGGGGGAAAGCAAGACAGGAGAAAGAACATGGTTATCCCATATGTAGCTGGGGTCTCCAAGTTATTAAAGGGCATGTCCACCCCCAAAACTATAATCCCCCCACTACTGGCCCCATTGTGTAGTGTAGTTTAATCCTTACCTTAAATCCCAGCTCCATCCGTTTGTTCTGCTATCCCCCCCCATAAAGTCCAAAAAAACACCCACCAGGAGTACTGCAGAGTCCATATAGGACTCTGCCTCCTGTCTCCCCTCCAGGAGAAGTTTGGCATGCGCACTGCAGCCCTTCTCCCCCTCCCTTCCCCTCCCTCTCCCTCCCAATTAGGATTCCCTCCCCCAAGCGTAAAAACCATTACACATAATATTCCCCCTGTCCCCCCATCCCCAAACGCTATAGTTTTAATATCAGAAAGTGCCCCAAATATTACTTACCTTCCCTCTTTCCTCCACCGCACTGAACTCCCAGCAGCGGCGTCCGTGGTTGGCTGCTGCTCAGCCAATCACAGACGCGACTGCCGGTCCCGCCCCTGTGCTTGCATTTTTTCGCAAGCAGAGGGCCTGGCAGTGCGGCGGAGGAAAGAGGGAAGGTAAGTAATATTTGGGGCACTTTCTGAACTTAAAACTATAGCGGTTGGGGCTGGGGAGACAGGGAGAATATTATATAAAAATTTTTTTAGAAGGGTGGACATGCCCTTTAAGAAGAATTTTCAAAAAACACCGTATCCCAGTCTGCTTTAAACCGAACAACATACTGAGGCAGCAATTGGTATATCCAAAAGACCCAGTACCCAAACACAAAAAAAGTGACATCATATAAGCAGTGCAGTGGAGAGCGCTCTGATTTGTATATGGGGGAGACCAAACAGCAACTGCACCAAAATATGGCCCAGCACAGAAGAGACAATTTCTCAGGTCAGGACTCAGCTGTGTACCTGCATCTTAAGGAGAAAGGACATACCTTTGAAGATTGTAATGTTAACATTAAACATATTTATCAGTCTGTGTTGTGGGTGGCTTTTAATATTTGCTTTAGGTGAATAGGGGTCTAGAAACGACCCTGGTAAAGAGATGAAGGATACAAATCTCCTTTCCTAATACATACACAAGAAGATGTAATAAAAATTCTTAACCTTAAAAATGGTGCTAATTTTGCCAAAACCAATCAGATGTAATTTACCATTTGAAAGCTAACATCTGATTGGCTGGGGCAAAATTAACACCGTTTTAAATGATAAGAAACTTTTATTACATCACCTTGTTTGTAAACACATCACAGTAAAAATTTGTGCATAAGGGGAATTTTTTGGTTTTACCTTCAGTGATCATTTAAAGCAAAATATTAATATATCATTTTATCAGTATTAAAATTGTTCATACCTTAACAATTCCATGGTGTAACATGTATTGGACATACAGTACTAGCCAATAATATCAAAATACTAACAGTTATTTATAATAATGTGTACATGTATTTACCATTTTTACCTGTTATTTACTAGTTCAATGTCTCATGTATCATTTGATACAAGGAATCATTTTAAAGTTATTGATTAATGGAGGTATTGATTAATGTTGGTATTTATTTTGTGATACTGTAGGTATCCTTATACCCCTTTAATGACTGCATCATTCTATCGATATGAGTGTGATTAAAGGAGAATTATAGTGTGTATACAATGAAATCAAAAGTATTTGGACTGGTATACCAGACTTTTATTTCCTACCTCCCAATTTGGTTTCTGTAAGGAGCACTAGCTTCTGATTCTGCCAGTGTTCCTCCTGGATTCAGCACTAACTTAAACCCTTTACGTGGCACAGATTGTAAATTTTACGATCTGTGCTTCAAGGGACCAAAGTTCCACAGATCTTTTACTGCCTACTGCCCCTTTAAGGTAGCTACGGACGATCAGGAGGCAGCCTTCAAGTGCCCTCCTAGCCCATGTGGGGATCGGGTCAAAAACACCCCTCATATGCCAGATCATATTGGGATTTCCCTTGGCCAGTCCCAACACTTACAATTGCAGAGACGTCCGGAACCTCTCTTTAGTGTTCCCAAACTTCCCCCTGGTGGTCTAGTGCAGTAGTAAACTGCGATTGGTTCCGATCGTAGTTTACTACTGAGCTATAGCAAGATGGCACTGTCTGCTTGCTATAATATTTGTGAATGAATCAGTAATGGGCTCCGTTGAAGTCGCCAGCCCCAACCATGTCACTGACGGCCGCAGTGACAGAGCCTGGTATTGGCAACTTCAGCAGAGTTCGATTCGCCAACTGAGAAGCAAGGAAGACTGGAAGCTGACGTGCACTGCAGCCTAAATTAAAATAAGTTATGAGAATGCAAGGTCAGTTATGAGGTTTTGGAGACACTGCCTCCTGTTAGTCAGCCCTCCAGTTCATTAGCCAGTGTTATGTAAGCCCTCTAGGTAATTATTCAGTGTTATCAGAGCTCCAGATCATTAGCCAGTGTTATCAGCCCTCCAGATAATTAGCCATTGTTATCAGCCCTCCAAATCCTTAGCCAGTGTTGTAAGCCCTCCAAATAATTAGCCAGTTTTATCAGCTCTCCAGATCATTAGCCAGTGTTATCAGCCCTCCAAATCCTTAGCCAGTGTTGTAAGCCCTCCAAATAATTAGCCAGTTTTATCAGCCCTCCAGATCATTAGCCAGTGTTATCAGCCCTCCAGATCATAAGCCAGTGTTGTAAGCCCTCCAGATCATTAGCCAGTGTTATCAGCCCTCCAGATCATTAGCCATTGTTATCAGCCCTCCAGATCATTAGCCATTGTTATCAGCCCTTCAGATCATTAGCCATTGTTATCAGCCCTTCAGATCATTAGCCAGTGTAGTAAGCCCTCCAGATCATTAGCCAGTGTTATCAGTCCTCCAGATAATTAGTCAGTGGTATCAGTCCTCCAGATCATTAGCCAGTGTTATCAACCCTCCAGATAATTAGCTAGTGTTATCAGCCCTCCAGATCATTAGCCAGTGTTGTAAACCCTCCAGATCAATAGCCAGTGTTTTCAGCCCTTCAGATCATTAGCTAGTGTTATCAGCCCTGCAGATCATTAGACAGTGTCTTCAGCCCTCCAGATCATCAGACGGTGTTATCAGTCCTCCAGTTTATTAGTCTGTTAGTTTATCTTAACCACACCATACACTTGACAGCAACCATGTAAAATGGCAATATTAGTTTTAAAAAAAAAACTTAAAGAAAGTGTATGTGACCTTCGCAAAGTGGGCGTGGTCAAAATGTTGCAATCTACTGTTAAAGGGCACTTTTTTTCCCACCAGGCCAGAAGCTCATAGTCCTCCCTTGCTGAGAAGAAAGAAGACTCCGTTGATGTGGCCAGCGCAAGAGGTGCACATGGTGGCCGCAGGGACACTGCCCGGTGTTAGCGACATCAGCGGAGTTAGTGGCGCCGGATAGAACAAAGAATACATGTCCAAGGGCACTTCTAAGAGCCAATGGGAGATCCTGCTTCGATCTGCAGTACCCCAACTTGTTAGTCGGGGAGGGGGGTCCCGGAATGAGCTGCGTACCCCAAAAGGCCCTTGTCAGGGGTGCAAGGACCCTTCAAAGGGCTGCAAATGCACTTATAAGTGCTGGGGATGTGGGGTCCCGGTATGAGCTGTAGGAGCCCTTAGGCCCCAAAAGGCACTTCTTGATGCCCCCGCTGGTGGGTCTCTCCACCCCCCCAGCTGGCCCCTCCCTTCCCTCCACGAGCGTTTGGGCAGGGGGCTGGGAGGGGTTGCTGGGAAGGGGTTGTGTGGTGGGTGGTCTCCCCCATGGGGGGCAAGGGTGGCGGCGTATGTGACCACTTGTGGCACAATTCTTTCTCAGCAGCCCCTCCCAGCCCCCTGTCCCGTATGTCAGGATTTGAGCCCTTCCCACGATACTATCATATACTTAGCCCATTGCGCTAAGTACATTATCGCGGTGAAGATTGCTCAAATTACCGCCGCACATCACCTCGTTATTGCTGATACTATACTTTGCCCATTACACTAAGTACATTATCGCGCTGAAGAGAGCTCAAATTACCGCAGCAAATCACCGCAATATTGCTTTTTGTCGCAATGATGATCGCCTTTATATAAATGGCGATAATAACAATTTTTCCATGGCAATGTGCGGTGGTAATTTTAAGTCGAAAATAACATTCTTTTCTATATATCCCCCTTAGTGATCTCTTCTGATCACCAAATTACTGATATTTTCTAATGAATGAAAAATCACTTCCTGCAAAATGATTTCTGGGAAGTGATATTTCCGATCAGATATTGAATGGAAAACAGACAAAAAAAGTGATACACACACCCTTTTTTTTTTTTACAATAAAGCCATAATTAGCAAAATGTCTTCTTCAATCTTCCTTATGTCCCTGGTGGTATCGGTAAAGTAAACGCAGATAATTATTCCTCCAATTTAAAGGGAAACTAATCCTATAATTATTAGGAAATTTTGCAGAGGTACCAAAAAAATACCGAATTTAATTTTTAGGATCAGTAAAGTGTGCGAAAATTTGTGCGTCTCTAAGTACCAACTGGTTTTCATTAAAATATGAAGATGTGTAGATTAAAAAAAATATACAGTTTGTGTGGGGTATTTCCAAGTTTCTGAGCTATTTCCTTTTAAAAAGTGTAGGATGTACACAATAAAGAGCACTTTGATTTTTTCTTGTCATTGCAGTTGTGCAAGCTTCCCATTTGAGCTAGTTGATGGCCATGTGTCTGTGTGCACCCACGCATATGGCATACCGTTTGATTCAGGACATGTAGGAGATTAAAATTTTGTGGGGTTTTGTTTATTTGTGGGGGGCATTTCCAAGTTTTGGGGTTGTTTCCTTTGAATAAGAGAAATCTGTTCAAATTACAAACCATTTTGTTTTTTTCTTTTAATTGCACTTGTGCATGCATCCCATTTCAGTTAGTTGGTGGCCATGTCTCTGTGTGCATCCATGCAAATGGCATACCATTTGATTCATGACATATAGGAGATTGACATTTAGTAGTTTTTTTACTTGTCAGGTGGGTTTGGGTAGGATTTCAACCTTTGAATTGCCTTATTTTATTTTTTTCCAAAATCTGAAAGCATGGAATTTTGTGGATTACTGCATTTGGAATTCTTCATATATGTATGAAAGTATGTCACCGTTACGTAGCTGAAGGTGTGTAGATTCCAAAAATATATAGTTTGTGGGGGGCATTTTCAAGTTTCGAAGCTGTTTCTTTTAAATACCTGCAGGCTGTTTAAATTACAGAGCCCCATTTTTCCCCCTTGTAATTGCACATGTGCTTACGTCCCATTTGAGCTAGTTGGTGGCCATGTCTCTGTGTGCACCCACGCATTACTACCCCTTCGTCTATCTATCTATCCTCTCCGCTGTCTATCATCTTTCTATCTATCTATCTATCTATATCTCTATCTATCTATCTATCTATCTCTCTCTCATGGCTCTCATCTGTCTATCTATCTTTCTATCTATCTATCATCTATCTATCTCTCATCTTCTATCTACTATCTATCTATCTAGCTCTCATCTGGTCTATCTATCTTCCTATCTAATCTCTCCTCTGTCCTATCGATCTATCTAATCTATCTATCTTCTCTCATCTGTCTAACTCTATCGTTCTATCGTCTATCTATCTATCTTCTATCTACTCTCATCTTCTCTCTTCTATCGTCTCTCATCTGTCCTCGCTATCTATCTATCTATCTATCTAGCTATCTCTCTATCTCTCCATCTGTCTATCTACTATCTAGCTCTTCTATCTATCTACTATCTAGCTATCTTCTATCTACTATTATAGCTGTCTATCTTATCTATCTTTCTATCTATCTCTCATCTGTCTAATCTATCTTCTATCTATCTATCTATCTATCTCTCATCTGTCTATCTATCTATCTTTTCTCTCTATCTCTCATCTGTCTATCTATCTATCTATCTATCTCTCTCTCTATCTATCTTATCTATCTATCTATCTCTCATCTGTCTATCTAATCTATCTATCTATCTCCTATCTATCATCTGTCTATCTCTCTCTCTCTCTTCTATTGCTGTATTTAGCTGTCATAAGAGCGACATAGTCTCATAAAATATTGTCAAGGTAGCTAAAGGACTTTTTCTGAGAGACCTGAAAATTAATCACAATTGTTTCAACAATGATGACAAAACCATAAACTTACCTCTACTACTACTTTGTAATGCCCGGGGTACAATGTTAGCCAAACCCTGCTATGTTTATTGGACAACATATGTTTTGTCCCATAAACCATCTAGATTCGTTTGTTACTTACCCCCCTCGAAACTGACAGTAACACATTCATTTGGCCATTGTATGTACAACCTTACACCTTACTCTTAACAGTGGACCTAAACTCAAACTACCAAAACAGAACTATTGGCCATTCATTTGTATATTCAGCAGCGGAGTGAATAATATTACACTCGCGGGGACCTGGAACTTATCTTACCTACCGCCGCTCCTCGCAGCCGCTCAATCTCACCTGACGCCGCTCTGTCCCGACCACGCGCCAAACAGAGATAGGGCTCGGCTCGGTCGGGAGGGGGCATGACAACGGAGCCTGTTCTGTGCAGGAGCGGCTGCGAGATCCAGGAGGGCGTGCTAGTTCCGGCATGTCGCCAACCGGATGTAATATTGATTAACATGGGGTGAAATAACGTTCTCACCTCCCTGTGAATAAAAAAATGAATGGCAATTAGTCGTTTGTATGGTGTTTACGGTTCCTTTAAAGGCTAAATAGCGTTACTGTAGAGAAGGACATACTAGATTTAAAGAGGCTCTACTTTTTGTTAACATCAAGATAGTATGTTATAAAATGCCCTGATCAATTCCACTTTGAAGTGTTAACAACTGGTAGGCCGTATTTGTGAACTTTACCAATCACGCCATGATTGCTTAATTTCCAGCTTCAAAAACGTTTCAGAAATGTTGAATTTCTAAGATGAAGGAATCATGGTACTAGCCAGGATATTTGTGCTACAACTCAAAATTTTCATGCTAGCAGAGCAAATCATTTGGATGTGAATGGCGTGGTACCTTTTCTCTATTCCTCAAAGATTGTTCTCTCCTCTTTTGTGAGGAGCCAAACGACATGGTGGCAATCATAAAATGGCTCCTACCAACCATTAGGAGCCACTACGTTGTAGAATGCGTTTTTTTGCTTCATTAAGGTACCTGATCATCTGCGGGGAATTGTTATGTCACTTGGTGGCTTTCTTACCATTGCCTTGCATCACTTAATTTAAATGACGGCTAAATGTGCTTGGTCCCTGCCTCCAATAATGGTCTATGGCTTCTTTGAAAGCTGCCAGATATGCCAAAAAAATTTATGCATGCCAAGTAATCGTGTCAAACTGGTACACATTATTTCTTCTATATAGGGGTCAGATTCTGCGAACAATCACGTACAATCAGGATTTTGTGTCTTGTAATGACATACGCCTTACATTTCCTCACAGTCAGTTCTGATAAACTGAACCTCTTCTATCTGTTTCGCAGGCACTTGTTCCCTGCCCTCATATTTCATTCCTGTGTTGTCGCTGGTTTACTCCTTTGTCTAAGCCAGAAAGACAAGAAGTATGTAAGATCCATATCTCATGTAACCTTGACTATAAATTTTTGCTTAATCTACAAGATATGATTGGCACAAACCAAAGAAGTTCAACTATGGTTGTGTTCAATTCGTTCAATCAATTTCTCATGGTTTAACAACCCCATCTAGACGCGTGAACGCACCGTTCACGCTGACGTCAATGCAGATTGCAAATAGATGTTTCATGTGTGTTCTGCATCACATCCCATTTGCAAAGTAGCCAATCAATACTTAATCTCATACACTGCCAGAATGCGTCTAAGCAATGGACACCAATGAGGTATAATACAATTCGTTCCGGAATTGATATCAGTGTTCCGTGACTGCATTGCCTACGCCAAGAGAAAAGTGCTTGCCCTCACCAAACAGCATATGTTAAGACGTCTCTACTCCTGTGGCAATGTGGAAACCTCGCTCTCAACCAGTCACTTACGCCCAAACAATGAAGTGATTTGACGGCACCGGCAACAGGGCCTGCGCAACAACACAGCAAGAATCAAAGTCCAAAGTCAAAAAGGACACTGGAAAGAACGTATTACTTTTGATGAAATTGAAATACTACTACGGAGGTAAATGTACTGTTTTTTATTTGACATAAATAAATAAGGAGAGTAACCTAAAATTTCTTATACTTCAAATGGTGCTAATTTTGCCCAAACCAATCAGATGTTAGCTTTCCAAAATGTTCAATATATACGATTGGTTCGGACCAAAATTAGCACCATTTTTAAGGATACAGAACTTTTATGGAATCTGCATGATGGGGGGGGTGTCGAAACTTGACAGGGCGATTGGGCGATTAGATATGGATAATGTCACCCCCAACTGAACATATAAGGATATTCTAAGTCACCGAGGGATTTTCCGTAACATTAATCAGTATCGAGCCGCGGGCTGAGTTCCCTTTTATACAGCCCAACGAATCACCAAGGGACTTCTAATATCACCTTTAATTTACAGTTCGGGTGCATTATTGATATATACACTACCCCTTTGTGCTTATTTTCCTTCTCCTCCTGGAATGTAACGATATAAAGGCTATAATCTTACAGTTCCTCCCATAGAAAGTCCCCTACATGGGTAGCTGTAGAACATGTAGGGAATATATGTGGTTTAATGTACCAATAAATTATATCGTAAAAGTAACCAAAAAAATTTAAATTAATATCGTAAGAAGTACACACATATTATAAGTAAACGAAAAGTACAAATTATAGAGGGAAATGTATCCACGTAAACTTAATAGTGTACATACAAAAATAGATGTTATGACAAGCACACTGAAATAAGAGACAAGTTATTCACACCTGATTCTGTTATAAAAACAGGCGCGGCAATTTATTATATGAGTAAAAAAGTACACATAAATATAAAAATATGTCATTTTGCATATCATATAAAACACCATGATAAATGCAAAAAACAAAACTCTTCCCATGGAAATGAAATCGTATGTCAGGTAACACAAATGTTAATTATATAGTGTGTAATGTACCCCCAACTGTTATTATATAATGGATAATGTCCCCACAAACATGTTAATTAGGTAGTGGAGAATGTTACTCCATGTTATAAATTAATCTAATGGTTACATTACCACAAAATTAAGTTAGTGCTTAAAGCCCCAACTGGAAGATAAAGGGACGTTTGAGTTCACCTTGGAGTTCCGTGCACTTAAAAAGATACTGGGCCTGCGCATCGTCCGCTTTATATGTCATGGACTTATAATATCTTATAATGTCATTGTGGCTGCATTATCCACATCACACATCCATTTGTGATCTAAATGCAAACAACAACCATTTCCTAAGGCCAATTGAAGTCCACACTCCAGTTGAGGGGAGTGGTGTGTTCTACATATAACTTTGTCACTTCATGCAGTCAGTGTATATTGTGAGTCTAATGATTTGTATTTTAATTTTGTTTACTTCTTGTCTTTTGTGACTTCACAGATTGAGAAAAACGATAAACGTCTGTATGGTGATTTATACAACAAAACATCATGCAACTTAAGCATAAAATATTGAAAGACATTCAAAGTACAGTTAACATCGTCTCTTTTGCCACATTTAAGTATAGATGCACTTAAAAACGCTGGCATGATTCACGAAGAAGAACCACGGATAAAGTAGCCAAACAGTCAGAGAAATGCAGAAACAGGAGGGTGACATGCGATGTGTCAAGAACTGACCCCAGAGAGGAAGAGAGTGGTTGTTAAATACTATTAACACCCGACAATTAACAGGATCTTGGATATAGATACATCTGCACTAGCAGGCATGTATTACTAAGCAACTCTTTGCGCTCCCTGCAAGAGGCCCTCCTCCTCCCTGTTGTTTGTATCTTCGATTGCACTTAGAAAGTAAATATGTAGAGCAGATTTTCAAAGAGTGGATCTAACTCATTAAAACACCATTACAGTACAGTCTTTTAAAGGACATGTCCACCTTCTTAAAATGTTTATTATCATAGTCTCGCCTGCCCCCCCAGCCCCAACCTCTAGTTTTAATAAGAAAAGTGTCCATACATTACTTTCCCTCGTTCCCCCTACGTGGAGTTGTGTGCGCAGAGGAAGCGTTAGGTAGTTGTATGTGCACTTTGATCAAACTAGAGCGGTTGGGGCTGGGGACAGGGATATATTTAGGTTTTTTACGCTAGGGGGAGGGGAACTAATCGAGGAGAGGGAGGGGAAGGGGGGGGAGAAGGGCTGCAGTGCATGCCCAACTTAAATATGACTCTGCAGTACTCTTGGTGGGCATTTTGTAAACTTTGGGGGGAAGCAAAGACCAATGTGATAAGTTAATAACCTCCCACAAGGGCACGTATGGGGGTGATGCTAGTTTGGGGTGGATATGCCCTCAAACATGTGTTTGTGAAATGTTGACTTTATATCACTCAGTTTGTTCCAAATCAATGGACAATTCAAATAGCATGGGCTTGATAGGGGAACCACACACTTTCCAAGGGGAAGGAGTTACGGCACTGTAATAACTCCACATATGTAACATGTTTTTAATTTAGTCCAAATCATGTTAATTTGTGTTAGGCCAATGCAAATGAATGATCCTTGCAAATATTCTAGCATAGCACATTTAGTATATTGGACATTTAACTATGGCCTCATGTTGAAACTACTGATCTACAGATGTTTGAAAAATCAAAACTCCAAGCATTCCTATGCTTCCCTCTCAATTTGAGGATACGGGGAGTTGTTGTTTTTTCAAAGTCTGGTGATCTGCATTTTTTTTGAGCATCTCGACCTGACAAGGGACTTCACATATTCAAATACTCAAACACTTAATACTAAGGTACCTGCATTCAGATTAGTGGCTAACTTAGATTTACTGTTACACTTTGCTGACACATAGATGACTGCACATTGTTTGTAATGGCAAAAAATTAACAGATAACTTGTGACTATACTTTTCAAACAAAATACCAACTAAAACAATTAAAATGTGTTTTTATGTTTCCTCACAGAAAAGAAATATGTCTGCAACCATGCCATAGAAAAATTATTTGTTCCAGTACATCCCCAACCAGTGGAAGTGATTGGAATTGAATCTAACACCATGACAGTGGTAGTGCAGAAATGATATAATTGTACAAAAATTGAGATTTTGAAGTGTGCTTTATTTGTTAAGATGGATGAGTGGTGTAACAAGATTGCAAGAAATAAATGATCTTAAACAATCAATACCAAGGGGACCTTGTTACAGCATTGGCAGTTTTCACAGGCAGTGAAAGAAATAAGCAAGAATATTTCTAAACCTGCAATGTCTTACATTGGCACTGGCCTAAGTGCAGCAAACTGGGTTATAATACTCAGTTGGTCCCAAAAGGAGAGTGTGCAGAAGTGTTTCCACCCCTGAAGTACTGGATGTTGCTGATGTTTGTAGTCAAAGTAATGTGGCTTCACGCACACGAGGACCAAACCCCACTAGCTCGTGGTCGTAAGGCAGAAAGTTGCGGCTAAATCCAAAGTGTGCGGTGATAATTGTAAAAAAATGTAAAACAAGGTTGGTTTAAACTTTGTGGGATACGTGGATTTTTCATTTCAATGGCGGTATTTCCATTACTCCCTTATTTTGTAATAGTTTATTTTATTTTGTAGTGTCTTCTATCTATGGTCTAAATGTATTCAGTCAGTATTGGCCTATTGTTTATAGGGTGTGTGGCTGGTAAAAGAGATATTATAGCTAATTGACATCTTTAACATTTTTAGAAAAAATTGTGTCAAATACTTTTGTAGAAATGTGACTTGTAAATGTTCGTCTGTCATTGTTTTTGCGATGTTGTGTGTAAATATAGAATCGCTCGTTGGATTCCTCTAGGTACTGTAGCTTCCATGTGATGTAAAGCACATTAATTAGGCATTGTTTTTTTACTGCCTTAACCCAATCTTCTAAAGTAATCAATAAATAAAGAAGATAAACATGTTTCATTTTTTGTTTCCAAACGTTTTTATTTCTGCCTTTTAGCCAAAAAAATCCTTTTCTTTTAGATACTAATTCAAGCAGCAAAGGCCTTGCCTGTATCTCCTGGCCCATTTAAAGTGTTCAATTTCTCCACAAACAAAATGTGTTGTAGACATTTTTCCAATTTGGAAACCACAAAAATCACAATGGTGTGCTTTAAGGAAAGTGCACTGTAAAATCAAGTTATGTTCATTTGGAAGCTGCACTTTAAAAATACTGTTGCCCATATTTTTTTTTTTTACCCTATGTCCCTCCAAGCCTAACTTTGTGCCTTGGAAGTTACCAACATCTTGTTACTGTGTTTGTGCTGAATGTTAAGCTCCGCCCCTCTGAGATTTCCTCTTCTTTCTCCTGCTTGAGCCTCAAACTGTAATGCTTGGAGTTCCATGCTCTCCTGCTTGAGCCTCACAGGCATTACTGTTTGAGGCTCAAGCAGGAGAGTGCACGGAACTCACAGGCATTACTGTTTGAGGCTCAAGCAGGAGATGCACGGAACTCACAGGCTTCTGTTTGAGGCTTAAGCAGGAGAGTGCACGAACTCACAGGCATTACTGTTTGAGGCTCAGCAGGAGAAAGCAGAGGAAATCAGAGGGCGGAGCTGTACATTTAGCAAACCAGTAACAAGATGTCAGCAACTTCCAAGGCACAAAGCTAGCTCTGGAGGGACATAGGGAAAATAAATATGGCAATGATATTTATAAAGCTGCAGCTTCCAAATAACAAACTTGATTTTACAGAGCACTTATCCTTTAAAGTGTGTCCACAATCCCTGTGATTGGACAAATAAAATAAATATATATTCACATTTTAAAGTCATATACATTTCACAAATCTTAAACTATTAAAAACAGAAAACCGTGACTTCAGTGACATTAGCCCAAAATACAAACACTTAAACATTGCCAAAGCCTTTTTTAAAAAAATTTGCTGACAGTGTCCTGTAATTTCTCTAATTCACATATGTAGTTTTGAAATCTTGCCATATATCCTGGACAAGGTGATTCATGAGCTGTGAATGACGAAATGCATTGGATTTATCCATCCTGAAAGAAACTGAACATTCATCCTGTCATGTTAATGAAAGCAAAACAAGAATCAGCTGATAGACAAACAGGACATTATGGCACATATACTAGAAGTGGAGAATCAACAATTGCATATGTTAGACATGTTAGGTTATGTACGCACACAATATACTGTGGGGAGTAAATGTTTAAGGTTTAACTGTTATACATCTGATAACAGGGCCTCACAAATCTAATTTGAGATCTGTATACAAATCGATAACAATGGAATTGTAAGTATATAATAATAATATTGAAAGAGGTATGTGTGTGTTTGTGTACACCTAATGGTGTGTGTATTGTATATTTGAAGCAATGTGTTTTGAACTTTCATTCTCTTCATTAACCTGTATGTACGTGTGTCATAAAATATATTCTTAAATATATGTGCATTGCTTACTACGTTTAGGAATGTTTGGATATTAAAGATCTGTTTGTGGGTGACATATTACTGCTTCACTTACCATAAAGGCTGCTCTGTTTGAGTTGATGGTCCACAATGGAGAGTGTCATTTTTTGTCTAATTTTTGCAACTTATTTATTTTCCTATTTTCAGACATGAGATTTAAACAAGAAGGTGAGTAGCCATGTCAAGATCAAATCAAAGGTATGTTATAAGGTGTGAATGTTCTGGCCAGAATCTTTTTTAATTGTCTAGTTTTATAAGGTGAATAATTATACTGTTGTAGATCTGGTTGTCATTCAATGAGATCAACTGGACTTGAAGTTTAGTTCTTGAAAGACGTGTTCACTAGTCATCCGACTGCTTCTCAATTCAGAATGACTTGTTACAAGATACCTGTGGGCAATTATGTACCCTGGAAAATCCCAATTAGCATATCACAGCCAAGTGTTACGGGCGATTGCATAGGGCTAAGAGGTGTTATAGGAACGCCAGAGTAAGGTGTCAAAACATTGTACTGGCAGACAGTTGGTGTCGAACCCCCCACCTCTATTTAGGCTTGGTTTCTTTCAACTCCAACTGTCTCCATGTACAATGCTGTTTTAACACCTTACTCTGGGCGTTCCTATAACACCTCTTACGCCAATATCCAATCACGCCCTTAACACTTGGGCTGTGATATGCTAATTGGGATTTTCCAGGACATAATTGCCACAGATTCTTGTACAAGTCATTCTGAATTGAGAGATCCAGTGGGATGACTAGTGAAACATATTCAAACTAAACTTCAAGTCCAGTTGATCTAATTGAATGCAACAGATAAACCATGACCCTGGATTAGAATATTACAGATATACCATGACCTGGATGGATGAATCTTAACGATATACCATGACCTGATGGATGAATATTACAGATATAACCATGACCTTGATGAATGAATATTACAGATATACCATGACCTGAAGATGAATATTACAGATAACCATGACCTGGATGAATGAAACCTTCACAAGCATATACCTGTTGTAGGCTGCTTGCATGTTTAAATCAAGATGTGATTGACTAGGTAAGTGTAAAGGCAAGGTGGCCAAAAATGGAGTAAATGAAGATCAACATTAAACACATTGTCAAATTATGTATAGTGTATATAGTGAGCGCACTAGTAGACATGTGCTCAATGTTCCAAAGTATGTTGGGATTGCAACTTTGTTAGCTAACATTCCTCACAATTGGGCATAACACTTCCTTAGTTAACAATACATGATACATATTTAGTGGTTTGGAAAGACCATAAGAATACTTCCTTCCCTTATTTGGTTGAGTGTAAAGGCTTATGTGTTGTCCAGAATTCCATTCATTGGAACATTAAAAAACAGTTACAAAGTAAACATAAGATATAAACACTAAAAAAGGGAAGAAGCAACTTACTGTAGTCTGCCGTTGTCTTCATGGTGGCAGCACGACTGCAAAATTTGGAATCAACATTATGTAGATTCTTCTTGCAGGTTCTGACAACAACAGGGAGAACCAAAAAAATGTAAACCAAAACTGTCCAAATCAAAACAAAGAGAGATGTGGGTGAAACTTTTTTTTATCCAATATGAGATCCAGAAGAGGAAGTAGTGCAATTGTGTTTGTGTTGCAACTACCTTCTAATTTCCGATCATGTTGACATACATTATTGGCACACATAGCAAGTGAAAATGGCCGGACAAGGACATGTTTGTAATGCACGTTTTCAGCCACTTGCTCTCACAGCAAGGATGTTATTTTTGTCCAAACGTTATTACTCCTTGTGTTCCAATTATGGGGGTTCCAATGAACAGGGATCACTTGATTTTGTTTGTGACAACTCACAGAAGCACACATTGTTGGCCACAAATAAAAGGCATACGCACTGACATAGAACACGATACCGTGGTATAACTGTTGTCGGGCCTTTACATATTTTTGTATCTAGATTAACATCATGTATGGCAGCAACATTTCCACAGCGCTGACGGTATAGACATTCCAAGAAACATAAAGTAACTTTACCTCACACCCTATACTCTGATTCCATCATCATCCGTTCCACAAGAAACGTCACCAATAAAGAAGTATTGGACGGAATAAAGTCTTTGAAACTCCCCTTATAAATCTTCATTTGGTAATAAGGGACTTCTGGGTAATGACCATGTTTCCATAGAAGCTTGTTTGAAACATAAAAAAATCCTCAACCAGAGCGCCAATCTGTAGTTTGCTCCTCTGGTTTGCCATTTAACTGGTGGAATGATAATGGTAATTACCCAGAAGTCTTTGTCCCTTAGTAGAAATAATGGACGTTGCACACCATCCAATATGTCAACAAGAACGTCACTTTACACGTATGTAATTAAGAACACATACAACACCAATGATTGTGCCTGGAACAGCCGTTCATACAAATGTGTGAAGCACGTGTCGGCACCCATGATTGCACTTGCGTACGAATTCTAATTAGTCTGTGCTTGCACGATGTATGAGTGGCCATTTCAGGTGACAATTGTGTTGTGTATGGGCACTTGGCTTTAGAAACAATGTTCATTTGTGCCTCGTAAAAGAATCAAGCTGTTCTGGCAAAGAGACATAGAAACCAAGTTGACATACACATTCTAAATATGTGATAAAGCGACCGCACATACTCACACCGTGGGTCATCTCCCTTGATAACATGAGTTGTGACTGGAAAATACATACAGCAACGAGAAGGACACAATAACCGTTCCTATGCAACGATGTCTGTGCTTTTATCAGTGCTTGTGTACATAATGTGTTACTCTGTGATATGTTAAGCCAGCGATAACAAAGCTGCTAGTTTGAACCCTAACAATAACTCTTTGGGACTGATTCCTATGTACACACATTTGCA
Organism: Hymenochirus boettgeri; assembly: GCA_019447015.1. Classification (NCBI taxonomy): domain Eukaryota; kingdom Metazoa; phylum Chordata; class Amphibia; order Anura; family Pipidae; genus Hymenochirus; species Hymenochirus boettgeri. The sequence goes on along the minus strand of CM033475.1, from coordinate 139,458,675 downwards.
AAGGTTACAGTGTGGTAAAATCTAATAATGTGGTATCTGTCCTATTCTTATTTTTTTATTAAGTATGGAAATACGTGTGATTCTAATTCAATGTACTGTAAGTAGCCTGAAAAATCCAAACGTGATAAAAACACAAATATATTAAAATATAAAACTTACTAGGAGTCTGCATTGCACGGGCAGTGGCAGTGTGACTGCTGTCGCTTGAAGAACGATTGGGGAGGATCTTGGTGGTTTCTGGAAAAAAACAGACATTCCAAATAGAGCGAACAAAAAAATAACACCCCTCTGATACAATGAACGTTATAATTCTTTGTATGCATGTATGGTGTTTGTTTGCATCCATGTGAAACTTAAAAACATGTGGGTCCACATGTATGGTGTGTGGGCAGCATGTTGTTCACCGCTGATGCAGAATCTTGTGGTGTGTATTAGTCAACTTGAAAATTTTTTCTACAGCGTGGGATATAGTTGTTGTGTTGACCACAAAACCCAATCGAATGCCCTGTTGAAAATATGTTGTCAGGCATGTCCAAAACGTTGTAATAATCAAAAGTATGGATGTTGACCGGTGTGTATGTTCAATTCCAAAAACTTTGCCTATGTGTGAAATAAAAAACTTTAACACATACACAATAAAACACATTACAACACACAAGAAATGTAAGCTACGTATTCTAAGTGATGTGCAAGGTTAGTGAACAGCACGAACATGTGTTTTAAACTTACTTTTTATCTCCCGTCCTTTCAAAGCCAGATATTTTTTCTGAAGCTGAATTATACTGCACTGTTCTCAATTTTAGCTCCATTTTCCGTGCCAATTACAATGATCAGTAAACTTCCTTTGGGAATGCATTTGTGAGTGACCAGAAGTTTGTCTGTCATAGTGATGTCTGTGTAGATAGTCACACCATATATGTGACCTCTTCTCTGCAGAAAAATTGAGGCTCCTTTTGTTTTTTTTTTACGAAGGTCAGGAGACTGATTATGCCCCTTTGGCACATGGTGTAAGACATTGGGGACAACTGGAGAATTGCAAGACTTGCGCTTCATGGCATGCTGCTTGTCTTGACGGTGCCTGACAAGTGCACTGCATTGTGGAACAGGATCTGAAATACATTGCTTGATTTCTGACCTTTTTTCTTTCTAATAGGTTGCCTACGTGATTCTTGACAGGCAATATTGACATTTTTTTTCAATAATGGTATATTTGATTGTGCAGAGCAGACTTTACCTTTGGAAGATGAGTTGCTGGCTGCGACGCAATACATTGTTGATGATCTGGGTCCTTCTTCAAAGTGTTTGCATGGTTCATCCATAAAACAAGTTCTGTGTAGTTTGAGAAGTTGTTTTCCCGGACGTTGTGGATCAAATTTTTCAAAAAAGGTCAAGGCTGTGCTGTTGTCATTGTTGGCCCGAGGGACATTGACAACATTTTCACAGTGGAAAATGTCCTTGGTATGTTGTGCCGCACGTGCCGCACACCTGTTTCCAGTTGCGATCCGACCATACCTCCCTTCATAATATCGTCTGCACTAGAGGTACTGCCTACCAAACTTCGGAAGCTTGCATACACATATGAACACCCAGCATCCTCCTTGAATCTGCCTGCAATAGGATTAGGTATTGCGCACACGGAAAATGGAAGTGACCAACTTTTACCGGAAATGTCGTGATGTGGATGTTTGCGCAATAAAGCCCGCCCCCCAGAGGTGACGTTGTCCAATAACTTCACTCTATGCGCAATGTACTATCGTAAGTGTCGTAGGATTTACATTGCAGGGTTGCCAGAAGTTTGCATGTGGTTTTTCACCTTCCTTTTGTTGGCCTAAAAAAAGCGCTAAAATAGGGGCAAATTTGTCGTTAAAAAGTATTGCATCACTTGCGTCACGCATAAATGGTCTTTTCAGATTTTTTTGGCGCTTAAGCGCTACTTTATGGTTAATCACACGCAATACACTTGATACATACACGCACAGTTTAGCGGACATTTAGTAGGGTTTAACGACAAAACAACATATTTGCATCGCCCTGTAGATCTTTAGCCTGTTCTTTTACATTTTTATTCTTTATATAACCAAGCGCAACCAAACCTATATATTTTACTGTCTTTTGGAGTCGGACTTCGGGGTCCCACAGCTTAAAACCAGGACCCCCTCCTGGGTCCTTACAAGGACCTTTGTGGCCCTAACAAGAGCCCTTTGGGGCTTAAGGGGTCCCGCACTGAACCGAGACCCCCCTCCCCAGCACTTATAAGTGCCCTTGTGGCCCTACCAGGGCTCTTTGGGGCTTAAAGGGTCCCGCAGCTTGACCGGAACCCCCCCTCCCCGGCCCTTGTGGCACTAAGTGCCTTTGTTGGGGGTCCTGCAGCTCGAACCGGAGACCCCCGGAAGCTCTTAAAAGAGCCCTTGGTGTGACGTCTTCTGTCTTCCATCTGGTGACACCAGCTCCGCTGTGGCCACCGACCCCGAGAAGTACCCCTGTGGCTGCCAGGGGTACCTCCGGCGCCAGTGGCCTCAATGAGGCCGATGGTACCAACGTCTTGATCAACGTCTTCTTCCTTCTGCCATCTACAGCGATGACTTCTGAGCTCCGTGGAGTTGCACCAACTTTATTAGGTTTTGCAGAAACCCCCTAATCCGTTTCTGATTGGTCAATTTTTCAATGCTTGGCTTACATGGTTTACAATTAACCAATCAGATTTCCCGATTTTTAATCTGATTGGTTAATGTAAACCATGAAAACCAGCATTGAAAAATGTATCCCATTCCCTTAGAAAAAGGTACTCTCTTTGGGTAGAGTATTTTTTTATATAATATTGGGTTTTTTAATGATAGCCTCCCTGACATGACAAATTATGGATCACTCTTTTGTAAACAAATTATATCTTTGGCAGTGGTTAACCTATATGTTAAGGATTAATATAATTCTTACCCTCAAATTGGGCCCCATAAAGTAGCCACGTAGTTTTTCAGTGAAAGCCCATTTTAAACCGAATATTCTAGTTTGTGTACAGGATAATTTCTTTCAGTTGGACTCAAAATGACACATGTAACCGTTTTTAATCCTCTGGATAGAGATGTCCGAACTTCTCAAAATCCGGTCTGCTCGAGGATCCGCGAATTTTCGAAAAAAAAAAAATACGAGTATTCTTCGAAAATATGAGATTTTTTCGCAAATACGAGGATTCTTCCAAAATACGGACCCAAAAATTGACTTGCTCCGTCCAAAAATGTGAAAAATCTGCGAAATTTCTAATTTATAAGGATTTCTCTATTTTCGTATTTTTGAAATAAGAAATCCTCGTAATTTCAAAAATTTTCGAAAACGCGGTTCGGAAAAGTTCAGAAGGCGAAAACCGGAAAATCCGTGATATCTGCCGTTCGCGAATGAGGTAAAATCCGCCACGGATCTGGGTTCGGATCCGCAAAATGGGCCATCACTACCCCCTGGATATTCTTGATAAAGAATGCCTCCCAACCCTTCGTAACTACATGCAAATCATAAGGTGCTTCTGTGAGTTTGTGGCATTTATTAAAGATTGTGTAAAGATTGTTTTCTTTAATATTGTCCCCTTTCAACAGTCCATTAATGGATAGGCAATTTTAAAGTACCCTCAATAACCCTCCAATAATTACTACAAATCCCAGAAGGATCTCAGCTCAGTTAGAATGCTTGGCCTACGGTATTTAGCACAGCTACTACCTTTCTGGGTCCAGGGGCTTTCTCAAGGGTTTGGGCCATCTGAGCCAAACTTTCAAATGCCCGCCCCGATGTACCACTAGTTGCCATGAAATGCACCACCGCAACCAGGGTAAGGTGTGCATGGCTTCCGGAATGGGTTGTGGTTGAACATTTAGTCATTTTAAACTTGACATTACGGCAGTATTTATTAGTTCCCTCAAATACTTTATTCACAATTCACACCAAAATTCCTGTAGAATGAAAGATTTTTGCAAAAGATTTGTAAGTCTGCTACCACGTAAGGTAGATTCTTTCAGCAGGCCCTAACTAATCTACCAAGTAGAAGGCACTGTGCATAAACATAGATGGAACTGACATATAACATGCCCTAATGTCCAGATCACACAGATAGGTGCATATAACATGCCCCAATGCCCAATATCCCAGATAGGTACATTTAACTTGCCTGAATGCCCAGATCAAACACACTGTACATATATAACTGCCCTAATGCCCAGATCACACAGATAAGTGCATTAACATGCCCTAATGACTAGATGACACAATAGGCACATTTAACCTTGCCCTAATTCAAATATCACACAGATGGTAATATAAGATGCCCTAATGCCCGTATCACATAGACTACATTGAAAATAAGATGTGATTTTACTTTCCTTCTGTTCTGCCTGCCGCTTTTTCTACAAATCTTCTGATCTTCTGCGATATAGAAATTTGGTAATATCCAGATCTTAAGTCCATCACTGAGAACCAAGCACTGCCATGCAAAGCATCAAGTGCCTTATTAATGTACTTGGCAGTGTGTACTAATCCGGAATGGTGTGAACACTTCCATTTTTCCTTTCTGACAATAACTATAGGATAGCATAAGGACTGATTCCACAATAATCTGTTGGTCTTCCATTTTTTAAAATAGTCTCTGACAGCATCAAGATCTTTGGATGGTATTCGCTGTCTTTTAAAATCGTATAGTGTGTGTTCAAGCATTTTTAGCACACCCCACTGTCCATATCATCAATGGAAAACATATTACTGAACTGTGCTAGTCTACTCTTCAGCATCTCTCTGTGTTCCAAGGGTCATCAGAAGCATACAGATTAAAATTTAGCTGAGTCTCTGACACTCCCAATTTGACAGGTCTAAACATTCCACAGGGTAGCAGTGAACTACTGTCTGCCAGGCTAAGAAATATCTGTTGCATTCAGAACAACGGACTTAAAGTTTAGTTCTTGAAGATATTTCACTAGTCATCAGACTGGCTTTCTCAATTTAGAACGATTTGTACAAGAATCTGTTGGCAATATATGTAGAGGTCAAAGTAGAAGTCAGGGAGAATGTAACCTGGAATAGAGGTTTACAGAAAACCAACCAATACGAGCAGTATTTTATGTTTGACTCCCACCACTCTTTAGATCACAAGTTGGGTGTCATCACAACCTGCAACACAGAGCAGAGAACATTCCTACTAGCACAGAGTGAAGGAAAAGGAATTTAAAACATATTGTATATCCAGACTGGGCCTTTGTCAATGAAGTAAAAGGAAAGAAAGAACACAATACCAACAGTATAGGGGAAAGCAAGACAGGAGAAAGAACATGGTTATCCCATATGTAGCTGGGGTCTCCAATTTATTAAAGGGCATGTCCACCCCCAAACTATAATCCCCCCACTACGGGCCCCATTGTGTAGTGTAGTTTAATCCTTACCTTAAATCCCAGCTCCATCCGTTTGTTCTGCTATCCCCCCCCATAAAGTCCAAAAAAACACCCACCAGGAGTACTGCAGAGTCCATATAGGACTCTGCCTCCTGTCTCCCCTCCAGGAAAGTTTGGCATGCGCCCTGCAGCCCTTCTCCCCCTCCTTCCCCTCCCTCTCCCCCCAATTAGGATTCCCTCCCCCAAGCGTAAAACCATTACACATAATATTCCCCCTTGTCCCCCATCCCCAAACGCTATAGTTTTAATATCAGAAAGTGCCCCAAATATTACTTACCTTCCCTCTTTCCCCACCGCACTGAACTCCCAGCAGCGGCGTCCGTGGTTGGCTGCTGCTCAGCCAATCACAGACGCGACTGCCGGTCCCGCCCCTGTGCTTGCATTTTTTTCGCAAGCAGAGGGCCTGCAGTGCGGCGGAGGAAAGAGGGAAGGTAAGAATATTTTGGGGCACTTTCTGAACTTAAAACTATAGCGGTTGGGGCTGGGGAGACAGGGAGAATATTATATAAAAATTTTTTTAGAAGGGTGGACATGCCCTTTAGAAGAATTTTCAAAAAACCACACGTATCCCAGTCTGCTTTAAAACCGAACAACATACTGAGGCAGCAATTGGTATATCCAAAAGACCCAGTACCCAAACACAAAAAAAGTGACATCATATAAGCAGTGCAGTGGAGAGCGCTCTGATTTGTATATGGGGGGAGACCAAACAGCAACTGCACCAAATATGGCCCAGCACAGAAGAGACAATTTCTCAGGTCAGGACTCAGCTGTGTACCTGCATCTTAGAGAAAGGACATCCCTTTGAAGATTGTAATGTTAACATTAAACATATTTATCAGTCTGTGTTGGTGGGTGCTTTTAATATTTGCTTTAGGTGAATAGGGTCTAGAAACGACCCTGGTAAAGAGATGATAATACAAATCTCCTTTCCTAATACATACACAAAAGATTAATAAAAATTCTTAACCTTAAAAATGGTGCTAATTTTGCCAAAACCAATCAGATGTAATTTACCATTTGAAAGCTAACATCTGATTGGCTGGGGCAAATTAACACCGTTTTAAGATAAGAAACTTTTTATTCATCACCTTGTTTGTAACACATCACAGTAAAAATATTGTGCATAAGGGGAATTTTTTGGTTTTTACCTTCATGTGATCATTTAAAGCAAAATATTAATATATCATTTTATCATGTATTAAAATTGTTCATACCTTAACAATTCCATGGTGTAACATGTATTGGACATACGTACTAGCCAATATATCAAAATACTAACAGTTATTTATAATAATGTGTACATGTTTTACCATTTTTACCTGTATTTACTAGTTCAATGTCTCATGTATCATTTGATACAAGGAATCATTTTAAAGTTGTGATTAATGGAGGTATTGATTAATGTTGGTATTTATTTTGTTGTACTGTAGGTATCCTTATACCCCTTTAATGACTGCATCATTCTATATCGATATGAGTGTGATTAAAGGAGAATTATAGTGTGTATACAATGAAATCAAAAGTATTTGGACTGGTATAAGACTTTTATTTTCCTAATTTGGTTTCTGTAAGGAGAACTAGCTTCGATTCTAGTGTTTCCTGGATTCAGCACTAACTTAAACCCTTTACGTGGCACAGATTGTAAATTTTACGATCTGTGCTTCAAGGAGACAAAGTTCCACAGATCTTTTTACTGCTACGGCCCCTTTAAGGTAGCTACGGACGATCAGGAGCAGCCTTCAAGTGCCCTCCTAGCCCATGTGGGGATCGGGTCCAAAAACACCCCTCATATGCCAGATCATATTGGGATTTCCTTGGCCAGTCCCAACACTTACAATTGCAGAGACGTCCGGAACCTCTCTTAGTGTTCCCAAACTTCCCCCTGGTGGTCTAGTGCAGTAGTAAACTGCGATTGGTTCCGATCTTAGTTTACTACGGAGCTATAGCAAGATGGCACTGTCTGCTTGCTATATATATTGTGAATGAATCAGTAATGGGCTCCGTTGAAGTCGCCACCCCCAACCATGTCAACTGACGGCCGCAGTGACAGAGCCTGGTATTGGCAACTTCACAGAGTTCGATTCGCCAACTGAGAAGCAAGGAAGACTGAAGCTGACGTGCACTGCAGCCTAAATTAAAATAATTATTAGAATGCAAGGTCAGTTATGAGGTTTTGGAGACACTGCCTCCTGTTAGTCAGCCCTCCCGTTCATTAGCCATTGTTTATGTAAGCCCTCTAGTGTATTATTCAGTGTTATCAGAGCTCCAGATCATTAGCCAGTGTTTCAGCCCTCCAGATAATTAGCCCATTTTCTCAGCCCTCCAAATCCTTAGCCAGTGTTGTAAGCCCTCCAAATAATTAGCCATTTTTTTATCAGCTCTCCAGATCATTAGCCAGTTGTTATCAGCCCCTCCAAATCCTTAGCCAGTGTTTAAGCCCTCCAAATAATTAGCCAGTTTTTATCAGCTCTCCATCATTAGCCAGTGTTATCAGCCCTCCAGATCATAACCAGTGTTGTAAGCCCTCCGATCATTAGCCGTGTTAAAGCCCTCCAGATCATTAGCCATTGTTATCACCCCTCCAGATCATTAGCCATTTTATCAGCCCTTCAGATCATTAGCCATTGTTATCAGCCCTTCGATCATACCAGTGTAGTAAGCCCTCCAGATCATAGCCAGTGTTATCATTCCTCCAGATAATAGTCAGTGGTATCAGTCCTCCAATCATTAGCCAGTGTTATCAACCCTCCAGATATTAGCTAGTGTATCAGCCCTCCAGATCTAGCCAGTGTTGTAAACCCTCCAGATCAATAGCCGTGTTTTCCCCTTCAGATCATTAGCTAGTGTTATCAGCCCTGCAGATCATTAGACAGTGTCTTCAGCCCTCCAGATAATCAAGTGTTATCAGTCCTCCAGTTTATTAGTCTGTTAGTTTATCTTAACCACACCATACCTGGACAGCAAACCATGTAAATGGCAATATTAGTTTTTAAAAAAAAAACTTAAAAAAGAGTTATGTGACCTTCGCAAAGTGGGCGTGGTCAAAATGTTTGCAATCTACTGTTAAGGGCACTTTTTTTCCCACAGGCCAGAAGCTCTAGTTCTCCCTTGCTGAGAAGAAGAAGACTCCGTTGATGTGGCCAGCGCAAGAGGTGCACATGGTGCCGCAGGACACTGCCCGGTGAGCGACATCAGCGGAGTTAGTGGCGCCGGATAGAACAAAGAATAACTGTCCCAAGGGCACTTCTAAGAGCCAATGGAGATCCTGCTTCGATCTGCAAGACCCCCAACTGTTAGCGGGGAGGGGGGTCCCGGAATGAGCTGCGTACCCCAAAGGGCCCTTGTCAGGGGTGCAAGGACCCTTCAAAGGGCTGCAAATGCACTTATAAGTGCTGGGGATGTGGGTCCCGGTATGAGCTGTAGGAGCCCTTAGGCCCCAAAAGGCACTTCTTGATGCCCCCGCTGGTGGGTCTCTCCACCCCCCAGCTGGCCCCTCCCTTCCCTCCACGAGCGTTTGGGCAGGGGCTGAGGGGTTGCTGGGAAGGGTTTGTGTGGTGGGTGGTCTCCCCCATGGGGGGCAAGGGTGCGGCGTATGTGACCACTTGTGGCACAATTCTTTCTCAGCAGCCCTCCCAGCCCCCTGTCCCGTATTTCAGGATTTGAGCCCTTCCCACGATACTATCATATACTTAGCCCATTGCCTAAGTACATAATCGCGGTGAAGATGCTCAAATTAACCGCCGCACATCACCTCGTTATTGCTGATACTATACTTTGCCCATTACACTAAGTACATTATCGCGCTGAAGAGAGCTCAAATTACCGCAGCAAATCACCGCAATATTGCTTTTTGTCGCAATGATGATCGCCTTTATTAAATGGCGATAATAACAATTTTTCCATGGCAATGTGCGGTGGTAATTTTAAGTCGAAAATAACATTCTTTTCTCATATATCCCCCTTAGTGATCTCTTCTGATCACCAAATTACTGATATTTTTCTAATGAATGAAAATCACTTCCTGCAAATAATTTCTGGGAAGTGATATTTCCGATCAGATATTGACATGGAAAACAGCAAAAAAAGTGATACACACACCCTTTTTTTTTTTACAATAAAGCCATAATTGCAAAATGTCTTCTTCAATCTTCCTTATGTCCCTGGTGGTATCGGTAAAGTAAACGCAGATAATTATTCCTCCAATTTAAAGGGAAACTAATCCTATAATTATTAGGAAATTTTGCAGAGGTACCAAAAAAAATACCGAATTTAATTTTTAGGATCATAAAGTGTGCGAAAATTGGTGCGTCTCTAAGTACCAACTGGTTTTCATTAAAATAGAAGATGTGTAGATTAAAAAAAATATACAGTTTGTGTGGGGGTATTTCCAAGTTTCTGAGCTATTTCCTTTTAAAAAGTGTAGATGTACACAATAAAGAGCACTTTGATTTTTTCTTGTCATTGCAGTGTGTCCAAGCTTCCATTTGAGCTAGTTGATGGCCATGTGTCTGTGTGCACCCACGCATATGATGGCATACCGTTTGATTCAGGACATGTAGATTAAAATTTTGTGGGGTTTTGTTTATTTGTGGGGGGCATTTCCAAGTTTTGGGGTTGTTTCCTTTGAATAAGAGAAATCTGTTCAAATTACAAACCATTTTGTTTTTTTCTTTTAATTGCACTTGTGCATCATCCCATTTCAGTTAGTTGGTGGCCATGTCTCTGTGTGCATCCATGCAAATGGCATACCATTTGATTCATGACATATAGGAATTGACATTTAGTAGTTTTTTTACTTGTCAGGTGGGTTTTGGGTAGATTTCAACCTTTGAATTGCCTTATTTTATTTTTTTCCAAAATCTGAAAGCATGGAATTTTGTGGATTACTGCATTTGGAATTCTTCTATATGTATGAAAGTTTCACCGTTACGTAGCTGAAGGTGTGATTCCAAAAATATATAGTTGGGTGGGGGGCATTTTCAAGTTTCGAAGCTGTTTCTTTTAAATACCTGCAGGCTGTTTAAATTACAGAGCCCCATTTTTCCCCCTTGTAATTGCCACATGTGCTTACGTCCCATTTGAGCTAGTTGGTGGCCATGTCTCTTGTTGCACCCACGCATATGGCATACTGTTTGATTCAAGACATACAGGAGATTGACATTTATTGTTTGTTTTTTTTTACTTGTCAATTGGATTCTAAAAATATTTTTTTTTTGGGGGGGGGGGTATTTCCAAGATTCAAGGTCATTTTTCCTTTTGAAAATTGGAGGCATCAACTTCTGAATTGTCTTATTTTGTTTTTTCACAAAATCTCCTAAAGCACGGAGCTCTATGGATTACTGCGTCTGGATTTCTTCATTTATGTATGAAAGCATGGTACTGTTACATAGGTAAAGGTGTATAGTATTCCAAAAATATATCATTTTTGGGGAGTATTTAAATTTTCGGAGCTGTGTCCTTTGTAAAAATGTAGGCTCTTCAATTACAGACACTTTGCATGCATTCCATTTGAGCTAGTTTTTGGCCACGTCTCTGTGTACCCCCACACATTTGGCATACCATTTTATTAGACATGTGGGAGATAGTATTTATTGGGGGGGGATTTACATTTCAAATGGGTATAGTTTGAATCCTCTTATTTTACTTTTTGACTCCTCTTATTTTACTTTTTCAAAAAATCTCCTAAAGCACAGAGTTCTATGGATTACTGCATCTGGAATTCTTTACGTATATATGAAAGCATGGTACTGTTACGTAACTGAAGGTATGTAGTTTTTAAAAATATATAGTTTGTGGGGGTTATATCCAAGTTTTGGGGCTGTTTCCTTTGAAAAATTGTAGGCTTTTCAAATTACAGAGTACTTTTTCTTGAAATTACGCTTATGCATACATCCCATTTGAGTTAGTTGGTGGCCATGTGCACTCATCATATGACATAATTTGATTCAGGAATTTTGTGAGATTAATATTTGGTAACCTTTTTTTTTTTTTTTTACATTTCATTGAGTTTGGGCATGATTTCTACCTTGTAAAGTTGATTTTTACTAATTTTTTTAGAAAATCTGCAAAAAGTTCTAACTTCTACAAAACAACTGCGCCCAAACCATTGATTGTATGAATTAACAAACTACAGTACTATGTAGCTGAAGGAGTGTAAAATCCAAAAAGATATTGTTTGTGGGGGTATTTCTTAGTTATGAGGATTTGTTTGAACTATGCCTTTAAGCTCCAATGATGAAGGGCATGATTCATTGCCCTTCTCCTCTTCCTGTTTCTCCCTCTCAAAAATGGTTTAAAGTGGATGCCTGTCTAATATTTTGGTAGACATTATATTGTTTGTTCTTCTATTGAAGCAGCTAAAGGGTAAAACAAGACTAGTCACTTCCTTGTCTGTCTGTGGCTCCTCATTTTTATCAATATGGTCACAACTGCTCCTAGTTAAAATGGCATATACTAAAAGAGGTTAAAGGATAAGTAAACTCACAAAACAAATGAAGTTTAAATGGAAGCTGTGTATCTAACTAACCATGTCCCCACTTTTTTTTTCTAGGTGCCTACTGAGCCTACCTGTGCCTGAGTAAACGAGTGACATCATGATGCGTGCAATGTGATGGCAGCATGCGCATGGAGTCGTGCACGCTGACTCATTACATTACACCGCGCATGCTGTTCTGTGCGCGCTGACGTCACATCGCTGTGTCATGGCGGGTGGCACGCACGAGCACGGGGGGAACTGCGACAGGTTTTTTTACTCAAGCCTGGAACGAGGTCCAGCAAATCTCAGGGGGGGAGCTTACCTGACTCAGACATAATCCAAGATGGCCACGCACTGAAGGCACCTAGAAAAAAAGGGACAAGGTTAGTTAGGTATATAGCTTCCATTTAACTTAATTTTTTTTTTGAGTTTACTTATCCTTTAACCTCTTTTAATACCGCATATACTCAGAGTATAAGTCGATCCAAGTATAAGTCGAGGTACCTATTTTTACCTGAAAAATGTGTAAAACCTGATTGACTCGAGTATAAGTCGAGGGTAAAATTATCACCACTACTGCCTTCTGATTCTTGTGTTGTTTTTAGGCTTTAGTTGCCCTTTAAATTGACAGCAGATTCCCATACATAAATCTCATACAGTAATAGCCAACTTCAGTACCAGTAACCTCAAATTCTTTGGCACTCCAGAGGTTTGGAAACTACAATTTCCACATGCTTGTTGCTGGGAGTTTCAGTTTCTAAATATGTGAGTGGCAAGGTTCAGTAAACTTTTAATTAAGCTTACCATCATTTACAATTCTTCTGAACCCCATATAGTAAAGGGCCCTTTGACCCCCAATAGTTAAGGAACTCTGACCCCCATATAGTAAAGGATTCTCTGACCCCATAGTTAAAAATGTCACCTAGAGTTGTAATTTCAAGCTGTCCTTTGCACTGTAGTAGCAGCTGTTTTTTGCCCCAAACTGAGGAGACCCATCAGATTTACAGCATCCATGACAGTGCTGAGTGAGTCCAGCAGCCAGAATACAGGAAGCGTAAAGGCAGATCAGCTCCTGTAACTTTCTATGCAGGTTAACACAGCGCCACCTACTGGTTAGTATCTGTAATTGCAGAATTTGGATCTAAATTAGGACTTGACCCGATGTATAAGTCGAGGTTAGGTTTTCAGGCTAATTTAAAGCTTGAAAATTTGACTTATACTTGAGTATATACGGTATATGTCATTTTAAATAGGAGCAGTTGTTGATAAAAATGACAAGCCACAGACAAGGAAGTGACTAATCCTGTTTTAGCCTTAAGCTGCTTCAATTGAAGAACAAATAATATAATGTCTACCAAAATATTAGACAGGCATCTCATCCATTATGGTACATCTGTGAAATTTTGAAGGATTCTTTCTGAAAGTATTGTTCTTCCGTGACTCCCTTGTGTAAGAGTTCAATTTTTTTTACCAAGTATGGAATGAAGTATAAAATGCCCTCTAACAAGTTTTGAACAAATTATTGTTTTGAATATTTCTTGAAAGTGGCTAGTGTGCATTCTGGAAAGAAGATTACTTTTACAGAACCTGAAATTGCAGCTCACTACCAACACAAATAACAAATGGTATTGAATCAAAAAATAAGGCAATATGTAGAATACCTAGTGCCAGGAACATCAGTTCGCTAGGCATGTGATTTGGCCAGTCAACAAGTAATTCGCTGCCATTATCCTACGTTTAAGGCCTTTGGGACACCACACAATTACTATTGGCTCTCACTGGCTATGCACTTTCCTGCCCTGGCAGCTGAATAGTTGACACTACATAACACCATCCACCAAGGAAAGGTTTAATCTTCTTCACATGTTTGTCAAGGTAAATAATATACATTCAAATAGATATCAGTCACTAGGCCCAATATCACATACCGTATATACTCAAGTATAGTCAAATTTTCAAGCTTTAAAATTAGCCTGAAACCTAACCTCCTCGACTTATACTCGGTCAAGTCCTAATTTAGATCCAATTCTGCAATTACAGATAGTAACCAGTAGGTGGCGCTGTGTAACCTGCATAGAAAGTTACAGGAGCTGATCTGCCTTTACACTTCCTGCTTCCTGTATTCTGGCTGCTGGACTCACTCAGCACTGTCACTGGATGCTGTAAATCTGATGGTCTCCTCAGTTTGGGGCAAAAACCAGCTGCTATTACAGTGCAAAGGACAGCTTGAAACTACAACTCTCAGGTGCATTTTTAACTATTGGGGTCAGAGAATCCTTTACTATATGGGGTCAGAGTTCCCTTAACTATATGGGGGTCGAGGGCCCTTTACTATATGGGGTTCAGAGAATTGTAAATGATGGTATGCTTAATTAAAAGTTTACTGAACCTTGCCACTCCACATATTTAGAAACAGAAACTCCCAGCAACAAAGCATGCTGGGAGTTGTAGTTTCCAAACATCTAGAGTGCCAAAGAATTGGAGGTTACTGGTACTGGAGTTGGCTATTACTGTATGAGATTTATGTATGGTAATTCTGTTGTCAATTTAAAGGGCAACTAAAGCCTAAAAACAACACAGAATCAGAAGGCAGTAGTGGTGATAATTTCTAGTTTTCAGAAATTTTCTAGTTTTTACACATTTTCAGGTAAAAATAGGTACCTCGACTTATACTCGGATCGACTTATACTCGAGTATATACGGTATATCACAGCTGTGAGAGAACAGAACACAAGACACTGGAGTCTCTTGAGATAGAACTGTTCTGGTTTATTGTTACATTGTAAGATTATTTATACCATTTGCAATTACTAGCATATGTCATTATTAATTAGTTACATATTTAGTCATGTGATTACATTTACCCAATAAATGGTTAGAATATCGGTATCGGGGCTTTATCGTTATGTATGCACGTTCATTTACAGAACGAGCGTGTGGCCGCCGAACGATCGGGTCAGCCGAACGCTCGTTCGGGAAAGGCCGAAAATTTCCATCGGCCGCGCTAGACTCCATATAGAGGATCTAGCGCGGCCGATGGAAACACACAGTGCCGAGCTTTCTCCTATGCTCGGGACTGTGTGTATGCAGATCTTTGAAAGATGGTAGACAGGATCTTGCAGATCCTGCTGTCATCTTTCGAAATCTGGATTGTGTGTACCTAGCTTTAGACTTTGGTGGACTTGTCCAATCTTATTGTTCTATTGTGGTAATTTATGACTATGATGGTTTACTCTTATCAGACCTGACAACTCACAGATGTCACTACACACTCTGCTAAACAGGTCAGGGAAGCCTTGTTCTGTATTAACTGCTTAGTAATACTGAATCTTGTATTGAACTTATTTACTATATATTAAAAGAATTAACTATAATTATAAGACCACCTTAACATTCCCCACTTGTGGTCATAACCATGACCAAACACTAATCTGTTCTGTTCTCTAAGGTGGACAACAACTTCAGGGCTACTATGCCCCAGGGAGAGACCTGATTGGTCTCTGAGACCGAGAATCACATTCTAGAGTCTGGAAAAAATAACCCATTCAGAATATAACTCAGGATCCACCCTGTGCCATTGACCCCCATATTCTTTATATATTTTATGTGGTAATTTGAGGCATAGAGGAAAAAAAAACATCTAGTATAAAAAACTACTTAGAATCCCAGCACCTTGGTTATTAATAATTATCCCAGTTCACAATTTCATTTGAATGATTATACATTGTTCCATGTAATTGACCTGGAACATCAGTTTAAACAGTAACATAGAACCCCTACCCATGATTTGAATGGGATATTAATACATGAGTGATTTAGAAAATCTGAAATGAGAACCATTGTCCTAAACACATATCCTTGGAATGATGTGATGCTTCTTTTTATCAGGATGAAAGTCAGCACAAAAGATTGCAAACACACCGTAGACTTCAGATGAACTATTGGTAGATGTGGTGGTCATCCGAGTTGAGGTTACACTCACAGTACTACACAGAATCTTCTTCAGGAATATTTTTCACACTAAAGAAAATAGGTTTACGTTTAGTTGCTCTATTTACGTCACATAGGAATAACCTATAAGAACACACCAACAATATGAGTAACAACAAACTGTAGATATGCTCCAATCTGTTTGATAAAATCCACCAATATTAAAAAAATATATTTCCCATAACAAATCCTTTAAATTACTTCTTCCTGTAATTGTTTAACCTTCTAGATATTTCCCTTAGTTATCATCTGTCTTATATATACATATAACCATCCTTTTTCCTAATAGCTTAACATATTTCATTAAAAATACTAAAAATAAATTAGTGAAAATGTTTTTTTATACAGAACTTTCTTTTTTGTGCAGTTTTCAAGTATATTAGCTGTGATTACTGCTGTTGTCTCATTAACCTGTTCTCAAAACATCTAGGATTCCTTATAAATAATTTAATTTATCACCACTTTCAATTCTGTAAACTATCCATATGAAAACCAAACCCATACATAATCTCTTTAACTGAAAAGTTATCTTTTAACTAATTATGATATGGCAGTTTGTATAGATACAGTACTATTAACAACTATTAACTAGTAACAAACATTCAACACAATTTTTACTAACTTCATTAATAAATTTAACTAATGTTAGCTTTTTTAATTGTTTATTTAAACTTCAAAGTTTACATTTCTCCTAATACCCCCTCTGTGAAGTGTGTATCACGATCCAATTCAATAGCTTCAGGAATTGAGTATCGACATACCACTTTACACAAGTTACTTCTCATATACCAAACATACTCATAAATTTTAATTTTTGGCTACTGGATCTTATTACTTGAATTCTATGAAATGGGTACTCTGACTTCGGAGAATGTCTACCTTGAACCTTGATTACCTGAACAGATTATGATGTAAACAGATCAGACAACAAGAAACAAACTTCCACAGCAAATGCTGGAAACCCAGGGGGCTATCCAATTTCTCTGACTATATAGCAGCCATTGCATTTTTACCTGCATTTTTGGGCCTGTGAGTCAGCTGAGCCATCATAGGCCATTTCTCCCATATATTGTTATCCTCCAATTCTGTCCATTTGGCCTTCTCTTGAGCCGGGGCCTGTTTCCTGCATCTTAGCAAAGACTTGCATGTCCACTACCTCCTTGCTTGGCTCACTGCATGGCTCCTTGGCCAGCATTATCAGAAGGAGAGTTGCTTCCTTGGCCTTTTTTGTCTGCTGGTGTATTACCTTGTACCTCAAGAGTCTTATCCTTTGTATGGGCCTGTACTTTAGCAATGGCTACTTCAGCAGGGAGTTGGTAGCAGTAAAAACATCATTCACTAACTTAACATTTCTAATCGGCTTACCCATTGACATCATAATGTTTCTGGCCTTCCAAATAGGCAGGTAGTCATGTGCTATGCCAAAAGGTAGCACATTTACCATCCGCCAGAGTACAGTAGCAATCAGGGCCTTCAACTCTGTTTTCTGTGCTGACATCTGTGGGGGAAGGCTTTCTTGTACCAAAACATCATTGTTATTTACCCCAGCAAAACCAGTGTATTTCCCACCTTCAATACAGTACCTAGAACATCATAAACATTTCTAAATCATTTAAAAAAAATTTGTTTTCATTTTGCATAAGGTCAAAACTGTTATGTTCCATACTCTCTTTATTAGAAAACTCCTTAAGGATATTACATTTTCATTGCAGTACTATCGTTTTTCTTTACTTGCCTTGCTTCCCATAATAGACAAATAACATTTTAAACTTGCATTTTCTTGTATTTCTTATACGCTTAATGAATTCTGAGGTAGTCTAGGAACTACCTTTCCTGGCTTCATTTTAACTTCCACAGAGGGTGTAGTCAAAGTACCTGTATTATACCTGCTGTGTAATCCACAATGATTCAGGATTTCCTTCAAACTCCATGACAGTTACCATAGCATTAAAAGCTGTATCAGTAACTTGGTAACTCTGTCCTCTGTGAATTCAGTACATTCAATTTGGGACAAAATATCTGTTCCTAATAAACTTATTTTACAATATCCAATACCAAAACAATATAGTTACCATAGTTCCAATTCATTGCCTACTTGAATTGTAATAGGTTTACTTTATTTTGTTTCTGTGTACCATGCAAACCTATACCCATATCTTCTCTATCATTCAATCATTTTTCAGGGACTTCCTTTTAACCTAAAACATTCTTCGCCACCCCTGTGTCCCACTATACATTCAACCTTATCAAGTGGAGATTCCTGTAATCACAATTTAACAACATCTTCTGTATTAGAATTGAATTTGATCTTTCACAGCATAACTGGACACAGGTTGACCCTCCCTATAAATAACATTCTGTCTTTTGTGTGTGTGATATAGATGCATACTTATCTGCCAGGCAATACCTTGTAATGTGCCCTATTTTGTGATACTGAAAACATTCAACTATTGACCAATTCTTTAATTTCTTTTTGAACCCTTTTTTTTTTTTTACCTGTTGTGTTTTCTTCCAGATTTTCATCTTACACACCCATTACCTTGTGAACCATAGGATGGTCAAATTTAAGATAAATACCTTTACACTCTCTTCATTTTACAACCTTCTGATCTACATCCCATTAATACTACATATATATTTATTTTTACCCTTTAGAAACTTTTTTCTCTTTTTCTTTTTTTTTTAAAGTTAAATACTGATGCCCAAGTATTACTTAATTTCCCAGGTAACCATTCTCTTAAATAAATAATAATTGTCTTCACATTATCTCTCTCCCACTAACTGAATCCAGTTTGATCAATTGGACCAAGTGTCCCTATAGATACTTTACATTTTAACAAGATCAGTAAAAAACAACAGGATCTTATTATTACACACCAATTGACCAGTCTGAGACCAGGGCTGATACCATTAAATATAAAGCGTAAAACATAATTCCCCTTGTTCCCATACCTGCTGTATCCTTATAGAAAATACTGTTACCTGAACCTTTAACACCAGCAGGAGAAAAAACAGAATAATAATACATAGAAGGGTAAACGACCACTTGGTAGTGGAGGATATACCTTTGTTATTCCAGCAGATGTTTTGAGGTACGTTGTACACAGGACTCTGTGAGATACACAGGTTACACGTTATAGCAAACTTATTAAGCAGCTGCTCACTTGGATCGAGCTTTTACCCATGCTTGAACCCTTTGTGCAAGGCAATACCAATTTTAATATTTTGCTCCACCCTTAACACTTTTTATTAATTTTGCAACAATAGATGTGTTTCTGCATTTCTTTGATCCCGTTCCTATTACCATGATAAACCATATCTCTTAGAGTAGGATATCTGAAAAGTGCAGTTTCTTATTTCCTTTACTAATTTTGCATTTTGAAATTGCTTCTTGCTATCTTTTCATGTTCTTTTTCTAACATACATTCTTACTCTTGTACCTTTTCTACTTGTGCTTCAATTAACTGTTTTTTGTGGGGGGTTTTTTCTTACTGGCACTTCTTTACCAAAAACTGATATAATGGAGTCACTTCTTTACACTTTTTGTGGTATAATTCCCATTAATTCATATGAACCCTGTGTAACCATTACCAATCATAATCAGGATTATCGTCTAAAATACTATCGTCAGGCCAGCTGACAGTTAATCTTCCTGCTTAGTGTACCTATACTGTCCACCATAAAAACTTCAAGAATACACATTCTTACTAGAGATCCTTCATGGGCTCTGTTGCCCTACTCCAGTATGTCTCTTCCATCCATTCAACTGCTGTTTTCCCCTGGGACCTCAGATTCAGACTCTTTCCGAATCTTGGAATGTGAACTCTTATTTCCCATTCCTGAGCCGTTGGTGGAAACGTACTCACAACACTTGTCCCCTTGTACCCTGTACACACAACTTGAAAACAGACCAGTTGTAACTCACGCGCTACTCCGAATTCACTGTTGGAAACTCAGCAACAAATTCACTAATACAATGTCTCTATTGGATAGCTACAGTATATGTACGCTTTTAATTTATCGATTTGTGATCAATTTTAACCAGTGCTTGTTGAACTGGAAGACTGCAATCTTCCTCTTTGTGTATCTCTTTAACTACACTTGAATTGTTACAAAGATCACAGGCACATGTTAAATATTAAACCAGAATCAATCAATATTACTGCTCTTTAGACACTTTCTGTATATGCATTAGAGGTTCATAAACACAACCAAATAGAACATATTCATATCGTAATAGCACATAGATATATTATACAGTTATTAAAACACCCAATAGTTCTTACACTTAATTATCTGCAAAGGAAAATCCCCATAACAAGCAATCACCTGAAACATACCAGTAGATACGCCATAAGCAGAGTAACAAAGAACCACTTGAAACACTTTCCACCAATAGCAAAAGATTAGTACTTTTCAATAATAAAACAAATAATTAGACAAACCAATGCTATTGATAGACTTAAAAACAACAAACATACAATGCCCAGCAACTGAGGTCCGTAGCTGAAGCTTATGACTCACCTAGACCAGACAGTGCCACAATGCAATCCAGCAAGTGTAAACCCCCCCTTGGTAGCAAACAGAAGAGGCTCACCATCAGCCGGCTAGGGTGTCTCCTGTGCTCCATTGCAATCACTGAGGAGCTGGTCCAGATAATTCACATTGTTCAGGTCCCATCTGGGTGCCAAAATGTCAAGGTAAAATAATATACATTCAAATAGATCACATATATGACAGCTGTGAGACAGACACAAGACACTGGAGTCTCTTGAGATAGAACTGTTTTATTGTTACATTGTAAGATTATTTATACCATTTGCAATTACTAGCATATATCATTATTAATTAGTTACATATTTAGTGTAAATTTAGGATTAAGGTAAGAATATGCACAAGGTAAGCAGGCTGCTGTAACTTCAGTAAAAGTAATCCTTTATTAGAAAAATCGTTAAGAACAAAAGCCAAGCTTCACCTGTGTCTAATCCTGTGCCGCCTTTTGGTGCTGCTCTGCGTTTCGTTCTTAACGATTTTTCTAATAAAGGATTACTTTTACTGAAGTTACAAGCGTGCAGCCTGCTTTACCTTTGTATATTTCTTACCTTTAATCCTAATTTACACAGACAACTATAATTTTAAATCCATGCACTGTGCACTCTTCTACATAATCTATCCAACAACCAATATCAAACATGAGTGGCCCCAGACACATATTATCAGAGATATTAATATCTCCCATAGTGCTATCACAAGACCAGCATGTGTGATATTGCTTTTGACAGGGCTATCCTCCCATTTACAAATATATTGGTATAGGTTTTATAACATTTCCATAAAGTAATATCCTTATAATTAATGTAATGCTGGCCTATCTTTGACCTTTATAGAAAGAGTTTCCCTCCAGACTATCCTCCCTGATGTTTACAAGACCCATGGTCTGGTTTGGGGGAAGGTATTTATGTCCATTACTCACATTCGATTTGGAAAAAAAGTGATTACGTGTGCTCCGAAAACGATTGCAGAGCATGCAATGTGGCCACCCACAAGATGGATTTTTGTTTAAAGCTTCCCATGCTTGCCCAAAATCACACCACACCCACATCCACAAACATCCACAACACCACACACCCCAAACTTGACAACATGCCCCAAAACATCATAGCCCCACCCCTAAATGGCATGGTCACGCCCACGCTTTGAAACAGCATGGCCAGGCCTCCAAATATTGTGAACACCAAATGTCCGCGCAAGCCTCCTGGACACCACAACATCACAGACCGCCCCAGACCATCCACACACCCTAGAATGCCATGCTCCCATCACCTACCTGCCCACGTGTCACACACTTCACAGATAGTTACAACTAAAAGACAAAGACATCATAGCACTTTAAATTTGGATCAGAAACTAACTTTATTGTTGACTAATTATCAATACAAAGTGGTCCTTGAGCGCAAGGATTAAGTGTTAAAGTGCAAACAAGGTGACATACTGCTAACTAATGTGCAAAAAAATAGACACGCTTAATAAAACACATAGAGCTCAGACAGCGCAACAGATGAAGCCTGACATTAACAACACAGACAAATAGCCGCACGTGCTTCAGAGACACTGACGCCCATCAGTCCCTCAAGTGCTACGATATTTAGTTTGCATCAACATGTTTTCCCCCACGGCAAATTCCATGTAGCATGTTTATCACAAAATTTGTATATTTACGCTCCAAGTGGAAAAACTATTAACGTTTGTATAAGTTTTGCTATAAACATATGTGCTATACCTCCCTCAAGTAAAGTCACCTCCTCAACTCATAACTATTAAATACATGACGTACATTACCAACTGTGCACTTTTTTTTCCCTGTCTCTCCATCTAAGCCAAACACACTGCACTAAAAAAATACTATACACACACATGTGTACATGGGCAACGCCGGGTACAACTGCTATTTACAATAAAGCTATAAGCAAAAAAAATGTCCTCTTCAAGCTGACCCTGATGGTATTGGCAAAGTAAACGCAGATTGTTATTCCACTAATTTCAAGGGAAACTAAGCCTATTTTAGGAAAGTTTGCAGAGGTACCAAAACAAAAAGTGTGTAAAAAGTTTGTGGCCTTTTTTGATTTTTTCTTGTAATTGCACTTGTACATGCGTCAAATTTGAGTTAGTTGGTGGCCACTTCTTTGTGTGCACCCACGCATATAGCACCAGGTAGAACCATTGTCTCCGGAATAGGCTCTTGTCTTAAACCCTCTCCAAATTACTTGACTATCACCTGCAGGATAGGTATCCTCATTTACCCGAAAGACACTAAAGACCTTACGAAACATCAAGATATTCAAATCCCAAAAGGGACACTACTATTAGCATAGATATAGATAGCATCTTTACTTATATTCCTGAACAGGAAGGTATACAATACATAGAAGAGGAATTACGGGAAACAAATCTCACACATGCATACATATACTTTCTGCTGGACTGTTTGTAAATAGTTCTAAGAAAGAACTAATTTAAGTTTGATGGGGAGTACTATCTACAGCTTTAAGGGACCACAATGGGGGCTGCTGTAGCCCCGACTAGCTATACAAAATTGGAGAAGGAATTATTTATTAACAACACTATAAAAGAAAAGATACATGTGGATGACATACTTAACTTTTGGGGAGGCACATCAGAGCAGTTTAATGAAATGGTGGAAAGTGGTGCAAATCTAACACATTACACACTAATTATCACTAGTGAACACTCAGCACAACATATACACTTCTTAGACTGGAGATTGTCCTAACAGAGGATGGTATACAGACAGGACTTTATAGCAAACCAACCGACCGCAATAAATTACTGTCGGTAAATAGTTTCCATGACCCCAGTACATTAAAAGCAATAACAAAGGGCCAATTTTTGAGAGCTAAAAGGATTTGTTCCACAGAAGAATCCTATATCCGCCACTATAATTACAACTAAGGAAAAAGGCTATAATGCTTCCTTGATTAAAAGCACCATGCAGGAAGTCACACTTTATCTAGACAGGACTTAATATGTAACAAAAGTACAAAAAAAAAAACTATAGAAAGGGTATTCCGTTTGTTAGCACTTATAATACACAGAGTAACACCATTAAACAGATCATTAGACAATATTGGCCAATTTTACAAAATGATAAGGAACATGAGAAACTGTTTTAAACTACTACCATTGTTTTTGTCACAAAATAGGGAGGACATTGAAGGATACATTTTCCCCCTCGGAATACAGAAGGGACTGTATAAAACAACAGAGTTGTTATCAAAGAGGGGAACATTCCATTACAGATGGATATGGCATTACACTTAAACATCAGTTTACCTGTAACACATCTAATATTGTGTACTTACTTAAATGCCCGTGTGGCATGGGATATGTCGGGCAAACAGCTAGAATGATTAAAGGATCAAGGAGCATCATGGATACATCAGGAACTATACACCTAATACATATACAGATACGATGGTGTTGCACACATTTTTCAGAAAAAGGACATAGCCAACACAGCTTAAATGGCTGTTTTTGGAAAAAGTGCATAGACCCAACAGGGAGGAGATCTTAAAAAGTAATTATTACAATGGGATTTTTTGGTTTATAAGCTAAATACCCAACATCCAATGAATAGAATGAACACTGTAATATAGCATGTCTATAATATCTACTATTGACATTTATTTTTCCCCTTTGCGGGAAAGGGTTGGGATAGAAAACCACAGAAGGAGTGGTAAGATTAAGGACTGCTACACAGTAATGTGGTAAGATAATAGAATTTAAGAAGTTTTAAAGTCCATCCCTGAAATAAAAACTTATTTACAGGTAAATCACTCCCCAAAACTGTAATACCTGGAACATATAAATCTAACCTGAAATGCTGCACAATGTCCTGTTTCCCTGTTTCTCCTGGTTCTTCCAATTAGCAACTGTCAGTTATAGCTTTGACAGTTGACATCACAATGACTGAATGTTAATCACCTGTCAGCTCAGTACAGGCTCAGTACTGGTTTCTAAATTGCTCAGTTTCTATGAGGCATCTAGAAGCATAGCAGGCATCATTAATGAATTCAAAGGACTATGATTATCAACATTATTTAAAGAGGCCATTCTTTCTAAAAGATGTTATTATGAGGGTAGAGTTGCCCTTTAAATATGGAAATAATATACAAGGAGGTTATAGTCTCTTTCTTGAAGTGCTCTATCTGGATAGGCTCAAATGGACAGTTGTTTTTATTTTTGTATTTTTTAACATTGTGTGTGTTATGGACTGAACTAAGGGATAGTATTATGGAGAAGCAGGGACGGGAGTGTGGTTTTTGTTATGGTGTTACTCAATCTTATTTTGTTTTTTCACAAAATCTCCTAAAAGCACGGAGCTCTATGGATTACTGCGTCTGGATTTCTTCATTTATGTATGAAAGCATGGTACTGTTACATAGGTAAAGGTGTATAGATTCCAAAAATATATCATTTTTGGGGAGTATTTAAATTTTCGGAGCTGTGTCCTTTGTAAAAATGTAGGCTCTTCAAATTACAGAGCACTTTGCATGCATTCCATTTGAGCTAGTTTTTGGCCACGTCTCTGTGTACACCCACACATTTGGCATACCATTTTATTAGACATGTGGGAGATAGATATTTAGTGGGGGGGGATTTACATTTCAAATGGGTATAGTTTGAATCCTCTTATTTTACTTTTTGACTCCTCTTATTTTACTTTTTCAAAAAATCTCCTAAAAGCACAGAGTTCTATGGATTACTGCATCTGGAATACAGCCTGTGTATATACCGTAATACTATTATAAGTCGATCCGAGTATAAGTCGAGGTACCTATTTTTACCTGAAAATGTGTAAAAACTAGAAAATTTCTGAAAACTAGAAATTATCACCACTACTGCCTTCTGATTCTGTGTTGTTTTTAGGCTTTAGTTGCCCTTTAAATTGACAACAGAATTACCATACATAAATCTCATACAGTAATAGCCACTCCAGTACCAGTAACCTCCAATTCTTTGGCACTCTAGATGTTTGGAAACTACAACTCCAGCATGCTTGTTGCTGGGAGTTTCTTTCTAAATATGTGGATGGCAAGGTTCAGTAAACTTTTAATTAAGCATACCATCATTTACAATTCTCCTGAACCCCATATAGTAAAGGGCCCTCTGACCCCCATATAGTTAAGGGAACTCTGACCCCCATATAGTAAAGGATTCTCTGACCCCAATAGTTAAAAAATGTCACCTAGAGTTGTAGTTTCAAGCTGTCCTTTGCACTGTACTAGCAGCTGTTTTTTGCCCCAAACTGAGGAGACCCATCAGATTTACAGCACCAGTGACAGTGCTGAGTGAGTCCAGCAGCCAGAATACAGAAGCAGGAAGTGTAAAGGCAGATCAGCTCCTGTACTTTCTATGCAGGTAACACAGCGCCACCTACTGGTTACTATCTGTAATTGCAGAATTTGGATCTAAATTAGGACTTGACCCGAGTATAAGTCGAGGTTAGGTTTTCAGGCTAATTTTAAAGCTTGAAAAATTTGACTTATACTTGAGTATATACGGTATGTGATATTTGGGCCTAGTGACTGATATCTATTTGAATGTATATTATTTTACCTTGACAAACATGTGAAGAAGATTAACCCTTTCCTTGGTGGATGGTGTTATGTAGTGTCAACTATTCAGCTGCCAGGGCAGGAAAGTGCATAGCCAGTGAGAGCCAATAGTAATTGTGTGGTGTCCCAAAGGCCTTAAACGTAGGATAATGGCACGAATTACTTGTTGACTGGCCAATCACATGCCTACGAACTGATGTTCCTGGCACTAGGTATTCTACAATTGCCTTATTTTTTTGATTCAATACCATTTGTTATGCTTTGTTGGTAGTGAGCTGCAATTTCAGGTTCTGTAAAAGTAATCTTCTTTCCAGAATGCACACTACCACTTTCAAGAAATATTCAAACAATAATTTGTCAAACTTGTTAGAGGGCATTTTATACTTCATTCCATACTTGGTAAAAAAAATTGAACTCTTACACAAGGGAGCTCACGGAAGAACAATACTTTCAGAAAGAATCCTTCAAAATTTCACAGATGTACCATATGGATGAGATGCCTGTCTAATATTTGGTAGACATTATATTATTTGTTCTTCAATTGAAGCAGCTTAAGGCTAAAACAGGATTAGTCACTTCCTTGTCTGTGGCTTGTCATTTTTATCAACAACTGCTCCTATTAAAATGACATATACCGTATATACTCAAGTATAAGTCAAATTTTTCAAGCTTTAAAATTAGCCTGAAAACCTAACCTCGACTTATACTCGGGTCAAGTCCTAATTTAGATCCAAATTCTGCAATTACAGATACTAACCAGTAGGTGGCGCTGTGTTAACCTGCATAGAAAGTTACAGGAGCTGATCTGCCTTTACGCTTCCTGTATTCTGGCTGCTGGACTCACTCAGCACTGTCACTGGATGCTGTAAATCTGATGGGTCTCCTCAGTTTGGGGCAAAAAACAGCTGCTACTACAGTGCAAAGGACAGCTTGAAATTACAACTCTCAGGTGACATTTTTAACTATTGGGGTCAGAGAATCCTTTACTATAGGGGGGGTCAGAGTTCCCTTACATATGGGGTCAAAGGGCCCTTTACTATATGGGGTTCAGAAGAATTGTAAATGATGGTAAGCTTAATTAAAAGTTTACTGAACCTGAACTTGCCACTCCACATATTTAGAAACTGAAACTCCGCAACAAGCATGCTGGAAATTGTAGTTTCCAAACCTCTGGAGTGCCAAAGAATTTGAGGTTACTGGTACTGAAGTTGGCTATTACTGTATGAGATTTATGTATGGGAATTCTGCTGTCAATTTAAAGGGCAACTAAACCTAAAAACAACACAGAACGAAGCAGTAGTGGTGATAATTTCTACCCTCGACTTATACTCGAGTCAATCAGTTTTTACACATTTTTCAGGTAA
Organism: Hymenochirus boettgeri; assembly: GCA_019447015.1. Classification (NCBI taxonomy): domain Eukaryota; kingdom Metazoa; phylum Chordata; class Amphibia; order Anura; family Pipidae; genus Hymenochirus; species Hymenochirus boettgeri. The sequence continues at coordinate 139,431,287 of CM033475.1, read as the reverse complement.
AAATAGGTACCTCACTATACTTGGATCGACTTATACTCGAGTATATGCGGTATTAAAAGAGGTTAAAGGATAAGTAAACTCAAAAAACAAATTAAGTTTAAATGGAAGCTATATACCTAACTAACCTTGTCCCTTTTTTTTCTAGGTGCCTTCAGTGCTGGCCATCTTGGATTATGTCTGCAGTCAGGTAAGCTCCCCCCCCTGAGATTTGCTGGACCTCGTTCCAGGCTTGAGTAAAAAAATCCTGTCGCAGTTCCCCCCGTGCTCGTGCGTGCCACCCGCCATGACACATGCGATGTGACGTCAGCGCGCACAGAACAGCATGCGCGGTGTAATGATGTCACGCGTGCACGACTCCATGCGCATGCTCTGCCATCACATTGCACGCATCATGATGTCACTCGTTTACTCACACAGGTAGGCTCAGTAGGCACCTAGAAAAAAAAGTGGGGACATGGTTGTTAGATACACAGCTTCCATTTAAACTTCATTGTTTTGTGAGTTTACTTTCCTTTAACCTCTTTTAGTATATGCCATTTTAACTAGGAGCATTGTGACCATATTGATAAAAATGAGGAGCCACAGACAGACAAGGAAGTGACTAGTCTTGTTTTACCTTTAGCTGCTTCAATAGAAGAACAAACAATATAATGTCTACCAAAATTTAGACAGGCATCCACTTTAAAACCATTTTTGAGAGGGAGAACAGGAAGAGGAGAAGGGCAATGAATCATGCCCTTCATCATTGGAGCTAAAGGCATAGTTCAAAAACAAATCCTCATAACTAAGAAATACCCCCACAAACAATATCTTTTTGGATTTATACACTCCTTCAGCTACATAGTACTGTAGTTTGTTAATTCATACAATCAATGGTTGGGCGCAGTTGTTTTGTAGAAGTGAACTTTTTGCAGATTTTCTAAAAAAATTAGTAAAAATCAACTTTACAAGGTAGAAATCATGCCCAAACTCAATGAAATCGAGAGAACAGAACACAAGACACTGGAGTCTCTTGAGATAGAACTGTTCTGGTTTATTGTTACATTGTAAGATTATTTATACCATTTGCAATTACTAGCATATGTCATTATTAATTAGTTACATATTTAGTCATGTGATTACATTTACCCAATAAATGGTTAGAATATCGGTATCGGGGCTTTATCGTTATGTATGCACGTTCATTTACAGAACGAGCGTGTGGCCGCCGAACGATCGGGTCAGCCGAACGCTCGTTCGGGAAAGGCCGAAAATTTCCATCGGCCGCGCTAGACTCCATATAGAGGAGTCTAGCGCGGCCGATGGAAACACACAGTGCCGAGCTTTCTCCTATGCTCGGGACTGTGTGTATGCAGATCTTTGAAAGATGGTAGACAGGATCTTGCAGATCCTGCTGTCATCTTTCAGAAATCTGGATTGTGTGTACCTAGCTTTAGACTTTGGTGGACTTGTCCAATCTTATTGTTCTATTGTGGTAATTTATGACTATGATGGTTACTCTTATCAGACCTGACAACTCACAGATGTCACTACAACCTGCTAAACAGGGTCAGGGAAGCCTTGTTCTGTAATTAACTGCTTAGTAATACTGAATCTTGTATTGAACTTATTTACTATATATTAAAAGAATTAACTATAATTATAAGACCACCTTAACATTCCCCACTTGTGGTCATAACCATGACCAAACACTAATCTGTTCTGTTCTCTAAGGTGGACAACAACATCAGGGCTACTATGCCCCAGGGAGAGACTGATTGGTCTCTGAGACCGAGAATCACATTCTAGAGTCTGGAAAAAATAACCCATTCAGAATATAACTCAGGATCCACCCTGTGCCATTGACCCCCATATTCTATTAATATATTTTATGTGGTAATTTGAGGCATAGAGGGAAAAAAAACATCTAGTATAAAAAACTACTTAGAATCCCAGCTACCTTGGTTATTAATAATTATCCCAGTTCACAATTTCATTTGAATGATTATACATTGTTCCATGTAATTGACCTGGAACATCAGTTTAAACAGTAACATAGAACCCCTACCCATGATTTGAATGGGATATTAATACATGAGTGATTTAGAAAATCTGAAATGAGAACCATTGTCCATAAACACATATCCTTGGAATGATGTGATGCTTCTTTTTATCAGGATGAAAGTCAGCACAAAAGATTGCAAACACCGTAGACTTCATGATGAACTATTGGTAGATGTGGTGGTCATCCGAGTTGAGGTTACACTCACAGTACTACACAGAATCTTCTTCAGGAAATATTTTTACACACTAAAGAAAATAAGGTTTACGTTTAGTTGCTCTATTTACGTCACATAGGAATAACCTATAAGAACACACCAACAATATGAGTAACAACAACTGTAGATATGCTCCAATCTGTTTGATAAAATCACCAATATTAAAAAAATATATTTCCCATAACAAATCCTTTAAATTACTTCTTCCTGTAATTGTTTAACCTTCTAGATATTTCCCTTAGTTATCATCTGTCTATATATAACATATATAACAATCCTTTTTCCTAATAGCTTAACATATTTCATTAAAAATACTAAAAGATAAATTAGTGAAAATGTTTTTTTATACAGAACTTTCTTTTTTGTGCAGTTTCAAGTATATTAGCTGTGATTACTGCTGTTGTCTCATTAACCTGTTCTCAAAACATCTAGGATTCCTTATAAATAATTTAATTTATCACCACTTCAATTCTGTAAACTATCCATATAGAAAACCAAACCCATACATAATCTCTTTAACTGAAAAGTTATCTTTTAACTAAATTATGATATGGCAGTTTGTATAGATACAGTACTATTAACAACTATTAACTAGTAACAAACATTCAACACAATTTTTACTAACTTCATTAATAAATTTAACTAATGTTAGCTTTTTTAATTGTTTATTTAAACTTCAAAGTTTACATTTCTCCTAATACCCCCTCTGTGAAGTGTGTATCACGATCCAATTCAATAGCTTCAGGAATTGAGTATCGACATACCACTTTACACAAGTTACTTCTCATATACCAAACATACTCATAAATTTTAATTTTTGGCTACTGGATCTTATTACTTGAATTCTATGAAATGGGTACTCTGACTTCGGAGAATGTCTACCTTGAACCTTGATTACCTGAACAGGATTATGATGTAAACAGATCAGACAACAAGAAACAAACTTCACAGCAAATGCTGGAAACCCAGGGGGCTATCCAATTTCTCTGAACTATAGCAGCCATTGCATTTTTACCTGCATGTTTGGGCCTGTGAGTCAGCTGAGCCATCATAGGCCATTTCTCCATATATTGTTATCCTCCAATTCTGTCCATTTGGCCTTCTCTTGAGCCGGGGCCTGTTCCTGCATCTTAGCAAAGACTTGCATGTCCACTAACTCCTTGCTTGGCTCACTGCATGGCTCCTTGGCCAGCATTATCAGAAGGAGAGTTGCTTCCTTGGCCTTTTTGTCTGCTGGTGTATTACCTTGTACCTCAAGAGTCTTATCCTTTGTATGGGCCTGTACTTTAGCAATGGCTACTTCAGCAGGGAGTTGGATAGCAGTAAAAACATCATTCACTAACTTAACATTTCTAATCGGCTTACCCATTGACATCATAATGTTTCTGGCCTTCCAAATAGGCAGGTAGTCATGTGCTATGCCAAAAGGTAGCACATTTACCATCCGCCAGAGTACAAGTAGCAATCAGGGCCTTCAACTCTGTTTTCTGTGCTGACATCTGTGGGGGAAGGCTTTCTTGTACCAAAACATCATTGTTATTTACCCCAGCAAAACCAGTGTATTTCCCACCTTCAATACAGTACCTAGAACATCTATAAACATTTCTAAATCATTTAAAAAAAATTTGTTTCATTTTGCATAAGGTCAAAACTGTTATGTTCCATACTCTCTTTATTAGAAAACTCCTTAAGGATATTACATTTTCATTGCAGTACTATCGTTTTTCTTTACTTGCCTTGCTTCCCATAATAGACAAATAACATTTTAAACTTGCAATTTTCTTGTATTTCTTATACGCTTAATGAATTCTGAGGTAGTCTAGGAACTACCTTTCCTGGCTTCATTTTAACTTCCACAGAGGGTGTAGTCAAAGTACCTGTATTATACCTGCTGGTAATCCACAATGATTCAGGATTTCCTTCAAACTCCATGACAGTTACCATAGCATTAAAAGCTGTATCAGTAACTTGGTAACTCTGTCCTCTGTGAATTCAGTACATTCAATTTGGGACAAAATATCTGTTCCTAATAAACTTATTTTACAATATCCAATACCAAAACTAATATAGTTACCATAGTTCCAATTCATTGCCTACTTGAATTGTAATAGGTTTACTTTATTTTGTTTCTGTGTACCATGCAAACCTATACCCATATCTTCTCTATCATTCAATCATTTTTCAGGGACTTCCTTTTAACCTTAAAACATTCTTCGCCACCCCTGTGTCCACTATACATTCAACCTTATCAAGTGGAGATTCCTGTAATCACAATTTAACAACATCTTCTGTATTAGAATTAGAAGTTGATCTTTCACAGCATAACTGGACACAGGTTGACCCTCCCTATAAATAACATTCTGTCTTTTGTGTGTGTGATATAGATGCATACTTATCTGCCAGGCAATACCTTGTAATGTGCCCTATTTTGTGATACTGAAAACATTCAACTATTGACCAATTCTTTAATTTCTTTTTGAACCCTTTTTTTTTTTTTACCTGTTGGTTTTCTTCCAGATTTTCATCTTACACACCCATTACCTTGTGAACCATAGGATTGTCAAATTTAAGATAAATACCTTTACACTCTCTTCCATTTTACAACCTTCTGATCTACATCCCATTAATACATACATATATATTTATTTTTACCCTTTAGAAAACTTTTTTCTCTTTTTTCTTTTTTTTAAAGTTAAATACTGATGCCCAAGTATTACTTAATTTCCCAGGTAACCATTCTCTTAAAATAAATAATAATTGTCTTCACATTATCTCTCTCCCACTAACTGAATCCCAGTTTGATCAATTGGACCAAGTGTCCCTATAGATACTTTACATTTTAACAAGATCAGTAAAAAAACAACAGGATTTCTTATTATTAACACCAATTGACCAGTCTGAGACCAGGGCTGATACCATTAAATATAAAGCGTAAAACATAATTCCCCTTGTTCCCATACCTGCTGTATCCTTATAGAAAATACTGTTACCTGAACCTTTAACACCAGCAGGAGAAAAAACAGAATAATAATACATAGAAGGGTAAACGACACTTGGTAGTGGAGGATATACCTTTGTTATTCCAGCAGATGTTTGAGGTACGTTGTACACAGGACTCTGTGAGATAACAGGTTACACGTTATAGCAAACTTATTAAGCAGCTGCTCACTTGGATCGAGCTTTTACCCATGCTTGAACCCTTTGTGCAAGGCAATACCAATTTTAATATTTTGCTCCACCCTTAACACTTTTATTAATTTTGCAACAATAGATGTGTTTCTGCATTTCTTTGATCCCGTTCCTATTACCATGATATAACCATATCTCTTAGAGTAGGATATCTGAAAAGTGCAGTTTCTTATTTCCTTTACTAATTTTGCATTTTGAAATTGCTTCTTGCTATCTTTTCATGTTCTTTTTCTAACATACATTCTTACTCTTGTACCTTTTCTACTTGTGCTTCAATTAACTGTTTTTGTGGGGGGTTTTTTCTTACTGGCACTTCTTTACCAAAAACTGATATAATGGAGTCACTTCTTTACACTTTTTGTGGTATAATTCCCATTAATTCATATGAACCCTGTGTAACCATTACCAATCATAATCAGGATTATCGTCTAAAATACTATCGTCAGGCCAGCTGACAGTTAATCTTCCCTGCTTAGTGTACCTATACTGTCCACCATAAAAACATTCAAGAATACACATTCTTACTGAGATCCTTCAGTGGCTCTGTTGCCCTACTCCAGTGAGTCTCTTCCATCCATTCAACTGCTGTTTTCCCTGGGACCTCAGATTCAGACTCTTTCCGAATCTTGGAATGTGAACTCTTATTTCCCATTCCTGAGCCGTTGGTGAAACGTACTCACAACACTTGTCCCCTGTGTACCCTGTACACACAAACTTGAAAACAGACCAGTTGTAACTCACGCGCTACTCCGAATTCACTGTTGGAAACTCAGCAACAAATTCACTAATACAATGTCTCTATTGGATAGCTACAGTATATGTACGCTTTTAATATGTATCGATTTGTGATCAATTTTAAACCAGTGCTTGTTGAACTGGAAGACTGCAATCTTCCTCTTATGTGTATCTCTTTAACTACACTTGAATTGTTACAAAGATCACAGGCACATGTTAAATATTAAACCAGAATCAATCAATATTACTGCTCTTTAGACACTTTCTGTATATGCATTAGAGGTTCATAAACACAACCAAATAGAACATATTCATATCGTAATAGCACATAGATATATTATACAGTTATTACAACACCCAATAGTTCTTACACTTAATTATCTGCAAAGGAAAATCCCCATAACAAGCAAATCACCTGAAACATACCAGTAGATACGCCATAAGCAAGAGTAACAAAGAACCACTTGAAACACTTTCCACCATAGCAAAAGATTAGTACTTTTCAAATAATAAAACAAATAATTAGACAAACCAATGCTATTGATAGACTTAAACAAACACAAACATACAATGCCCAGCAACTGAGGTCCGTAGCTGAAGCTTATGACTCACCTAGACCAGACAGTGCCACAATGCAATCCAGCAAGTGTAAAACCCCCTTGGTAAGCAAACAGAAGAGGCTCACCATCAGCCGGCTAGGGGTGTCTCCAGTTGCTCCATTGCAATCACTGAGGAGCTGGTCCAGATAATTCACATTGTTCAGGTCCCATCTGGGGTGCCAAAAATGTCAAGGTAAAATAATATACATTCAAATAGATCACATATATGACAGCTGTGAGAGAACAGAACACAAGACACTGGAGTCTCTTGAGATAGAACTGTTTTATTGTTACATTGTAAGATTATTTATACCATTTGCAATTACTAGCATATATCATTATTAATTAGTTACATATTTAGTGTAAATTTAGGATTAAAGGTAAGAATATGCACAAGTGAAGCAGGCTGCTGTAACTTCAGTAAAAGTAATCCTTTATTAGAAAAATCGTTAAGAACAAAAGCCAAGCTTCACCTGTGTCTAATCCTGTGCCGCCTTTTGGTGCTGCTCTGCGTTTCGTTCTTAACGATTTTTCTAATAAAGGATTACTTTTACTGAAGTTACAGCGTGCAGCCTGCTTTACCTTTGTATATTCTTACCTTTAATCCTAAATTTACACAGACAACTATAATTTTAAATCCATGCACTGTGCACTTCTTCTACATAATCTATCCAAACAACCAATATCAAACATGAGTGGCCCCAGACACATATTATCAGAGATATTAATATCTCCCATAGTGCTATCACAAGACCAGCATGTGTGATATTGCTTTGACAGGGCTATCCTCCCATTTACAAATATATTGGTATAGGTTTATCACATTTCCATAAAGTAATATCCTTATAATTAATGTAATGCTGGCCTATCTTTGACCTTTATAGAAAGAGTTTCCCTCCAGACTATCCTCCCTGATGTTTACAAGACCCATGGTCTGGTTTGGGGGAAGGTATTTATGTCCATTACTCACATTCGATTTGGAAAAAAAAGTGATTACGTGTGCTCCGAAAACAGATTGCAGAGCATGCAATGTGGCCACCCACAAGATGGATTTTTGTTTAAAGCTTCCCATGCTTGCCCAAAATCACACCCACATCCACAAACATCCACAAACACCACACACCCAAACTTGACAAACATGCCCCAAAACATCATAGCCCCACCCCTAAATGGCATGGTCACGCCCACGCTTTGAAACAGCATGGCCAGGCCTCCAAATATTGTGAACACCAAATGTCACGCGCAAGCCTCCTGGACACCACAACATCACAGACACGCCCCCAGACCATCCACACCCTAGAATGCCATGCTCCCATCCACCTACCTGCCCACGTGTCACACACTTCACAGATAGTTACAACTAAAAGAACAAAGACATCATAGCACTTTAAATTTGGATCAGAAACTAACTTTATTGATTGACTAATTATCAATACAAAGTGGTCCTTGAGCAAGGATTAAGTGTTAAAGTGCAAACAAGGTGACATACTGCTAACTAATGTGCAAAAAAATAGAGCACGCTTAATAAAAACACATAGAGCTCAGACAGCGCAACAGAATGAAGCCTGACATTAACAACACAGACAAATAGCCGCACGTGCTTCAGAGACACTGACGCCCATCAGTCCCTCAAGTGCTACGATATTTAGTTGCAATCAACATGTTTTCCCCACGGCAAATTCCATGTAGCATGTTTATCACAAAATTTGTATATTTACGCTCCAAGTGGAAAAACTATTAACGTTGTGTATAAAGTTTTGCTATAAACATATGTGCTATACCTCCCTCAAGTAAAGTCACCTCCTCAACTCATAACTATTAAATACATGACGTACATTACCAACTGTGCACTTTTTTTCCCTGTCTCTTCCATCTAAGCCAAACACACACTTGCACGTAAAAAATACTATACACACATGTGTACATGGGCAACGCCGGGTACAACTGCTATTTACAATAAAGCTATAAAGCAAAAAAAATGTCCTCTTCAAGCTGACCCTGATGGTATTGGCAAAGTAAACGCAGATTGTTATTCCACTAATTTCAAGGGAAACTAAGCCTATTTTAGGAAAGTTTGCAGAGGTACCAAAACAAAAAGTGTGTAAAAAGTTTGTGGCCTTTTTTGATTTTTTCTTGTAATTGCACTTGTACATGCGTCAAATTTGAGTTAGTTGGTGGCCACTTCTTTGTGTGCACCCACGCATATAGCACCAGGTAGAACCATTGTCTCCGGAATAGGCTCTTGTCTTAAACCCCTCTCCAAATTACTTGACTATCACCTGCAGGATAGGTATCCTCATTTACCCGAAAGACACTAAAGACCTTACAGAAACATCAAGATATTCAAATCCCAAAAGGGACACTACTATTAGCATAGATATAGAGAGCATCTTTACTTATATTCCTGAACAGGAAGGTATACAATACATAGAAGAGGAATTACGGGAAACAAATCTCACACATGCATACATATACTTTCTGCTGGACTGTTTGTAAATAGTTCTAAGAAAGAACTAATTTAAGTTTGATGGGGAGTACTATCTACAGCTTTAAGGGACCACAATGGGGGCTGCTGTAGCCCCGACTAGCTAATACAAATTGGAGAAGGAATTATTTATTAACAACACCTATAAAGAAAAGATACATGTGGATGACATACTTAACTTTTGGGGAGGCACATCAGAGCAGTTTAATGAAATGGTGGAAAGTGGTGCAAATCTAACACATTACACACTAAATTATCACTAGTGAACACTCAGCACAACATATACACTTCTTAGACGTGGAGATTGTCCTAACAGAGGATGGTATACAGACAGGACTTTATAGCAAACCAACCGACCGCAATAAATTACTGTCGGTAAATAGTTTCCATGACCCCAGTACATTAAAAGCAATAACAAAGGGCCAATTTTTGAGAGCTAAAAGGATTTGTTCCACAGAAGAATCCTATATACAAGCCACTATAAATTACAAACTAAGGAAAAAGGCTATAATGCTTCCTTGATTAAAAGCACCATGCAGGAAGTCAACACTTTATCTAGACAGGACTTAATATGTAACAAAAAGTACAAAAAAAAAAACTATAGAAAAGGGTATTCCGTTTGTTAGCACTTATAATACACAGAGTAACACCATTAAACAGATCATTAGACAATATTGGCCAATTTTACAAAATGATAAGGAACATGAGAAACTGTTTAAACTACTACCATTGTTTTGTCACAAAATAGGGAGGACATTGAAGGATACATTTTCCCCTCGGAATACAGAAGGGACTGTAATAAAACAACAGAGTTGTTATCAAAGAGGGGAACATTCCATTACAGATGGATATGGCATTACACTTAAACATCAGTTTACCTGTAACACATCTAATATTGTGTACTTACTTAAATGCCCGTGTGGCATGGGATATGTCGGGCAAACAGCTAGAATGATTAAAGGATCAAGGAGCATCATGGATACATCAGGAACTATACACCTAATACATATACAGATACGATGGTGTTGCAACATTTTTCAGAAAAAGGACATAGCCAAACACAGCTTAAATGGCTGGTTTTGGAAAAAGTGCATAGACCCAACAGGGAGGAGATCTTAAAAAGTAATTATTACAATGGGATTTTTTTTGGATTAATAAGCTAAATACCCAACATCCAAAATGAATGAATGAACACTGTAATATAGCATGTCTATAATATCTACTAATTGACATTTATTTTCCCCTTTGCGGGAAAAGGGTTGGGATAGAAAACCACAGAAGGAGTGGTAAGATTAAGGACTGCTACACAGTAATGTGGTAAGATAATAGAATTTAAAAGAAGTTTTAAAGTCCATCCCTGAAATAAAAACTTATTTACAGGTAAATCACTCCCCAAAAAACTGTAATACCTGGAACATATAAATCTAACCTGAAATGCTGACACAATGTCCTGTTTCCGTTTCTCCTGGTTCTTCCAATTAACAACTGTCAGTTATAGCTTTGACAGTTGACATCACAATGACTGAATGTTAATCACCTGTCAGCTCAGTACAGGCTCAGTACTGGTTTCTAAATTGCTCAGTTTCTATGAGGCATCTAGAAGCATAGCAGGCATACAGTAATGAATTCAAAGGACTATGATATATCAACATTATTTAAAGAGGCCATTCTTTCTAAAAGATGTTATTATGAGGGTAGAGTTGCCCTTTAAATATGGAAATAAGTATACAAAGGAGGTTATAGTCTCTTTCTTGAAGTGCTCTATCTGGATAGGCTCAAATGGACAGTTGTTTTTATTTTTGTATTTTTTAACATTGTGTGTGTTATGGACTGAACTAAGGGATAGTATTATGGGAGAAGCAAGGGACGGGAGGTGTGGTTTTTGTTATGGTGTTACTTCCTGGTGAATAGTATTTGAGTCTGCTTCACAGTCACTTTGCACACTTGAGAAAGGGTACATGATACCCGAAACATGTTGTGGTGCAAGGACTGCTAATAAAAAAATTTCACAGCATAGTCTGTATCCTTAGTCTCTGTCTATCACCACCTTTTTTGTTTTGCATATAGGATTCTGTTTGATTCAGGACATGTGGGAGATTAACATTTTTTTACAAACAAATGTTAGCAATAAACAATAATAAAACAATTGTGTCAATGTTATTTCAATAAATTTTGATGTATATGGGGGCGTGGTTAAGATGGCGGCGTGAGCGGGTGTGGGGAACGGAGGCTCTCCCGGCTAAAATCCTGTTTAGACATCCTGAGAGAAGCAAACCCCGAAAATTCAATACCGAAAGCACACGGAATACTTACCCACGATGCCTAAGTACGGTAAACCGACAAAGACCCCAGTATGCGAAAAAACTGGGAAAATATGCCAGAAGGGAGCCGGACCAGGCCAGGTGCGCGCCTCTGAGCCTGATCACGTGAAGGCCAGCAGCAGGAGGCCGCAGGCGCGCAGCAAGCAGTGGCGGCAGATATTCCCCCACGGAGCAATGAACCCACTACAACGCAAATTATGGCAGCGATTCAGGATACTAAGGCCTCCCTCACCGTACTGATTGAGGAGGTGAGGGTCGATGTAGGACTGTTACGGCATGACATGCAGGCGCTGCGAGGCCGAATGGGGGAACTGGAACAAAGGATGTCCGACGTGGAAGACACCACGAACCCGCTCACACAAGAGGTGATGACACTCCGCCAGCAAATTCAGGCCCAACAGGCCCGGTCTGAGGACCTGGAAAACCGCTCACGCCGGCAAAATATAAGGCTGGTCGGCATACCAGAGGGAATAGAAGGCAGAGACCCGGAGGGATTTCTGGAGTCATGGGTGAGAGAAACCTTTGGAGCCCATAAGCTATCCCCGGTCTTTACAATTGAACGGGCACATCGCGTCCCAACTAGACCCCTACCACCCGGATCTAGGCCACGTCCCCTGCTGGCTAGGTTGTTGAATGCCAAAGATAGAGATGCCATCCTCCGCTTGGCCAGAGAAAAGGGAGAACTTCGCATAGAGAACTCCACAGTGATGATATTTCCGGACTACTCGGCTGAATTGCAGAAGCGCAGGGCAATGTTTATAGCGGTTAAACAGCGTCTACGTGGGCTGAACTTACCTTACGCCATGATGTACCCGGCAAGGCTCCGAATACAACATGACAACATCTCCAAATTCTTTGAAACTCCAGTGGACGCTACTGAATGGCTGGATACTAAATTTGGCCCTGGCCCTGCTCGACAAGGAAACCAGTAACAAGCCGGCACACAACAACAACAAAGGCTGTAGTAAAAGTTTGCAGACCGACTCCCCCCCCCCCCTGGATCCCCAAGGACCTAGAACATGTTGGTATAGGTATCGTTGCTATATGTGTTTCAGCATGCACCCACCTGTCTTCCAGTCGATATTTAAAATTTAAAACTAAATTATATATATAAGTGTATACTGAGTATAGAGACATACAATCACAACTGTGATAAATGATGCTACAGGTATGAGTTACTCATAAGCACCAACCTATTCACTACAAAAGAGGGGAGGTGGGCACTGTACCGCATCTGCCTCTAGACACATCTCTAGGCAGAAAGGAGGAATATACTGGCCCCTCTTGGCACAGCTATGTGGTAAATGGAACACTACTATAACTTACCACAAATGTAACTATGGTAGCAACTACAACAAGGACTAATGACCTGATAACCGGCTATGAACAATTACTAAAGGGTAGACAATATATCTAAATTAAGGGGACAGGGATATGTGTAATGTATATTCTCAAGCGAAATATAGATATGTGAATGTATATAGGTTAATGCCAATTATTGAAATGGTTGAAAGACCGGGTGAGACTATATGTCAAAGAATCATGGATGGTGTATGGGAAAGAGAACCCTCTGTCGAGTTGTTGACCCACCGCTGCCCAAAAGATTACTAACCCTACAAAATAGTACAGGGAATGCCACTTGCTTAGGCGCAAATATGCAAATATACAACAGAGAGTCTTTAAACGTACCATAGCTCTCCCTCGGCAAGGGAGGACAAATAAAATGATACCGGGGGAGCCCATTCCCCAACATCTGGCGATGTTTGTAGTCCCGCTCATTCCCCCCCCGCCATCAGGGCGACCGTAAAATTACTATACTAACTACTGGTATTTGTAGAAAAAACGGTATTTGGGCAAGGAAGCCCATAGTTAGCATAAGGTTGCTAGTTGTTGAAATTTGTCCAAATGTTAAAAGTTTATGTTTATGTTTATTTTTTAGTCTCATCAATGGAACAAAATCGTCCTGAAGCCGTGCCCTCCCGCCACCACCGCCACAAACATCATTGGATACAACTTAGGAATGGGTGAGTCTAACCCTGCAATTAAAATTATCTCCTGGAATGTAAGGGGATTGGGGACACCAAATAAAAGGACCCAGGTCTTCACCTACCTTCATAGATATGCGCCCGATGTAGTTTGTCTACAGGAGACGCACTTATTGCACAACACTACTAGACTATTGCAGAAATCATGGGTTGCCTGGTCGGCGCACAGTGTGTGCTCAGCTTACTCAAGAGGTGTATCTATTCTGATCAAGAGATCTCTTAGACACCAGATCCTGAACGTAAAAACAGACCCATATGGGAGATATGTGTGTGTAGTAGCTAAACTGGAATCCGCCCTGACAGCCCTGGTGGGAATATATAACCCCCCCGGAACAGGTCTCTCAGTTATTAAGTTGATTGCTCCCATTCTGGCTCAGTACCCAGAAGCACATACCATATGCATGGGAGATTTCAACAGCACTATGTGTACTGTTAGGGATCGCTGGAACCCCCGAGGCCCGCAGGGCCGAACTGTTGGCCCTAGCACCAGGACACCGCTGGCGGACCTAGTGGAGTCCTGGGGGTGGGTAGACATATGGCGACAGAGATTCCCTAATGCCATGGAATTCTCCTGTCAGTCACAGACCCATAATACATTATCCCGAATAGACCTTATTCTCCTGTCCAAAAGAACAGCCCCCTTGGTAACCAGGATAACACACCTCACTCGAGGTATATCCGACCACTCACCAATCTTAATGTGTGTAAAATACCCTGAATCCACCAGGGTGGCCGGACCATAGAAATTTCACCCCTTCTGGCTGTCCCAGTTTCCACAGCCTGATGGGCTGGGGGAGCAGATAAGAGAATTTGTGAAGTTTAATTCGATGTCTAGTAACCATAGTCTGAGTTGGGAGGCCCTAAAAGCATATATGAGGGGAAAATTGCATTCTACCATATCGTTTATAAAACGCATAACTAGAGAAAATGAAGAAAAATTAATGACCAGCCTAGCAGAATCAGAAAGACTGTACATAGAACAAAATACCCCAGCAAACCACTCAGCATGGTCTATTGCCCAAAGAAGGTATAATAATATGATAGCAGTTAAAGCTACAAACAAACAATTTTTTATACGCCAAAACTATTTTGAAAATGGCAATCAGTCGGGTAAACTACTTATGTTTCTGGCTAGAGACCATACGCAGACAAACACTATACTCTCTATACAGTCCAGGGGCGGTGAGATGCTGCACTCTACCCCGAACATCTTGACAGAGTTTGAGGAATATTACTCAGATCTATACACCTCACGACTTGACTGTACGCACTTTGAGATAGCAGGGTACCTAACGGAAATAGGACTACCTACCCTAGACCCTATACATAGGCAATCGCTAGACAGGCCACTGACTCTAGAAGAAATTCAACGTGCAATACAACAGATGACAGCAGGGAAGGCACCTGGACCAGATGGCCTACCTATAGATATATACAAAAGATATCTGGAACAAATAACACAGCCCTTACTAGACATGTACACCCACTCATATGAACAGAATTCGCTTCCCCCCTCACTTTACTCGGCCAATATAGTGGTACTACCGAAACCTGGTAAAGATCCGACGGACTTAATGTCTATAGTCCACCCAAATCAAACGGGATTTATGCCCGGCAAATCCACTTCTATTAACCTACGTCGTACATTAATCCAAACACAATTGGACCACGACAATGCCGGAAACCGTATAATTCTATCCCTAGACGCCGCCAAGGCATTTGATTCGGTGGAATGGGCATACCTGGTGGAAGTACTTAAGACATTTGGATTCGGTCCAAATTTTGTTAAATGGGTTCAGATACTGTATATGGCCCCTAAGGCACAAATCCAGGTGAACGGCAGCCTATCAAAGCCGTTTTCACTACATAGGGGCACCCGTCAGGGATGCCCCCTCTCACCATATTTATTTGCGTTGCCATGAACCACTGGCAGCACTCTTCGAAATGACAGCAAGATTAAAGGATTTAGGTAGGGGGATATGAGGAAAAAACGGGTCTATATGCAGACGACATTATAATGTATATAGATAACTCACAAAACTGCACTCTCCGCTGCATTGAGACGGTCACCACTTTGGACTATTTCTGGACTGTCTATAAACTGGGGGAAGTCAGCATTGTACCCAACTTGATCCTATTCCACCCCGCGCTGTAGTAACGCCTGTACCCATACCGCTGGTGTCCCATTTAAATATCTAGGGGTGAATAATCACCAAGTCACCACAGGTATTCTATCTCTAAATATACCCACTATTAGAATATGTTCAAGTTAAAACGCGGGCATGGGGAAATGTACCACTGAGTCTGTGGGGTAGAGCGCAGCTGGTCAAGATGGTGTTAATGACCAGGATCCTGTATACAGTCCAGCACTCCTCAGCTATATCCCCCTCTCCTTCTTCAAAAAACTGAACAGTCTGGTACTGTCATTTGTCTGGAGCAAGGGGTAAAGCAAAAGTGAGCTCCACAAAATTACAGGCTCCCAAGAGCTAGGGGGGCTGGCACTACCAAATATGCAATTATACTACTCGGGCTCCCAGCTCAGATATTTGAAATGCTGGGTTAGTGACTTCGATACACCAACGGAGTGCGGACCTTATGCTTATTGAATATTAGAGGCCCATTTATGGCTTATCTGGAAGCCCCCGACAATCCATAGATTGGAAGAGGTACTACACTGCATAAGCAAGCGCTGAAAATCTGGCGTCTAGCTAACCGACAACTAGGTTTAACAGGATTCTATACACACTCCCCTTTATGGAACAATAAAATGTTACCCGAACTATGTGGGCTCCCGGAAGAACACTCTGGGAGGCGGCAGGGATAAAGAATTGGGGCACGTTGTACAAGGGTCAGGTTTGATGAATTCCAAACTTTGCAGGAGAGGTATGGACTGGAGGGAGGTATGCACTTTCGATATATGCAGCTGAGACATGCACTCAGAGCATACACAACCCAATTTCCAAAGGTATAACTAAGCACCCAGCCATAGGTATAATCCGTACCAAGGGTTACGTGGGGTGATATCTAAATTATATCTATCCCTTATACAAACCAAATCAAAAGGGTGTGTGGACGCATCAAAAACAAATGGGCACCATATTACAAGGTTTGGGACAATGGGCAATGGGCAGAAGTAATTAGTCCCATATAACTGCCTCCGCCGGCAGCGAACAACAAGCTGATACAATTTAAAATAATGCACCAGGCATATTGTACACCCAAAAAATGAAACATTATAAATCGGATGCTGCTGAGTGCCCCAAGTGTCATAGCCCAGATGCAAGCTTTTTATCATTATGTGGGAATGTCAGATGGTGGCTGGTTTCTGGGAAGATGTGATTCAAATGTTGGCACACCTACACCCCACCCTATACCGAATACGATAGCTGGTTGTATATTTGGGTATGGAGGAGGACATATGGTCTAGCTACGAACTATTGTTTTGCAATCAACCATGTTTTATGCAAGGAAAACTGTAGTGATGAGATGGCTGTCACACAAAAAACCAAAGGTGAAGACCTGGGTAAACTAATAACCGTGATCTACCCTTACTACAATTCTGTACAAACATAGGAGATGTCCAGATAAATTCAATAAAATTTGGGGAATGTGGATGACTCGCCACTTAACCAACTAACTAATTATCGGATGAGCGGGACAGGTGGAGAGGGCCGGCGGAAGGGACGACCAAGCACAGAGACAATGTATAAGGTAACGCACGGAGACAGTTAAGCTTAGATAGAAGTAGTTTTATTTTTAGAGTTGATTCAAGTATATTTTTGGAATAAATGTTATAGACTAACTCTCCAATAGTAATTGCATATAAAAGCACAGTTGCCAACAGCATGTAAATACGGAGAAGACAGATTGTAAGATGATAGAAGATAGAAATGGCTATATACTCAATCCAAATGGGAAAATATATCAATAATTTGAATAAGTAATGTAATCATGTTGTTGGTGAAAAAATAAAACGAATTAAAACATTTTTTTTTTGATGTATAAGTTTGTCATGATTTGCCTCGTTACTCCCTTCACCCACACCACACCATTGCACCAGTCACATTGTTGGATCTTCCAAGGTAGTAGGGCCTCACTGTAATGTAGGTGAGGATAAGTGTGTAGATGCATATTTATATTGCATCCGATGCATACCACAGGTACAGTGTGGTTCGGGGTGTATCCCATATTGGGATCTCGTTTGTCTTAGTTCAGTTGATTGGTTGCATGTCAGCGTTCATATCCATGGATTCACACCATGGAGTCCATATTTTATCAAATTTGCTTAGGGTGCCTCAGTTGTAGAGATGGCCGGTTCGCGGACCCGAACCGGGATCCGCCGCGGATTTACCCGTCCGCGAACGGCGGATTATTCCGGATTTTCCGGATTTTCCGCCTTCCGAACTTCCGAACCGCGGATTTTTTTTTTTTTTTTACAAAAATTTTCGAAAATACGAGTATCTCCGTAATACGATAATCTGCGATCTTCCGGGACCCGAAAAACCGGAGATCCTCGTAATTACGCGGATTCTCGTAATTACGAGAATTTTCGTAAAAACGAGAAACTTTGTAAATTCGAATTTTTGGGGCTTATTTTCAAGACGAGCCAGCCACATGACCCAAATTAACAATGGCAGCTAAAATGATATTGCCAGCCCCCTGGGTATAAACGCTGCTTCACAGGCGACATTGTCATGTGTTGGAGTGTGTTTAGGGGAGACCGACAGTGTAAGAGTTGAGAGAGATTTTTGCGCTTTTTGAGCTTCTGTGTGTGGATTAGCACTTGTTGTTACCCACCCTGTATTCACACATCTTGAGACCCAACAGTCCTTTTAAGGACTAACCCCCCTGTAAGTCCTTTGGACAAATTTGTGTGTAGACCTGTTAGAGGTCTAGGTGTCCTGTTTTTGTTTGTCTTTCTGTATCTGTGTGTCAGTGTCTGTGTGTTTTGTGTAGCTGACAGTGCTACTCTGTGGCTAATGTTTTCAGCTCTGGGTCAATCCTGCTTGGCCCGAGAGCAGTACTCCATATTACAAAGTGTTGGCCTGCTGTAACAATGGTGCTGTTCATCCCGTTCACGTGCTTTCCCTTGCACGAAGCATACTCTGAGGGAGAGAAGCAAAGGGGTGAGGGGGTATGTCCAGTGGGGCCAAGTCTGCCTGGCCCACAACAATGGTGGCAAACTGCAGTGGACATTATGTAAACCAGTACCCCATCGCCTTCTTTCCCTTGTGGTGTTGCAAACTATTATATAGGGGAATGTGGCAATGTGGTGTGTGTTAATGGCATTAATGGTAAGTTATATACAATTATAAGTACCAGACATATAGCTAGCTAAATAGATATGTGTATTGTAATTTTTCAAAAAAAAATTTATTATGGATCTATCTGATAATTTGATATATCGAAAAATAAAGCCCAAAAACATTTTGTTTTACAAACATATTTTTATATATATTATATAATTTTTTTTTTTTTTTTAACTATTTACAAAAAATAAAAAACAACAAAAAAAAAAAACACTGGGGTTACGGGGTGCCCTCCTCTCCAGTCTGGTCAGGGGCGGTCAGGCGGCGGTCCAGGCGCCGCACCATGTGGCGCATCTCCCGCCGCATGCTCTGTAGTTCTGTGGGAAGATTTGAGAGAATTGTGGTGAAGATGTTCGAGCACATTTCCTAAAGCACCATGCGGTAGATGCAAATTTGCACCTGATAACTACTTACACATACATGGTACTGCAATGCTATAATGTTGCGGTATGTCATAAAAAGGAAAGTCAGTATAAGATATCATTATTTCTAAAATTCTTAGTTATTTATGCATACCTAGTTATGGTAACAGTGATTTCTACTGATTGGCTGTTGGATGGGTCACACTGCTCAGATCTCTACTGACCAACTGAATCAACCACAGGGACTGGGTCAAGGGCAGACCATAACGGTCCTTATTAGGGGTCCTGCAAACAGGAAGTCAGTATTTCCGTTGCATTTATTTATACACAGACACAATGTGATGCTGAATGGGCAGATTAAGGTCATTGGGATGGATAAATACTGCTCTTCCATAAAGTGATATTATGCATCATGGGGGATCACTGATAAACAGCAGTAGGTATGCTGGCATAAAACATTACGTTTATTGCTAAATTGTATAGAACATTCTTGGTTTTGTATCACTAGGACTGTGCTACATACAACATTTTTTGGAAGTGGTGAGCCCCCCTAAAAGCATTGTCAAACCCACAGTACCCAATGTGCATCATGTAGCGTGGATTTACACTGGGAAAATACAGTATTAATAGTCTTGTATATAACATTTCATTAACGTTGCATATGATTTACTTACGATTCTCAAGCATGGCCGCCAGAGTGACTGGAGAGGCAGGAGGTGCGGAGGTGCTGGAGAGGGTGGAGAGCCTGGAGGGGCTGGAGAGGGTGGAGGGCTGGAGAGGGTGGAGGGCTGGAGAGGCTGGTCCTGCTTCTAGAAAAAAAAATGTTTTATTCAACAATCACCGTCCAATCTATTAGTAAATATTACATGTATAAGAACATTTCCTAAAAGGCTATGTAGTGAACATTTCTGGATAATTTTGGACGTTTGGACGAATTTCGTGACTTAAGCTCAAAAACTGAGGGAAAAGATACAGCCCAGAGTCGGGGACAATAAATGGGAATGAGAAATGAGAAGCCCTGTCTCTCAAGCCAAATTAATAGATTTGTTGCATTTTTTTTTACGAAAATTTTTATCAGTGAAATAATAAAATTCACTAATTATCACTGTAATTTCACTAATTATTTGCTGACATCAAGGTCAATAAAAGTAAAAAATTGCTTAGGATGCACTTACGTGTCTGGCTTGTGCCAGGTGCCTCCTCTGGGGCGGGGTGGACTGCCCGGTGGGGGCGTTGGAGAGCCGGAGGGGCAAGGCACTGCCTGGAGGGGGCAATGGGCTGCCCGTAGCTGAGGGCTAGTTGGTGGAGAGCTAAAAAAGGAATTTATTTTAACTCTCACTGTCATTAAATGTTCGAATACATTTACTAAAACAATTCTCGGAGAAGTTGTCAAACATATGAAACATTTGGATAAGGGCTTGGACACATCAACGTGTTAAAAGCACACAATAGTGTGGCACAATTAATGTGATCCTCAATTTTTGCCAATTATGCTATCGTACTGCACTCGCATGGCAATACACATGAGCGCACCGCAACACGTGCTTGTATGCTTGTTTCTAGAGCGCTCGTGTGTGCTGTAATTTGGCCTTGGACAAATGAAAGATTTAGAAAAAAAATTTTTTTCAATAGGCTGCACTTACATTCTTCCTCTGGCGGGGACGGTGGTGGGGGTGGGGTATCGAGGAAGATTCCCCTGCAAATTAAAATAAAAAAATACATAATGAATGATATATCTAAAGGATATATTTAATTATATACTTTGAATTCTGCTTGAAAATAAGATTAAATAAGGCAATATGTTATAGTTTCTTAAAAGTCAATCATATTTCTATGGCAATGATTTCATACCTTATTCTGGCTAAGTACTTATATTCTTATTGTGTGTATTGTAGCCACGGAAAGGAAAAGTTGGTTGGGTGTAGGGAGCATCCAGTAGCTGTGTGTACTTGTATCTGTATAGATTTTGTGGGTAACACAACATTTTTAATTTTGGAGTGTAAAAATCAATTTTTAATAATTGATCAACATTTTATTTTTGACTTTACTTTCCCTTCAAATAGGGCTGCCATGTAACTAAAAGGGAGGTTGAGATAGAGAGAGAGACAGATAGAGACACAGAGACAATATAAAATGGATATTATACTTAAAGTACATAACGTGCAATGGCTAATGGCCATTTTGGGCATTCAGTCAGGGATCGTTATAGATCCGATAGAAAAAAAGACACACAAAACTCACTCGGAAAGTATTGTATATACAATATATTGCACAAAAAACCATAACAAAAAGATTTAAAATTTTTAATAATTGATCAACATTTTATTTTTGACTTTACTTTCCCTTCAAATAGGGCTGCCATGTAACTAAAATGGTGGGTCAGTAAAGTGTGTTTAACTGTGTCTATGTGTGGGTATCAGTGTGCATTTATAAGGTAAAAAGAAATCAATTTTTAATGATCGATTTCATTTTTAACTTTACTTAGCCTTTAAATAAGGCTGCCATGGAAATGGAAGGGTGGGCCACCAAGTGTGTTTACCTGTGTCTATGTGTGGGTATCATTTTGAATTTATAGGTGTTATGTTAAATAAAGTCACTTTTCAGTGATTTATTTTTTGACTTTACTTACCCTTTAAATAGGGCTGATATTGAATAATATAAGAAGAAGAATAATGTAATAATAACCAGTGAATGAGAAATACAAAGAACTTGGATCTCTCTCTCTCACAAGCCAAATTTAAGGATTATTGATGTTTTTAAAAACATATATATAAATATGTTTTTGTCAGAAGTGAATTAAAATATTTTACTACGTATTATAATACAGTAATATAATAAAAGGTATACTTGCCTTCTATCATCTGCCGTACGGCAGCCACATATTGAGGCCTCTGCCTCTTGAGGTCAGACCACTGTCTCTGGAGGGTAGAGACAGTGGTCTGGTATCCAAATCGCCGCAGGATCCGGCGCTGGAGCCCCTCCATAATCCTGCGCCTCCGGCGCCGCACATGATGGGTGCCAGGGGGGAACTCATCGTACCCCCTGAGCAGCAGGTAGTTCATGGCATACAACTGCCTTGCAGAACTAGCCATTTTGCTAGGCAGGAAGTTCCGGTTCCTCGTGGTTCCTCGTTTTTACGAAAACCCTCGTTTTTACGAAAATCCTCGTTTTTACGAAAATCCTCGTTTTTACGTGAATCCTCGTTTTCGGAGGTCCTCGTTTTTCCGGAAATCCTCGTTTTTCCGGAAATCCTCGTATTTTCGAAAAGTACCGTTTTTTAAAATTCACGCTAGCGGACTGTAATTTTTAGGTATTGTAGGCATTGATACGTGTTTCTAAGGACATTACCCAGGTCCCTGAGTGATTAAGTGTACATTACCAAGGCTATTTAGACCACTTTTAATGCGGATTTTGCCGAACTTTCATTTTAATACGTTTTAACGGGTCCGCTCGCGGATTTTCGAATTTACGGATTTTTTCGAAAATCCGCGGATCCTCGCGCGGACCGGATTTTTCGAAGTTCGGACATCTCTACTCAGTTGTAGTATATAAGTCTTAACATTGTTAACATCTTCTTTATTAAGGATTTCCAGGTGGTTATTCTAGAGTGGTCAGGGGCCATCCACAAAAGTACTATGGTTCTTCTGGCGTAAAATAATGATTAACGGAGGAGTGATAATTGGTGTCTATTCCAAGTGTCCTTTTCGGGTACCTCTAGTATACAAAGCAGCAGGTTGGATTGTGTGATGGGGACATATGGTAAGAACAAATTGTAGACAAGCCACAGGCAGTGAACGTGAACTGCATCAAACTTTAATGTGTATTAGGCAACATGTTTCGGAGCCATTTGCTCCTTGTTCATGCTTGATAAAGGAGCATATTACTCCCAAACATGTTGCCTAATACACATTAAAGTTTGATGCAGTTCACGTTCACTGCCTGGAGATGTGACTCGGCAATCTCTTCCCAGTCAGTATCAACAATTGTGGGGAGATATTTTTTTAATTTGTGTAATATGTTAGTTGTGCCTTCTGAGAGTCTAGAGTGTATAAGGCATGCGTATAGCCTGGAGAAATTATGTTTCTCGTCTTTGTGCTTCATTAAGTGGATAATCGGGGGAGGTAGTGTTGGGACGTGGGAGCCTTGGAATTTAGATATTAGACAGTACCGTAATTGGAGGTATCTAAACATAAATTGATCTGTTACTTGGAATTTCACCTTAAATGTCGTGAATGTGATTAGTTGGTTGTTTTGTGTAATTTGTGAAAAGGAGTGAATTCCCAGATGTTCAAATATTATGGATGCTGGAAAAGGGATCTGGGATTATGCCAACGCTGAGTATCATCAGGTATTCCTTTAAATCTCAGCTATTTTTTTTTCCCAGTTCATAAATTGTTGTGCGTGTAGACAGGTTCCTCCATTTGGAATGGAGTTAGAGTGGGAATCTATTCATCTATTCAATCTATTTATTCAGCCTATTAAGTTGATAGGTAGAGATTTCCAGGATTGCAGCCACTTCATCACAGCCTCTAGTATATGAGAGATATTAAGGTTGTAGAAGGTTGTGGGTGACCTAGATATTTGTATGCCCAGATATTTAAATTTATCTACCAGGGATACCAAATTACGTGGTGGGGGGGTGGATTTATTCTATACAGGGCCATATTGAGCAATCAATTCATAGGCTGAGTGGAGTGGTTGTTGTGGATTGGATAAATATAGAATTAGATCATCTGTGTAGAGATTAATTAAAGAGAAATGTTGATGGTTCTATAGCGAGGGCGAAGAGATATGGAGATAATGGGCAGCCTTGTCTGGTTCCCCTACAGAGTGAGAAAGATTAGGAAGTCTTGCCAATTACTCTAATAGCAACAATAGGGTTGGCATATAAGATTTGTACTCATCGTATAAAATTGGGTCTGAATCCAAACTTGGACATACAGTTCCACAAAAATGGCCATTCCACTGAGTTGAATGCTTTTTGGGCGTCAAGTGAGAGCATGCATCTCTCTCCTGAATTGTCGTGATCGACCTGGGTGTGTATTAATGTTTTCTTTTTTTTTTTTTTAATCATTCAATTTTTATTAGAAGTTTTTCATACGTGCATACATATATATATTTATATACGCTTTCTTGCTTAGAAAATATGAGTTTCACGGATAGGTTCAGGTTAAAATACAGTAAAAGTATAAATACATTAAAATAATCGAGGTAGGGTAAACAAGGAAGGATAAAAGAAATTAACAAAAGTACTTAAAAAAAAAAATAAAGTTTATTGTATGTGGTCTCAGCCGCCAAATTATGCATCTCTTCACCTCTTGACTCTCTTGGAATTGTGTTATTATTGTTATAGGCACTTATTGATAATTATTGATATAGGGATCTATTGTCGGTATACCAATATTCCCATTTTTTGTAAAATTTGTGGAAATTAAGTTGGGTTATGGCATATTGTTTTTCATATTGCATATTGGTATTAAGATTTCTCAGTATATATGTGATGGTGGGGATTTTCGTGGTTATATATATATTGGAGGATAATTATTGTGGTATGGAAAATGATAGTTTGTTGGTTATTGGGGAATTGGTAGAGATTTATCCTTAGGAGAGCCATTTCGGGAGTAAGAGTAATTTGTTTTTGCAGTATGGATGTGAGTATTTGCTGGGATTTGTTCCAAGTTTTCCTTATTTTCCTGCAGGTCCAGAATAGATGGAGAAGGGTTCCTCTGGTTTCTCCACATCTCCAACACAGCGGTGAGTATTTGGGGTTCCAATTTGCTATTGTAGTGGGGGTTCTATAGTATCTCAATACTAATTTTCTTGAAGTTTCCCAATGTTGTGAACATCTTGAGAGTTTAAAGGGAGTATTGGCTGCTTCTGTCCACTGTTCATCAGTGAATATTTTCCCTAAGTCTTCTTCCCATTTTATATATGGTCTGAGTTTGATAAAAATATTTTTGTTGTTTATCAGGTTGTAGAAGGTTGTTATTCCTTTTGGAGGAATGGTGGGGGCTATAAATTGTAATTCTGTTGTTTCTTTCGACGATTTCCAATTTGTCTTAGAGGTTGTGAGCAGGGAAATTATTTGGATATATTTAAAATAGTCATTCGGGTTAAGCTGATATTTGCTTTGTAGTGTAAGGAATGGGATTGGTTTTCCTTGATGGTATAATTGATCTATTGTTTTTAGTTGATGTTGATCCCATTGGGTATGTAGGTCTGGGATGAGTATTTCGAGACTGTTGATAGGTATGAAGTCATATAGTGGAGCTAGGAAATTTTGTTTTTTGTGGATGCTTTTCCAGGTTTTGATGGATGATTGAGGTAAGATATAAGGGAGGGTTATCTGCTTGTCTTCTAGGAGCGTTGCTCCCATTATTTGTTTCAGATCCATGGGTTGACACATTTTTTCTTCTATCTCGCACCATAAGTTTTTGTTTGTCTTACTTTTCCACCAATATCTTATTTGATCTAGGGTTGTTGCTTGATGATAGTCTTTTAGTATTGGTATTGCTAGTCCGCCTGTTTTACAATTTTTAGCCATGATTTGATTGTTGATTCTTGCTTTGTTCTTGTTCCATATGAATTGGGTTATGTTTTTTTGTGCTCTAGAGAAATAGGATTCTGGGATGTCTATTGGGAGTGATCTGAAGATGTATAGGTATTGAGGAAGAATTATCATTTTAGTTGCCATTATTTTGTCCATCAGTGATAGCATCATATTTCTCCATTTTCTTGTCTGATTTTCTAGTTTTTCTATTAGCGGGATAAAGTTGGCTTGGAATAGTTTTTCAAGGTTGGTTGGTATTTTGATACCTAGATAGGTTATTTCATTGGAATCCCATTTGAATTGGTATTTACTTGAAAGAAATATTTTTAAGGTCCCTGAAAGATTGGTTTCCATGACTTGGGATTTTTTCCCGTTAATTTTATAGTATGATAATAAGCCAAATTGATGTAGATATTTATAGATGTGTATTAATGAAGTGATTGGTTTTGTGACAATTAGAATAACATCGTCTGCGAAGAGTGCTATTTTGTGAGAAAAGGATTTGATTTGGATTCCTGTGATATTCGGGTCCGCTCTTATTTTTTGTGCCAGGGGTTCCATAGCCATGGCAAAGATTAGTGGGGACAGAGGGCATCCTTGTCTTGTTCCGTTAGAGATATTGAATGGGTTTGATAGCATATTGGATATGTAAACGTTTGCCGAGGGGTTTGTGTATAGCGCCAGAATTGCTTTTTTGAAGGAGTTTTGTATTCCGAATTTTTTCAAGTACATAATTTAGATATTGCCAGTTGAGCGGTCAAAGGCTTTTTCAGCGTCCAATAATAAGAATAGCGAAGAGATGTTGTTGTGGGTTGGCCCAGTCTATGAGGTCAATAATTCTCTTGTGTTGTCTGTTGATTGTCTATTTTTGATAAATCTTACCTGATCTAAGTGAATAAGATATGGTAGTATGTTTTTAAGTCTTTCGGCCAGTATCTTGAGTATAGTTTGAGATCGTTGTTTAGGAGGGAGATTGGCCTGTAGTTCCAAGAAGTGATGGGTCTTTCCCTTGTTTTGGGATTGGGATTATTATGGCTTTCAGCATTTCTTTGGGGAATGTCTGGATTTCTATAGCTTTGTTGAACGTGGTTTGCAAGTATGGGGGTAGGGTTGTATGGAAAGTTTTTATAGTATTCATTGGTAAACCCATCTTCTCCTGGGGATTTGTTGAGTTTGGCTGTTCTGATGACCTTACTATTTCCTCTTGGGATATTGGTTTGTCTAGATATTCTTTTTGGTCGGTTGTAATTGTCGGTAATTTAATTGAGTTGAAGAATGATAAATATTTCTGTTGTTGGGTTTTTTTACTTCTTCATTTTCTGCCAGGTTATATAATTTAGAATAGAATATACTGAATTGGTTGGAAATTTTTTGGGGGTTTATTATCTTGCTGTTTTTTTCAATGATAAATGAGATTTTAGAGTTGGCTAGTTTGTTTTTGATTCTGTTGGCTAGTTTTCTGTTTTTGTTACCTCCTTGTGCGTAGGATGAGGCTTTCACTCTTCTAAGCATTTTTTCGTAATCATAGAGATTTAGGGAGTGGAGTTTGTCTTTTGTTTCATTCAATTGTAGTGTTAATTGCTGTGATGGTTTTTGTTTATTTCTTTTTTCCAGTGTGGCTATTTTTTTGTAGTAGTGCTAGTTTATTTTGTTTTCTGGTTTTGTTTATTTGGGATCTTGTTGTATGCAGATACCTCGAATTACAGCTTTGTGTGCGTTCCATAGTATAAAAGGGTCTGTTTCGGGGGAATCTTTATTTCAAAGTACTCAGATAGTGCTTTTTGTATTTTGTTTTTGGAGTTGTCAGAGGTTAGTATGGTTGGGTTGAGTCTCCATGGTCTTAGTTGATTAAGATTAAATTTTTCTTTTAGAAGAATTGTTATTGGAGCGTGGTCTGACCACGTAATGGAGGAGATTTTGGTGTTGGGAAGATTCTGGAGGGTCCATTTGTCCACCAGGATATAATCTAATCTGGAATACATATTATAGGATTGGGAAAAATAGGTATAGTCTTTCTCTGTTGGATGGGATGTTCTCCATGCATCGAATAGATCTTCTGATTAGGAGATTAGAGAATTGGTAGTTTTTCTTTGTGTTGGGGTTGGTAGAGTCTAATTCTGGGTCTAAAAGTTGGTTGAAGTCACCACATATTATAGTATTTTTGGTGGTATTCTTTAACTTTGTAAATGATTTTTCTATGAACTTGATTTGTTTTTGGTTAGGTGCATATAAGTTGGCTAGTACTAGCTTTTGGTTGTTTATGGACAGTGCAGAATATGTATCTGCCTTGAGTATCAATCTTAGCTTCATAAAGTTTGAAGGCTAAAGAGTTGTTTATTGCAATGGTGATCCTTTTTTTTTTTTTCCGATGAAGAGTGGAAAATGTTATTGTATGATTTATGTTTGAGGAGGTGGTTTGATGTTTTCTTAAGGTGTGTTTCTTGTATACATGCTATGTCTATCTTGTTGCTTGTAAGTTCTTTCCAGGTAAGAATCTTTTTTGAGGGGAGTTGAGCCCCCTAACATTATAGGATTGTATCTTAATCCCCATTAGAGTGTGTTGGGTTTTTTTTTGTTGTGGAGTTGTTTAGGTGCCTTAATTAGGATCTTATCTGGTGCAGGTATAATTATATAGATCCTGTTTTTGGGGGTATATTTGGCGACAGGAGAGTATTTGCATTGTTTTTGGAGGTTGTATGGGAATGAGGCGACTGAGGCTGAGCAGACACAGCACAATTGGTAAACATAAAACTTAAAAAACATAAAAAACATATAGAACATATAAAACATATAAAACATAAACTGATCAATAAACACATGAATAATATAGTTATACTAAAACCACTAAGGGTCAGTAAACATTTCCTAGTCATCAAAAGATATCTAGATTTATAGAGGGCTATTTGCCACCTGGAATTGTTGTTATTTTTAAAACAGGTCCTTGTTTTAATTATGTCTGGTCTAGATTGACTTAAGCTTAGTCTGTAAGTTTCGGGTAGGGCCTTGCTCTTTATCATTGCGTTATTGACCTTATCTCTGGGAGATAAGTAAACTTATGGATATGTTTTAGTGTCTATGGGGGAGATGTTTTTGCTGTAGGACTTGATTAGTCCACTCAATCTTGTTTAATTGATTGAGAAGCTTCTGGATTGATCAGAAGTGTCATCTTTTGTATATATTACTATAACCACTATCATATCCATAGACATCGATTTAGGTTTAGAGTTTTTTCTATAGTGGGTATTGGGATGGGATCTATGGGGTTATTCACCTTGTGTGGCCTGTAGTTTTGTTCGAATTTTGTTTCTGTTTCTACCCAGGATCCCATTTATGTCACAGATTTATGTGGTTAGGTTCAGTGTGACCAGTATATATTAGGGTATTACTTTATTTTGCTATTTTAGTAGGCTTTCAAGTGATTCAATATTGACTCTTTACTTGACAGTAAATAGAACTTTAACATTATAGTGTATTAGCAGTTATGTTATCTAAAGTAAGTAACTATAAACATTAAACAGTAAAAACAGTAATAACAGTGATAACATTCAAACCGTTGTCTTGTAAAGGTTCTGAAACAGTGTTCTTTCCCAACTTTAGAGAGATCTTGGATTGGTATGTAAGGATTTTAGGTAGTTCCTTACGTTATGGTTATGCAAACCTCAAGTTATAGTTAATATTGGTTTTGACTTATCTGAAGGTTGTAACAGGCAGTTTTTTAGCTGTGTTTCCATTCTTGTTGGATTTTTCCGTTGTTGTGGGAATCTTTCAGTTGATTTTTGATGGATTGGGGAATGTTCAATTTCCATTCTTGGGCTTTGATAATGGCTTCTCTAGGAGTGTTGAAGGTGTATGTTTTGTCGTCTTTAGTTACGATCAGACGAACTGGAAATCCCCATTTGTATTTTATTGAGTTGAATCTAAGAATCTCAGTAGCTTCTTGGAAAGTCTTTCTTAGTTGCATGGTTTGTGGTGAAAGGTCTGCAAAAAATTGTAGATGGGCATATTTGCTTGGCAGGTTATTTTTATTTCTTGAGATTGACATCACCTGTTCTTTAGTTTGAAAAAATAAGAATCTTGTTATCACATCTCTGGGTGCTGTTTGAGGGGCATTTTTTGGTTTGAACAGTCTGTGGGCTCTGTCTAGAGTTCTCTCTATTTTTGGTGTATCTGGTAAAATTGTTTCAAGCAAATCTTCTAGGTATTGATCTATTTCAGAGTTTGGGACTGTTTCAGGTATTCCCCTGATTTTGATATTATTTCTTCTTGATCTGTCTTCTAGATCTGTGATTTTGTTCTGGAGTGTGATTACTTTTTCATCTAAGTTGTTATGTGCGTCCGCCAGCTCATTAAATGAGGTAGTGAACTCAGCCATTTTATTTTCTATATGGTTGGTTCTTTCTGCTATGTCTATTATATCTTTTTTAATAGTTTGGACCATTTCTGTGACATCCATTTTGAAGGCTTTGTGCTGAGATATCAACATTTCCTTTAGTACCTTTTCTGAAACTGGTATGTCATTAGTAGGGAAGTTGTGCAGAGTATTCTGATCATGTGCAGTTTCTATTATGATGCTTTCTTCCTCTTCTTCTGATTCCCCTTTTCTATATCTTTTGGCAGGTTCTCTCAGTGGGTGTAATTTGGGGGAACTCTGTGGAGGTAATCCCTGGACAGAGGGGAGATCTGCATCTCCAGAGTCCTCGTCCGGATCTGTGCTCGGTAAGTGGGAATCTATTTGTTGTTCTGTATCATAATCTGTAACTGTATTGTTGGTATTATTGGTAAATACTGTTTGTTTTTGCTTTCTTACTTTATCACCCTTTCCTCCTCCATGTAGGTCCCGGCCCTCGTGGTCTCCATGGGCGCCGCCATCTTGGATTCCGGATCCCGGGTCTGTGCTGCCTGGGAAGAATGAGGTAAGTTTTTTTGTAGTTTGTTTAGAGTTGGCGTTTTTGTTTTTGCCCATCTCTAGCTTAGTTTAGCAATCTTTTTAAAGTATTTGGGTCCCGTTTAGGTTGGTCAGAGTAGCTGGATCCCTGGTGGCAGAGAGGGAGCTCTCAGTGTGTGCGTCCTCTCTCCAGGATAGCTGGCCACGCCCCCTCATATTAATGTTTTCTGATGTTTATTTAGGTTAATTAACCCAGCATAAAGCGGGTCTGGTCCTCATGTATAATTTTGATTATAACCCCTTGAAGTCTATTTGCAAGAACTTTGGCCAGTATTTTATAATCTTTGTTGAGGAGGGAGATTGGGCAATATGATCCACAGTCCAAGGGGTATTTTCCATGTTTTAATAAAAGGGTGATGTGAGCCTCATACATAGAGTGTGATGTGAGCCTCATACATAGATGGGGAAAGAGTCCTGGATTGAAATGCTGTTTGAAAGGTTTCTAGTAGGTGTGGAGGTGTCTGTTCTCCGTATCTCTTATATAACTCTATTCAAATGCCATAGGGACCCGGTGTTTTCCCAGATGTCATGTTGGATACTGCAGTTTGAAGTTCAGTTAGGGATATGTATCTAGTATCTAGTCTGTCAGCATCTCTGCTGGCATGCAATGTTGAATTAGGGGTTGTAGATGTGTTTAACTGACATTTATATAGATTGGTGTAGTATGAAGTAAAGCAGTTGAGGATATCTGGGGTGTTTGTTAGTACTTTGCCATTTCTTTCTTTTATGTGCATAATTATATTTTGATCTGAGGGGCCATGTGCCAGACGGGCAAGTAATTTAGCAGATTGGTGGCCAAATTCAAAGTATTTTTGCTTTTGGAAAAAATATTTCCTGGAATGTTTTCTCAGCTAAAAGGGTATCATACAGAGACTGTGCCTGTTGCCAGACTGATTTCGTATGTGGCGATGGGTTCATTACCATATCTAAGCAGACTCAGCTTCTCCAAATGTTTTCGCTAATTGTTCCTCATTTCGGTTGAGGTTTTTTTTTTAATATAGGTCACTTTGTTTTGTAGGTTGCACCTCAATACTGCCCTGAAGACGTCCCATTTGACTTCCATTGCTACTGTGTCTATGTTATCTTTAAAGAATTGTTCAATTTGGCTAGTAGTGGGATCAGGGTTCGGAAAGAGGGTGACCCAAAAGGGGTGAAGACACCATGGGCATCTAGTAGAGTGGTCTGGACATGTGTTTTGTAATTTAAGGAGAATGGGTGAGTGGTCTGAGGGACTTCGTGGGAGGTGTATTACTTCTTTAGTTTTCAGGCTTAGGAGATTGTTTGTGAATATGTACCGTAGTCTATACAGGATAGAATGTAGAGTGACATGTGAATTCTCTTAGGTTGGGACGGCGGAGTCTCCATATATCCACCCATTGGAGTTTGGATATTATTTGTTATTAGTGGTTTCATAGGTTGTGAAGGTGTGAGGTGGGTTGGGGACATATGGAGTTTGTCTATGGAGGGATCTAGTAAAGAGTTGAAATCACAAAAGAAAGATAGTACTCTGCTTGTGATATCTCCCAATGAACTCACATATGATAACTAAGTAACCAAATAATGTAACAGTATTTAATATCCAAGTGATGTATGAAAATACAATGAATCAATATAAGGCTGGCCAGCCACAATAATAATTAGTATAACAACCCCTATGCAAAAATATACATATATAGAGAACTAGCTCTATGGATATCTCGCAATTCAATATAACAAATATAAATAAGCATACATACACATAAGAACCATCAATATAAAAAATCTAAAAACTGTATTCGACCAATGTCTATGTTCAGTGTACCAATGTAATGTCCGGAACAGTCACTCCTTGCGGTGGATGTAGAACGATAAAATCAAAGTGAATAGATCACTAGAGTCCCAAAGGTGTGCGCACACCAAAGATAAATAACTAGCCGGGAATGTGAAGGCTGGAGATATGTATAGAAAGAGACTTATACTGCACCGTGACCCCTGTGGTGATTGGATGGTAAGCGGCCTCGTCCGGATGGTCCCCCGGACCTAATTATAGGTCAGGTCCGTGGCTAAAGAGCAACTTTGGATCCTCATGCATCAGCTGACGGATAGGTCCGTATACCGGCGTCCACCCCAGCGATATGTATCACGGTCCTCTGGGTTGATTCAGGGCGCTCCAACTTTAACTCAATCACCCGAGTGATTGAGTGATAGATTTTGTGAGTAATGGAAGTGTGGGGGAAAGGGAAAGAAAGTGAGACCCTCAATTAAAATAAATAATGATAGAACATACTTGATTTGTCTGTTCTCTATAATAAATAAGAATAAGCAAAGTAAAATTGCCCTTTTCATTCCCACGCAATATGGTGGATTACTTAATAATTGTTATGTTTTTAGTTTATGGTTTAATGTTACTATTTGGTATTATTTTTAAGAATATTGAAGTATTGCTGTTTAAGGTGAAACTAAGGAAATTTTCTCAATCAAAAATAAAAAAACATTCCTCATACATTCACAATAAAATACTCCATTACCTAACAAATAAAAGTACCTTTAAATGACAAATCACTATAACAACCTATAATATAAGGGGACTAAACCCCCCTTAAAAAAGATATAATACTTGGTAGAAAATAGCCCAAAATAACTCTGACATAACCTGCTTACAAGAAACTCACTTAACACAACAACATACCCACATCACAAACAATACTCTAAAATATATCACCCTACCAACGAAACAAAGAGAGGTACCTGTATAATAATTAAAAATACATTAAATTTTCAGGAACATAAGGTAGTAATAGATAAAACAGGAAGATTCATAATTTTTAAATGCCAAATTAACAATATACCCTTTACAATAGTAAATATATATAGTAAATGTAATCAAATTAAACTCATTAAAAAAATTATAAACAAAGTAAAAAGTGAAACATATCCCAATGTTTTACACTGTGGAGACTTTAATCTAATCCTAAACAATACAATAGACACAACATCAAAACAAAAAAACAACAGACTACACACTTAGAAATATTTTACAATCAGAAGAACTCTATGATGCATGGAGATCATTTCACCCCTTAGATCAAGATTTTACATCATACTCCAAGACACACAATGTATTTTCTAGAATATATATGATTCTGTTGGATAAATGGCTTCTACAAAAAATAAACAAAATGTCTACTGGAATTAGAACAATCTCTGACCATGCCCCAGTCAATATCACAATTAGAGAAAAAAAATACTCTAATGCATTTAATAGAAAATTAAATCCCTATTTACTAAGTCTCCCGGAGTATAAGATCCAAATTAAGGAAGAACTTGAAAAATATTTTGAAACAAATGACACAGATCAGGTATCACAATTTTCGGTCTGAAACGCTCACAAAGCCTACATAAGAGGTATCCTTATAAAATTTGCATCAATTCTAAAGAAAAAATGATCTGTCAAAAGAGTGAAAATTTGCGACCAGTTCAGAATTGCAGAAGATATACATAAGAACCTCCCAAACACAGAAAACTATGATAAACTACAGAAATTAAAACTAGAATTACACCAACATAATATGTATTAATTCGATAAATATATACGTAGATTAAAATTAAATGATTACACACAAGGACCCAAAGCGAATAAAATCTTAGCAAATAAATTTAAACATCACATATCTAAAACAAAAAATTCATATATACAAGATAACATTAAAGGAAAAATATATAACCCTCAAGATATAGCCAATCTGTTCACAGATTATTATTCTAAATTATATAACCTTAACACAGATCATAACACAATACAACCCAACAAAGAATCAATAGATAACTTCCTAAAAAATATAAATCTTAATTTTGTACAAGGACGTCAACCTAGCGATAATACAAGGAAAATAATTAACATAATAGACTGGGCTAATTACAAAAATATAACAACAGCTATATTAACATTAGATGCCGAAAAGGCCTTCGATCAAATCAACTGGACATATCTAAATGTAATCTTGGAAAAATACAATATCAAAGGATGGCTCAAATCCGCTATTATGATTTTATATGCTAATCCATCCGCAAGAGTTCATTTAGCAAGTATGCTCTCTATATCATTTACAGCCTCTAATGGCACCAGACAAGGTTGTCCTTTATCACCTTTAATATTTAATTTGGCCATCGAACCAATTGCAGAAGCAAAAAGATTCAATGACAATATTAAGGGAATCAAAATTGGGAATACAACCCATAAAATTGGACTCTATGCAGATGATATTATTTTAATACTGACCAATCCTTTAACATCTCTTCTACATCTACAACACCTACTACACAAGTTCAGTCTTATTTCCTATTACAAAATAAATGAAAGCAAATCCTCCATACTTCCAATAAAAATTTCAACAACACTCCAATGATTCTTAAAAGCAAAATACGCTTATAATTGGGAAACAGAAAAAATAACATACTTGGGGATACAAATAACAAACTATTCATCTAAATTATTTAAGGAAAATTTTGAACCAGTACTAACAGAAGCACAAAAAATCTAACCCAATGGTCAAATAAATATTTATCCTGGTTAAACAAAGTTATTATGTTAAAAATGATACTTCTACCCAAAATTTTGTACAAATTTAGGACACTACCCATATATATCCCCAACACATTCTTTCAGACATTAAATAAGTTTGTAAATAATTTCATGTGGCCTAAAGGAAAACCGAGAATTAATAACCTATCATTAACCAAATCTAAAAAAGTAGGAGGAGTGGCATTCCCAAATTTCAGAGACAACTCAATACTGGCCTCAATAATAGACCAAACTAGATTCTATTGGGCAGAAAAAAGAAGACCAAAAATATGGGTAGAAATGTAAGAATATAACACTAAAAATAAAAACTTCCCTTCCATTCTTGGAACCGCAGTGTTTGACTCCAATGTACCGGAGTTTTTCTTGACAGCAACTGAAACAACCTATAAAATATGGAGAGAAATTATTAAAAAACATAATCTCAACACTGTGCCTAACTAGGCACAATCTACATAACAGACCTAATAAATAAAAACAATAAAATACCATTTGAAGAAATACAAACCAAATACCATATTCTGTCATCGGAATGGTTACAATACCATCAAATAACAAATTTTGTTAAAAAATATGTAAAGGGAAAAGAAATCCAAAAAAAACCCCAACTAATAGAATATCTGTTGTATTCAATTAGATCAACTGGACTTGAAGTTTAGTTCTTGAAGACGTTTCGCTAGTCATCCGACTGGCTTTCTCAATTCTTTCTGTCCTTTATCCTTAAGATGCAGGTACACGGCTGAGTCCTGACCAGGCTCACCAACACACACAGATCAGTATTTAATGTTTGACTCCCACCACCCTTTAGATCACAAGCTGGGTGTCATCAGAACCCTGCAACACAGAGTTGAGAACATCCCCACTAGCACAGAGGCGAAGGCTAAAGAAATGAAACATCTCAGAGGAGCCCTTAAAACTTGTGGATATCCAGACTGGGCCTTTGTCAAAAGAAGTAGAAGGAAAGACAAGAACATGAATACCAACAGTGAAGGGGAAAAGCAAGACAGGAGGAAGAACATGGTCATCCCATATGTAGCAGGGGTCTCCGAGAAATTAAGAAGAATTTTCAAAAAACACTGTATCCCTGTCTGCTTTAAACCGAACAACACACTGAGGCAGCAATTGGTACATCCGAAAGACCCAATACCGAAACACAAGAAAAGCTACATCATATACGCAGTGCAGTTCAGTGAAGAATGCTCTGATTTGTATGTGGGGGAGACCAAACAGCAACTGCATAAACGTATGGCCCAGCACAGAAGAGCCAATTCCTCGGGTCAGGACTCGGCCGTGTACCTGCATCTTAAGGATAAAGGGCATACCTTTTCAAGATTGTAATGTTAACCTTTTGGCAAAGGAACGTGACTGGTTCAAGAGAGGTGTCAAGGAGGGCATTTAAGTGAAAATAAAGAAACCAAGCCTAAATAGAGGTGGGGGGTTCGACACCAACTGTCTGCCATGTATAATGCTGTTTTGACACCTTACTCTGAGCGTTCCTATAACATCTCTTAGCCACTATCCAATCACGCTCTTAACACTTGGCTGTGATATGCTAATTGGGATTTTCCAGGGTACATAATTTCCACAGCTTCTTGTACAAGTCATTCTGAATTGAAAAAGCCAGTTGGGTGACTAGCGAAACATCTTCAAGAACTAAACCTTTAAGTCCAGTTGATCTAATTGAATACAACAGATATACCATGACCTGGATGAATGAGAACCTTCACAACCAACTAACAGAACTAATCACGGAACCAAACAATATGAAAAAATCAATTTCTAAATGCTACCAACTGATTCACCAGTAAAACGAATTTACCCTCCTACCATGTATGGAAAAATGGGAACAGGAACTACAGAGAGATATACTTCCAAATCAATGAAAAGAAGACATGAATATACCATTTAAATTGACAAGATCTCTATCCTTATGGGAATCAGATATTCTGCTGTGAGCAGTTTTACTGTAGCTGGAATGGTGACAGAATGTTGACAGTTAGAATGCTGTCTTACGTGTGTAGGCTTGTCAGTTGGTTTGTGGGAAAAAAGTCAGGTTGGCAGGAAGTGGGAGTGGTTAAAAAAGGGAATACTGCTCCTAAAAAAGGGATACTGCTCCTAAACAAAATGTGTGCTGGATTGAAGGCATGCAGCAACACATGCAAATCTGAGTAAGTTCTACTTACATGTATTCAATTATAGATTAAGATGAGGCAAAGTCATTTTTTCAGTATAGTGTCCCTTTAACTTCCTCTAACAGCGAGGTAAGTGGGGGTTTTTTTGGTATCGGTGATAGCTCCCAGGAGTTCCTTTTTAAGATCTTGTATGGAGCAGTCTGCTTCAGGTGTTGGGAGATTGACATTTAGTGGGTTTTTATACTTGTCAAGTGGGTTTAGGAAGGATTTCAAACTTTGAATCATCTTATTTTATTTTTTCACAAAATCTTCTAAAAGCACAGAGTTCTATGTATGACAGCGTCTGGAATTCTTCATATATGTATGAAAGCATGGCACCAGTATGTAGATGAAGGTGTGCAGATTCAAAAATATATATAGTGCGATGCACCAAGAAGCATTATGTTAAGTGATTTTAGAGCATCCCGCAAAGATTTGCGATGTAGTAAGCATGTTTGTGCATAATATGGCATCAAGAAAAATGGCGTTTCTGTATAGACACAATTATGAAGTGAAAGGTGGCGTTGTCAATGTCAGCTTCCGTAAACTATTGATGAAACAATTAAGCCATAGGACGTTGCTGAAATTTGGAATACCAAGAAATGTCCTACAGTTGCAGAAGAGATACAGTGATGTAAAAAGAAGGGAGAAAGACACGTTTGTCCAAATGCTGCAGGCAGGGGTGTCCCTAGGGTTTTTGGCACCTGAAAATACTTTTGAATGCCGCTCCTAGACCGAGCGGCGCGCGCCGTGGCCGCAAAGTGGGTGTGGCTTAATATGTGGACGTGGTTTATTCTGTGGGTGTGGTTTAGCGCGTGGGCGTGGCAAACTTCATACGTTTTTTTTTGAAAATGGTTATTTATACGCTTCTCTATTTTTAGAAAACACTAAAAACATGTTGGTACAACTGGTACATTACATTAGAAAGCCCTACCATACTCTGTAGAATAAAAGATGTTTGCCAAAAGATTTGTAAGCCCTGCTACCACGTCAAGGTAGACTTTCAGCAGGGCCCTAACTATTATCTAGATTATATATTTTATATATAGATTATATATAATTATATAGATTATTTATCTATCTCTGCTATTTATCTATCTATCTATATTATGTATCTATTTATCTCTGCTATCTATCTCTTCTATCTCTGTTAGCTATCTATATTATCTATCTATCTATCTCTGCTATTTATCTATCTCTGCTATCTATCTATCGCTATTATCTATCTATCTCTATTATCTATCTATCTCTATTATCTATCTATCTCTGCTATGTATCTATCTATCTCTGCTATCTATCTATCTCTGCTATCCATCTATCTCTGCTATCCATCTATCTCTGCTATCCATCTATCTCTGCTATCCATCTATCTATCTCTGCTATCTATCTATCTCTGCTATCTATCTATCTCTGCTATCCATCTATCTCTATCTATCTATCTCTGCTATCTATCTATCTTTGCTATCTATCTATCTATATTATCTATCTATCTATCTATCTATCTATCTATCTATCTATCTCTGCTATCTATTTATCTATATAATCTATCTTTGCTATCTATCTATCTATATTATCTATCTATCTATCTATCTATCTATCTCTGCTATCTATTTATCTATATAATCTATCTATCTATCTATCTATCTATCGCTATTATCTATCTATCTCTATTATCTATCTCTGCTATATCTATCTGCTATCTATCTATCTATCTAATCTATCTATCTCTGCTATCCATCTATCTTTGCTATATATCTCTGCTATCTATCTATCTCTGCTACCTATCTATCTCTTCTATCTGTCTATCTATCTATCTATCTATCTATCTGTCTGTCTCTGATATTTATCTATCTCTGCTATCTGTCTATCTATATTATCTATCTATCTATCTATCTCTCTATCGCTATTATCTATCTCTATTATCTATCTATCTATCTCTGCAATCTATCTATCTTATCTATCTCTGCTTTCCATCTATCTCTGCTATCCTTCTATCTCTGCTATCCATCTATCTATCTATCTATCTATCTATCTCTGTCTGTCCATCCATCTATCTATCTACTACTATCTAATCTATCTATCTATCTATCTATCATCTTTCTATCTACCTACCTATCTCTGCTAGCTATCTATCTATCTATATTATCGATCTATCTCTGCTATCTATCTATCTCTTCTATCTGTGTATTTATCTCTGCTATTTATCTATCTATCTCTGCTATCTATCTATCTCTTCTATCTGTCTATCTATCTATCTCTGATATTTATCTATCTATATTATCTATCTATCTCTGCTATCTATCTATCTCTGCTATCTAACCTATCTATATTATCTATCTATCTCTACTATCTATCTATCTATCTATCTATCGCTATTATCTATCTATCTCTGCTATCTATCTATCTCTGCTATCTATCTATCTCGGGCTATCTATCTCATCTCTGCTATCTATCTCTCTGCTATCTATCTATCTTATCTATCTATCTTATCTATCTACCTCTGCTATACATCTATCTCTTCTATCTATCTCTGCTATCTATCTCTGATATTTATCTATCTCTGCTATCTGTCTATCTATATTATCTATCTATTTATCTCTGCTATCTATCTATTTCTTCTATCTGTCTATATATCTATCTCTGATATTTATCTATCTATATTATCTATCTATCTCTGCTATCTGTCTATCTCTTCTATCTGTCTATCTGTATCTCTATTATCTATCTATCTCTGCTATCTATCTATCTCTGCAATCTATCTATCTTACCTATCTATCTCTGCTATCCATCTATCTCTGCTATCTATCTGTCTGTCTAACTATCTATCTATCTCTGCTAGATATCTATCTATCTCTGCTATCTATCTATCTCGTGCTGTCTATCTATCTATCTATCTCTGTCTGTCTGTCTATCCATCTATCTATCTACTACTATCTAATCTATCTATCTCTTCTATCTGTCTATCTATCTATATATCTATCTCTGATATTTATCTATCTCTGCTATCTGTCTATCTATATTATCTATCTATTTATCTCTGCTATCTATCTATCTCTTCTATCTGTCTATCTATCTATCTATCTATCTCTGATATTTATCTATCTATATTATCTATCTATCTCTGCTATCTATCTATCTCTTCTATCTGTCTATCTATCTATCGCTATTATCTATCAATCTCTATTATCTATCTATCTATCTATCTTATCTATCTATCTCTGCTATCCATCTTTCTCTGCTATCTATCTATCTCTGCTATCTATCTGTCTATCTCTGATATTTATCTATCTCTGCTATTTGTCTATCTATATTATCTATCTATTTATCTCTGCTATCTATCTATCTCTTCTATCTGTCTATCTATTTATCTCTGATATTTATCTATCTATCTATATTATCTATCTATCTATCTATCTATCTATCTCTCTTATCTATCTATCATCTCTGCTATCTATCTCTCTGCCATCTATCTATCTATCTTATCTATCTACCTCTGCTATATATCTATCTCTTCTATCTATCTGTCTATCTATCTATCTATCATCATCTATCTATCTATCTATCTATCTATCTATCTCTGATATTTATCTATCTCTGCTATCTGTCTATCTATATTATCTATCTATTTATCTCTGCTATCTATCTCTTCTATCTGTCTATCTATCTATCTCTGATATTTATCTATCTATATTATCTATCTATCTCTTCTATCTGTCTATCTATCTATCTATCTATCGCTATTATCTATCTATCTCTTTATCTATCTATCTCTTATTATCTATCTATCTCTGCTATCTATCTATCTATCTATCTATCTATCTTATCTATCTATCTCTGCTTTCCATCTATCTCTGTTATCTATCTATCTCTGCTATCCTATCTGTATGTCTAAATATCTATCTCTGCTATCTATCTATCTACTCTGTCTGTCTGTCCATCCATCTATCTATCTACTACTATCTAATCTATCTATCTCTTCTATCTGTCTATCTACTACTCATCTCTGATATTTATCTATCTCTGCTATCTGTCTATCTATATTATCTATCTATCTATCTATCTATCTATCTCTTCTATCTGTCTATCTCTTCTATCTGTCTATCTATCTATCTCTGATATTTATCTATCTCTGCTATCTGTCTATCTATATTATCTATCTATCTATCTATCTATCTATCTATCTCTTCTATCTGTCTATCTATCTATCTCTGATATTTATCTATCTATATTATCTATCTATCTATCTCTTCTATCTGTCTATCTATCTATCGCTATCTATCTATTTTGCTATCTATCTATCTTTCTTAAAACAAGAAAAAGCAAGGATTATGGCTAAAGATATATATTTTATTCAATAACCTCTAAATTCATCATAGATAATAAGTGATCATAATAGTATACATAAGTAAACCAACACTCCTCACATATATATCCCCCCTCACAGATGTAAAAACCTCAACCAGTGGATCTGTCTAAATACACCTGCTGCCAACAACTAAGCACAAGCAATCAATATACTTATCGTAATATAATATGTCAGTCAGTCAAGTCCGTCCGTGCACGGTTATCAATCAGTATAGTCAGAGTATCAGCCTCAAATAACAGGGACCGGAACCACAGGATAGGTAAAGGGGGGAACCCCCAGCTCCCCAAACCGTTTCGCTACAAGAAGCTTTTTCAATGGCGCTGTAATGAGCCATGCAGTTCCTACTAATTTAAAACGGAGGGCTGCCCAATCCACGCCGAACTGTGTGGAGGTGTGACCTACGTAACTTGATCACATGACCTCGGTACATGATACTCCACCTTATCTCATCAACAATTAAAGCGTCCATAGTAAACCAGTACTGAATATATATATTTTATTGTATAATTCTCACAAACATTATCAGTATTAGTGATCTATATCTTAAAGAACAGTTCAATACATATTTGTGCTAACAGCAAACGAAAGTTAATCAGGAAAAGAATCTTTTTACAACATATTATCCACACCCGATTCTCCCAGCAGAAAAAAGTGCGTCTCAGAGTCCATCCAATTTGACTCTTATTTCTAGCACCGTGGCCCCCCGGTGATTTTCACAACCAGAACCATCATTCTATGTGCTATAAGGCATATATCCTCTGAGTTTGTGGTTTCCAGGGTGCATCCGATATGACAAATGTTCCACCGTTTCATCCAGACCGTACAGGTAGTATTCTCCATTATAGAATCCTCAACATGTATTTATCCGTTTCCTGATAAATCCCAGGTATCAACTCCAGCACAAGAAGGTCCTTTTGTGATACATCCTTGAAGAAGTGTCACCGTTTTTAATTCTACTGGATCACATCGATTTTCTATTTTCAACATGCCTAGATGAAGGAATCAATAGTCTCTTTCATGGTATGTTATGTCTATCTCTGCTATCTATCTATCTCTGCTATCTATCTCTCTGCTATCTATCTATCTTATCTATCTATCTTATCTATCTATCCTCTGCTATACATCTATCTCTTCTATCTATCTCGCTATCTATCTCTGATATTTATCTATCTCTGCTATCTGTCTATCTATATTATCTATCTATTTATCTCTGCTATCTATCTATTCTTCTATCTCTGTCTATATTCTATCTCTGATATTTATCTATCTATATTATCTATCTATCTCTGCTATCTGTCTATCTCTTCTTCTGTCTATCTGTATCTCTATTATCTATCTATCTCTGATATTTTTCTATCTCTGCAATCTATCTATCTTACCTATCTATCTCTGCTATCCATCTATCTCTGCTATCTATCTGTCTGTCTAACTATCTATCTATCTCTGCTAGATATCTATCTATCTCTGCTATCTATCTATCTCTGCTATCTATCTATCTATCTATTCTATCTCGTCTGTCTGTCTATCCATCTATATCTACTACTACTATCTAATCTATCTATCTCTTCTATCTGTCTATCTATCTATCTATCTATCTCTGATATTTATCTCTGCTATCTGTCTATCTATATTATTGATCTATTTGTCTCTGCTATCTATCTATCTCTTCTATCTGTATCTATCTATCTATCTATCTCTGATATTTATCTATCTATATATCTATCTATCTCTGCTATCTATCTATCTCTTCTATCTGTCTATCTATCTATCGCTATTATCTATCAATCTCTATTATCTATCTATCTATCTATCTTATCTATCTATCTCTGCTATCCATCTTTCTCTGCTATCTATCTATCTCTGCTATCTATCTGTCTTCTCTGATATTTATCTATCTCTGCTATTTGTCTATCTATATTATCTATCTATTTATCTCTGCTATCTATTCTATCTCTTCTATCTGTCTATCTATTTATCTCTGATATTTATCTATCTATCTATAAATCTATCTATCTATCTATCTATCTCTTTATCTATCTATCTATCTATCTATCTCTGCTATCTATCTCTCTGCTATCTATCTATCTATCTTATCTATCTACCTCTGCTATATATCTATCTCTTCTATCTATCTGTCTATCTATCTATCTCTCTATCTATTATCTATCTATCTATCTATCTCGATATTTTATCTATCCTGCTACTGTCTATCTATATTATCTATCTATTTATCTCTGCTATCTATCTCTTCTATCTGTCTATCTATCTATCTCTGATATTTATCTATCTATATTATCTATCATCTCTTCTATCTGTCTATCTATCTACTATCTATCTATCTATCGCTATTATCTATCTATCTCTATTATCTATCTATCTCTATTATCTATCTATCTCTGCTATCTATCTATCTATCTATCTATCTATCTTTCTATCTATCTCTGCTTTCCATCTATCTCTGTTATCTATCTATCTCTGCTATCTATCTGTATGTCTAAATATCTATCTCTGCTATCTATCTATCTATCTCTGTCTGTCTGTCCATCCATCTATCTATCTACTACTATCTAATCTATCTATCTCTTCTATCTGT
The DNA here is from genome assembly GCA_019447015.1 of Hymenochirus boettgeri. Taxonomy (NCBI): domain Eukaryota; kingdom Metazoa; phylum Chordata; class Amphibia; order Anura; family Pipidae; genus Hymenochirus; species Hymenochirus boettgeri. Next base: position 139,386,801 of record CM033475.1, on the reverse strand, counting down.
CTATCTATCTATCTCTGATATTTTCTATCTCTGCTATCTGTCTATCTATATTATCTATCTATCTATCTATCTTATCTATCTATCTATCTATCTATCTCTTCTATCTGTCTATCTCTTCTATCTGTCTATCTATCTATCTCTGATATTTATCTATCTCTGCTATCTGTCTATCTATATTATCTATCTATCTATCTATCTCTTCTATCTGTCTATCTATCTATCTCTGATATTTATCTATCTATATTATCTATCTATCTATCTCTTCTATCTGTCTATCTATCTATCGCTATCTATCTATTGCTATCTATCTATCTTTCTAAAACAAGAAAAGCAAGGATATATGGCTAAAAGATATATATTTTATTCAATAACCTCTAAAATTCATCAATAGATAATAAGTTTCAAAATATGTAACATAAAGTAAAACCAACACCTCCTCACATATATATCCCCCCTCACAGATGTAAAAACCTCAACCAGTGGATCTGTCTAAATAACCTGCTGCCAACAACTAGCACAAGCCAATCAATATACTTATCGTAATATAATATGTCAGTCAAGTCAAGTCCGTCCGTGCACGGTTATCAATCAGATAGTGGCAGAGTATCAGCTCAAATACAGGGACCGGAACCACAGGATAGTAAAGGGGGGAACCCCAGCTCCCCAAACGCGTTTCGCTACAAGAAGCTTTTTCAATGGCGCTGTAATGACCATGCAGTTCCTACTAATTAAAACGGAGGGCTGCCCATTCCACAGCCGAACGTGTGGAGGTGTGACCTACGTAACGTGATCACATGACCTCTAGGTACATGATACTCCACATTATCTCATCAACAATTAAAGCGTCCATAGTAACCAGTACTGAATATATATATTATTATTGTATAATTCTCACAACAATTATCAGTATTAGTGATCTATATCTTAAAGACAGTTCAATACATATTTGTGCTACAGCAAAACGAAAGTTAATCAGGAAAAGAATCTTTTTACAACAATATTATATCCACCCCGATTCTCCAAGCAGAAAAAAGTGCGTCTCAGAGTCCATCCAATTTGACTCTTATGTCTAGCACCGGGGCCCCCTGGTGATTTTCACATACCAGAACCATCATTCTATGGCTATAAGGCATATATCCTCTGAGTTGTGGTTTTCCAGGGTGCATCCGATATGACAAATGTTCCATCCGTTTCATACAGACCGTACAGGTAGTATTCTCCATTATAGAATCCTCAACATGTATTTATCCGTTTCCTGATAAATCCCAGGTATCAACTCCAGCACAAGAAGGTCCTTTTGTGATACATCCTTGAAGAAGTGTCACCGTTTTAATTCTACTGGATCACATCGGATTTTCTATTTCAACATGCCTAGATGAAGGAATCAATAGTCTCTTTCATGGTTATGTTATGTCTATCTCTGCTATCTATCTATCTCTGCTATCTATCTCTCTGCTATCTATCTATCTTATCTATCTATCTTATCTATCTACCTCTGCTATACATCTATCTCTTCTATCTATCTCTGCTATCTATCTCTGATATTTATCTATCTCTGCTTACTGTCTATCTATATTCTATCTATTTATCTCTGCTATCTATCTATTTCTTCTATCTGTCTATATATCTATCTCTGATATTTATCTATCTATATTATCTATCTATCTCTGCTATCTGTCTATCTCTTCTATCTGTCTATCTATCTCTATTATCTATCTATCTCTGCTATCTATCTATCTCTGCAATCTATCTATCTAATCTCTGCTATCTATCTCTGCTATCTATCTGTCTGTCTAACTATCGATCTATCTATCTATCTATCTATCTATCTCTGCTATCTATCTATCTCTTCTATCTATCTATCTATCTATCTATCTCTGTCTGTCTGTCTATCCATCTATCTATCTACTACTATCTAATCTATCTATCTCTTCTATCTGTCTATCTATCTATATATCTATCTCTGAATTTATCTATCTCTGCTATCTGTCTATCTATATTATCTATCTATTTACTCTGCTATCTATCTATCTCTTCTATCTGTCTATCTATCTATCTATCTATCTCTGATTTTATCTATCTATATTATCTATCTCATCTCTGCTATCTATCTATCTTCTATCTGTCTATCTATCTATCGCTATTATCTATCAATCTCTATTATCTATCTATCTATCTATCTTATCTATCTATCTCTGCTATCCATCTTTCTCTGCTATCTATCTATCTCTGCTATCTATCTGTCTATCTCTGATATTTATCTATCTCTGCTATTTGTCTATCTTACCTATCTATCTCTGCTATCTATCTATCTCTTCTATCTGTCTATCTATTTATCTCTGATATTTATCTATCTATCTATATTATCTATCTATCTTATCTATCTATCTATCTCTATTATCTATCTATCTATCTATCTATCTCTGCTATCTATCTCTCTGCTATCTATCTATCTATCTTATCTATCTACCTCTGCTATATATCTATCTCTTCTATCTATCTGTCTATCTATCTCTGCTATCTATCTATCTATCTCTGATATTTATCTATCTCTGCTATCTGTCTATCTATATTATCTATCTATTTATCTCTGCTATCTATCTCTTCTATCTGTCTATCTATCTATCTCTGATATTATATCTATCTATATTATCTATCTATCTCTTCTATCTGTCTATCTATCTATCTATCTATCTTCTATCGCTATTATCTATCTATCCTATATCTATCTATCTCTATTATCTATCTATCTCTGCTATCTATCTATCTATCTATCTATCTTATCTATCTATCTCTGCTTTCCATCTATCTCTGTTATCTATCTATCTCTGCTATCTATCTGTATGTCTAAATATCTATCTCTGCTCTATCTATCTATCTATCTCTGTCTGTCTGTCCATCCATCTATCTATCTACTACTATCTAATCTATCTATCTCTTCTATCTGTCTATCTATCTATCTCTGATATTTATCTATCTCTCTGCTATCTGTCTATCTATATTATCTATCTATCTATCTATCTATCTATCTATCTATCTATCTTCTATCATCTATCTATCTATCTCTTCTATCTGTCTATCTCTTCTATCTGTCTATCTATCTATCTCTGATATTTATCTATCTCTGCTATCTGTCTATCTATATTATCTATCTATCTATCTATCTCTCCTATCTGTCTATCTATCTATCTCTGATATTTATCTATCTATATTATCTATCTATCTATCTCTTCTATCTGTCTATCTATCTATCGCTATCTATCTATTGCTATCTATCTATCTTTCTAAACAAAAAAAAGCAAGGATATATGGCTAAAAAGATATATATTTATTCAATAACCTCTAAAATTCATCATAGATAATAGTGATCATAATAGTATACATAAAGTAAAACCAACACCTCCTCACATATATATCCCCCCTCACAGATGTAAAAAACCTCAACCAGTGGATCTGTCTAAATAACCTGCTGCCAACAACTAAGCACAAGCAATCAATATACTTATCGTAATATAATATGTCAGTCAAGTCAATTCCGTCCGTCACGGTTATCAATCAGATAGTGCAGAGTATCAGGCTCAAATAACAGGGACCGAACCACAGGATAGGTAAAGGGGGGAACCCCAGCTCCCAAACGCGTTTCGCTACAAGAAGCTTTTTCAATGGCGCTGTAATGAGCATGCAGTTCCTACTAATTAAACGGAGGGCTGCCCAATCCACAGCCGAACTTGTGGAGGTGTGACCTACGTAACGTGATCACATGACCTCTAGGTACATGATACTCACATTATCTCATCAACAATTAAAGGCGTCCATAGTAACCATAACTGATATATATTATTTATTGTATAATTCTCACAACAATTATCAGTATTATTGATTATATCTTAAAGAACAGTTCATACATATTTGTGCTACAGCAAAACGAAGTTAATCAGGAAAAGAATCTTTTTACTACAACAATATTATATCCACACCCATATTCTCCAAGCAGAAAAAAGTGCGTCTCAAGAGTCCATCCAATTTGACTCTTATGTCTGCACGGGGCCCCCGGTGATTTTCACATACCAGAACCTCATTCATATGCTATAAGGCATATATCCTCTGAGTTGTGGTTTCCCAGGGTGCAATCCGATATGACAAATGTTCCATCCGTTCAATACAAGACCGTACAGTAGTATTCCCATTATAGAATCCTCAACATGTATTATATCCGTTTCCGTATAAATCCCAGGTATCAACTCCAGCACAAAGAGGTCCTTTTGTGATACATCCTGAAGAAGTGTCCCCGTTTAATTCTACTGATGCTCACATCGGATTTCTATTTTCAACATGCCTAGATGAAGGAATCAATAGTCTCTTTCATGGTTCCTTCACATCAATCAGTTATCTGAAACAAATTTGGATTAGATAATGGTATAACGTCAATTTCTTCATTTAATCCTGCGTGACTAGAGGAGTTTTAAATTAAAAACAGATCGTGTTTCTGTACGTAGGAGGGTATTTGTCCATATCCGCCCTCTGATACTCTGCACCCAACCTTTCGTCAGCCCCCTACATCTCAGCCATTCACCTTGCCATTATGGTTTTAGTATGAAAAGTGTTGTTGTGTGCTACCTAGTTCTCATGAGTGGTTTTGATCTGTAGTTCTCGGATTTTTCCAGCCCAGCCGTATATTGGATGAGATGGCTGGACAGCTTAGTCTTTGTTTCAGAAATTGTCGTGTTTCTCTCCTAGAATAGTCTTATTACAGGGACAGAGCAATCATAAATCATGGTTTGTGTCTTGCATGAAACTAATGTCTGGACTTCAAAAGGTATGTACCGTCATAACTTGTAAATATCAGGCATGGGCCCATGTATTGGCAGTATACACAGTCCCGCAGGGATGTGATGCTTACTCAGGGTATCCCCCTGTTGAGTGTCGATGGTGTGCGTCGGAAGTGACTGCGTACGTGAGTTTTTGTCCCTACAGGTTAGGGCACTCTTGCCACCATCAGATGGCCTGCTCTGAATACAAAAGGTTTAAGTCAGATCATTACTAAGTAAATGCCAGTTTTGTTTCAGCATTTTCTTGTGCTCTTCCATTGATATTGGTATTGTGTTATAATCTTACAATCAACTTTATATGTGCTCTTTTGTCTCCTAGGACACAATATTCACATCTGAGGTGTAAACAGATGCTGCTATTGGCACCCTCTTCAAGAGCCCACTAGGTAAACCCCTATCTCGTAAACGTGGCCTGTAGACAGTAGCCTCTGTATTTAAGTCCTGTTGTTTTGGTACAATTGTATCGTCGGACTCTTGAAATGGCTCCCGGTAATACCCTATAGTGCCGACGTATGGGCACTTTTATAGTGGAGTAGGGAGTTGGTGGCTGTCGCTTTCCTAAACAACGATGTGTTTAGTACCCCACCTTGCTGAATAACTAACAAGTCCAAAAATTCAACCTGTTCATTCGACATATGATGTGTTAAGAAGATGTTGAGAGAATTAGTATTCAAAATTTCCAAAAAATCATAGAAGTCCTGGGCGGTGCCATTCCACAAGATAAATATCGTGCTTAGTATATCGTGAGCCAAACCTCTACATGTGAGTGTGTGGCCCAGATTAGATTCATCAGCGAAAACAATTTCCCCTCCCACAGCCAGGAACAGGTTTGCGTATGAGGTGGTGTCTGCTATTTTTGCGTCCATATGTAACCCACGTACCTGTGAAGAAACTTGTTTGTGAAACAAAAGAGTTATTATGCAGTACGAAGTTCAAAGTTCCAATATGAACTGTATGAATCTCTGCTATTAGCTACTCTATCTATCTATCTATCATCTCTGCCTATCTATCATCTCTGCTACTATCTATCTCTTTATCTATCTTCTATCTATCTCTGCTATCTAATCTATCTCTTCTATTGTCATCTATCTATCTCTGCTATCTATCTATCTCTCACGTGCTATCTATCTATCTCTGCTATCTATCTATCTCTGCTTATCTATCTATCTCTGCTATCTATCTATCTATCTATCTCTGCTGCTATCTATCTAGCTCTGCTAAATATCTACTCTGCTATCTATCTCATCTCGCTATCTATCTCTCGCTATCTATCTATCTTATCTCATCGATCTATATATCACTACCTCTGCTATACTCTATCTCTCTCTTCTATCTATCTCTGCTATCTATCTCTGCTATCTAATCTCTGAGATTTATCTATCTCTTCTACTGTCTATCTATCTTATCTATCTATAATATCCTCTGCTATCTATCTATTTCTTCTATCTGTCTATATCTCTATCTCTGATATTTATCCATCTATATTATCTATCTATCTCTGCTATCTGTCTATCTCTTCTATCTGGCATATCTGTCTACGCTATATATCATCTCTCTCTATTATCTATCTATCTCTGCTATTTATCTTCTATCTCTGCAAATCTATCGTATCTATCTATCTTCTCTGCTCTCCATCTATCTCTGCTATCATATCGAATCTCTGCTACTATACTGTCTGTCTAAACTCTCTATCTATCTCTGCTATCTACTATCTACTATCTATCTACTATACTATCTATCCTGTCTGTCTGTCTAATCCATCTATCTATCTACTACTAATCCTATCTATCTATCCTACTTCTAATCCTGTCTATCTATCTATCCTATCGATCTATCTCTGATTTTATCTATCCTGCTATCTGTCTATCTATATCATCTATCTATTTATCTCTGCTATCTAGCTATCTCTTCTATCTGTCTATCTATCTGTCTCTGAATATTATCTATCTATATTATCTATCTATCTCTGCTATCTATCTATCTCTCTATCTTCCTATCTGTCTATCTAGGGTACGCTATGATCTATCAAATTCTCTAGTTATCTACTATCTATTTATCTTACTATCTTCATCTCTGGCTATCCCATCTATCTCTGCTATATATCTATCTCTGCTATCCTACTATCTGTCTATCCTCTGATATTTCTAATTCTGCTATCTGTCTATCTCTATTATCTCTCTATTTATCTCTTGCTTCTATCTAGCTCTTCTATCTGGCTATCATTTCAAGCTCTCGATATTTATCTATCTATCTATATTATCTATCTATCTATCTCTATTATCTATCTCTCTTCTCTGCTTCTATCTATCTGCTAATCATCTCATTCTATCTGCTGCATATCATATCTATCTCTGCTATCTATCTCTCTCTCTCTGCTGTCTTCTATCTATCTATCTATCTTCTCTATCTACCTCGCATATATCTAGCTCTTCTATCTATCTGTCTACTATCTCTGCTATCTATCCTTCTTCTCTGCTATTTATCTATCTCTGTATCTGTCTATCTATATTATCTATCTATTTATCTCTGCTATCTATCTATCTCTTCTATCTGTCTATCTATCTCTGATATATATCTACCTATATTATCTATTTATCTCTGCTATCTGTCTATCTATATCTATCTATCTATCTCTATTATCTATCTATCTATCTAATCGTATCTATCTATCTCTGCTATCCATCTATCCCTGCTATCCTCTCTATCGCTGCTATCTACTATCTATCTCTGTCTGTCCTGTCTGTCCATCCATCTATCTATCTAATACGATCTTAATCTATCTATCTCTTCTATCTGTCTATCTCTCTATCCTCTGCTATCTATCTATCCTCTGATATTTATCTATCGTCTGCTACATCTGTCTATCTATATTATCTATCTATCTATCTATCTATCTTATCTATCGATCTCTCTATTCTCTGTCTATCTGGTCTATCTATCTATCCTGATATGTATCTATCTATAGTATCTATCTATCTTCCTTTCTATCTGTCTATCTATATCGCTATCTATCTATTTGCTGAATCTATCTATCTTTTAGCAGGCGCCCTCCATATTATCTAGATTAAGATATTTTTATATAGAGATTATATATAATTATATAGAATTATTTATCTATCTCTGCATTTATCTATCTATCTATCTATATTATGTATCTATCTATCCTAATCTCTGCTATCTATCTATCTATCTCTTCTATCTGTTCTATCTATCTAATCATCTATATTATCTATCTATCTATCTATCTTATCTATCTATCTAGCTCATCTTCATCTGTCGATCTATCTATCTCTGAATTGATCTATCTATATTATCTATCTTCTATCTCTTCTATCTGTCATCTATCTATCGCTTCTAATCTTATTCTATCTCTCTATCTTTAAGCAGGGCCCTAAGACTATTTCTAATTATATATTTTAATAATAGAGATTATATAATATATAGATTAGTTTATCTATCTCTGCTATTTATCTCTATCTATCTTATCTATATTATGTATCTAATCTATCTATCGCTGCTATCATTATCTATCTCTTCTCTGTCTATCTTCTAATCTATCTATATTATCTTATCATCTTCTGCTATCTATCTATCTATCTGTCTACTTTCTATCTAGCTATCCATCCATCTACTCTCTGTTATCTATCTATATGTTCTATCTAACTATCTCTGTCTTTTATCTATCTCTGCTATCTATCTTCTATCTATCTATCTATCTATCTATTCTTCTATCTATCTATCTGCTATCTATCATATCTTTCAATCTACCATAACCACCTATCTCGGCTAGCTAGCTATCTATCTATAGTAGCTATCTATCCTTGTGCTATCTTCTATCTCTTTTCTATTCTGTGTATCTCTCTCTGCTATTTATCTATCTATCTCGCTGCTATCTATCTAATCCCTCATCTATCTAATCTATCTATAGTATCTATCTATCAATCTCTGCTATCTATCTATCTATCTATAATATCTCGGTCTATCTTTTATCGCTATTTATCTATTCTATCTATCTAATCTATCTATCTCTGCTACTAATCTAGATATATAGCATAGATAGATAAATATCAAAATCTTCTCTCTATCTCTCCTATCTTTCTATCTTCTGCTAATCTATCTAATCCTCTTGCTATCTATCCTATAAATCTGGCTATCTATCTATCTTCCTCTGCTATTATCTATCTCTTCTATCTTTGCTTCTATCTATCTATCTCTGATATTATTCATCTCTGTCTAGCTAGCTATCGATCTCTGCTAGCTATCTATCTTATCTATCTCTGTATCCTTGTCCCACCATCCACGATTCTAATCTACTACTACTCTAATAGTATCTATCTCCTTCGATCTGTCTATCTATCCTATCTCTGCTATCTATCCTTCTATCTATCTCTGAATATTTTTTTTTTTTTTTTTCTAAATCCTCGGCATCCTGTCTATCTAATCTATATTATATCTATTTATCTTGCATCTATCTATCTATCTCTTCTATCTGTACGTCATCTATCTAGGCTCTATATTTATCTCTCTAATTATCTATCTAACTACTCTCTTCTATCTATCTATCTCTGCCTATCTATCTATCTTGCTATCGTATCTATCTCTGCTATCTATCTCTCTGCTATCTATCTATCTAAGCTATCTCTGCTATCTATCTATCTCTGGCTATCTATCTCCTGCTTCCTAATCTATCTTCTTTCTTATCTATTCTACCTCGGCTATATATCTATCTCGTGTCTATCTACCGTCTATCTATCTCTTCTATCATCTGTCTATCCTATCTATATCATCTTCTACGATCTATCTATCTACTCTCTAATCTCTGATATTTACTCTGCTCATCTGTCTATCTATATTATTGATCTATTTTGTCTCCTGCTATCCTATCTATCTCTTCATCTGTCTATCTATCTATCTCTATATTTATCTTATCTATATTATCTATCCTATCTCTTCTATCTGGTCTATCTTTCTATATGATATTATCTATCTATCTCTTTATCTATCTAGCTCTGCTCGCCATCTATCTCTGCTATCTATCTATCTATCTCTGCTATCTATCGTCAACTATCTGTCTCTGCTATCTATCTATCTCTTCTGTCCTGATCCATCCATCTACCTTCTAGCTAGTCTAATCTATCTATCTCTTCTAATCTGTCTATCTATCTGTCTATCTATCATCTATCTCTGCTATCTATCTACTCTATCTCTGATATTTATCTATCTCTGGCTTTATCGTCTATCTATATTAATCTACCTATCATCTATTTCTCTTCTATCTGTTCTATCTTCTCTCTCTGATCTTTTTCTATCTATATTATCTATCTATCTCTTCTATCTGTTTATCTATTCTTCGCTATCATCTATTGCTATCTATCTATCTTTCAGTCAGGGCCCTAACTATTATCCAGATTATATACTTTAATATAGATTATATAGAATTATATAGTTATTTAATCTATCTCGTGCTATTTATCTCTCTATCTATCTATCTATATTATGTACTATCTAAATCTCTGCTTATCTATCTACTCTTCTATCTGTCTATCTAATCTATCTCTATATTATTATCTCTGCTATCTATCGATCTATCTATCTCGGTTTCTAATCTATATTATCTATCTATCTCTGCTATTTTATCTAGCTCTGGCTATCTAATCTTATCTATCTCATCTCTGTCTATCTGTCCATCTATCTATCATATTCTACGTCACTATCTTAATCTATCTATCTATCTCTGCTATCTATCTATCTCTTCTATCTGTCTATCTAATCTATCTATATTATCTATCTCGCTATCTATCTATCTACTCTATCTATCTCTGTTATCTATCTATTTATCTATCTTCTCTGCTTTAGTCTATCTCTGCTGCATCTAGTCTACTATCTCTTCTTGTCCTGTCCATCTATCTATCTTCTATCTATCTATCTTTCTATCTACCTCCACCTAATCGCTGCTTCTATCTATCTATCTATATTAATGCTATCTATCTCTGCATCTATCTCTCTCTCGACTGTGTTCTATCTCTGCTATTTAATCTATCTATCTATCCTCTGCCTATCTATCTAATCTATCTATCTTATCGGTACTATCTATCTTTATCCTATCTCTGTATTTTATCTATCTCTATTATCTAGCTACTAGCTCCTTCTATCTTCTAGCATCTATCGCTATCTATCTATTGCTATCTATCTTTCAGCAGGGCCCTAACGATTATCTGATTATATATTTATATAGAGATTATATATATTATATAGATTATTTATCTATCTCTGCATAATTTATCTAGCTATCTATATTATGTATCTATCTATCCTATCCTATCTATCTAATCTATCTATCTCTCTATCTATCTATCTATCTATCTCTTCTATCTGTCTATTATCTAATCTATCTAAATTAATCTATCATCTCTGCTATCTTATCTATCATCTATCTATCCAGCTATCCTCTGTTATCTAGCAATATTATCTATCTAACTATCTCTGCTTTTTCATCTTCTCTGCTATCTATCTATCTATCTATCAATCTTCTATCTACCTACCTACCTACCTCTGCTAGCTTCTATCTTCTATATTAATCTATCTATCTGCTGCTATCTATCTATCTCTTCTATCTGTGTTCTATCTCTGCTATTTATCTATCTATCTAATTTCTGCGATCTCCTATCTCTGCTATCTATCTAATCTATCTATATTTCTATCTTATCTCTGCTATCTATCTATCTGTCTATTATCGCTGCTATCTATTTATCGCTATTATCTATCTCTGCTAATCTAACTCTATCTCCTTGATATTTATCTAACCGCTGCATTCTAATCTAATCTATCTATCTCTGCTATACTTTCTATCTCTGCATCTATCTATCTTCCCTCTGCATATATCTATCTCTTCTAGCTGTTCTATCGATCTATCTATCTATCTAATCTATCTCTATATTTAGTCTAATCTCTTCTAGCTATCTATCTATCCTCTGCTACTAATCTATCTATCTATCTCTGTATCTCGGTCCATCCATCTATCTTCTAATACTATCTAACTATCTATCTCTTCTATCTGTCATCTATCTATCTCTGCTATCTATCCATCGATCCTATCTCTCTGATATTTTTCTATCTCTGCGATCTGTCTATCTATCTTATCTATCTATTTCTCTCTGCTATCTAATCTATCTATCTATCTATCTCTATCTATCGTCTGTCATCTATCTACTCTGATATGTATCCTATCTATATTAGCTATCTCTCTTTCTATCTATCTATCTCTGCATCTATCTATCTCTGGCGTATCTATCTATCTCTGCTATCTATCATCTCTGCTATCCTATCTTCTCTGCCTGCTATCTATCTAGCGATCTATACTTCTCATCTATCTCTGTCTATCTATTATATCTGCTATTCTATTCTCTGCTATCTATCTATCTTTCTTATCTATCTACCTCTGGCTATCTATCTATCTCTTCATCTATCTGTCTATCTATCTCTTCTATCCTCGATCTATCTCTGCCTATCTATTATCTATCTCTGATATTATCTAAATCTCTTCTATCTGATCTATCTATATTATTGCTCTATTTATCGCTGCTATCTATCTATCTCTTCTATCTGTGATCATCTATCTCTGATTTTTATCTATCAACATTATCTATCTATCTCTTCTATCTGTCTATCTGTCTATTGCTATATCTCTTCTCATCTCTTTACTCTCTCTCCTCTGCTATCCTCTATCTCTGCTAATCTCTCGTCTAATCTATCTGTCTCTTCTAATCTATCTATCTCGTCTGTCTGCTCCATCCATCTATCTCTACTATCTAATCTATCTATCTCTCTCTATCTGGCGATCTGTCTATCATCTATGCTGTCGAGCGATCTATCTTCTGCTCTATCTATCTATCTTATCTCTGCCTCATTATCGATCTCTGCATAATTTACGATCGCTTGCTATCTGAGAGAAAGCTAGGGAGAGAGCTAGCTAGCGCGCTTCTATCTGTCCTATCTATCTAGCTCTGATCTTTATCGCTAATCTATATTACTCTACTACGTCTTCTATCTGTCTTCTATCTAATTCGCTCGCTATCTATTGCTAGCTATCTAATCTTTCAGCAGGGCCCTACTATTATCCAGATTATATACTTTATATATAGATTATATATAATTAAATATAGATTTTTATCTATCTCTGCTATTTTATCTATCTATCCTATCTATCTATATTATGTATCTATCTATTCTGCTTTAATCTATCTATCTCTTCTTATCTGTCTATTCTAATCTAGCTATATTATCTATCATGCTGGATCTTCTATCTATCTATTCTATCTATCTTCTGTTATCTATCTATATTAATCTATTCTAATCTCTGCGATTTATCTATCTCTGCTATCTATCTATCTATCTCTGTCTGTCCTGTCCTCTATCTATCTATCTACTACTATCTATCTAATCATCTATCTCTTCTATCTCCTACCTATCTCTGCTATCTATCTCCTATCTATATTATCTATCTATCTCTATCTCTGCTAATCTATCTATCTCTCCTAGGCTGTGTATCTATCTTTGCTATTATATCTCATCTATCTATCTAGCGTCTATCTCTGCTATGCGTTTTTTATCACTATTCATTCTATCTATCTCTCTGCTATCTATCTCATCTGGCACATATCTATTCTACTCTATCTCTATATTTATCTATCTATCTCTGCTATCTGATCTATCTCTTGCTAAGCTATCTAATCTATCTGCTATCTATCTTCTAGCTGCAATCTATCTATCTCGGTTATCTATCCTATCGTGATTATCTACCTCGCTATCTATCTATCTTCCTTCTATCTGTCTATCTATCTATCTCTGGCTATCTATCGATCTCTGATTTTTATCTATCTTTATCTATCTATCTCTGCTATCTATCTTCTCTGTCTGTCTGGTCCTCCATCTATCTATCTACTACTATCTAATCTATCTATCTCTTCTATCTGTCTATCTATCTCTGCTATCTACTTTCTATCTCGACAATTTATCTATCTCTGCTATCTGTCTAT